>CAKXYN010000065.1:11200000-12400000 GCA_935064755.1 Tragelaphus eurycerus | reverse complement strand
CCCTTTAGTGATTTCACTGCTTCTAGAACTCTAAGGAACCAAGAGTAGGTTCTCTCTACTCTTCACTAGAAGGAGCATTTCACTATGTGCTTCCTAGGTATAAAGGTAGAGGTTAATAAAGATTAATCAGCGTAACTACTATTTGTTGATAAATTACCACATCTCAAGCTTTATACTAAGAGCTTTCATGCATTAGCACCTTTAAATCCCCACAGCTCTATCAAGTAAGTAAAATAACTTACATTTTACAGATATGCTGCTGCTGCTGCTAAGTCACTTCAGTCGTGTCCGACTCTGTGTGACCCCATAGACGGCAGCCCACCAGGCTCCCCCGTCCCTGGGATTCTCCAGGCAAGAACACTGGAGTGGGTTGCCATTGCCTTCTCCAATGCATGAAAGTGAAAAGTGAAAGTGAAGTTGCTCAGTCGTATCCGACCCTCAGCGATCCCATGGACTACAGCCTACCAGGCTCCTCTGTCCGTGGGATTTTCCAGGCAGAAGTACTGGAGTGGGGTGCCATTGCCTTGGAACCTCTTAAAGCCTCATTTTCCTTAACTTAATCAAGATCTCACTGCTCATAAATAGTAGTATAGCATTAGAACATAAATCTTTGTCAGTTCAGATCTTTGACGTTTAGCTGCTTATGCTTCCCTGATGGCCCAGATGGTAAAGAATTCACGTGCAATGCAGGAGAACTGGGTACAATCCCTGGGTTGGGAAGATCCCCTGGAGAAAGGAACAGCTGCCCACTGCAGTATTCTGGCCTGAAGAATTTTGTGGAAAGAGAAACCTGGCAGGCTACAGTCCATGGGGTTGCAAAGAGTTGACACAACCAAGCAACTTTCACTTTGCTTTGCATCTGTGTAAACTGGACAAAATGTTCCCATCGCTCTATTGGGAATTTTAAACTGAGAATATGAAGAAGTTGAATGGTTTTCTGTGAATATTGTGGTAACCCTCAGGAAAGCCAACTCAGTGAATGGGATGGCACTTAGGTGCTTAAGCACTTTAACTTCTACCAGGAAAAAAAAAATGTCTCTTACCTTGTGCATAGATGTTCCCAAATTTTTACAAGGTTGATATAAATTCATATAAAATAGAAAATTCAGACAGCTATTATTTGCAGGCCGTATTCTGTCCTCATTTAGAGGAACTATTGAAATTAAATATTAAAATTCTGAGATATCATTATTTTATTCAAAGTCAGTTTTTTTAAAAGCCATCCACTTTAAGAAGGATGAATCTCAGAAGAGTGTAAAAACATCTGGTTAAGTGTTTTTTCTGGAGAGTATTCAGAGTGGTTTTGAGCCAAAGAGATAGCTTTGCTCTGGGGTCAGTGTTCTAAAAGAACTCTCATGATTTACCGTGCTTTATGGCCTGCGTTCTAAAACCAAGTTAAATCAACAGAATAAGATAAAATGTAAGCATGTGCCTATATACTCAGGATGTAGATACCTGAATTCGTATATAATAGACATTATGCTCGGAGAACGCAATGGCACCCCACTCCAATACTCTTGCCTGGAGAATCCCAGGGACAGGGGAGCCTGGTGGGCTGCCGTCTATGGGGTCGCACAGAGTCAGACACAACTGAAGCCACTTAGCAGCAGCAGCAGCAGCAGACATTATGCTACAGAATCACTTTACCATCTTTGCTACATCCAATAACTCAACAACTTTATGCCAGCTGAGGGGACAGTAAGTGGCAGATTTCAGTGTATTTTATGCTGTGTAGTGTATCTCTTGCATCTCTTCAGCTAGCTCACACTCCTGACTTCCCAACCTACCTCCTGAACCTGAATTTATAAATAGCCTCTTTCTCTGAGAGCACAGAGCAGCTCCTGTGGTTCCATAACATTTTGTAGCTTCAAACTTAAATCAGTCACAGGCACAGGATTTTCTGAATTTGGACACTAATCCAGTTAACTTTTTAGTATTAACAGCCACTTTCTCCTTTCTAAGAAATAAGCTATTTAATTAGAACCTCTTTCTGCCTCTTTCCTAATACTCAGTTTGACTTAATTGTCTAAAATTGGTTTTCCTATTAATCTGTAAACCACAAGGGAGCACAAATCCAGATTACCTTGTTCACAGACTCTAGCGCAGTGCCTGGTACACAGTAGATGCTTTATACAAATTTGATGCAGTTTTTACCAGTACATGATCCAAAAAAAATGCCATGGGGACTTCCCTGGCAGTCCAATGGTTAAGACTTTGCCTTCCAATGCAGGAGGTGCAGGTTCGATCTCTGGCTGGAGAGCTAGGATCCCACCGACCTCCCAGCCAAAAAGTCGATATATAAAACTGGAGCGATATTGTAACAAATTCAATCAAGTCCTTGTAACAAATTTCAATAAAAATGGCCCACATCAAAAAAAATCTTTAAAAAAAAATGCCATGCTGGATCACATTAGTGGTCCATTCAAAAATGCATCTGCATTATGGCAAAACCAATACAATATTGTAAAGTTAAATAAAATAAAATTTAGAAAAAAAAGAATAAAATTTAAATTATGAAGGAAAAAAAATGCATCTGCAACAACTATTCTCACAACAACCATTTGTTTAGCACTTATCATGAACTAGCTGCCTTGCAGGGGGAAACAAAGATAAGTTAGATCATCACATCCCTCAAGCTGCTTACAAGTGTAGGAGTAATGAGACAATCAGATCTCTAATCCAAGATGAATAATGTAGATGCTGTGAAAGAAGTGCAAAACAAGAGTTACAGAAATTCAAAAGATGGTGATATTAAATCTTAATGTTGGAATCCAGAAAGGAAAAGGTGCCTTTCAGATCCAATAGGGAGGATGGCTAGAAATTGGAAAAAGATAGGAAGAGAGGAAGAAACAAACCGGAGAGGACAGCAAGAACCAAGCCACAGAAACCAGAAAGTGCAACAATCTTTGGGGGGAGGTCTAGTTTGCAGAGAATTTGGGTTGTATGTTGAAAACAGTAGTAATAGGGTTATCAGAGCTACCTGTGACGTTCCTGCACGTCAGGGCAAGGAGTGAGGAGCTGGGACTTACTTCACATGCACACAGCATCCTACATGACAATGGCCCGTAGGAGAGTGAAGTCATCCTCAAAGTTCTGTTATCCCTAGGTGGCCCTGATTTCCCCCCAGTTACTATTATTCCCTTCGGTAATAATATTTTTCCCTCAAGTCAAATGCCTCTACTCTCTATGCCACCCCCAGCAGTAGCTCCATTGACTTTTTCTGGTTTCAGACTCATCAAACGCTCTCAAATAAGGATGCTTCACATGAACTGCAAAAGGATTCCCTGTCTTTTCTTGAATTTTTATGTTAATAGTTTTCTTGGAGACAGAGAAAGAGTTCACTATGGGTCAGCCACAGAGCTGCAAGCCTTCTTAATACATTATTAACTGGGGAATTTTGCAGAAGATAACACCTGTGACCAACAATTTGTTATATAAGTGAATACTGAAACACTCTGGTCAATGTTTGGGTAACAAAAGACATAGTAATATGTCTCTGGTTAGTAAGTTGTTAAATTTAGTTTCATTTAATTTTAATAACAAGCTAATGAGTTAGCTGCTATTATCATTCCCATTTTAGAGATTTGAAAAGTAAGGTCAGACAGCTAGTAAGAATTAAAGATGGAATTAGAGTCAGGTATGTCTAATTCAAAAGCTGAACTCAACCACAATAGCATATTAATTCTCTTTAAGAGTTCATTTCTAACAGCTTACTGTCAAAATGTAATGCTTCGTCCTTGGTTTTCAGTGTCTCTACAATTACATCCACACATGAAAGGGATTTGTTTGACTACATACAGAGAAAAATCTAACTTCAAATAAACTGGCTTTTTCTGCCTATACAAAAGGGATCACACTGGCCCTGCTCCCCACACTGCCCAATATAATTTTTAAGTCTGGGAAATTTTCCAAATCCGAGACACTACCTTTATTTTCCCAAAACCAGATAATAACAAATGCCTTGCTTCCAACAAAAATAGAATGACAGAATTATGTTTGCTTCTGGTTTTTATTTTTCCAGATTATATCAGAAAACACAGAGGGAAACAATATTCTCAGAGTATATTAGGCAACAGTGCCACATAATACATTTCATAATACATTTCTGAAAAGTAGTAAAAACATAGCCTTGGTAAATAAATGTAGTAGTTGATTTGGTTGATTTATTCATTCCTTATGTACTAGAAACACAAAAGGCTATCTATAAAATGTAATAACTGACTTGAACATTAATATCTGGTTTGATATATTCTGAGTCACTAAAATTATAGAGAAATCCAATCTTGAAGTTTTACTTTGGGAAGCCAAATGTTTTTTATTAAGATAATGCTGTCAGCTGTAAAAGCAATTGCTACTCAATTTGAATCATAATACAAAAATCCAAATATTTACTATTTAAAGAGCAGTAGATTTAAGATAGCTTTGTGAATGAAGAATTCTAAATGCCAAAGGTTATTCTTGGATTCTGGTGACAGACAGGGGCATCAATTTAGCTTTGTATCTAAATGGTTGGTCATGGAAGCATGAACATTCATTTGGAGAAAAAGAATGGTGAAATTTCTAGAAGAATTCTTCAGAGAAAGTTAACACACCCATGGGAAATAATGGTAAATGACAAAATTTTTCCGGCAATAGCATGTTAGCAGAGGATGAGAAGCAAGATTTCCAGGCTCTCAGCTCAGCATGGTGCCTAAGTTTAAAATTCAACCTGAAGATCTCCTGGGGAATAAGCTTCAGTGGACTGGCCTGGCAGTTGTAATCACGAAGTTCAATATCTCATCAATCATAGGAAATATCTCCATGGATATTATTAGACAAAAGAGTTGCTTGCTAGAACATGTATCCTCTCACTTCATTTTGGCTAAATGTGGCTTAAGACCCAGCTGGAGTCAGCTTCAATCCTTTCAACATTTCTATGAGTTTCATCTCATGCTTTTTTACATCCCTTGCTTTCTTTGAGGATTATTTTATTGCTTTTTTGGCAGACTTCTTGAATTGAATGCTTAGTTTCTTAATGTTCAATCTTTATTGTTTCTGAATATATGGTTTTGACTCTTTATTTTTGTTTTACTTGTTTAGATTTTTTTGTGGTACAATTGACATGTTATATTAGTTTCAGGTGTACAACATAACAATTCAATATTTATATTAATATAGAGAAATGATCACTGTAGTAAGTTCAGTTAACACCTCTCACAGCACATAATTACAGAACTTTTCTTATTCTCATGATAGGAATTTTTAAGAATTGTCCTTTTAGAAATATATAAATATTCAATACAGTATTATTAACTATAATCACCATACTATACATTATGCTGGAATCAAGATTGTCAGAAATATCAATAACTTCAGATAAGCAGATGACACTACCCTTATGGCAGAAAGTGAAGAGGAACTGAAGAGCCTCTTGATGAAAGTGAAAGAGGAGAGTGAAAAAGTTGGCTTAAAACTCAACATTCAAAAGACTAAGATCATGGAATCCAGTCCCATCACTTCATGGCAAATAGATGGGGAAACAATGTAAGCATATGACAGATTTTCTTTTGGGGGGCTCCAAAATCACTGCAGATGGTGACTGCAGCAATGAAATTAAAAGACGCTTACTCCTTGGAAGAAAAGCTATGATAAACCTAGACAGCATATTAAAAAACAGAGACATTACTTTGCCGACAAAGGTCCATCTAGTCAAAACTATGGTTTTTCCAGTAGTCATGTATGGATGTGAGAGTTGGATAATAAACAAAGGTGAGCACTGAAGAACTGATGCTTTTGAACTGTGGTGTTGAAGAAGACTCTTGAGAGTCCCTCAGACTGCAAAGAAACCAGTCAATCCTAAAGGAACTCAACCCTGAATATTCATTAGAAGGACTGATACTGAAGATAAAGCTCCAATACTTCGGCTAACTGATGCGAACAGCCAATTTATTGGAAAAGGCCCTGATGCCGAGAAAGATTGAAGGCAGGAGGAGAAGGGGACGACAGAGGATGAGATGATTGGATGGCATCACCCACCCAATGGACATGAGTTTGAGCAAGGTCTGGGAGATGGTAAAGGACAGGGAAGCCTGGCATGCTGCAGTGCATGGGGTAGCAAAGAGTTGGACATAACTGAATGATTGAACTGAACTGAAAACTAGTAAGATCGAGTTGCCCGACTGAAAAAGAAAAGAAAAAGAATGAGTGCCTGTGATAAGGAGAAATGAAATTTGGAGCCAGGGATGATTAGTGAAAGGAAGGGAAATAAAAAGAGCTAAGTAGATGTATGATACTCCGATCAGAATTATAAGTAATTCAATTTTGACCATCTAAAGTTCATTTTCTGGAAAAACAAGTATTACCTCTAAAAAAATACAAATACAAAATTATTTGCTTAAGAGCTGCTGGTGCCTAGTCCCAAAGAGGAATAAGTGACCAAGAAACATAGCCAGAATCTTCTAGCCCCATTTCTCATGCTAATTCACCTCATTATAGCATTTACCATTTTCCATTTTTAACTCATTTAGGACATGGTAAAAGAGAAATGCTCTCAATTTCTGAGCCATATACTTGATCTAAGTTCAATATGGCAATCATATTAATAATAGCCTAATACCACAGCCAAGCATTTAGTAAAACAAGCCCAGGATAAACACCATTGAATAGATGAACCAAATTTATTTGGTCATCCCAATGTTATCAAAGCCTCCAGCTTTAGAGAAAACATGAAATGTCAGTCTCAGAATCATCAATCCAAACATTTAATTGCCTACCAAAATTTTATAGCTTTCAAATAGATGGAACTCCAGCCATCGATTGATTGCTATTATTTCATTATTTTATGATTATAATGAAAAAAAATTGGACAAATAAAGTGTCAGCTTCTAGCAGCCAAAATAAAAAACAAACAAGGTTTAATTTACTAGTAGCCTTCCTTTATGGCCCGTAGCACACAGCTGCAAAATTTATTTGCTTACACTCAGCAATGACATGCACAGCCAGAACAGGAAGTAGGAAAACTAACTCAGTGGTTCTACCTTCTTTGTTGGTTTATCTGTCCCTACTCACCTTCTAAGAAAACTTTATGACTTTCTTGTGCCCCAAATCTGCTTTCCAGTAATTCTTTTCATTTGACTTAGATGAAATTTCTGGCCTGTTCTTTCCCATGGTGCATAAAAAGTTTAGACTCTCAACTAGCCCACACCACTTGGTCCTGCATTTCCCTAAAATAGATTATTCATGAATACTTTGCAACATCTACTATATCCTGCTACTGCTAAGTCGCTTCAGTCGTGTCCAACTCTGTGCGACCCCATGGACTACAGCCTACCAGGCTTCTCCGTCCAGGGGATTCTCCAGGCAAGAACACTGGAGTGGATTGCCATTTACTATATCCTAGCCTCAACCAATTCCTCAACTTGATTTTATTCTTCACTGCCTACCATCTGGCCTTAAAAAACTGGCTAACAATTTTATTTTTCCATGTTAGAGTGCATCTGTGTCCAGGTTTTTATTTTTAACTATCAAATGTGGAGAACTAGCATTTAAAGAAGATGCGTTTGAAACTATGCATGTGTGTAATGATTCCCCACTCTTGCTAGACAGGAAAGTAAGGAAAAACATAGGTCTGTTTAAAGTTCATAAAGTGGCTCAAAGACCCCATGAGTGAAAATCAGACACTCTGTCTGGATCTTAAGAGGGAATATGCTAGTGAAAAATCAAGTCCTTGCATGTAGATATAAATATACCCACATCTCTCCCCTGATGTACCAACCTTGGAACAGTGCGGCAGTGAGAGGCTGGAGCTACAGAAGGTGGGGTGCTGTGGATTCTCCACTTGTTTTATTTGGCTCCCTATTAAAGTTTTGTCCTAGGATCAACCTCCTCTCCTGTGATTGGAAACATGAACACTTGCCCATATGACTGCTGTGGTCTGTATCATTTGAGCTTCCCAAGGGGCTCAGTAGTAAACAATCCGCCTGTCAATGCAGGAGACACAGGAGACATGGGTTCTATCCCTGGGACAGGAAAGTGCCCTGAAGGAGGAAATGGCAACCCATTTCAGTATTCTTGCTTGGAAAATCCCATGGAGAGAGGAATCTGGTGGGCTACAGCCCATGGGGTCACACGGAGTTGTACATGACTGAGCACACACACACACACCCTATATCATTTGCAAGAGAAATTGTGCTCAAATTTGTGAGACCCTTCTGCCTCAGGCCCAGGAGTAGCAGAATGAAGAGGTGTAAGACAATGTTGCCATTTCTCTCTTTACTTTTCCTTTTATGTTCCCAATAAATAAGGTTCTCTTCTTTTTTTAAGCACACTGAGTTAAAGGATGCTTGAAGAAATTGAACCATGCAGGTGAACTAGAAACAAATAAACTAAGCTGCAATTTATGACTTTGACAGAAACCTATTACACAGTATGGATCCAGAGAGAGCGTCCACAACTTGATTTTTGTCTTCATGTTCACTCCAATCATAGGGTCTTACCTGTAGCTGGGTAGTTTTAGCAGAAACCAGAAAACCTGCCAGTCTTACTCCATAGAACACAAAGTGATCCTCAGGTTCTAGGCAGTGTCTGGTTTACCTTGAGATTTGTCTTCATTTTAGACAGTGTGAAAGCCTACACCCTAACATCTTTGGGTGTGTGTCCCTTTCTCATCTCTTTGATGGTGAATGGATTGTATTGAAATGTACTGCTCTTTCATGAGAATTGGCTACACATGTGTTCTAAGGATGGCATGATCCCCAGCAATAGATCTCTGTTCCCGTCCCCTCTGCAAAGCTGGGGGCAAGAGAGGAGAGTCCATGGCATGCATGCATGTAACACCATTTAACAACCTAATATGTGGCTGGTTCTTTGCCTTGTTGAATGTACAAAGCAGAAAAGAACCATGCAAAACGCTGTGGTTATGTGATTATCTCTGTTTATAGTCCATCTGTTGGCAGGGGGAGCAACAATTTGCTTCTGATTATAGTCTAATATCTTGCTAGATCACAAGGCTCCATGCATAGCTCAATTCAGAGAATTCTGCCTTGTGCTTGTTGTGAGGAAATGTAAGGATAAGTTATGGGGATCCAGCTTTTTGAAAGAGCAAAGCAGAGGATGGGGGGATTCTGGTGGAGACGGAGCCGTGGACACCATCCAGCCTCCCCTAGAAGATGGAGTTCTGAAGTTCAGAGGCTGGGGTCTCCCTTCAGGAAGAATGCATGTTTATTTTTCTGTTCCAGGACTGTGAAAATGCTTTGTTTTCAGGCTGCTCTGTGACTTCAAAGAGATTTGGGGAGCCAGAGTTAGCAGGGTCAGCTTTCAACATACAGTTTGAGGACAGTTTTTGAAGGAGGTATACATGAAAGTGAGGCAAGCCTTTGGAAATGCGGCAAAAATACGTTTTTCGCCTCAAGAGCTAATTACCTCCCGCTCCTGGGAGCCTTGGAAGAGGACTCTGAGTAAATATTTACTGCAGTGGCTGCTCCCTCACCCCAGGAAACTGATCTGAGTGTGCACACTGCCAAATTAGAAACTGAAAGACCTATGCTCACAAGGCACTGGATTTTGTTTCTATTTTTTTATGTAAAATCTAATAAACTTAAGCCATGAACATGGTAGTACCATGAAGCTGGCACTCACTTCTACGATTCAGCCCTCCTGTTGGCTACACATCAGGCCCCTTCCCCAATTATTAAACAAATGCTCCTGGAGTGCTCCTAAACACCAGGGATGGTGCTGAGCTGTCCCGTACGGTGGCCACTGAGCATCTGAATGGTGGCTGGTCCGAAATGAGATAGGCTGTACGTACAAAAATACAGACTGGGCTTCAAAGATATAGTCCAAATGAATGAATGTAAAATATATCATTAATAACTTTATATTGATTACCTGTTGAAAAGATAACATTTTGGACACACTGGGTTAGATAAAATGTAGTCTTTAAATGTATTGTACCAGATCTGTGTGTGTGTATGGCCACTAAAATATTTAAGATAACACATGTGGATCATATTATATTTATGTTGAACATCAGTGTGCTGGATTTTGGGAATTCAGTGGCAAAGATACATATTTGCTTTTAAGGAAGACACCATCTTATACATGTGACAGACAAGCAAACAGGGAAGCAGGCCAGTATCCACAGGCTGTCAGGAGAGGGGTACCCAATGCCATCTTGGGGCAGGAAAAGCTTCTCATGTGTGGTAGCAGAATAATGTACCCCCTACCTACTGCCCCTCCCCCCAGGATATCCATGTCCTAATCTTTGGAACCCTGTAGTCTATTACCATCAGAGAAGGCAATGGCACCCCACTCCAGTACTCTTGCCTGGAAAATACCATGGATGGAGGAGTCTGGAAGGCTGCAGTCCATGGGGTCGCTGAGGGTCAGACACAACTGAGCGACTTCACTTTCACTTTTCACTTTCATGCATTGGAGAAGGAAATGGCAACCCATTCCAGTGTTGTTGCCTGGAGAATCCCAGGGATGAGTAAGCCTGGTGGGCTGCTGTCTCTGGGGTCGCACAGAGTCAGACACAACTGAAATGACTTAGCAGCAGTCTATTACCATATATAGCAAAAAGGACTTAGCTTTGATTACTTGAGGGATCTTGAAATGGAGAGGTTATTGTAGGTTATCCACATAGTTCCCTGGTAGCTCAATTGGTAAAAAATCTGCCTGCAATGCAGGAGACCTGGGTTTGATTCCTGGGTTGGGAGGATACCCTGGAGAAGGGAATGGCAACCCACTCCAGTATTCTTGCCTGGAGAATCCCATGGACAGAGGAGCCTGGCAGGCTACTGTCCATGGGGTCGCAAGAGTTGGACACAACTTAGCAACTACACCACCACCACCATCTACATCTATAAGGATTAAATCATGACCTGCTGTAGCTGCTGACCTGTAGCATCCTCTGAAAGGATTTCAGGGTGGAGATCAGGAATGAGGCACTTTGTGCTCTAGGAAAAACTGGCAGAAAAGATGGCAAGTACCAATTTGTCATCAGCACTTGACAAATTGATACTTGCCAACTTGCATTCTAAGTACCAATACTACCAGTAGAGCATATGTGTAAAGGTGAAGATCAGACTTAGATTGCCAAGGTTTAGAACTTGTTCTCACCTAACCAGCTCTTGGATCTCAAGCATAATATTTAGCCACCTGAACTTTCACTTTCCTTGGGTGCAAAATTTATACTTTAGAAGACTGGGGACTAAATAAGGTAGTACCATATAACAGCACTTGCCATGCTACCTGTCACATAATGTTCTCATGGTAGCTATTTACCTGGTTTAAAAGTACTGGTTTAATATTAAGAGAAACTAACAAACTACCGCACAATTACACTCATCTCACACGCTACTTGGAGAAGGCAATGGCACCCCACTCCAGTACTCTTGCCTGGAAAGTCCCACGGACAGAGGAGCCTGGTAGGCTGCAGTCCATGGGGTCACTAAGAGTTGGACATGACTGAGCGACTTCACTTTCTCTTTTCACTTTCATGCATTGGAGAAGGAAATGGCAACCCACTCCAGTGTTCTTGCCTGGAGAATCCCAGGGATGGGGAAGCCTGGTGGGCTGCCGTCTATGGGGTCGCTCAGAGTCGGACACGACTGAAGTGACTTAGCATAGCATAGCACACGCTACTAAAGTAATGCTCAAAATTCTCCATGCCAGGCTTAGCAATACGTGAACCATGAACTTCCAGATGTTCAAGCTGGTTTTAGAAAAGGCCGAGGAACCAGAGATCAAATTGCCAACATCCGCTGGATCATGGAAAAAGCAAGAGAGTTCCAGAAAAACATCTATTACTGCTTTATTGACGATGCCAAAGCCTTTGACTGTGTGGATCACAATAAACTATGGTAAATTCTGAAAGAGATGGGAATACCAGACCACCTGACCTGCCTCTTGAGAAATTTGTATGCAGGTTAGCAAGCAACAGTTAGAACTGGACATGGAACAACAGACTGAGTTCCAAATAGGAAAAGGAGTACGTCAAGGCTGTATACTGTCACCCTGATTATTTAAATTATATGCAGAGTACATCATGAGAAACGCTAGGCTGGAAGAAGCACAAGCTGGAATCAGGATTGCCAGGAGAAATATCAATAACCTCAGATATGCAGATGATACCACCCTTATGGCAGAAAGTGAAGAGGAACTAAAAAGCTTCTTGATGAAAGTGAAGAGGAGTGAAAAAGGTGGCTTAAAGCTCAACATTCAGAAAACGAAGATCATGGCATCTGGTCCCATCATTGCATGGGAAATAGATGGGGAAACAGTGGAAACAGTGTCAGACTTTATTTTGGGGAGGCCCAAAATCACTGCAGATGGTGACTGCAGCCATGAAATTTAAAGATGCTACTCCTTGGAAGGAAAGTTATGACCAACCTAGATAGCATATTCAAAAGCAGAGACATTACTTTGCCAACAAAGGTCCATCTAGTCAAGGCTATGGTTTTTCCTGTGGTCATGTATGGATGTGAGAGTTGGACTGTGAAGAAGGCTGAGCACCGAAGAATTGATGCTTTTGAACTGTGGTGTTGGAGAAGACTCTTGAGAGTCCCTTGGACTGCAAGGAGATCCAACCAGTCCATTCTGAAGGAGATCAGCCCTGGGATTTCTTTGGAAGGAATGATGCTAAAGCTGAAACTCCAGTACTTTGGCCACCTCATGCGAAGAGTCAACTCATTGGAAAAGACTCTGATGCTGGGAGGGATTAGGGGCAGGAGGAGAAGGGGACAACAGATGGCTGGATGGCATCACTGACTCAATGGACATGAGTTTGAGTGAACTCTGGGAGTTGGTGATGGACAGGGAGGCCTGGCATGCTGTGATTCATGGGGTCACAAAGAGTTGGACACAACTGAGCGACTGAACTGAACTGAACAGGTAGCTCCAATATAATCTCAAGGGTCCTTAAAAGTATAAGAGGGAGGTAAATGGGGATTTGACTACAGAAGAGGAAGTTGAGGTGATGTGATGTCAAGAAAACTGAATCTCCCTGACATTGACTTTGGACATGGAGGGAAATGATCATGAACCAAGGAAGTGGGTCACCTACAGGAGCTGGAAACTAACGGAAATGGATGCTCTTGAGCCTCCAGAAAGGAAGCCCCACTGACACCTGGATTTTTAACCTAGTGAAACCTGTGTTGCACTTTTAAACTACAGAACATGAAGATTAAAACATTATCTTGTTTTCAGCCAATCAGTTTGAGGGCTTTTGTTATGGAAGCAGTAAAAAATCATACATCAGGCAAAGTGATATCTAAGCCTAAAGCTGAACAATGAGTATGAGTGATACAGGTAGAGTACGGAGGGATGGAGAGAAAGTTCTAGCAAGGAAATATATACAGTCATGTGAACCTTTACATTCACCTGCTGTTAGATTGGACAAAGCCCCTCTTAGTTTAAATAGATGCTTTCAAATTAGCCTACAGTGTTTTTCAGTGAATCCTTGTTGTCTGTTTTGGGATTCTCCTGTTCCTATCTCCATCAGACACTCCTATGCTTCCTTCTTCTTCATCCCACACAAATACTGATGCCACACAGGTTTTGTGGTGGCTGATGGTTATTCCTGCTGTTTGTCTTTGGGGTTTTAAGGACTCCTTGTCATAATTTCATTGTAAATGCTCCTCATGGGTTTCATGGTCTGCTTATTTTGCTACCTAGATGCTCTTTGTTTATGGGTGGAGAGGGTGTGATTAGGGAAAATTACAAGACTATGAACTGCTGCTACTGCCATCTTAGCAGAATTAGACAAGGAAATTGGGCTTAAAAGTAATTTTGGTCACATTTTATGTAAATGGAAAAATGGTGATAATATTCAAGTCGTACTGACTACAAAGACTACATTCTTTCTACTTAGGTAAAAAAAAAGAAATCACCCAGTTCTGACTATCACATTTTGACAGAGCAAAGAATGACCATAAGTGAACAGTCACATCCATCCATTTATTTTGCAAAGACCTATTGAGCACCCTCGAAGTTTCTGGCTCTGTACCAGAGGCTGGAGACTCAGCAATGACAAGGCAGAATCCCTCCCATCTTCATGAAGCTCACATTTTACTAGAATATGAGAAACAGTCAAATGCAATTAACATCCTTGATGTCTCATGGCTACCTCAGGGGACTAGTGAGCTCTCACCAAATCATATCTATTATTATTATGATTTATTTTACTCAACAAGTCCCAGTAAGTATCCTGCTAAATACATTTGCCTAAGAGTCCACCAAATTATCCAAGTTCTTTGCTCTGACCCACTCAAGACTCCAGAGAGAATTGAAATGGTTCATTAACTTGGTATCCGTCCTTTGTCAATTTTATTATTAGTCCAGCCACAAGATCTGTAGACGGGTAGACGGGAAATATCCCCTCCCCAACAACTACAAGCTCTTTCAAGTAGGAAGTCTTCTTTACTCTTCTTTCTATCCTCTACACCTACATGGGAGCCCAAGAATACTGGAGTGGGTAGCCTATTTCTTTTTCCAGGGGAACTTCCTGACCCAGGAATCGAACCAGGGTCTCCAGCATTGCAGGTGGACTCTTTACCAGCTGAGCTACTTAGGGAAGCCCTACATTGGCACCAGATTCAAAATTAGTACTGAATGTTGGTTGTTTGATTTTCCAAAGGTTTGATTCTTCTTAAAGTAACAATTTCAGATGCTATGATGAATAATGAAAGATTTTCAGACAAATATGCATTAGGTGACCCCAAAGATGACCCCAAGTCATCTTTATGCATAGCAGACTGCCTTTTTTGAATCCGGAATCCACACTTTACTAGCTGTATTACCGTAGCCAGTTTACAAACTTCTGGGAGACTATTTCCATGCATGTTAAAAAAGATGTAAAAGAATAAATAGTACCTCATCTCCCTCCTAGTGCTGACATAAATGAGGTAACACAAAAAGTGCTCAAAACCAGTGCCAACCACACAAGTCCAGTCAGTCAATGTTAACTGTTATCATCAGTACTCATGATGATAGGGATGATAACCACAAAGTTATTCTAAGAGGATTGCTGGTATTCCCTGGAGTGGAAGCTTTGAAGACTAAATCTCAGAGACTGAATTTTTGCAATTAGAATTTTATTTTCTGTGAATCTATGAACCATAGCTCATTCTTAAGGTGTTGCAGCATCATCCAACCTACTGTAATCTTCCATGAGCCCACCAGGGCTCCGTTAACTATCAAGGTAGGAAATTATATCAGTGCCTGGTAAATTCTATCTCCTGGAGAAATGAGTTTAAAAAAAATAGACTCATCTAAGTCTCTGGAGGGTTAATTTTATTCATCGAGTTGGAGAAGCTCTTTTTTAATGATATTAGCATTTAGTTAAGTGTGAGTAGCAGGTGGCCCTCTATAATGTAGATAGGCCTCATCCAATCAGTTGAAAGACAGAACAAAACAAAAATACCAGTATCCCTGAGCAAGAGGGAATCCTCCAGCAGACTGGGATTGCACCAGTGGAAAAGTGAAGTCCAGCTTGCTAGCCCACTCAGCAGATTTGCCCACCTTCATAACTGAATAAGCCAACTCCTTATAATAAATCTTTTTCCATACATATGCACATCCTATTGATTCTGTTTCTCTGGAAAACTTTTGACTAATACAGTCTAAGAAATTTTGCTGTTTTTCTTTTAGAAAAATTCAGAAACATAACGCCTATGCTCCCAGAGTTTTGCCTGGGAGGCAGATGATACAGTGGGTAAACTTGGACTTTAAAGAAACATTGATCAAGTGATAGCCTTTGTTGAGTAATTTCAACTGTCCAACCTCAGTCACCTCGTCTGGAATTGGGAATCAGTTTCCCAGCCCAAGAGTGTTTGTAAAAGATTGGTCAGTGCTTAGAAAGCATGGGGCATATGATGGATACTCAATAAACTGTACTTAAGAGTATTCTCTAGTAAAAACACCATCTTCCATCCTTACATGGTTATGATTGTCACTACCTTGTGCAGGCCTCATTAGAGCTGAGGAAAAATATATACTTCTTGAATCTCAAAGAAAATCCTGGCTTTCATTTAGTAATCAATATTCAGCCAAGGACTCTGGCCTATTTTTGTCACTTCTCTGAATGCTATAAACCTCAGGTAATCAACCTCATTGTTTAGCTGCATTTCTCTCTGCAAAGTTCTCCATAACAAGATCACAATTAGGTGCAATTATCTCCACAGACTGAATTGTAATCACCACAGAATGGAATTAAATTTCCATATTATAAAAAAATTTAGGATGTAAGGCATCTTGCCACCTCTGACAAACTATTCATTTGCTTATCTTTTTGCACAAAATTATAATTTAGAAAACTATTTATCCTCCAATATCTGGGGGTAGGGGGAGCTTACAAGTCTTCCCCTCAATACTGCAATTTCCCTGGATGAGTCTCTTCATAGAGGAAGAATTCAGACTTACTGAGCACATGCTAAATTCTAGACACTATAATCAATAAGTCATACCTTTTATCTGGTTTCATCCTGACAGTTCCTCCATACAATTGGCCTTGCAAATCCTATCTTGGTGATTTGAAAATTCAGACTCAAAGGAGTAAGTTAAAGTACCTAATGAAAACAGGATTCAAATTCAGTTTTGTCTTACTCCACAATCCACTCAACACTGTAACCACCTCTCTCAGACCGGTAGCAGCACATTCTTTGTTAGAGAAGCTGGTCAGTCCCTGAGCCTAATGAGAATTCGACAACTTAACCAACACAGTTGATTCTTTGTGAGTGTTGAGACATTTTATAACAGTTTTCTATTTCCCTCCTGTTCAGATAATATAGCACAGTACAATTGACATAACATAATGATATATAAAAATACATCTGGGTCAGTGTCTTCTTCCCCAAATATTTCCATAATCTGATTGACTCTAATTAACTGACTTTAAAGCATCCCATTGAGCCCTCTCATCTCATCTTGATCTCATCTTGAGCCCTTGATCTCATTTCAATGACTTTTTTCCAACCTCAGCCACTCCATCTCATTACCTTGAGACTGTGTTACATAAAAACAGTTCTGCTACTCAATCAGTGGACTCCTCTTGTGAATAAGCTGGTAAAGAATCCCCCCATGATGTGGGAGACCTGGGTTCAATCCCTGGGTTGGGAAGATGCCCTGGAGAAGGGAAAGGCTCAAAATTCTCCAAGCCAGGCTTCAGCAATATGTGAACCATGAACTTCCTGATGTTGAAGCTGGTTTTAGAAAAGGCAGAGGAACCAGAGATCAAATTGCCAACATCCGCTGGATCATGGAAAAAGCAAGAGAGTTCCAGAAAAACATCTATTTCTACTTTATTGACTATGCCAAAGCCTTTGACTGTGTAGATCACAATAAACTGTGGAAAATTCTGAAAGAGATGGGAATACCAGACCACCTGATCTGCCTCTTGAGAAATCTGTATGCAGGTCAGGAAGCAACAATTAGAACTGGTCATGGAACAACTGACTGGTTCCAAATAGGAAAAGGAGTACATCAAGGCTGTATATTGTCACCATGTTTATTTAACTTATATGCAGAGTACATCATGAGAAATGCTGGACTGGAAGAAACACAGGTTGGAATCAAGATTGCTGGGAGAAATATCAATAACCTCTGATATGCAGATGACACAACCCTTATGGCAGAAAGTGAAGAGGAACTAAAAAGCCTCTTGATGAAAGTGAAAATGGAGAGGGAAAAGGTTGGCTTAAAGCTCAACATTCAGAAAACGAAGATCATGGCATCTGGTCCCATCACTACATGGGAAATAGATGGGGAAACAGTGGAAACAGTGTCAGACTTTATTTTTCTGGGCTCCAAAATCACTGCAGATGGTGACTGCAGCCATGAAATTAAAAGACACTTACTCCTTGGAAGGAAAGTTATGACCAACCTACATAGCATATTCAAAAGCAGAAACATTACTTTGCCAACAAAGGTTCACCTAGTCAAGGCTATGGTTTTTCCTGTGGTCATGTATGGATGTGAGAGTTGGACTGTGAAGAAGGCTGAGCGCCAAAGAATTGATGCTTTTGAACTGTGGTGTTAGAGAAGACTCTTGAGAGTCCCTTGGACTGCAAGGAGATCCAACCAGTCTATTCTGAAAGAGATCAGCCCTGGGATTTCTTTGGAAGGAATGATGCTAAAGCTGAAACTCCAGTATTTTGGCCACCTCGTGCAAAGAGTTGACTCATTGGAGAAGACTCTGATGCTGGGAGGGATTGGGGGCAGGAGGAGAATGGGACGACAGAGGATGAGATGGCTGGATGGCATCACTGACTCGATGGATGTGAGTCTGAGTGACCTCTGGGAGTTGGTGATGGACAGGGAGGCCTGGCGTGCTGCAGTTCATGGGGTCGCAAAGAGTCGGACACGACTGAGTGACTGATCTGATCTGATCTGACCCACTCCAGTATTCTGGCCTAGAGAACCCCATGGACAATGGGGTCTGACAAAAGTCGGACATGACTGAGAGACTTTCACTTTCACTCAATCAGTAACTATTCATCTCACCATCTGTCCACTTGGCTTTTGTTTAACAACTATTATCACGTTGACCATTCTTCATCCTCCATGAGACCTTCAACCCATTGATCCTTCTAATTTCCCTGAATTCATTATCCCCTTCTTTTTTACCTTCTTATCCACTTGGAATCAACAGGCTATCATTTTAATAGCACTCTTACAAATACCATAAAACCCTTTGTCTCTTTATGTTTTGTTGAGCCTCTGAAAAAATCTTTTATTGTAAAGATTTTGAGCTATCTATTTATTCCATATCTTTCCTGGAGCAGCTAAACACTACTAGAAAAATGTCACATTTTAGGTCATACTGGTTTCACTAATATCAATAAATGTATGGTGAAAATGAACATCTTCAAACTCATATGCACACTTCTCTGCAATTCTATCATGTTTCTAAGAAAGTTTTCTTGAAAATACCTAGGAATAAACCTGCCTAAGGAGGCAAAAGACCTCTACTCAAAAATTATAAGACGCTAATGAAAGAAATCAAAGATGATACAAACAGATGGAAAGATATACCAGGTTCCTAGACCGAAAGAGTCAATATTGTGAAAATGACTGTTATACCCAAGGCAATCTACAGATTCAAAGCAATACCTATCAAATTACCAATGGCATTTTTTCATAGAAAGTGAACGTGAGAATTGCTCAGTCGTGTCGGACTCTTTGTGACCCCATGGACTACATAGGTCACGGAATTCTCCAGGCCAGAATATTGGAGTGGGAAGCCTTTCCCTTCTCGAGAGGATCTTCCCAACCCAGGGATCAAACCCAGGTCTCCCACATTGCAGGCAGATTCCTTACCAGCTGAGCCACCATTAAAATTTGTGTGGAAACACAAAAGACCCTGAATAAACAAAGCAATCTTGAAGAAAAATGGAGCTGGAGGCATCAGGCTCCCTGGCTTCTGATTATACTAAAACTTTACTGTTGTTGCTGCTTAGTTGCTAAGTCATGTCCAACTCTTTGCAACCCCATGCACTATAGCCCACCAGGCTGCTCTGACCATGGGATTTCCCAGGCAAGAATACTGGAGTGGGTTGCCATTTCCATCTCCAGGCAATCTTCCCAACCCAGGGATCAAACTCATGTCTTATCCACTGCAAGTAGATTCTTCATCAAAACAGTATGGCACTGGCACAAAAACAGAAACACAGATCAATGGAACAGGACAGAAAGCCCAGAGACAAACACACGTATCTATGGTCAATCAATCTACAACCAAGGAGACAAGACTATACAATGGAGAAAAGAGTCTTTTCAATAAACAGTGCTGAAAGAACTAGACAGCTACAAGAAGAATGAAAGTAGAACATTCTTTACCACCACATACAAAAATATACTCAAAATGGACTACATACCTAAATATAATACCTGATACTATAAAACTTAAGGGAAAAAATAGGCAGAACACTCTTTGATATAAAATGCAGCAGTATCTTTTTTGATCTATCTCCTAGAGTAATGGAATTAAAAACAAAAATAAATGGGACTTTATTAAACTCAAAAGCTTTTGCACAACAAAGGAAAACAAACAAAATGAAATGACAACCCACAGAATGGGAGAAAATGTTTCAAATGATGTGACTGACAAGGGATGAATCTCCAAAATTTACTAGCAACTCATGCATTCAATTATCAAAAAACAAACAAACAACCCAATCAAAAAATGGGCAGAAGATCTAAACAGACATTTCTCAAAAAAAGATATACAGATGACTAACAGGCATATGTAAATATGCTCAACATTTATAATTATTAGAAAAATGCAAATCAAAACTGTACACCATCCAGAATGGCCATCATCAAAGAGTCTACAAACAATAAATGTTGGAGAGGGTGGAGAAAGGGAATGTAAATTGATACAACCATAATGGGGAACAATATGGAGATTACTTAAAAAACTAAATATAGAACTACCATATAATCCAGCAATCCCACTCCTGGGAAAACCATAATTCAAAACAATACACACAACCCAAAGTGCATTGCAGCACTAATTACAATAGCCAAGACATTCAAGCAACCTATATGTCCATTGACAGATGAATAGATAAAGAAGATGTAATACATACACACACACACACATATAATGGAATATTACACCACCTTTAAAAAGAATTAATGCCACTTGTAGCAACACAAATGAATCCAGAGATCATCATACTAAGCGAAGTCAGACAGAGAAAGACAAATATTACATGATATGACTTATATGTGGCATCTAAGAAAAGACAAATGGACTTATTTACAGAACAGAAATAGACTCAAAGACTTAGAAAAAAACGTATGGTTACTAAAGAGGAAAGGTGGGAGGAGGGATAAACTGGGAATATATTTATGTACACACTACTAGATTTAAAACAGATAACCAACAAGGACCTCCTGTATAGCACAGGGAACTATATTTAATATCCTGTGATAAACCATAATGGAAATGAATATAAAAAAGAATGTATATGTGTGTGTATAACTGAATCATTTAGCTGTACACCTGAAACTAACATAACATTGTTAATCAACTAGACTCCAATATAAAATAAAGCATTTTTTTAAAAAGACTTTGTTCCATATTTGAGGGAAGAGAAGTCCTACATGTAGACTGAATAGAAACAGACATCTTGGATCAGGAGCAAGATGGAAAATGAGGCAGATACAGAGCCTAGAGATGGAGCAGCCCCAGCTCCTTTTGACATTGCTGGATTATTGCATCAACTCTTGCTGGAAATGCAAAACTTTGTGAATTTTTCAAATACTCAAGGGAATTTATTCCTATGTTGTTCAAGGTCATTTCTATTGGGAATTTCCTTTTCTTACAGACCACCTTACCTGCCTCCAGAGAAACTTGTATGCAGGTCAAGAAGCAACCATTAGAACCAGACATGGAACAACCAACTGGTTCCAAATTGGGAAGGGAGTACATCAAGGCTGTATATTGTCACCCTGCTTATTTAGCTTATATGCAGAGTGCATCATGTGAAATGCCGGGCTGGATGAAGCATAAGCTGGAATCAAGACTGCTGGGAGAAATATCAATAACCTCAAATACACAGATGACATCACCCTTATGGCCGAAAGTGAAGAGGAACTAAAAAGCCTCTTGATGAAAGTGAAAGAGGAGGGTGAAAAAGCTGACTTAAAACTCAGCATTCAAAAACCTAAGATCATGGCATCCAGTCCCATCACTTCATGACAAGTAGATGGGGAAACAATGGAAACAATGACAGAATTTGTTTTCTTGGGCTCCAAAATCACTGCAGATGGTAATTGCAGCCATGAAATTAAAAAGCACTTGCTCCTTGGAAGAAAAGCTATGACAAACCTAGACAACATATTAAAAAGCAGAGACACTGCTTTGCCAACAAAGGTCCATTTAATTAAAGCTGTGGTTTTTCCAGTAGTCATGTATGGATGTGAGAGTTGGACCATAAAGAAGGCTGAGTGCTGAAGAACTGATGCTTTTGAACTATGGTGTTGGAGAAGACTCTTGAGAGTCTCTTGGACTGCAAGGAGATCAAACCAATCAATCCTAATGGAAAATCAGTCCTGAATATTCATTGGAAGGACTGATGCTGAAGTTGAAGCTCCACTACTTTGGCCACCTGATTTGAAGACTTGACTCATTAGAAAAGATCCTGATACTGGGAAAGATTGAAGGCAGGAGGAGAAAGGGACAACAGAGGATGAGATGGTTGGATGGCATCACCAACTCAATGGACATGAGTTTGAATAAGCTCTGGGAGATGGTGAGACAGGCAAGCCTGGCGTACTACAGTTCATTGGGATGCGAAGAATTAGACATGACTGAGCACCCCACCCCAGTACTCTTGCCTGGAAAATCCCATGGACGGAGGAGCCTGGTAGGCTGCAGTCCATGGGGTCCCTAAGAGTCGGACACAACTGAGCTACTTCACTTTCACTTTTCACTTTCATGCATTGGAGAAGGAAATGGCAACCCACTCCAGTATTCTTGCCTGGAGAATCCCAGGGATGGAGCCTAGTGGGCTGCCGTCTATGGGATCGCACAGAGTCGGACACGACTGAAGTGACTTAGCAGCAGAAGAGCAACTGAACAGTAAGTAAAATAAATTCCAACTGATGTAATTTATTAAAAAATAAAATAAAATGGGAGGATTTAAGTCTATCCCTCTTGAAAACAAGCAATTAGAAACAAAAACCACCTCTTGAACAAAATTCCCCTGCCAGCCAGAACTGAATCTGTCATCTCACAAGGATAGTCCACACTTGCTCTCTCTATCATCCCTACTTCACTCCTAGCCCACACTAGAGTGGTTTCTATCACTATCATTGGAGAAAATCAACTCTGGATAAGGTCACCTATGTACACATTTTGAACTACACTCTCCTTTTGAAAAATTCTTTTCTAGACTATCATAATTTCCTAATTTTACTCCAACATCTTTAAGTGTTCCTTCTCTGGGTCCTTAGAAAGTTTACATCTTGCCTAGAGAGCTCTCATATGTTTGTATTTCTTTAAACTCAGTTCCAAGCATTCCTCTGTACTCTGTACTCACTACCTGGGCAACCTTATTCCCAACCTCAAGGTATGATACAGCAGAAGACTCAAAATCTCCAACCAGAGCTCACCTCTACACTTCCGAATCATACAACTACTCCTCATTTTTGTTTAATTGCCTACATTTCTTTCAAAATGTCCCAAAGGCATCTCTAATTCAATATGTTCAAAACCAAGTTTATGAATTTTATCGTAGCAGTTTATAGGGGTTAAAATAACAGTCTAGTGCCAGATATGAAATCTCAATTACCACTTATTAGCTCTGTATCCTTTGCAAAGTTTCTTAAATTAATATCTAACATTAGTTCCAGGTGTACAATGATTCATTATTTGTATATATTGAGAAATGACCAATGTATAATTAATATCATCACTATAATAGCAACAAAAAATTTTATTATGATGAAAAATTTTAAGATCCACTCTCTTGGCAGCTTTCTTTTTTTTTTTTTTTTCAGTGCCTGGGGTACGACAAGGATGTCGCAGAAGATGATGGCAGCATCCAGGGGGAAGCGACGCAGTGGCTGCAGGGTAAGTTCACAGCAGGCTTCTGGGGAGCAACAGGTGCTGAAAAAGTCCTGGGCAGCCCGAGTTTCCCTAAACTCTGGTAAGTAGCGTCCTGCCTGCCGCATGCACCAAACAGGAGTGTAGTCTGTTTCTTCGCCCCTGCTCGCAGGAAGGTGTCGTTTTTAAGCTCCGGAAAACCTTGAGGTCTACTCTCGCCTCCATGATCAGCTCTCCGTAAACGCGAGCACAGTCCCCGTTATAGACTGAATCTGAGCCTGCCCTCTGCCCAGGCTCCGCCCCTTCCCTCTTAGCAACTTTCAAATGTACAATATTGTTAACTATAGCCAGTGTGCTATATATTACATCTTCAAGACATTTATTTTATAGCTGGAAGCTATACTTTATAATAACCTCTTTTACCCATTTTCCCCACCCCTTGCAACTCCTGCCTCTGGCAACCACCAGTCTGTTCTCCGTATCCATGAGCTTGGGGCTGTTTGTTGTTGTTAGATTCCATATATAAGCGAGATCATATACTATTTTCTAACTTATTTCACCTAGTATAAGCCCTCAAGATTAATTCATGTAGTCACAAATGCCAAGATGTTCTCCTTTTTTATGGCTAAATATATGTGTGTGTGTGTGTGTATATATATATATATATATATATGCTGCTGCTAAGTCACTACAGTTGTGTCAGACTCTGTGCGACCCCATAGACAGCAGCCCACCAGGCTCCCCCGTCCCTGGTATTCTCCAGGCAAGAACACTGGAGTGGGTTGCCATTTCCTTTGTGAAAGTGAAAAATGAAAGGGAAATCAGTCAGTCGTGTCCAACTCTTAGCGACCCCATGGATTGCAGCCTACCAGGCTCCTCTGTCCATGGGATTTTCCAGGCAAGAGTACTGGAGTGGGGTTCCATTGCCTTCTCTGATTATATAATAATGGACTATATATATATATATATATATAAACATAAATAGTCCATTATGAGTGTGTGTGTGTGTGTGTATGGGCTCCCTAGGTGGTATTAGTGGTAAAGAAACCTCCTGCCAATGCAGGAGACTTAAGAGATGCAGGTTCAATCCCTGGGTCGGGAAAATCCCCTGGAGGAGGGTATGGCAAGCCACTCTAGTATCCTTGTCTGGAGAATCCCATAGACAGAGGAGCCTGGTGGGCTACAATCCAAAGGGTCACAAAGGGTTGGACATGACTGAGTGACTTAGCACACACTCATGTGTGTGCATATACACTATATATAAAATGTTGCAATGAGCATGGAGGTGTATATATCTTTTTGATTTTGTGTTTTTGTTTTCTGTTTTTAATTTTTTGTGGTGCCCCCATCCTGTTTTCCATAGTGGCTGCACCAGTTTACACTGTCAGCAGGGCACAAAGGTTTTCTTTTCCCTATATCCTCACCAACATTTGGTATTAAGTTTCTTCTTGGTGGGCCAGTTTTCTCCTCTATGAAAATAATATTAATACCTACTTCATGAAATTTTGTGAAGATTAAATGAGTTAACATGTAAAGCACTTAGAACAATGCTAGAAACATGCTTGTGTCAGATAAATATTTACTATTTATACAGAAAATACTTCTACTGGTGTGTGCTAAGTCACTTCAGTTGTGTCCGACTCTGTGAGACCCCATAGACAGCAGCCCACGAGGCTCCCCCATCCCTGGTATTCTCCAGGCAAGAACACTGGAGTGGGTTGCCATTTCCTTGGTGAAAGTGAAAAATGAAAGGGAAGTCACTCAGTCGTGTCCGACTCTTAGCGACCCCATGGACTACAGCCTACCAGGCTCCTCGGTCCATGGGATTCTCCAGGCCAGAATACTGGAGTGGGTTGCCATTTCCTTTTCCATGGGATCTTCCTGACCCAAGGATCAAACTCGTGTCTCTTTAGTCTCCCACATTGGCAAGCAGCTTCTTTACCACTAGCACCACCTGGGAAGCCCACTTCTTCTGGTAGTACCCTCAAACGTGATCACACTGTTTTCTGTATATATTTATCACATGACACTCTATCCATCCAGTTACCTGTGGCAGAAATATGGGTGTCATCATTAATACCTTTATCTCTTTCACTTCTTGTGTTAACTGTCTGCTAGTAACCCAACCCCAATTTTTCCCTTCTGTATTTCTCCCCCGGAGAATAATGGGTAGAAACCTAGTGAATTCTTGGTTAGACTGCTACAATAAGAGGCATTACCATGAAATTTCAAATGTCCAAAAATTGAAAGACTTTTTCTTTGTCTTCAGCATCAGCAGGCAAACCCTTTCATAGTGGCTTACAGATAATTTCCTATGAATCACTCACCCAGGTATCAGAGACATACGTGATCATGGCAGACCTTTCCTATGGTTCGTGTGATCAGCTGGCTCCCTGAAAGCCAATGGTGAAACCTGAGATCTAATGATAGCTGTCACTCACTTTGGTTCCTCCAGCTCTTGTTTAATAAATACCCAGTCCCCTCTATTAATTACTGTCCTGATCCATAATATCTTGGAGTAGTTTTACCTCTCCAAACAACCTCTGACTGATGTTCTCCTTAAATCAAATTTTATTTTCCTTCTAAATATCTTTAATTCTATTGTACTATTTCTCTCATCTCCCTTGCTCACACTTAAGTTACTATCAACTATTACTTAGGCTTCTAACAATCTCCCTCAATGGTCTCCTTAATATAACTCCTGCTCTCTGCCAGTCCTTACCCCAATTTCAAACTAACTGTATTTTGTTTTCTTCAAAATGTAAAAATTATGCTGTCACTTCAAATCCTGTCTTGGCTTCCTACTGCCCTGAAACAAAAACTAATAGGTATTTAATAGGACCCTAAATACAAGGTCCACACTTACTTTTCCAGCCTCACAGAACACTACTCTCACCCTGTTCTGAGCTTCGGTCATACTAGCCCTTTTACGAACTTGACGTCACGAGGCCCCTTTCCACCTCAGGGCCTTTGAATATCCGGTTACCTTAACCTGGAGTCATCTGCTCTTTCAAATCTCCCTTTTTCACTTACTTAATCTACTCTTTCTTCTGATTCAAACTCTAAATTAGTGTGGAGCGTGTTTAGGTAAACAAGTTACTGGAAGCAAATAAAGTTGAGTCCCGATCTTGAATGTCACATTAAAATGAACTTAATGTGAATTAAAAGTTACATTGAAAATTCAAACCATGAATTAATTAGAATAAAATTTAATTAATTAGAAGCAAAGGATAGACTTGCAGTACAGTAGTGAGGTAGGGCCTTTCTGAGAAAAACACCAAAGACAGAAACCATAATAAAAAGCACAATTAGATTTTATACATAAAACTGTTAAAGATTTTTTTATGAACAAACAATAGGATAAGCAAGATAAAATACTGCAGTATATATGACAGACATGGGTTACAATCATTGACATATACAGATCTTTCAAATCATTTTTTTAAATCAAAGTATATAACAGAAAAATGAAAAAAGTGTGTCATTCACAAAAGAAGGATTAAACATGGTCCAAAAATATGAACTGTTCAACTACATTAATAGTCAAATACAAATTAAAAATAACTTGGGTTTGTCTTATTTGCTTATGACATTGTGGATAATTTTTTTAAAGGTGGCAAAAGTATGTGAAAATAACACTCATAAAGCTATAGGAAAGACCATAAATATATAAAACCTTTCCAAAAGGTAAGTAGGGAAAATGTGTCAAAATTTATGTGAAGAGCCATTAGCTGTCAATTCCATTACTTGAATTACACCCTAAGCAAAGTATCACACGTTTTTCACATTCCCTATCTCCTTATTCTACTCCCAAGCTCTTCCTTCAACTCCATCCAACTGCTCTCAGTGAGGTCGTCAGTGGTCTCCATGATCCTACAGCCATACTCCTTACTTCCAACATCAGGGACCCTGTCTCAACATTTGATACAATGTACCACTTTCTCCATCTACAGCAATATTTTTCTCTCTTGCATTCTGTGACTTTGTACTCTCTGGTTTAATGTTTTTGATACCTACTTCTGCCACCATCTCCCCAACACCACACTCACTTATAGGAATTTCTCAGGACTGTCAAGACCCTTCTTCTATTGTCTTTGATACCTTCTCTCCCATTTTGATCACCATCTAGGTGCTGAGGACTCACAAAGCTACTTCTGTAGCTAAGTCCTTTCATGCAAGATGTAAAGCTATCTGCTTACTTACAGACATCTCCATTTTGATACCTGGGTGTAACTCAAACTCAGAATGTCTTAAATTATAACATCCTCCATCCTCAAAGCAGCTTCTCTACCAAGGATGTGGCATCTGGCACACAGTTCCAGGTATCCTCCTCAAGTTAGAAAATGGAGATTCTCCTGTGATCCTTCTCTTTTCTTTCAAGCTCAAAATCCAAACAGTATGCAGTACTATCAGTGCTATAAGTAAAACTTTAAATTCAGAGTAACCGTGTCACTCACTTGCCTAAAATCCTCCAGATCACCCTTAATAAGCCCCTTGCCACACTGCCAGGTATCATTTTGTGCCTCTCTCCTGCTCACTCCCTACATCCCTACCTTCCTTACAGTCAAGAACATGTCATGCTTTCTCTGACTCTGGCCCTTAACATACTATTTACTCTGCCTCAATTACCCAGTGCCCCTGGATCAATTTCATCCCTTAAGTACCTAGTGCCCTGGATCAATTTCATCTGCAAACTTTTTTGTTCATCTTTCAGATGTCAATTATATGACTTGTCCTCTCATAGGTTGTACCTGACTTACCAAAACCAAGAAAATCTATTTACTATACATTTATATTGTACTTTGAGTTGCCCATTTAATAACCATCTCACTTTTAATTACCTGTTTTTAATAGCTAATTTCACTCCTCTACTCTAAGCCTACTGAGACAGACAATGTCTGTCTGTCCAATCAGGTACATACCTCCATTATCTAGAATAAGGAAATATTTGTTGATTTAATTTGAAGACCATCTGCAGAAAGTTATATGTCAATGAAGATTGATTATTATGTTGTCTATAATATAAAACAATGCAAACAAGCAAAGTGCTCCTCAACAGTGAAAGGATAAGTTACAGTACACTCATACTATGAAATAATTAAAATAAATCTATATAAATTTAGATGATGACAATATATTGTTAAGTGAAAAAAACAAGTTTAAAACTCACTATGAAAAAGAGCATTTCATTTTTACAAGTATTGTATATGAATGTGTGTGTGTGTATTGAGTTGGCCAAAACATTCTGTCTTCATAATAAACATGTATTAATCTTACAATCAAGAAAAAAATGCTATTTTTAAATTGAAACTTTTAAATAAAGAACTGTGAAGGAATATTTTGACACTTCTCTCTTCCCTTCTGTGGAATCAGAAAGTTCTCTTACTTGTTAAAAAATGTTTGAACAGATAGGCATCACTCCAAGAGGGTTCTCACCCCAGGTCAGGCAGGCAGATGGGTTGTCACTGTTCTTACAAGAGACAGCGCTATCACATGATGAGTAGGAACCTAAGCTCCCAGCATCTGTTGCGTGATGACCCATTCAGGACTGCCTTACAGATATTGATAAAGAAGCCTTTTATTTCCCCTAATTCAACCCATCTGCAAAGACCTCTGTTAACAGATCATCATTTGATAGAAAAATTTAGACATTTCTATTCCTTTGAAACAAGATTTCTCACATCAGGATTTCACCCATACACAGCAAAAACTTAGAGGCAGAAAGGACCAAGAATAAAGCCTGTCCTTATGACCTTGAAAAAATATAAAACACAGATTCTCAAATAATATGAATGAGTCATAGGCTCAAAGAATAGTCTTTAGCTAACACAAGAGAGATCCATAAGCTCTAACATTTCAGCCGTTTCTTTTATCAGCATCAAATAATGGAAAGATAATAAACTTTCAGTTGCACATTATTAGAGATTCCTGTGAAGTTTTATTAAGGAGACTACCTGTCAAAAGAAGCATGTTAATGGGCTATTATAAACTAGGGTACTCAGAACTTTAATTATGTTTTTAAGAAAAATGGAGACTCTTCTATCCATTGACATTGCTCATTAATAATAATTTTCAAGAGTTAATTTACACACTAATGTTTCCAAGTTGAAATGTTAAATGTTTATTAGGTCTATTAATGTTTGCTCATTAACACATTTGTTGTTGTTCAGTTGCTAAGTCATGTCTGACTCTTTGTGACCCCATGGACCTCAGCACACTAGGCTTCCCTGTCCTTCACTTTCTCCCAGTTTGCTCAAATTCATGTCCAATGAGTCGGTGATGCCACCCAACCATCTCATCCTCTGCCAGCCCCTTCTCCTTATGCCTTCAGTCTTTCCCAGCAGGGTCTTTTCCCATTAACACAGGGTCTTTTCCATTAATACATGGTTGCTACCTTTGCAGAATACAGATGGTTTCCTCTTATTTGGGAGTCTTAAATAAAACCACATGTGTCCACACAGGATCTTTGTAAACCACTGACTAAATATTAAATATTACAACTAAATTATGAGCTGCTTAATCATAAGGAATCTTCCATATATATACTAAAAGCTTGAAGTCTGCAGTCAGAAAGACCCAAATTTGAATGTGAGCTTGGCTACTGAATTGCTTTGTGAATTTGAGCAGGTTATTTAACTTCTCTAAGCTAGTTATCTCAGAAAGCTTTTGTAAAACTTAAAGGAGGCAACAGTATAAAAATCGTAGCTCACTGCCAGATACACTGTAGGTGCTCAGAGTAACTACTAGTCCACAACCACTTTATGTTTCAGTCATTTTTCTTGAAAAAGCTCTGTGTCAACACACAATAAGTGTCTTGCTGGCCTGGAGAGGAAGCACTCATTCCACAAATATTCAAGTTGACCATATGCTAGAGATTCAGTGGTGAACAAGAAAAAAATTCCAGCCCTTGTGAAGTTTGCTTTCCATGCTGACTGGGCACCTGGAAGATAACAGCCTAATCTCCAAGCCTGTGAATGTTACTTTAAATGGCAATAGGACCTTTGAATATGTGATTAAAGATTTCAAGACAGAGATTATCATGGATTATCTAGGTGATTCCATCATAATCACAAGCATCATTCTGAGCCTCCAAAAGGATCCAGCACAATCAACACCTTAGCTTTAGGGGCTTCCCTTTGGGTTCAGTTGGTAAAGAATCGCCTGCAATGCAGAAAACCTAAATTCTATCCCTGAGTTGCAAAGATCCTTGGAGAAGGGAATGGTTACCCAATCCAGTATTCTTGCCTGGAGAATCCCAAGGAGCTTGGCGGGCTATACTTCATAGGGTCACAACGAGTTGGACACAACTGAGCAATTAACACTAACCAGCCCAGCCAACACCTTATTTAGCCCAGTGAAATAGATTTGATTCCTGGGCTTCAGAGCTGTGAGAGAATAAATCTGTGCTGTTTTCAGTCACCAAGCTTGCAATAGTTTGTTACAGCAGCCATAGGAAATGAATATGTTCAGAAGCATTAAACACCTAATTGCACAGTCATTTAATACAAATGTCGTAAGTGCTAAAAATATTAAGTAAATGTAAATTAAAGTTGCTAAAAGACATTTTCTAGGCGAGGAGAGGGAGATGAAGAAAGAATTCCAGACACAGGAAAAGCAAGTACAAAGATCCTAGGCTGAGAAGTACAAGCTCAGAGTGGTTGAAGCACAATGAGCAAGGTGGAAGAAGGAACACACAGTCAGAATGGTAGGCTGTGGCAAACACTAAAATTTTAGAATAAAATGCCAGACTAGTTTGTTTCAGATTAGCTGTCTCCCTGAGAATAACTACAAAAGCTCACAAAATTGTTTTCTAACCTCTTAAAAGCACCTGAGAGTAACCAAGGCCATGAGTGCTTAAATAATTAAGATTTCAGACGGAACATTCAGAGAGGTGGATCTCATATCTGGCAACATGTTTTCTACCAAGGCACTTACTGATTCAAAAGTAGCAGCTAACAGCGTTCACAGCTGAGCACAGAGTGACAGCCTGAGCAACAAAGAAATGGGGCAGACCTTCGGAAAACCTCATAGGCTGTGGTTGGAATAAAGATAGAACTCTATTAAACATCCCACACTTTTATGTGGAACCCCTGAAAGATGGGGAAACAGTAGCTGACTTTTTTTATGGGCTCCAAAATCACTCCGGATGGTGACTGCAGCATGAAATTAAAAGACGCTTGTTCCTTGGAAGGAAAGTTATGACCAACCTAGATAGCATATTCAAAAGCAGAGACATTACTTTGCCAACAAAGGTCTGTCTAGTCAAGGCTATGGTTTTTCCAGTGGTCATGTATGGATGTGAGAGTTGGACTATAAAGAAAGCTGAGCGCCGAAGAATTGATGCTTTTTTTATTTTTTATTTTTTTTTTTATTATGCAGAATTGATGCTTTTGAACTGTGGTGTTGGAAAAGACTCTTGAGAGTCCCTTGGACTGCAAGGAGATCCAACCAGTCCATCCTAAAGGAGATCAGCCCTGGGTGTTCACTGGAGGGACTGATGTTGAAGCTTAAACTCCAATACTTTGGCCACCTGATGCGAAGAGCTGACTCATTTGAAAAGACCCTGATGCTGGGAAAGATTGAGGGCAGGAGGAGAAGGGGATGACAGAGAATGAGATGGTTGGATGGCGTCACCGACTCAATGCACATGGGTTTGGTTGGACTCCAGGAGTTGGTGAAGAACAAGGAGACCTGGCGTGCTGCGGTTCATAGAGTCACAAAGAGTCAGACACAACTGAGTGACTGAACTGAACTGAAAGGCTGTACTCTAGGAATAAGGTAGAAAATGTAAATAATCCTCAAAAAGTCTGAAGCCCCACTTCTGAAGATTTTAGAATGAAATGGCAGACAAGCTTGTTTCTGATTAACTGTCTGAAGCTCAGTCTCTAACTGAGTTAAGGTGATCTTCTCCATCCCAACCATCTACCAAAAGCAAAATTAAATTCTGTCTATAGGAAATAGAATGACTTCCCTGGTGGCTCAAATGGTAGGGAGTCTGCCTATAATGCAGGTGACCCGGGTTTGATCCTCGGGTTGGAAAGATTCCCTGGAGAAGGAAATGGCAACCCACTCCAGTATTCTTGCCTGGAAAATCCCATGGCCAGAGGAGCCTGGCAGGCTACAGTCCATGGCATCACAAAGAATCAGACTCAACTGAGTGCTTGCACAGGGAGATATAATCTTCCGAGAGCCTCATATTATCTCTTCAAACTTTATACACATATGGACAACAAGAATTTTTTTTAAGGCACAAAAATAAATACTTGAATGAATAACAAGCAAAAAGCAATTATCGCACAAGACTTCCAGGTTTTCTATCATACAACTTTAAATTAGTATTCTTAATATGTACACAAGAAAAAAGAGGAAGAGGAAGCTATAAAAATTCTATTTTAAATGGAAATTTGTAGAAAAGGAAACAGTAATGAAAATTAAGAAGTCAGTAGATGAACTTAACAGAATTTTAGATTCAGCAGCTAAGGGAAAAATTAGTGAAACGATAGATCAGAAAAAATAATTCATATCAAAGAAAAGTAAAACAAAGGAACAGAAAATTCCCAAGAGTAGGTTCGTTGTTGTTGTTCAGTCACTAAGTCATGTCTGACTCTTTGCAACCCCATGGCCTCCCTGTCCTTCACTATGTCCCTGAGTTTGCTCAAACTCATGTCCACTGCATCAATAATGCCATCCAACCATCTCCTCCGTCACTCCCTTCTTCCCCTGCCCTCAATCTTTTTCAATGAGCTGGCTCTTCACATCGGATGGCCCAAGTATAGAATGTCAGCATCAGTCCTTCCAAAGAATATTCAAGGTTGATTTCCTTTAGGATTGACTGATTTGATCTCCTTACAGTCCAAGAGACTGTCAAGAATCTTTTCAAAAAAAAAAAAAAGGGTCTTTTCCAACACTACAGTTCAAAAGCATCAATTCTTTGGCGCTCAGCCTTCTTTACGGTCCAACTCTCACATCCATACATGACTACAGGAAAAACCATAACTTTGACCATATGGACCTTTGTCGGCAAAGAGTAGATAAAACCCAGTGATAAGTTCTCATCAATGTATAATTAGTGTTTCAGAGGAGAAATGAAAGAACGAAGTAGAAGCAACAAATGGAGGGGTGATGACTGGATTTTTTTTTCACATCAGATTATACTTCAGGAACAACTATGAACTCAAGTAGGATAACAAGGAAAACCTAACCTGTACACATTATTGTAAAACTGGTGAAAAGCAAGACAGTAATAAAAATCTTTAAAGCAGCAAAAGAAAGATATTTTACCTTACCTCTAAAGGAATCACAACTAATGTTGCATTAAAAGCAGTGGAAAATAGAAGACAGTGGAATTATGCATTCAATATTCTAAAAGAGTAACTGTCAACCTGGACATTATGAAAAAACGTTAAGCAAATGAAAACTAACCCCAAAAAAATGTCACTAGTGGATTCATGAAAAAATAGTAAAAGATGTTCTTAAGGTAGAAGGAAAGTGATAATAGAATAAAGCAAAGTATAGGAAAAAATGAATATTGGAAAGGGGAAACATATGAATAAATATAAGTATTCATTTGTTGTTCAGACTCCTAGCCATGTCCAACTCTTTGTGACCCCATGGACTGCAGCATGGCAGGCCTCTCTGTCCCTCACCATCTCCCGAAATTTGCCCAAGTTCATGTCCGTTGCATCAATGATGCCATCCATCCATCTTATCTTCTGGTGCCATATTCTCCTTCTGCCCTCAATCTTTCCCAGCACCACAGACTTTTCCAATGAGTCAGCTGTTTGCATCATATGACCAAAATACTAGAGTTTCAGCTTCATCATCAGTCCTTCAAACGAGTATTCAGGGTTGATTTCCCTTAAGATCGACTGGTTTGATCTCCCTACCTTCATGAATCACTGCCTTATCATGGCAAAGGGGGTTGCACAAGTCAATGAAGCTATTGAGTCATTCCATGTAGGGCTGCCCCAGACAGACTGGTCATAGCGGAGAGTTCTGACAAAACATGATTCACTGGAGGAGGGAATGGCAAACCACTCCAATATATTTGCTGTAAGAACCTCATGAACTGTATAAAAGGACAAAAAGTATTTACTGACTGTATGTAAATAGCAATAATGAGATAGAATTTAAAAACACAACAAACATAATGAAAGACATGTTACATTGTGTAGAAAATGGTAAAAAAAATACTATATATTATTATACTTAAGTCAAAATACAAAATTCTCAAAAGAGTAAATTCTAAGAGTTCTCATCACAAGAAAAAGAAATTCTTTTCCTTTCTTCTTTTTTCTTTTCATTGTATCTATGTGAAAAGATAGATGGATGTTAGCTGAACCTACTGTGGTAATAAGCATTTCACAATATAGGTAAATCAAACCATCATGCAGTATGTCTTAAACTTATGCAGTGATGTATGTCAGTTATTCTCAATAAAATAAGAAAAAAATGTCAAAATACAGGTTATAATCTCTGGGATAATCACTAAAAGAACAGTGACATGAAGTTTGGTAAACAAACTAATGGATGCAGAAGGAAATTTTTTTAGTTAATGCAAAAGAAAACAAAAAGACAGAAAAGTGAATACAAAGTAGGTAAGAGAAATAGAAAACAAATAATAAAACATGTTTAAATCCAAATATGTTACTTGATTAAATTTAAGGGGATTAAACACTTCAATTTAAAGTAACAAAATAAAAGTAGCAAAATCCTTATTATTAAATCTTCTTTATTTAACCTATACGCAGAGTATATCATGCAAAATGCTGGGCTGGAACTGGAATCAAGATTGCCAGGATAAATATGAATAATATGAATATGAATAACCTCACATATGCAGATGACACCACCCTCATGGCAGAAAGCAAAGAGGAACTAAAGAGCCTCTTTGAGGAAAAGTGAAAGAGAAGAGTGAAAAAGCTGGCCTAAAACTCAACATTCAAAAAACTAAGATCGTGGCATCTGGTCCCATCACTTCATGGCAAATAGATGGGGAAACAATGGAAGCAGTAACAGAATTTATTTTCTTGGGTTCTAAAATCACTTCAGATGGTGACTGCAGCCATGAAATTAAGACACTTGCTCCTTGTAAGAAAAGCTATGACAAACCTAGACAGCATATTAAAAAGCAGAGACATTACTTTGCAGACAAAGGTCCGTTTAGTCAAAGCTATGGTTTTTCTAGTAGTCACATATGGATGTGAGAGTTGGACCATAAAGAAGGCTGAGCACCAAAGAACTGATGCTTTTGAAGTGTGGTGGTCAAGAAAACTCTTGAGAGTCCCTTGGACTGCATGGAGATCAAACCATTCAATCCAAAAGGAAATCAGTCCTGAATATTCATTGGAAGGACTGAAGCTGAAGCTCCAATATTTTGGCCACCTGATGCAAAGAGCTGACTCACTGGACAAGACTGTGATGCTGGGAAAGATTGAAGGCAGGAAGAGAAGGGGACAACAGAGGATGAGATGGTTGGATGGCATCACTGATACTCAATGGGCATGAGTTTCTGCAAGCTGCAGAAGATGAAGGACAGGGAAGCCTGGCATGCCGCAGTCCATGGGGGTGCAAAAGAGTCAGACACAACTGAGTGACTGAACAAAAAAACAAAATCCAACTATATTCTGCTCACAGAAGAATGTTTTAAATTACATAGAAATGTTGAAGGTTAAAAAAATATGAAACAAAATATACCATGCAAACCAAAATAAAACTGGTATAATTACTAACAATGTAGAAACAGTTCTTTATGACAGAAAGCATTACATGAGATAAAGGGAGGTATGTAGTACTGATAAAGAGGTCAATCCAACAAGATCTAAAAATCTAAGTCTGTATATACTTGATATCAGTCTCAAAATATACAAAGCAAACTGTCAGAATGGAAAGAATGGAAAAAAATCTACGATCGTGGTGGGAGATAAACATTCTTCTTTCAGTAATTGATAGAAAAGCAGACAAAAAGGGTGTAAATGAGCTTTAAACAATATTACAAACAAGAGTTATATAATTTTGTGATTTATATTATATGTATAATATATATTTATTCCCCCAAACACATTCTTTTCAACTGCATGTGGACACCTACCAAAATTGACCATATGCTTGTCCATAAACCAACTCTTAAATTCCACAGTATTAAAATCATCCAGATGTCTTCTGGTGACAGTAATATTAACCAGGAAATCAATAAGAAAAAGTAGCTATAAAATTCTCAAATATTTGGAAATCAAGCAAATGATATCCAAATAGCCTATGCAGTTTCAAAAATTATAATGTAAATTTGTAAAACTCCCTTTAGCAAAGTGAAAGTCACTCAGTCATGTCCAACTCTTTGTGACTCCATGGACTATACAGTCCATGGAATTCTCCAGGCCAGAATACTGGAGTGGGTAGTCTTTCCCTTCTCTAGCAGATCTTCCCAACCCAGGAATCAAACCAGGGTCTCCTGCATTGCAGATGGATTCTTTACCAACTGAGCTATCAGGAAGCCCCTTTAAAGGTTAAAAACTCCCTTTAACCAACCAATAACGAAAATATAATATATGAAACCTTGAAGCACTGAAAGATATTCTCAGTGGAAATTTTGTAATATTATTTGCATGTAATAGAAAAGAAGAAATTCTTAAAATCATTAGGAGTCCACTACCAGAAGTTAGAATAGGAAATTAGACCCCCAACAGAACCACAAAAAAGAAATAAAGTTAACTGTGTGTATGTGTGCATGATAGAGTGGATAAACAAAGATAACTATTGGTTTTTCCACAAGACTAAGAATGTTGAAATATCAATAACCTCAGATATGCAGATGACACCACTCTTATGGCAGAAAGTGAAGAGGGGCTAAAAAGCCTCTTGATGAAAGTGAAAGTGGAGAGTGAAAAGGTTGGCTTAAAGCTCAACATTCAGAAAACGAAGATCATGGCATCTGGTCCCATCACTTCATGGGAAATAGATGGGGAAACAGTGGAAACAGTGTCAGACTTTGTTTTTCTGGGCTCCAAAATCACTGCAGATGGTGACTGCAGCCATGAAATTAAAAGACGCTTGCTCCTTGGAAGGAAAGTTATGACCAACCTAGATAGCATATTCAAAAGCAGAGACATTACTTTACCAACAAAGGTTCGCCTAGTCAAGGCTATGGTCTTTCCTGTGGTCATGTATGGATGTGAGAGCTGGACTGTGAAGAAGGCTGAGCGCCGAAGAATTGATGCTTTTGAACTGTGGTGTTGGAGAAGACTCTTGAGAGTCCCTTGGACTGCAAGAAGATCCAACCAGTCCATTCTGAAGGAGATCAATCCTGGAATTTCTTTGGAAGGAATGATGCTAAAGCTGAAACTCCAGTATTTTGGCCACCTCATGCGAAGAGTTGACTCATTGGAGAAGACTCTGATGCTGGGAGGGATTGAGGGCAGGAGGAGAAGGGGACGACAGAGGATGAGATGGCTGGATGGCATCACTGACTCGATGGATGCGAGTCTGAGTGACCTCCGGGAGCTTGTGATGGACAGGGAGGCCTGGCGTGCTGCGGTTCATGGGGTCGCAAAGAGTCGGACACGACTGAGTGACTGATCTGATCTGATCTGATCTGAAGAATGTTGACAAGTCACTGATAAGACAGATTAAGAAAATAAGAATTAAAAGATAAAACCAAGAGCAAGGATATCACTTAAGAGCCTACATTTACAAAAGAGATAAGACAGCTTCCCTGGTGGCTCTGTGGTAAAGAATTCACCTGCCAAAGCAGGAGACACAGGTTTGATCCCTGATTGAGAAAATCCCACATGCTGCAGAACAACTAAGCCCGTGAGCCACAACTACTGACCCTGTGCTCTAGAGTCCAAGAGCCATAACTACCAAGCCCACATGCCACAACTACTACAACCCTTGTGCCCTAGAACTATGCTCCACAACAAGAGAAGCCACTTCAACGAACAGCCCCACACACCACAGCTAGAGAAAGGCCCAAGCAGCAATGAAGGCCCAGAATGGTCAAAACTGAAATAACTAAATAAGATTATTTTTTAAAAAACTAGAAATAGGGACTTGGGGCAGGAGGATGTGGGCACCTGGATGAAATAGGAAGTTGGGGGAGAACAAGGAAATTTGTGACTACAAAGATAAGATTACAACTTGATTGTTTTATGTGTAAGACAGAAATGTAAATATATATGTACACTCTATTATCCAACTTGGACCTCAATTTTGATCTATATAAAAAGCAAAACATCGAGACAGCAAAAGAGACACTGATGTTTTGCTTTTTATATAGATCAAAATTGAAGTCCAAGTTGGATAATAGAGTGTACATATATATTTACATTTCTGTCTTACACATAAAACAATCAAGTTGTAATCTTATCTTTGTAGTCACAAATTTCCTTGTTCTCCCCCAACTTCCTATTTCATCCAGGTGCCCACATCCTCCTGCCCCAAGCCCCTATTTCTAGTTTTTTAATGGCTGAGTAATACTCCATTGTGTATATGTACCACAGCTTTCTTATCCATTCATCTGCTAATGGACATCTAGGTTGCTTCCATGTCCTGGCTATTATAAACAGTGCTGCGATGAACATTGGGGTACACGTGTTTCTTTCAATTCTGGCTTCCTCAGTGTGTATGCCCAGCAGTGGGATTGCTGGATCATAAGGCAGTTCTATTCCCAGTTTTTTAAGGAATCTCCACACTGTTCTCCATAGTGGCTGTACTAGTTTGCATTCCCACCAACAGTGTAAGAGGGTTCCCTTTTCTCCACACCCTCTCCAGCATTTATTGCTTGTAGACTTTTGGATCACAGCCATTCTGACTGGCGTGAAATGGTACTTCATTGTGGTTTTGATTTGCGTTTCTCTGATAATGAGTGATGTTGAGCATCTTTTCATGTGTTTGCTAGCCATCTGTATGTCGTCTTTGGAGAAATGTCTATCTGGTTCTTTGGCCCATTTTTTGATTGGGTCATTTATTTTTCTGGAATTGAGCTGTAGGAGTTGCTTGTATATTTTTGAGATTAGTTGTTTGTCTGTTGCTTCATTTGCTACTATTTTCTCCCATTCTGAAGGCTGTCTTTTCACCTCACTTATAGTTTCCTTTGTTGTGAAGAAGCTTTTAAGTTTAATTAGGTCCCATTTGTTTATTTTTGATTTTATTTCCAATATTCTGGGAGGTGGGTCATAGAGGATCCTGCTGTGATATGTCGGAGAGTGTTTTGCCTATGTTCTCCTCTAGGAGTTTTAGTTTCTGGTCTTACGTTTAGATCTTTAATCCATTTTGAGTTTATTTTTGTGTATGGTGTTAGAGAGTGCTCTAGTTTCATTCTTTTATAAGTGGTTGACCAGTTTTCCCAGCACCACTTGTTAAAGAAATTGTCTTTAATCCATTGTATATTCTTGACTCCTTTGTCAAAGATAAGGTGTCCATATGTGTGTGAATTTATCTCTGGGCTTTATACTGGATGCTTGGGGCTGGTGCACTGGGATGACCCAGAGGGATGGTATGGGGAGGGAGGGGGAAGGAGGGTTCAGGATGGGGAACACATGTATACCTGTGGCAGATTCATTTTGATATATGGCAAAACCAATACAATATTGTAAATTTAAATAAATTAAAATTTAAAAATACAACCAAAAAAATAGAAATTTTTAAAAAGATAAGAAAATAGTATTTTGACAATTTATATAAAGTGGATAATTTTCTCAAGCACAACTTTCCAAAACTACCTCAAAAAGAGACAATCTAAAAATCTTTTATCTATAAAATAAATTACATCTATAGTTTAAAACTTTCCTAAAAAAAATTCTGCATAACACTCCTGATTTCAAACTTTGTAATAACAAAGCTACAGTAACCAAAGTAGTATGGTATTAGCAAAAGACCAGACATACAGATCAATATAACAGAACAGAGAGCCCAGAAATAAAACCTCACATAGTTTGTCAATTAGTTTATGACAAGGGAGCTGAGAATATATAATAGGGAAAAGACCATTTCTTCAATAAATGATGTTGGGAAAGATGGACAGCCACATGCAAAAGAATGAAATTAGACTACTATCTTATAGCATACACAAAAATAAGCTCAAAATGGATTAAAGACTTGAATGTGAGGTCTGAAATCATAAATCATGACATTATCTCCTTGACCTGAGACATCCAGTACCGTAGCCATTAGCCACATGTGACTATTGAGCACCTCAAATATTATGACTAGTGCAACTGAGAAAATGCATTTAAATTTTTTAGTTAATTTTATTTCAAAAACTGGTATTTGACATAGTTATTAGAAAAAATGTGTGATCAGATATAATCAAGGGAAAGTGAAAGTGAAAGAATGTGAAGTCACTCTGTCTGACTCTTTGTGACCCCATGGACTGTAGCCTACCAGGCTTCTCCCTCCATGGGATTCTCCAGGCAAGAGTACTGGAGTGGGTAGCCATTTCCTTCTCCAAGGGATCTTCCCAACCCAAGGATTGAACCCAGGTCTCCCACATTCCAGGCAGACGCTTTAACCTCTGAGCCACCAGGGAAGCCTGAGATCTTGCTCCTAATCAAGGGAGCAAGAAAGCAAACAAGATGAGCTGTAAGGCCCCTTTGGACATTTGGTTGTATCATTCAGGCTGAATGTGATGGCCCAGTGGAACTTTCCAGACACATCTTCTATGTCCCAATGTGTTACACAGTGACATGTAGCATCAGTGAAACTAGGTGTTGTGAGAATAAGTACCTGAATCAGTTAGAAGTAGGATGGGAAAAGCTTTCAAGAAAACAGGCAGAATCACTCAGATCTCACATCAAACCACTGACTGTGCTAGGAGGGAGCACAGGCCACTGAAACTATGATACACGCCCAGCACGTGGTAGGCATTTACGAAACACTAATCACCTTCCAAGTGGGCATGACGCTGGCACTCACCCTTTCTCTTTGGACCCAGAGGGAATTTCCTTTTTATCTTCCAGGTCTTCCACTGGAAACTCAAAGCTCTTTTCATCCTTCTAATAGCTCCAAAAAAGGAGTTGGAGAGTTCACAAAATTACTAAGAGGATTCCTTTGTTATTGTGCTTCCATGATGACCTTTTCTCTGGTGTTTTCTTAGGTTGGAGTTATCTTTTTCTTCATTTAGATTGTAAGTTCTGACATGGACTGTAAGTTCCTTAGAATAAGAAAATGTCCTTTTCACCTCTGTATTCCTCACATGATTTTTAATACTGAAATTCAACCAAAGCAAGTTGCCATCAATGTTCACGTCAGTTAATGTGAGCACCTACATCATTTGTCATCCTTTCTACTTTGACAGCCAAAATTATGTGCACTTTCATTGGAAACAGCCACTGGGACTTTCCTGGTGGTTCAGCGGTTAAGAATCCAATCTCTTGTGCAAAGGACACAGGTTCAATCCCTGGTCCGAGAACTAAGATCCAACATGCCACAGGCAAGCCTGGGAACCACAATAACAGAAGCCCATGCACTGCAACAAAAGATCCTGCATGCCCTGACAGACACAGCCAAATAAATCCAAATAAACAAATATTAAAAAAAGAAAGAAACGTAGCCACTGTTTTTGACTTAATGTAGTATTGGATTATGATTGCATAGAACTGAATGACAACAGTAACTCAGAAAAGCATCTCAAGTTCCCAAAAGCATCACTGCAGATAGAGCTCATATTTTTCTCCTTAAGAAATATAAGTATAGTTATAAAATATATTTATAAAAGTATTGTTTTGTTGTCTAATATAAGTATTGTTGTCTAATAACAGTATTTTTCATATGGAATTGCATTTTGGTAAAAAGTCAGTATCTGATCTTCTCAGAAGTTTCTGCAAGTGGCTATTCAAGGCAGTAAGACAGTCAGTGAAGTTTCTGACCATATTCCAAGAGCATGTGTTTAGGTGTGCAAATGCACACACGGGCTCAATATACTCTGAAAGGGGCAGGGATAGACTCCAGGGTGTTGAAACTATTATGACGTAACAACTTGAAACACACAGCTGGTTTAAACTCAACACAAGAAATCACTAACCATCAATGTGTTAATGGGTAGTCTCCACTAGCTTAATCATAATATCAACAAATCAACACATCTATCAGCAGCAGTGGTTCTCAACCTTCATTTTAGTATCACCTGGAATACTTTGAAAAATCCCCATGTACAGAGTTGAAAGGAGTGTGATACAACGCGGTACAGAGAGAAAGTGAAAGAACAGCGTGCGTTGGCAGGCAAGAGGAGTGAGCAGCTATTTGAGTGGGAAGTTGTGGGCCGTAGGAGCAGTGTTTGTAGTCTTTGAAGAAATGTAACTATGACATGGACTGAGGAAGCACCAGCAAAGCCCTACACTTTGGACTTTCTGTTTAAACGTTTACAGGTTCATTCTTCATATTTACCTCTCCTGGCTCCTAAAACACAACTCTGTTTCAGAAACAGAATAAATGCAGACACCCATGAGGATAGAGAGGAGAGGAAACAGCTTTTGACAAAGACAGCAGTTTCAGAACTTGGAAACATGCGGAGATGAGGCGACTACCTTGGCGAATGATAAAGAGCAGAAAGCAAACAGCATGTGGGGAGCCAAGCAAAGAAACAAAGGGTTTATCATACAGAGCCTCAGAAGTCCCAAAAGTCTTAGAAGTTGAGGTTCCAGAAATCTCTGAAGTATGATAGATGCTGGGAAGATAAGAAGGGTTGAAAGTCACCATAGAGATACGTGAATTTATGTGCCTCACTCTATCCTTTTCAGAGGAGAATGTGTTTAGCTCAAACTTTCCCAGAGGACCCTCTGGGAGTTCTAACTACATTCAAGTGTCTCTGATCCGAATGACCGTGTTCCCAAGCGTGGAGCTTTGCCAACTGTCCTTCAGTGGCCATGAAATCAAAGGCCTAAGTCATCAAAGGTCAGCAAGTGCTCTAGCACTTACTTACCTCTCTAGATTCACAGTGTTGCTTTAGTTTAGCCCCTCATGAGTTTGTGTATGTGCCTGGCAGCTCAGCCATTCATTTTTAAAAGTGTGCGGTGCAGGGTATGTGTATATGCACACCAACATCTTATTTGGTGTATTTAATGGGACTATTTTTCCTATTAATAGATAAATATCTGGAACTATGGTCACTGACTACTAGTTCAATTATTAATTTTTTATACCTTTTGAATGTCCTAGAGATTTGCTAATAATTTTTAAGACAGATTCTTAGAATAGAATCCCCAACCTTTTTGGCACCGTGGCCCAGTTTTGTAGACAACAATTTTTCCATGGAAAATTGGGGGGCGGGGTGGATGGTTTGGGGATTATTCAAGCCCTTTCCATTTCTGTGTACTTTATTTCTATTATTATTACATCAGCTCCACCTCAGATTGTCAAGCATTAGAGCCCAGAGATTGGGACATCCCTGTCATAGAACACCTCTCCCAGACTGTCAGCCAGACAACCAACCAGCCCTCCACCACTTAGAGAGGTTAAACATGGGATGTATCGAGGAAAAGGGACTATTGGTTATAGAACTGTTTGTCCCTCAACTATATATATATATGTAAGGATTTTTTTTTTAAACCTAATATTTATTTTTTCAAGTGAAAAACATATAAACACCATTCAAAGGCTTTAGAAATCACACAACTCATTTGAATGTGACTCATGGTCGGGCTCTTGCGGTCCTAGCTTCACTGAGTTTATTCTTAACATACCTGAGGTCCCTGGTGCTGGATGAGATCTTTTCCTGACTCAGTTACTGCACCCTCACAACAACCCTCAAGACAGTTCATTGAATTTCCCTTTTCAGATAAGGAAATAGTCTGAAACAGAATGAAAAATAACCTTCCAGCATTTCCTGGAGCTAAGAGTGATTAAATGACGCATTTTGACTGAGGAGACGGAGAGAAGGTCTGCAGGTATTTCATCTTCCCTCTACCAGGAATGTGGGTTTACTATGGCTTTCTTGCTGCAAGGATCAACCCAGAGAACAAAGGCTAGGAAAAGCCTGCACCACTGAGTTTCTTAGTAAGCCACCAGGCCATTCAGGACTATCTACCACCTGACTTCTTGTTAAAGGAGGAGAATAAAAGTGTTTAAAACTATGTATGCCACTCTAGTAAGATTTACTGTTGCACACACCTTCACACCACCCAGCTGATACAGGCTCCAAAGCCTCTTCTCTTTCCAGAAACCTGCTGCCTCTCAGACTCCCAATTAAAGCTGTCAAACAGAGAAGGAGAGCATAGCTCCAAGTACACATTTCCCTCCTTTGATGTTTCTTGCACACCTCTCTCTGAAGGATCATGAAGGTAGAAATCTCCAGAGCAGGTCTTGATGGACTGCAATGTCACATAAGCAGCCAACTTCTTCAGACACGAGTCATAGTTTCCCTGGCTTGGTGGGCTAATCAATAGAAACTTTCCTTCTGAAGCCTGTGGATGGAATGACCTAAGATGGCAGAACAGCCTAGGACAGCTGGAGCCCAGAACAAAGCAGGAATTGCACTAGACTTATTTGGCTTATTTCTTCCCTTTTCTTTTTCTGCATTTTGAACTTCAGCTTATTGTGGCATAGGTAATAAACACGGATATGTGCATGCTAAGTCGCTTCTGTAGTGTCCAACTCTGTGACATCTTGGACTGTAGCCCTGCCAGGCTCCTCCGTCCATGGAATTCTCCAGGCAAGAATAATGGAGTGGGGAGCCATTGCCTTCTCCAGGGGATCTTCCTGACCTAGGGATTGAACCTGGGTCTCCTGCCTTGCAGGCAGGCTCTTTACCATCTGAGCCACTAGGGAAGCCCATAGTGATAAACATAGTAACAGTATTAAACAGTGGGAGGGGATCATACACATACTCCAAGTTCTACTGCACATCTTTTTATTTGTGAGTTTTGAGTTCATTTAGAGTCCAGGCACTCATGTATTCTTACTTTTCATAGGTGTAATCATATATATATAAATTCGTTTTGTCTTTTACTTATTGTTACCACAACAAACCATATACATTTTTCCATGGACAGTCTCCATAATTTTCACTTTAACAACATTATTTTAACAAATAACTATCATGTGATAGGCACTAATGTGAAAGATACAGACTGAATAATATTCCATCAAGTACATGCATCATGGTTTATTTGACCATTCTACTAAGAATGGACATTTCCATTTTTTTCCTGTTATGGATAGAACATGCAGCCATGATCATCTTAGTAAGTACAGATCTGGCCTCTGATAATTTCCAATTCTGAGTAATGAGATTACAGAATCAAAGTGTAGGGATATCTTAAGGCTCTTAAGTTATCGTATCATATTTTCAATGTGGACCTTTACCAGAATTGCACTGTGTATCCTTCAGTATCTTCTGAATTAAAATCTCAAATGGGTTTCTTAGGTTAGCAGAGCCCAAGTTACATGTCCTTGCTCTAGGAGCAAGGAAGGTCAGGGAAGAGGAGCATTTCTAGTTTCTTCCTTGGGACATTGAGCTATAAGAGGAAAATTTCCCAACAGAGATACACGTTTCAAGTGAACAAGTAGTCAAAACTCATGGTCTATTTTAATATGAGTGAATTCACTGGGCCAGTTCTTCTACCTGACCCCACAGTGGCTTCATCCATTATCCCTCAACTGAAACTATTCTTGCAAAGGTCTTACATGACCTTATTTCCACCAAATCTACTGGCTGATCATTTGCTCTCTCTTACCAAGTCTTGTTACTTTGCAAATTTCTCCTCCTCTTTGAAACTTAATGCTTTGGTTTCCACAACATTATACTCCACTGGTTCTCTCTTCCTCTGCATCAGACAGTTCCTTTTTTGGTCTTATTTCTGGTCTTCCTCCACAGATTCCCAAGTATTAGTATTGCCCAAGGATTCACACATAAGCATTTTTCTTCCCAATTGAAGATGATGCTCTCAAACAGTATCAACCTCCCTCACAAATTTAACTATTATCTTGTATCAGCTAGTTTGTGGATAGGAAAAAGTGATCCTTTATATATGTCAATATAAAGGGCTTCAATACAGAGAACAAACCTTGAAAGAGCTAAGGGTGGTGAAGGTCAGAGAAGTCACCACATACATATGTTCCCCTATGGTCATTTGGACTCTCTTGACCTGAATGGGTAGTTCTCAAGAGTTCCCCTAGTGACTACTTTGAGCCTCACAGCTGCGCCTGCACTTACCTGTCATTGGCTTTAGAAAATAATATGACCTCCAGGGAGTCTGTCTCATATCTACATTACATTCTCCAGAGCAAGAATGAGTACTGGTCACAGAATCCTCAGAAAAGTTAAGAGTCACTGTGATTAGATTCTTTTAAGTAATATGTTCACCTGCAAACCAATCGCCAGCCCTGTAGGTGATAAGAGACTTAGTCTGTGCTCATCAGCACAGTCCATCCGTCTACACCCAGTGTGAGTGCGTTAGCCCAAATCAAGTGCTCTACCCCCATGGCGCCACAGGTGGACTCAGTTTCCTCATAACCCCATCAGATCAGATCAGATCAGTCGCTCAGTCGTGTCCGACTCCTTGCGACCCCCATAGGTCCCGGGAAATCAAAGCCTCTTGGAAGGTGGGCAGAAGGAAACGAAGGATCCTCAGGTGTCCACTATCCAACCCTTCTTCCACTGCTTCCATTTTATCCTGCAAAACCACAGAAGTTTCCTTACAACCAATAACTCTTTCTCTAATCCATTTTCCTCCTCACAACCCGAGTTATGTATATAAAACATGTAAATCTGACCACATCACTCCAGATTGAAAACCTTCAAAGTCTACCCTTCACTTAATCCTAGGTAAAGTCTCTGTTATCTGATCCCATAGCTCATCTCTCACTAATCCTGATCTTACACTTTATGCTCCATAAGCATCCAGTCACAACATACCTGGCACAGTGCCTGACATGAAATACGTGCTCCACCAATGGTTATGAAGTAAATGAATGAAGAAACAAGATGAAAAGGAGACAAGTTATTTACATTCTAAAGTAAAACTAAAGTGAAGGTAGACTGCTGGTTCTTTTTCCTTTCATGTCCCTCACATTCTATGTGGGGCTCGGTGCACAGTGGGTGTTCAAAGCTGCTTGTTAGCTAGTGAAATTAGCACATTCATTTTAATACCCAGAAAGAACGCCACTGAATTTTGATTCCTGGCAATTTAAAAAGATTTTCTGGGTGTTATAATTATTGGCCCATTGTTGGATAAAAAGTGGGTGAAAGAATTCATTAGCTCATTAAAATACAATGAAAGGAACATAATTAAAACATTTAGGCAATTTCTGAATCACAGAAAATGAATAATCAGAGGTACAAAACAAACCCTCAGACAGTCAGTTGACTGCAGCAGGCCCACACTTCCTGCTTTCTCAAAACACTGTCAACTGGTGAGTTCAATACCCTCTTTCCTACTACTTCATCAAAAGAGAATTTGCTTTAATGAGTTTTATTATTAGCCCAGAGACTGGAAGTAGCGGCAGCATAAACCTCGGCAGGGAAGCCCTCTGAAAACCTGAGGCAGGGAAACTGGCATTTTCCACTCCTGTCCTTGCTTTGAGTAGTTTGTTTTTGGCCCAAATGGACCTGCTACTGTGCTCAAGTGTTTACACACATCCCATCTAATGCCCCAAATGAGCCATATATAACTATCTTTCTTCTATCAATCACATTAGGGTTGAATAATATCCTCCAAGTCACACAGCCAGCTGCTGGAGTCAGAATGCAAATAAATGGTTTCCAGCCAGACTTCCAAGAGCCCCTGCTTTTCATCACTATGTAAACCTGAATGGTCAGAGGATTCCCGCCAGGACTCAGCCTGCCCCACCTGCCCACGTACCATCAGATGGAGCGGCAAGCTCTCCACATGTTCAATGGGTGGCTGATGGCCTTTCCTTCCACCTTCCACTCCCTGCTCCTACAAACTTTTGCCATCACCACTCTCGCTGTTCCTTCATTCCTTTGCTCCCTCACTGCCCACCAGTTACCATCACCAAATGTGCTTGAGTTCTTCCCAGTAACATTAAATCTCTGCATAGCAACACATGGTGATGCTAAAAACACAAGATTGTACGCCTCTGGTAGAAATATCCAAGGGTGAAATACTAGCTAGCGTTTGGTCTGGGACCAAAAAATGGGAACAAGTCCAAAATCTACTTTGAAAAACATTTTTTGAGGACATCTCATATTAGACACTGTGCCAGATGCTTTCATATTTACTCTGTAATATAATTCCATTAGGATGCCATATTATCTTATCTGGATTATTTACTATCGCATCTTCTCTAGGGCCATAAACTGGAATTGCAACAGCCCAGGAGAAATTTCACAGAAGAGTCAATCAAATCAATTTTGTCAACCAGGCATTGCTTATAAGTGAATGTTAATAACATGCTTTATCTCATTTAGGTTAATTATTCCTAAGGAAAAAATAAGTTCTTGTTCATGGGAGTATCTAATATGTTTTTAAAATGTAAACTCTTTTAAAAATATTATGGAAAAATTAAATGCTCTCTGCTGCTGCTGCCTAAATATAATTCTGCTTCTCAAGACATATAAAAGTGACTGCTACTGCTGCTAAGTCGCTTCAGTCGTGTCCGACTCTGTGCGACCCCATAGATGACAGCCCATCAGGCTCCCCCATCCCTGGGATTCTCCAGGCAAGAACACTGGAGTGGGTTGCCATTTCCTTCTCCAATGCAAGAAAGTGAAAGTGAAGTCGCTCAGTTGTGTCTGACTCTTAGCAACCCCATGGACTGCAGCCTCCCAGGTTCCTCCATCCATGGGATTTTCCAGGCAAGAGTACTGGAGTGGGGTGCCATTGCCTTCTCCATTGCATGAAAGTGAAAAGTGAAAGTGAAGTCACTGAGTTGTGTCCAACTGTCAGCGACCCCATGGACTGCAGCCTCTCAGGCTCCTCCATCCATGGGATTTTCCAGGCAAGAGTACTGGAGTCGGGTGCCACTGCCTTCTCCTATAAAAGTGACTGGTGCATGACAAAGATGACATTATCTCCTTGGCTTGACTATAGGTTTGTTTCCTGACTATAGACCCTTAACCTCCCTTTTCTTAATGCATTTACTTTAGAAAACTTGCAACTGTCAATTCTCTTTCTGACTTGTTGAGATGTAAATCTTCTCCTAGTCTTTGCCAATTTTTGCAACTCAGGATGTCTTTCTCAAAAAACCTGAGAGCCATCCCTTTAAAATGTAATCCTTGAAAGATATAGCACTCCTGTCTCCCATTCTCTGTGGGGTGGTAGGAGCCTGTGTCAGTCTGGGTTCTCCAGAAAAGGAGGACACAACCCAGTCCATAGGACATGTAGACACATCTTTGACACTCTCTTCTTTGACCCAGTCCCAAAGCCTCAACACTGAAGAGTGGATAGAAACCAAGAGTGGAATCTGAAAACATGTTCAATCAATCATCCAAAAGGCCCAAGACAGAATGGCAGCTGTCTGAATTCCTGCCTGAAGTCTTAGGAAAAAAAATATGTCTGAAGAAACATCAGGGCTAGTATCATAGCTGTTCAGCAAAGACAGAAATGCAGAGAGGGCAGAAAGAAAAATCTATCAAGATGAAAAGTGAGCAAGGCTTTATTCTTCCAGAAGAAATGAATAAATGCAAACTGGCCAAGAGAACCAGCCGTCCAGGGAGGGATCACTCTGCACCTTCAACTCTGCAACCCCTTAGACTCTTGCTTCTCAACCTGGGACCCCTCCTATAGTACACAACACCCACTGTCCTGTCAACTCCTCCTCTCCAAAAAGGCAGGGAAGGAAAAAGGAGATGGGAGGGGTGATGACATTCAAAACCATTATGACAGCTCTGTGCATAAGCCTAAATTTTCTTTTCACCACTTTCTGTTATGACAACAAAAATGAATGCTTAGGAAAAAGAGTTTGTTTTTTTTTGTTTTTTGTTGTTTTTTTTTCTTCCTAGTACCTCAAGGATCTCCTGATTGGTGGAGTCTAGGAATGACCTATATTACCCATCGCTTGTAAGTTTCTTGGCAAGACACACCTCTGGCCTAATTGTATCTTCATGGTAGGAGTGTGTCAGTTTCTCTAGGAATCATCAGATTATTTGGCATCCCAGGCCCTGGACCTTCCCCTCCCTGTTCTGGTGGCTTAGCATCATGAAAAGATTCACCAGTTTTTGTTTTTTAAACTAAGGGTATGGTAGTGCAATGGTAAAGAATCCACCTGCCAATGTAAAAGAAGCAAGAGATGCAAGTTAGATCCCTGGATTGGGAAGATCCCCTGGAGAAGGAAATGGCAACCCACTCCAATATTCTTGCCTGGAAAACTCCATGGACAGAGGTCCCTGGCAAGCTACAGTCCATGGGAACGCAGAGTTGAAAAACAACTGAGCACATATATGCATGTAATTTAAAAATTCAAACATTCCCCAAACCCTCCAAGCTTTCCTTCCCAGAAATAATCACTGTTCCTTGTGCATCTATGCAGAGAAATTTTATACTTTAAAGCACTTAATAGTTAATACAAACAATTGCATATTATATGCTACAAAAATTAATGCAGGGAATGATGCTAAAGCTGAAACTCCAGTACTTTGGCCACTTTATGCGAAGAGTCAACTCATTGGAAAAGACTCTGATGCTGGGAGGGATTGGGGGCAGGAGGAGAAGGGGACGACAGAGGATGAGATGGCTGGATGGCATCACTGACTCGATGGATGTGAGTTTGGGTGAACTCCGGGAGTTGGTGATGGACAGGGAGGCCTGGCGTACTGTGATTCATGGGGTCACAAAGAGTCGGACACAACTCAGAGACTGAACTGACTGACTGAAGTCGCTTCAGTTGTGCCCAACTCTGCAACACTATGGACTGTAGTCCCCCCAGGCTACTCTGTCCAGTGGATCCTCCAGGTGAGAATGCTGGAGTGGGTTGCCACGCTCTCCTCCAGGAGATCTTCATGAGCCAGGGATCAAAACTGTGTCTCTTATTTCTTCTGCATTGGCAGGTAGGTTCTTTACCACTAGTACCACTTGGACTGGCTACTCACTCCAGTCTTCTTGCCTGGAGAATTCCATGGATAGAGGAGCCTGGCGTGTTACAGTCCATGGGATCACAAAAAGTTGGACATGACTGAGCAACTTTCACTTTCATAAAAATGAATAGAAAACCTCAGTTAAAATAGAGTCAGGAGGTCAGAAAGAAAGCTTTCATTCCCTATTATGATAGGAGAATCCAAAAGAAAGAAGAAAGACTTCCTCTCTTTGCCCAGGGAGAGCTCAGCCAATGAGGGATTGTTATAACTTAGCCAGTGAAAAGTCACTAGACCAGACTCTCAGTTCCTCCACTGGACTCTGTTTACTCAACCCTTCCCAACTTCCGTTTCCCCACTTTCAAAGAGTTCTCTCCTTGCTGTGTGGGGACTGACGCATAACTTCCCATGGTTGCAGATTCCAAATAGCAATTCTTTGATGATCTTCAATAAGCCTAATTTTGCTTAAGAAGTAACTGGCAGACTGTTTCAGGTCAACAATACAGTCATACAGCAGTATGTGCCCATAGCCAGTGGATATATGTAGACACATATAACCATCTGTTTCAGAGTTGCTATAATCTGTTTCTCTATTACGAGTAGATCTCACCAGGGCGAATTACATTAAAGTTACAAGCTATGAATCAACCTGATATTTTCAAAGTGCAAGACAAATATGTTATCATTTGTTGTTTTTATTAATAGAATTAAAATTTTATTTTGGTTTCCATAAAGAATTCTATACAAAAATGAATGTGCTTCAACTTACAGCGCTTATGTTAGTTTCCACAGTCATAAGCTGTTTATCACAACGTTCCCAATCCAAGCCACATGGCTGAATCAAGCAGTTTACAAAAAAAGTGTTTTTACTGTGTGTAGTAAGCAAAGAAAAATGTGGTACCAACTTTCTGTGTTCACCATAACTACTCCCCTGCCCCCAGAAAGAGTGTTTGTAGAGAAAGGACGTTCTCTTCCTTAGAATATACATGGCTGGTAACAAATGCATCTCTCATGACTCTTCCTGAAATGTGACTCAGTTTTCCCCTCCCCCAACAAGATCCCTGCTTGAGAAGGAGAATCAGAAATAGGATCAAGTCTCAGAACAAGCAGACAGGATATCTGAGTTCAATAGGGTCCCCTCTCCCATGGAGGTTAGCTCCAAAGCCCATGCACAAGGTAAAAAGTGCATATAGCCAAATTATCCTTAAGAATCCCTTGGAAAGGCACTACCATATTGATCTCCACTTGAAGACTTTGGTTTGTTTAAGGAAGCCATTTTTGTGAGGAACACAAATCACCAACCACTAAAATCATGCTTGACACACAGCACACTCATGCTAGAAAAGGCACTTGGGAAAAGAGAGGAAAGCAGATTAACATTCTTTCCCATGGGCTGACCCTCACTCCCATCCATTCCTTCTCCCAGACTTAGACTCACCAAGAGTAATGGGCCACAGAATCACTGGCACTATAAAATTATGTTTCTCCTGAATTCTACTTGCACCATCCTTCATATTGCTTGCTGAGTTTGGTTGAATGACTTAGGATTACCAGCATAAAAGATGCAACTGCATTCCATAAAAACTAATAGCCCCAGACTTGTCAATACAGCTCAGAAATTTTATAGTGCACACTCTGAATGCTGCATTATTGCCTCAAGTCTCCCTCTGCTAAGATTATAAGAGACAAGTACTCACTTCTCATTGGTTTTCACTGTCCCACTGATTAAAGGGGAGGCCTAATTACCACTCTTATAGCAGAAAGTGAAGAGGGGCTAAAAAACCTCTTGATGAGAGTGAAAGTGGAGAGGGAAAAGGTTGGCTTAAAGCTCAACATTCAGAAAACGAAGTTCATGGCATCTGGTCCCATCACTACATGGGAAATAGATGGAGAAACAGTGGAAACAGTGTCAGACTTTATTTTTCTGGGCTCCAAAATCACTGCAGATGGTGACTGCAGCCATGAAATTAAAAGACGCTTACTCCTTGGAAGGAAAGTTATGACCAACCTAGATAGCATATTCAAAAGCAGAGACATTACTTTACCAACAAAGGTTCGCCTAGTCAAGGCTATGGTCTTTCCTATGGTCATGTATGGATGTGAGAGCTGGACTGTGAAGAGGGCTGAGTGCCGAAGAATTGATGCTTTTGAACTGTGGTGTTGGAGAAGACTCTTGAGAGTCCCTTGGACTGCAAGAAGATCCAACCAGTCCATTCTGAAGGAGATCAATCCTGGACTTTCTTTGGAAGGAATGATGCTAAAGCTGAAACTCCAGTATTTTGGCCACCTCACGCGAAGAGTTGACTCATTGGAGAAGACTCTGATGCTGGGAGGGATTGGGGGCAGGAGGAGAAGGGGACGACAGAGGATGAGATGGCTGGATGGCATCATTGACTTGATGGGTGTGAGTCTGAGTGACCTCCGGGAGCTGGTGATGGACAGGGAGGCCTGGCGTGCTGCGGTTCATGGGGTTGCAAAGAGTCGGACACGACCGAGTGACTGATCTGATCTGATCTGAATTACTACTAGTTGAAGAGCTGTCTCTTCCTTCATGAGAAACTCACTAAGCCTAAGAACCAACATTTTATGACCAGGTCATGTTAACCAATACAGTTATTTCTACTTTATTGTACATTTCTAATTAAAATAAATTCAGTACATGTTTTACTTTGTTCCCAGGACAAAATCATATTTGAATAATATTCTGAAGGTCAACTGCTTTTACTTCTTATCCTAACATGAGGTAGTCACAAGTAGAACCTTACGAAGTCTCCTATACAGTCACAAAAGAGACTTTGTGGTCATGGGAATGCTCTATCAAAAGAAAATATTTGCAAAGTATGCTTATTCTCTGCTAGACTTGATGACTATCAATAAAGTTCATTTAGCCTAACAATTTAAACAGAAAATCCAGTACAAACTCTGCTTTGTGACAGCATTTCCCCAAATTTGTTCTTTGGAACATTATGTCTATGGAATTTTAAGTAGCAGAACAAGCAACTTTGGAAAACACTTGTTTATGAAGTTTCATTTCCTGAAGGACTTATCAGAGCCTTTAATGTGCTAACACTCATAGTGGGACTTCCAAGAGGAGGATATAACATACTCTGCTTCCCAAACATATATGGTCACAGAACTCTTTTCATAGAACATTTCATAGGACTAAGCATGCAGTGGAGCATACTTTGGGAAATACTTCTCTATCAAATATACTGATAATAAATGAGGACCAAAGACAACAGAATTGTTCAGAAATAGCAATAACTACTATCTTTCCCAAGTCCATTTACAAAATTGGGCCCTGGCCTATAGAGTCTGCATGAGAGCGCAGTAAATGTCTGTGGGAAGTCAAGATTCACATCAAACAGGACTAGTTAATAAAGAGGGCTTGCCAGGGGAGAGATAGCAGAAACCAAAGTTCAAAATACAAAACCAGTTCTGGGAAAAGAATAGCACAGAAGCAAGATTAGAGGTAGAATGGAACTGCAAATAGGAAAATAAAAGACAAAATATAATACGAAGAGAAGAGGAGCAGCTCTGGAATTCCACATATTCTCTGAGCACTCACCAGGCACTCCTTACAGAGTTCAGTTCCGTTCAGTCGCTCAGTCGAGTCCGACTCTTTGCGACCCCATGAATTGCAGCACGCCAGGCCTCCCTATACTAGCTCCCAGAGTTCACGCAAACTCACATCCATCGAGTCAGTGATGCCATCCAGCCATCTCATCCTCTGTCATCCCCTTTTCCTCCTGTCCCCCATCCCTCCCAGCATCAGAGTCTTTTCCAATGAGTCAACTCTTCGCATGAGGTAGCCAAAGTACTGGAGTTCCAGCTTTAGCATCATTCCTTCCAAAGAACACCCAGGGCTGATCTCCTTTAGAATGGACTAGTTGGATCTCCTTGCAGTCCAAGGGACTCTCAAGAGTCTTTTCCAACACCATGGTTCAATAGCATCAATTCTTCGGCTCTCAGCCTTCTTCACAGTCCAGCTCTCACATCCATACATGACTACTGGAAAACCTTACAGAGTAGATCTACATATTTTACTGGGCTAGATGGTGACTGCAGCCATGAAATTAAAAGACACTTACTCCTTGGAAGGAAAGTTGTGACCAACCTAGATAGCATATTGAAAAGCAGAGACATTACTTTGCCAACAAAGGTCCATCTAGTCAAGGCTATGGTTTTCCCAGTGGTCATGTACGGATGTGAGAACTAGACTGTGAAGAAGGCTGAGCGATGAAGAACTGATGCTTTTGAACTGTGGTGTTGGAGAAGACTCTTGAGAGTCCCTTGGACTGCAAGGAGATCCAACCAGTCCATTCTGAAGGAGATCAGCCCTGGGATTTCTTTGGAAGGAATGATGCTAAAGCTGAAACTCCAGTACTCTGGCCACCTCATGTGAAGAGTCGACTCATTGGAAAAGACTCTGATGCTGGGAGGGATTGGGGGCAGGAGGAGAAGGGGACAACAGAGGATGCGATGGCTGGATGGCATCACTGACTCGATGGACGTGAGTCTGAGTGAACTCCGGGAGTTGGTGATGGACAGGGAGGCCTGGCGTGCTGTGATTCATGGGGTCGCAAAGAGTCAGACATGACTGAGCAACTGAACTGAACTGAGGGACCCTCTATCTAGGTCTGTGTTGTTCTTTATAGAGTTTAGACCCCTCCCAATTTCTCTGTGGCCCTGACTGGCTGACCACAGTTTGGACCATTGATAGAACTTCCTAAAATCTTATCTTGTCCAAGTCATTGACTAATCCAATTTTACGGCTCACTGTGTATGTGTATACAGTCATATACACATATCTATATGTGTGTATATATATTTATATGCAGATTATATTAAAAATAGATGTTGCTCTAAGACTCAGCTTGCCAATGAAAAGAAGTATAATTCCACGCTGCTTCCCAAGTCCTACTTTTGCATTTAGAACAAGGAATAAAGTCCCAGGTATGACCTCCTATAGTGATGGACGTCAAACCATCCTCAACTATCCAGCCCTGCCTTTGGCTCAGTCGAGGTTCCTGCTTACCCCTATTCCCAAGTTTTAACACATTACCCTTCCTCCCAAGTACTCTTATTTCCTTAAGTCAGAGCCTTGACTTTGATTCTTCAACCTCTGAGCAAGTACTATTTGCCCAAAATCAGTTCAGATAATAGTCCATTGTGGACTCATTATTGCTATGGCCTTCTCACCTGGAGAAGGAAATGGCAACCCACTCCAGTATTCTTGCCTGGAGAATCCCATGGATGGAGGAGCTTGGTGGGCTACAGTCCACGGGTTGCAAAGAGTCCGACACGACTAAGTGACTTCACTTTCTCTTTCTCACCTAGTAGAATCTATTTCATCTTGGAGGGCCATTTCACTCCATCTCTGTCTCCCACTGGGAAAGACTAAAGGCAGGAGGAGAAGTGAGTGACAGAGGATATGATGGTTGGATGATATCACCAACTCAATGGACATGATTTTGAACAAACTCTGGGACACAGTGAATAACAGGGAAACCTGGCATGCTGCAGTCCATGAGGTCGCAGAGTTGAACAGAGCTTAGCAACTGAACAACAACTGCCTCCCACTAAACCAGCCCATTATACCTGTGACTTGCTCACTTGAGTGAGATTCCCTAGGGCCTAAAAGCTATCTGCTTCTTTATTTTGCAATGTTGCTTTCCAAGAGGAATTCTCTAGCCTTCTATATCTGTTTTAATATGCTAGAGCGTTTCATCAGTCAAAGTTCATTAGCATCACTTTCGCGTTGGAATTTTCAGCCTTTATTCTGGAGTAATTGTGATATCATCATTCTCTGTCCAAGGTACACACACAGGTTTCATAACCTGCCTAACATATCTAGTATCTCCATGTCTGAGATCAAAGACTTCAGTTTCAGCATTTACGATTACCTAGCAAGTCTCTTCTGCAAGAATTGTGGCCTCAGAGTTCCATTACAGTCTGGTGGTCACTGTACCAAACTGATAGTCAAAAAAAAAACAAACAGTTATGTGTTTTGGTCTCTTCCAGATTATTAATTCTAAAAATACACAGAACCAGTAATATTCCACAGCTCATTAAAAATCTTTCATAATAGGACTCAAATCTAATATCAAGATGCTATTTTTCAGTGTGGTATTGGTACGAAAAATATATACATCAATGGAACGGAATAGAGAGCCCAGAAATAAATCCACCATCTATAGTCAATTAATCTTTAACAAAGGAGGAAAGAATATTCAATGGAGAAGAGACAGTCTCTTCAGCAAGTTGTATTTGAAAATCTGAACAGCTACATGTAAATCAATATAATTAGAACACACTAACACCATACAAAAAAAAAAAAACTCAACATGGCTTAAAGAACCTAAATATAAGACATGAAACCATAAAACTAGAAGAGAACATAGGCAAAACATTCTGACATAAATCATAGCAATATTTCCTTAGATCAGTCTCCCAAGGCAAAAAGAAATAAAATCAAAATGAACAATGGTGCATAAACTTAAAAAGCAAAGGAAACCATCAACAAAATGAAAAGACAACCTATGGGAGAAAACATGTGCAAATGATGAGACCAATGAGGAGTTAAAAGTCCTCATAATATTTAAACAGCCCATCCAGGTTAATATCAAAAATAAACAATCCAATCAAAAAATGGGCAGAAACCTAAGTAGACATTTCTCCAAAGAAGACATACAGATGGCCAACAAGCTCATGAAAAGATGCTCAACATCCCTAATTATTACATAAATGCACATCAAAACCACAATGAAGTATCACCTCACACCCAGTAGAATAGCTATTATTAAAAAGTCTACAAATAACCTATTGCATAGCACAAGGAACTCTGCTCAATGTTATGTGGCAGCCTGGATAGGAGGGGAATCTGGGGAGAATGAATACATGTATAAGTATGGCTGCCCACATGAAACTATTATCAATTGGCTATACTCCAAAACAAAATTAAAAGTTTAATAATAAAAAAGAGGCTACAAATAATAAATGCTAGAGACAGTATATTATGCCAAAGCCTTTGACTGTGTGGATCACAACAAATTGTGGAAGATTCTTACAGAGATGGAAATACTAGACCACCTGACCTGCCTCCTGAGAAATCTGTATGCAGGTCAAGAAGCAACAGTTAGAACTGGACATGGAAAAACAGACTGGTTCCAAATAGGGAAAGAAGTATGTCAAGGCTGTATATTGTCACCCTGCTTATTTAATTTATATGCAGAATACATCATGCAAAATGCCAGGCTGGGTGAAGCACAAGCTGGAATTAAGATTGCCGGGAGAAATATCGATAACCTCAGATGTGCAGATGACACCATCCTAATGGTAGAAAGAGAAGAAGAACTAAAGAGCCTCTTGATGAAAGTGAAAGAGGAGAGGAAAAAGTTGACTTAAAGCTCAATATTCAGAAAACTAAGATCATGGCATCCAGTCCCATTACTTCATGGCAAATAGATGGGGAAACAATGGAAACAGTGACAAACTGTATTTTCTTGGGCTCCAAAATCACTGCAGATGGTGACTGCAGCCATGAAATTAAAAGATGCTTACTCCTTGGAAGGAAAGTTATGACCAACCTAGACAGCATATTAAAAAGCAGAGACATTACTTTGCCAACAAAGGTCCCTCTAGTCAAAGCTATGGTTTTTCCAGTAGTCATGTAGGGATGTGAGAGTTGGACTATAAAGAAAGCTGAGCACCAAAGAACTGATGCTTTTGAACTGTGGTGTTGGAGAAGACTCTTGAGAGTCCCTTGGACTGCAAGGAGATCAAACCAGTCATTCCTAAAGGAGATCAGTCCTGAATATTCATTGGAAGGACTGATGCTGAAGCTTCAATACTTTGGCCACCTGATGCAAAGAATTAACTCCTTTGAAAAGACTCTGATGCTGGGAATAATTGAAGGCAGGAGGAGAAGGGGATGACAGAGGGTGAGATGGTTGGATGGCATCACTGACTCGATGGACATGAGTTTGAGCAAGCTTCAGGAGCTGGTGATGGACAGGGAAGCCATGCATGCTACAGTCTATGGGGTCACAAAGAGTTGGACACAACTGAGCAACTGAACTGAACAAGGGTGTGGAGAAAAGGGACCCCTCCTACAGTATCAGTGGGAATGTAAATTGGTACAGTCACTCTGAAGAACAGTATGGAGGTTTGTAGGGCTGCCACCCACAGGCCTACAAGCCCTGTGCTTGCCTGGTCAAAAGTAAAGAAAGAACCCAGAATAAGCAAAAGAGACATCAGTGGTTTAGTTGGCAGGGGGTAGAGGTTAGGGGTGGCAGGGAAGGCTTACATATCTGAATAAGGACCTGGAGCAACAGCCCACCATGTGCAGTGGGTACCTGGCAGGGCAGTGTGGCAATCTTCCGTCCTAGGGATAAGGGGATCTCACCAGTTACAGGGGAATTAATGTCAGGTGGGCTTGTTATTATCAGGGAAACAGCAGAGGCATGCCCCTCACAGCCCCTTTGATGAGAACAATTACTAGCTGGGGCCTGTGGTAAGTACATAGAAGGGTCAGACATGTGTATAGTGTACAAGTGAAGCAGGCTGTGGTCAGGCGGGGGTGTACAGAGCAAGGGAACAGCCACCCTGAGCGGCCTGACCATACACTCCCTCCTATAGACCCTGCCCAGCCCTTACAATCTTGGTCCCCTCACCCCCTATCAGGATTAAGATACCTAGTATGCTCAGAACAGTCATTGGCCAGGATATGGGCAAATTTTGGAGCCAAAGCACTTACCTGATCAATGGAAAGGGAGTCAATAGCAGCAGTGTCCTGTGCAACTCTAAGGAAGGAAAGGCCACCCCCGGTTTTCACAAACCCAGAGCCATCCCCATGGGGAGGGGAAGACCTGACTTTTAAAAGAAACATTCTGATGGTCTGGCCAGAAGTCAGCGGGCACAGTACGTATCTGTCACCTCATGTTATGCTGAGTGCTGTGAAAGCTGGACCCATTGTCTTTCCAAACAAAAGCAATTAACCCCACTAGATGGACTATATGTCCAGAAGTCCAGCCTATTCCACTCCGTACAGCATAGCCTGGGGGGCTCGTGGGCTGTTGGTCATTCAGTAATGTTTATTGACAGGAGTCCTTCTGATGAATCAGCATGTGGGACCAAAAGATGATGAGCCTTTCCCCTCATTGCCAGTAACCCCCACATAATCACATTAGGCAGGTCAATTTTTCATGGAATCCAGAGGAGGACAACAATGTCCTTTCACTGTAGACCCAGAAATTCGACTCATTTCACAGGGAGGCCAGTGGTGTTGTTCAGTCCTCAAATAGATTTCCTCCCTCAGACTAGGGATGAAATGTAAGACATCCAACAGGTACAACAGAGGGGAGATCATGACAATTAATCAAAATACAAGCAGTAACCTCATTCTGAGATAATGTCCTGGTCTGCAAACAGTTCAGAAAACGAGCTTTCAATAATGCAAGAATGTGCCTAAAATCATGTACATGATGGCCACCTAGTTTTACTTCTGATGTCTGCACCACAGCCACTCCATTTTGACTTTCAAATACATTCACATCCTCAAAGGCCAAAAAAGATATACAAGGCACATCCAAAAAGATCACAGGAGGTTAAAGTTCCAGAGAGCACAGGTAGGTTATTTATATCTCAAAGGGACAAAAGAAATACCAGTTCCTTCTAGAAAGCTAGCTTAACCAATGACAAAAGACTCACTACAATTTCAGAGTCATTAGAGGCCATTGTTCTCCAGATCTCTTGGTAGCCCTCATTTAGCAAGGACAGCCACACTGGAGCCCCACAGACTAGTGGACAGCCACCCCGGGATTTCCCCTAACTTTTGGCTTCACCTATGGAACTTTGGGGCCCCACGTGTTAGTTGATGACCCCACAACTTTCCATTCCCTATGCTGTATTTCCCACCACATTCACATTCACTAGGGTTTCCTTCGTCTCTGCTCCAACAATAGTTGGGCTGCACCCTGTAGGGCTGTGCATGCCCATCAGAAAGAGCCCAGAGTCAGCAACAGACATCAATGATTTAATAGAGGGGGAGCTTAACTTCTGAAGCAAGGTCCTGGAATGATACCCGACTGTGTGCAGAAGACAGCAGGATCTGGCAGCTGTCCTCATTCCTGGGGGGCAAGGGAGATAACCAGTTAGTGAGGAATTGAGGGCAGGCGGGCTCATTAGTTACCAGGGAAACCAGCAGAGGGGCACGCCCCTCACTGCCCCTTTGATGAGAACAATCACCAGCTGGAGCCTGGGGCAAGCACAAAGGAAGGTCAGTTGTGTGCATAGGGTACAGGTGAAGCAGGCATTGGACAGGCAAGGGATGCACAGAGAACAAGAGGACAGCCATCTTGAGTGTCCTGAACATACAAGGTTCCTTTAAAAAACTAAAAATAGAACAACCATATGATCCAGCAATTCTACTCTTGGGTAAACATCCAGAAAAAATGAAAACACTAATTCACAATGATACATGCACCCCAATGTTCCCAGCAGTACAATTTACAATAAATAACCAAGACATGGAAACCCAAATGCTTATCAACAGACAACTGATTTAAGATGTGAAGTATATATATACACAATGCAATATTGCTCAGCCATTTAAAAAAGGAAATAATGCCATTTTCAGCAACATGGACCTACAGATTATCATACTAAGTGATGTCAGACAGAGAAAGACAAATATTATATATTACTTACATGTGGAATCTAAAATGTGATGTAAACAAACTTATTTAAAAACAGAAACAGATGCAGATATAGAAAACAAATGTATGGCTACCAAAGGGAAAGGGAGGGAAGAGAGGGATAAATTAGGAGTATTTGATTAACAGACAAAACTTCTTTATAAAAATAGACAGCAACAGGATTTATTGTGCAGCACAGGGAACTATATTCAATATCTTATAATTACCTATAATGAAAATAATCTTTAAAAACTATATATGTATATACATAAATTTATATAACTAAATCACTTTGTTACACACTTGAAATTAACACAGTACTGTATATCAACTCTACTTCAATTTTTTTTTTCAATTTGAAAAAAAAAGACACTACTGTTTTGCCTCTTACTTCAGATGAGGTATCTGTTGGAATGCACACCACAGGCCTGAAAGCAGAGAGACTGAAGAGAGAGAGAGAAACACCAACAGAGGCATCAACCATTTATCGGACAGGTGACTTACACGCCCGAAACAAAGGTCCTGGAGAGACAGCCCACAGTGGACGACAAACAGCACGCAGCACCACTCTTGTTGTGGGGCGGCGGGGAGGGGCGGAGGTGAGGCCACCATTTATAGGGGCAACTGATGCCGGGTTGGCTCATCAGTTACTAGGGAAACCAGCACTGGGGCAGGGGGCAAACTTGCAGGCAGTTACTGATTAAGCCGGATAATTAAATAAGACTGGAGAATCATGTGAGTGAAGTCAGGCAGAGCAAGTCCAGAGAACAGGACAACAGCCATCATGAATGGCCTGACCACACAGTACCTAAACTTTCAGGGCCTGTTCTTGTCCTATTGAAGGGATAAAACAACGTATAAAGTTTCCAAAGGATTCAAACAGAAAAGGGATACAAAATATCGAGGTGGCCTAAAAGTTCTAGTTTTCCATGTTATGGGAAAAGGCAGACGAAATTTTTGGCCAGTCCAATATTTGTCCCATTGACTTACTCAAGACAAACATTTATTAAGTTCTATTGTTTTTATTATTATGAAGAACACTAATTTTACCTTTGTGGATTTGTGAAGTTCATAATTTGAAATAATCACTTGAATGTCAAAGAAAAGAAAAACTCATAGCAATGGAAGGCCCATGCATCTTGACTCAACAAAACCACATTTGAAAGTGATTATCTATGTCACCTGACCCACTACCCCTCTACTCCAAAGATTTTTCTGAAACACAGTAACGGTGGAAGCAGAAAATAAACCCACAAGTGAGATCTGTTTAGAAAGACACCATGAATTGAAAAGGAAGGAAGAAAGGATTCAAGTACATCAGCAACATTACCCAGAGATTTGCTAGGAAGCAGCAACCAAGCTGGCTTGAAGAAATCTCTGGCCAGATTCAAGGCAAAGTCAGTTAGAAATTACAAACATCGGTCACTAGTATGATGATGCTCTCTAAATATTCCAGCCACAATGGAACAAGAGAAATCGAGCATTTAAGAGAAATTACAGAGTTGTAATGCTATGTTGGAGAAAAAACTTAGTACCAATAAAGTTCTGTTTGGTTTTTTTTCTAGTACAGCATGTTCCCAGAGGCAGGTAAAGGACTGCTGGTACAGCAATCAAAACTTAGGATCCATCTTCCTTTTCAAAACCCCTTTGCAGTAATGGGTTTTACCCACCCCTTTCCACAGCACACCTAAGAATAAATCTTGAAAGCAGGGGAGATGACAGGTACCCTGGCCTTACAGATTCTCAGCCTTCCACACCCCACGTGGAGCCAGCAGTCACTACAGAGAGAATAGACTGAAAGTACCGAGGCCTTGGCATCACTGTCACCACCGCTGGTACCCACTGAGCTGGGGCAAGAGGCGCCCATAGCTGAGACTCCCAACAGCTTCTCACAGACCTCTCCCCTCTCCTCCCACTGTTTCTTTATGTGCTGTGTTAGGCAAAAGTTCTGAAAATGAAAACAGAGCCTGTGGTGGGTCTAGTATCCTGCACCTGGGGTCTAGATTGCCTCTGCCACCACTGGAGCAGTGAAGGGAGTCTGCTTAAATATCAGTGTTTTTAACAGTCGCTACAGTCTTGCATACTTTGTGTTTCCTTGCTCTGAAGCGAAATCCCTATTCACTGTCTAGTGGTAAAATGTCTGTCGTTGTTGTTCAGTCGTATGTTCGACTCTTTGCAACCCCATGGATTGCAGCATGCCAGGCTCCTCTGTCCTTCACAATCTCCCAGAGTTTGCTCAGATTCATGTCCATTGAGTCAGTGATGCTATCTAACCATCCCATCCTCTGTTGCCCCCTTCTCCTCCTGCCCTCCATCTTTCCCAGCATCAGGATCTTTTCCAATGAGTTGGTTCTTTGCATCTGGTGGCCAAAATATTGGAGCTCCAGCTTCAGCATCAGTCCTTCCGATGAATATTCAGGATTGATGTCCTTTAGGCTTGACTGATTTGATTTCTTTGCTGCCCAAGGGACTCTAAAGAGTCTTCTCCGGTACCATAATTCAAAAGCACCAATTATTTGGGGCTCAGCCCTCTTTATGAACCAACTCTCACATCCATACATGACTACTGGAAAAACCACAGCTTTGACTATACAGAAATTTGTCAGTAAAGTGATGTCTCTGCTTATTAATGTATTGTCTAGTTTGTCACAGTTTTCCCTCCATGGAGCAAGCATCTTTTAATGTCATGGCTGCTGTCACTGTCCACACTGATTTTGGAGCACAAGAAAATAAAATCTGTCACTGCTTCCACTTTTTCCTCTTCTATTTGCCATAAAGTGTTACAACTGGATTCCACGATCTTAGTTTTTTGAATGTTGAGTTTTAAATCAGATTTTTCACTCTCCTCTTTCACCATCATCAAGAGTCTCTTTAGTTCCTCTTTACTTTCTGCCATTAAAGTAGCATCATCTGATATCTGAGGTTATTGATATTTCTCCCAAATGTCTATATTTACAACAATGTTGGTTCTGTGAGATTCCCCAAATGTGGACTTGATCACCTCTTACAATGAAGTGAACATTTCCTCAAAATTCCTTTGAATGAGGAATGAACAACATCCCTCAAATGTTGTTGCTGGTTTCCTGTTCTGATGGCTGTCACTTTAACGCAAGTCCTAACGAGCTCAGGCTGGAAACTTGCCAGCTGCCCCTAATAAACTCGCCAGCCTCTGGACTGCCATGCACAACCCCACAAGAATAATCTCTCCAACCTGTACCTGTGGGGGACCCTCTTCATACACACTCCCAGTCTCCTTGGCTGACTTCTCACCTCCTACCTTCCAACTCTCCCTATTGTCTTCAGTTTTGGAGATCTTCTTTCTGGCTACACATCCTTACCTTTAGACCTTTATCATTATACCTGCCAACCCCTTGTTTGTGGCTAGCTCCTACCTCCCGCTTCCACTTCTCCACCATACAACAATTCTACCACTTTCAGAACTTTACCTGGGACTCATCTTTAATCTGGAGAAGGAAATGGCAACCCACTCCAGTGTTCTTCTTGGAGAATCCCAGGGACGGGGGAGTCTGGTGAGCTTCCATCTATGGGGTCGCACAGAGTCGGACAAGACTGAAGCGACTTAGAAGCAGTAGCAGCATCTTTAATCACAAGTGAACTTCCTCTTTTCTGTACCTTAAACTGGGGTCTAAGTGCCTCAGAACTCTAAGAGGGATCAGGAAGACCATGCATTTGCTCCAATAGCTCTCAAAGTGTGCTTGCAAATGTCTGCAGCAGAATCAGCATTGGTTAAATGAGACCTCACCTCACAGACCTACCTACTACATCAAAATCTTTAAGAAATAAACACCCCAAATGTATATTTTAAACAATTTACTCAAGCCATATGCCCATTCAATGTGAGACCCATAGATTTCTCCAAACTCATTAGATACATAATGACTCCTGTTCACTGGGTATGGACAGTCTGCCAGCCATGTTACATGCATTAACTTATTCAATCCTCACGATATCCTTATGAGATGAGTATTATTCTTTTTACTATTATTTCATCCTTTTTAAGGATAAGGAAACCAAATCATCTTCTCAACGTTAATTAATTCACCTAAAATCATACTGAAAGTGGCAGAGACAGGACTCTAACCCAGAGAAATATACTCCCAGATTCAGAGACCCAAAGACATATACTCTTAGAGACTGCAGAATGAAAGCCTAGCCAGGTCACTTTTAGAAGTTTACATTCCATTCTAATCCTCTGTTACAAGCGTGGCACTGACATATCTGCATTCAGCCAGGGGAGCAAGAGAGTGAGAGCTCCCGATGGGTTCATGTAGATACTGGGCCTGGATGATTCAGAAAGAAAGCAGAGTGTCAATATTTCGTTAACAACAGAACCTTTTAATCTTGTTCATTTCAAGATCTTGCCTCTACTTCCCACCTCCCTGGCTTGGTAGGAATAGTCTCAGAGACTAAATAAATAAAACACAGCCCAGCAAGTGTTTTCATCATGCCTGGTGAAAAGTGTTTTTGTGGCGATGAACAGTTTCATTACCTCTTCAATAAGGCCCCTTTTTAGTAATTGCTTTTGAGAAAATTGCAGTCTGGGGTTCATCTCAAGCACCACTCAGAGACATGAGCAAAGTCTCCCAAGTATAATTCAGATGGTTCTAAGGAAAGCAGTCTTTCTGATGATACAAAGCCCCTTTGAAAATTACTTAACTTCACAAGTGTTCTCCAAGGACTTTGTTTTCATCTCAATCTACCCTTCCTTGTGTCTTATAAATACTTACAAAAAATCAGACAAAACAAAGGTAATTTCGTGGTTGTTTCACTAATGTAGTGGGTGGATACAGAAATACCAGATAATTAATTTGTGTTCACTAACACAAACGGTTCAAGTTAAAATGCTAAAAACTGTTGCCTACAATGGATTAAAGGCTTCCCTGGTGGCTGGGTCGGGAAGATCCTCTGGAGAAGGAAATGGCAACCCACTCCAGTATTCTTACTTGGGGAATCCCATGGACAGAGGAGCCTGACAAGCTACAGTCCATGGAGTCACAAAGAGTCAGACACAACTTAGTGACTGAACTCCACCACTACGACCACAATGAATTAAAACCCCAAAACACATCTATATTCATTTGTAGGGCTTCAGGGCTCATTGAGACTAATTTTTATTTGAAGGAAAGCAAAAATAAATCATCATGTCCCTGTGGAACTCTCCTCTGCCCGCAAAAACTAGAAGCACCTACACACACTCCCTGGACCCAAGCATTGCCAACACAAGGTGGGCAGAGTGGCATGGGGCATTGCCCTGGAGAAGAACTTTGGATCTGGGGAGGAAATGAGCCCAAATTATAACAGCTTATTTCATCTTGACATTTCTGAGTTTCAGCTTGTCTTTCCCCCGCATATACTATGATCCCTTTTGTGAATTTCACTTCCTCTGCTATTTCTTAAAAGCCAGTGGGTTTGGGCTTCATATTTCTACACATAGGCCTCTTCAAAAATTTCTTCTGTTCCTAGAACATTATTTGTGAAGATCTCCTGGAGAAGGGAAAGGCTACCCACTCCAGTATTCTGGCCTGGAGAATTCCATGGACTGTATAGTCCATGCGGTTGCAGAGTCAGACACAACTGAACAACTTTCACTTCACTTAGAACATTAATTACTCCTAGTTGATGATGCCTAAATCTTTGTTTCCAGCAAAATCTTTGTCTTCTGAGATTCAGATCCAAAAATCTAGATGCTTCATGGGCATCCCTGAATATCTCACAGGCCCTCATATTTCCACATCCAGTCCTGAACTATACTTCCTCCTGATTATTGTAATCGCCTAAACCAGGCATCTGGGCATGACAAGAACCCCTTCCCTTTTCCTATCAACCAATCAACCTGCCAGACACATACCTGTCTCCAAAGTCTTTCTCAGAGGGACTTTCCTCCCCTTCCTTTCCAACATGTTAGCCCATCTCAGCTCAAGATTCATCCTGTGCTAACTGACTTCATCAGCTTTCTGCCTGATGTCTCTAGTTTCCTTACCCTTCAGATCATCCTCTTCTACATGGCCCTAGCATTAAAGAAGTTTCTCTTTTATAACACATATAATTTATAGACATTCAGTTCAACTCATGTGCTCATTCATGTCTGACTCTTTGCCACTGTAGCACACCAGGCTCCTCTGCCCATGGGATTTTCCAGGCAAGAGTTTGGAAAGGAACGTGTTGCCATTTCCTCCTCCAGAGGATCTTCCTGACCCAGGAATCAAACCCAGATCTTCTTTGCCTCCTGCATTGGCAGGCAGATTCTTTACCACTGTGCCACCTGGGAAGCCAACAATTTATATATTATATATAAATAAACTATATGAAATAGCAAGAAATTAAGATCATACCAAATAAATGGATTAAGAAGTATGGCAGATTGAATTATAGGCCCCAATTCTGTACCCATGTCTTATATGGCTTTGCACTCCTCCACTACAAGCAGAGTGTAATCCTCACTTTTGATTTGCAGCTCAGCCATAGGACCTGTGCCCCTGAGTAAATGAGGGTAAAAGTAAGATGACAACTTATCTTGTTAACCTTTATAAGAATATTTAGAATCTTTCATTTTATTATTAGTAAATTTTATCATTTCTAATTAGTATCTGGGGGGAGGGGGAATAAAAAGAAGAAAGAGACTGTAATTAACACCAAAGAAACTATTGTGGAAATTCAAGCATTAAGTAGTGTTTTTTTCCTCCAGTATTCCCATAGCTACAATTATCTACAAATTGATCCTACTCAACACAAAATCTATGGAATCCAGGAATCCCAATCTCTCTTTATGCTCTAGACAGTAGAGAAAAGGAGGTAAAGAGTGGTGAGAGGTTGGAGGATAGAGAACAAAAGAGAAGAAATATAAGAAGCCCAAAATGAAGGCTGGCCACCACATTGGAAAAGGTAAATGTCTTCTCGTGAGTCTTAAGGGTGGGCTCTTTTCTATTCTTATTGACTTTCTTTTCTTATACTAACACTCTGACAACCAGTGCCTTCTGTAGAGTTGGCTTCTGAACAATGAATATCTTGTGTTGTACGTTTCAGGCTTCTCTGGAGGGCCCTGTGGAGCCTCCCACTGAAGAGTCCCAAACATGGGAACTTTAACTCTGGTTCAACCTCTTTCATCATTGCTCCAGTGTCTCCCACCAGTGGTCAATATCACAGCCTACGCTGCTGAGGTTCCTACACCCAGAAAGCATCCCTTCTTGGTGAGGACAAACAAACTTGGCCAAGCTACCTTCTGTTGTGTCTTCCCAACCCTTGGAAAACTCAAGCTTCCTTGACTTACCAAGGGTCAGCAAGCAGGCGCTCTACTGCCGTCCCATCTCTCGACCCACCTCCTTGCTGCAGATATTACTTCCCCTCCTCAGACAAGCAGAGAAACATAAGAGCAAGTTGTCACAATGAGGAACAAGAGTAATCCAGCCTTTCCTTTTTGAAAACACCAACTCTCTTTGCAGATGATCTCTTGGAGTGCACCCCCTCCGTTCTGGGGAGGAGAGGGAGAATTTCCCCATATTTCAAAGGACTGTGATGATGCTTTTCCTCACCCCAGGCTTCTTTCACAGACCAGGAAGGCAGTGGTGATTAGAGGTAATGGGGCCGATTTGACTACTTATTCATAAATAAACGCTATAAAGCAGAAACCCTATAAAGTTTCTGCTTCAACTCTAGGCCATTCATTTGCATCTCTCACTAGAATGTGGGAGTATTTAGTGACTTTAGTTTTCAGTTTGGGCCCTCTTTGAATGACATAGGAGCAGTTTCTTTCAAGTTGAGAATAAATAATATTCAATCAGCTATGTAGAAGAATCACATCTGATTTACACTAAGACTTTCTGTGTACCTTATCTTCTCTTTCTCCTTCTATGACATTTTATAACGTTTCTCTGACATTTGGACAAAGAAGGATTTCAAGTCTACCTAAGAGCCTTCTTTGGCGACTGAAGTTATCAAGGAAAGTAAATTGTATCTCAGATAATCTCAGATATCAAATTATGTGATTCTCCCTGGCTACTTGGAAAACCGCAGTGATCACTGCAAGACCAGTCGTCTGCTTTGTGGAAAAGTGAGTCTTGATCAACTAGCAATGCCTTTCGGGGTACAGGTTGGAGGGACGAGGCAACAGACATATTGAGTATTTGCTGGCCATGATATATAAGCTTCTTATATTACAAGGGAAATTTCCTTGCTTATTTTATCTGTTTTCCTTTGTAAAAAGGATTTTTCTAAAATTTCAGGGCCAGCATATCTGTGAGTTATTTGTACTGGCAGAGTTCCTCTCCCTGATTCTGTGCCCACCAGCATCCATAGTTTTTTACCTCCGAATTTTTACCCAAAAATTCCTTTAACTTTTATTTCAAACAGAATTATAGTTTCAGAGTACCTTCAGGCTGAATGCTTAGATCCAAATAAAATTCAATCAAGTCACAAGGAGTGTCTAAAATGATGTTCCAATTATCTTGCACAAGATTGTCAATTATGAGGTCTATGAATAATTCCTCCTCATCAAAAGCTTTATTTCACCTTGACTTCTGTCTGGAGTTCGTTTCAACCTATCTCTGAGTTCCTCTTAAAGGAAATGTTACCATATAAATCCCCAGAAAGCAAAAAATGTGTAAGACTTCCTCTTAAAGGGTTGAAGAAGATACAGGTTTCATTATAATAGGTTTTAAGCACTCCAAAGTGGGCAAAATAGTGTGACATCAATTTCAAAAGTGCTTCAGAATTAGGGAATTACTACTTCTCAACCTCTTGTCCTCAGAATCAGATAGCAACCTTGCTGTCTTTTCCCTCCATGTGATAGCTAGTTCCCTTAGCAACCTAAAGATGTTAAATAATATTTTCCTTCCTGCCATGCGCTTCTTTTCTTCTCACATCTTTCCTAGTGGAGAGAGTCTTTGATATGAGAAGGTGAAGAGAAAACTATTGGGATGAGTAGAAAAACTCAGCTAAATTAAACATGGAGAACCCAACAAGAGTTGCACTAGTCTCTGTGAAGACTCTGAATGCCTTACTCTTTCAACAACAAAGCCCTATACCCACCCTTCAAGGACACAGCCAATGGTTATCATGACACTGAGAACCACCTCTAAGATGGAGTCTAGACATCAGAGTTGGGAGGGAGAGAGGAATTTGTGCAGAAGAATTAAAAAAGAGGAGGAAAAACCTAGAGGAGGAAAAACCTACAGAAGGAAAGACATAAGATGGGAATCAGTAAAAGAAGGGACTCCCAATAAGCAAAAGTGGCAGATTCTGTAACTTGGCAACCATATGAGAAAGAAAGTGGGACAGGGGACCGCCACACATTTTGCACCATCCTTCAGACTATGCTGTCAACAAGGTGGTAGCATGAATCTTTTCTCTCAATTAACCACCTGTACCTGTTTATTCTTCTAGATGTTATAGGCGTAACCAAGAGGTAACACAAGGGATTATCATGCTAGGTTCTCTGAGGCCTAAAGGTGACTTTGAAGTATAAAAACTTGATAAACTCAAAGCTCAAATACATAGAGATGAGAGATCAGGAGGGGTGCTCTTATGCCCTCTGCTGATAGCAGAGCCATCAGGGAGAAGGCAGGCTCCTCTTCTCTCCTGGTAAGAATTCAACCAATAAAAAGCCATAGATTCTTTGTTTTCCACAGCCTCTTCACTTCTTTCTCCCCTCTGTAGAAGAGTTCCCCTTCCTTTGCCTGAGGGGGACTTAATATGGTTGCAGGCCCTGAATTTCAATTCTCTGCTGATCCCCAAAAAACCGATCTTTGCTGCAGAAATATCTGGTAGTCTATTTGTTTTAGGTCAACAGAAGGTACACCCTGAATGGGTTCCACTTGGCTTGGCTCTAGGTTCCATTTACCATAGAAACAGATCAGCATCTTCAACATCCCCCCACCCACCTGCCCACAGGTAAGGCCACAGTGAGATCATAAACCCTCCCTCTCATACCATCCCCTTACTCTGCCATCTTCTTGCCTTAGTTCAGTTCAGTTGCTCAGTCATGTCCAACTCTTTGTGACCCCATGGACTGCAGCACGCCAGGCCTCCCTAACCATCACCAACTCCTGGAGCTTACTCAATCTCATTTTCATTGAGTCAGTGATGCCATCCAACATCACATCATCTGTCATCCCCTTTTCCTCCCACCTTCAATCTTTCCCAGCCTCAGGGTCTTTTCCAATGAGTCAGTTCTTCACATCAGGTGGCCAAAGTATTAGAGTTTCAGCTTCAGCATCAGTCTTTCCAATGAACACCCAGGACTGATCTCCTTTAGGAATGACTGGTTTGATCTCCTTGCAGTCCAGGGGATTCTCAAGAGTCTTCTCCAGCACCACAGTTCAAAAGCATCAATTTTTCAGCACTCAGCTTTCTTTATAGTCCAACTCTCATATCCATACATGACTACTGGAAAAACCATAGCCCTGAATAGATGGACCTTTATTGGCAAAGCAATGTCTCTGCTTTTTAATATGCTGTCTAGATTGGTCATAGCTTTTCTTCCAAGGAGCAAGCGTCTTTTAATTTCATGGCTGCAGTTACCATCTGCAGTGATTTTGGAGCCCAAGAAAATACAGTCTGTCACTCTTTCCATTCTTTCCCCATCTATTTGCCATGAAATGATAGGATCAGATGCCATGATCTTAGTTTTCTGAATGTTGAGCTTTAAGCCAACTTCTTCACTGTCCTCTTTTACTTTCTTCAAAAGGTTCTTTAGTTCTTCGCTGTCTGCCATAAGGGTGGTGTTATCTGCATATCTGAAGTTATTGATGTTTCTCCCAGCAATCTTGATTCCAGCTTGTGTTTCATCCAGCCTGGCATTTCATATGATGGACTCTGCATATAAGTTAAGTAAGCAGGGTGACAATACACAGCCTTAACATACTCCTTTCCTGATTTGGAAACAGTCTGTTGTCCTATACCCAGTTCTAACTGTTGCTTCTTGACCTGCATATGGATTTCTCAAGAGGCAGGTCAGGTGGTCTGGTATTCCCATTTCTTTAAGAACTTTCCACAGTTTATTGTCATCCACACAGTCAAAGGTTTTGGCATTGTCAATAAAGCAGAAATAGATACTTTTCTGGAACTCTCTTGCTTTTTCGATGATCCAGTGGATGGTGGCAATTTGATCTCTGGTTCCTCTTCCTTTTCTAAATCCAGTTTGAACATCTGGAAGTTCACAGTTCACGTACTGTTGAAACCTGGCTTGGGGAATTTTGAGCATTACTTTACTAGCGTGTGAGATGAATGCAATTGTGCGGTAGTTTGAATATTCTTTGGCATTAACTTTCTTTGGGATTGGAATGAAAATTGACCTTTTCCAGTCCTGTGGTCACTACTGAGTTTTCCAAATTTGTTGGCATATTCAGTGCAGCACTTTCACAGCATCATCTTTTAGGGTTTGAAATAGCTTAACTGGAATTCCATTACCTCCACTGGCTTTGTTCATAGTGATGCTTCCTAAGGCCCACTTGACTTCACATTCCAGGACATCTGGCGCTAGGTGAATGATCACACCATTGTGGTTATCTGGGTCATTAAGATCTTTTTTGTATAGTTCTTCTGTGTATTCTTGCCACCTCTTCTTAATTTCTGCTTCTGTTAGGTCCATACCATTTCTGTCCTTTATTGTGCCCATCTTTGCATGAAATGTTCCCTTGGTATCTCTAATTTTCTTGATGAGATCTCTAGTTTTTCCCATTCTATTATTTTCCTCTATTCCTTTGCACTGATCACTGAGGAAGGCTTTCTTATATCTTCTTGCTATTCTTTGGAACTCTGAATTCAAATGGGTATTTCTTTCCTTTTCTCCTTTGCCTTTAGCTTCTCTTATTTTCTCAGCTATTTGTAAGGCCTTCTCAGACAACCAATTTGCCTTTTTGCATTTCTTTTTCTTGGGGATGGTCTTGATCCCTGCCTCTTGTACAATGTCACAAACCTTCACCCATAGTTCCTCAGGCACTCTGTCTATCAGATCTAGGCCCTTGAATCTATTTTTCACTTCCACTGTATAATCATAAGGGATTTGATTTAGGTCATACATGAATTGTCTGGTGGTTTTCCCTACTTTCTTCAATTTAAGTCTGAATTTGGCAATAAGAAGTTCATGATCTGAGCCACAGTCAGCTCCTGATCTTGTTTTTGCTGACTGTATAGAGCTTCTCCATCTTTGGCTGCAAAGGATATAATCAATCTGATTAGAGTCACTTAGGTAGCCTTTTTTTAAAAATTTAAGATTGCACAGAAAGCAAATTTATAGTTACCAAAGGGCAAAGGATAAATTAGGTGGTTGGGATTAATATATACACATTAATTACTATATATAAGATAGAAAGCCAAAGACCTACAGCATAGCACAAGGAACTATACACAACATTTTATAATAACCAATAAGGGGAAAGAATATATATATGTGTGTATATATATGTGTGTGTGTATAAATATATTTAAATATATAAATAATTTATAATAAATTTATTTAAATATATATATCAACCCCTCTATCTAATCATAATAATTTGGGTTACAAATGGACTTCTGGATGACCACACCCATCAAGGCCACCGCATACCCTCATGATCTTCCCAAAGAAATGAAAATATGGGAGAAATTAACCCCACATCCTCTAACTTTATGGCCTTTCCTAATTCTGCAGCCAAAAGGAGTCACTGTTTCCTAAGTAACATTAAGCTATAGATGCGCCAGGGGAAATCCTTTTACAATGTCTGCATGTATCAAATCACTATGATAAATGACATGTACTTTAAATGTCAGAATTTTGTCAATTATATCTAAACAAAGCCAAAAAATAAAAAATAAAGACTACTAATATGCAAAATAAGTTAGAGTTCAAAATTTATTATCATGAATTATCTGAGGATTCTGTTAAAATGCAGATTCTCATTGAGAAGTTCTGGGGCCCTGTGAGTCTGCATTTCTAATCGGCTCCCAGACGATGCTACTGCGGCAGGAGGTCTGCCCACATTCTGCATTCTAAGCTGCTAAAGGAGACTCTAATATGACCACTTAGGATAAGAAATGGCTGCTCCTCCATCACTAACTAAAGTTACACATTGACAGGTAGAGGCCATCAGACCAGAATAATTACTACAAAAATGTAAAAAAAAAAAACCTCTTGTGGGGAAAAAAAAAAATCCTTTATGTGTGGTTTCTTTAAAATGTAGACTCAGCCCAAGGTGTTTTTGGGTCCCAGACTGACAGTGAGGGCTCCAAGGGCTATAAAACTTGAGGCAGTTTTCCTGAAACCACACAACTGGGAGAAATAAGCATTTTAAGCATCAACTGATAACCATGCTTCAGCACTTCCTTTTGCTTGGATCTGCACCATGAGCTGCCACTGCAGGATCAATGTGGAGTGATGATGAGAAATCTCTTAGAAATGGGAAACGAGAGAGCTGGGGACCAGTGTAGAATTGGGAAATAAAACGTCCCCCGAGAGTTAAACTGAAACAGAGATATCCAAAGTCACCTTAAGAAGGCAGAAAGCTTCTTAAACCAGCAACACTCAACTCTAGTTGGAGGAATGATCATATCTAAGGAGTCTTAATCATGAGGAGGAGGGGACCACAGAGGCCTGCCAAAAGCCAAGTCACAGACACTAATTTCATCTCTGCTTAACTGAGGGCAAGAAGACCCTAATTCAAGAATGCAGTGCCTCATATAAATGCAGTATCTCTAACCACATGGTGGAGAGGGATACATCAGGCATACAGGATCTGGTGCCACAAAACAGGGGTTGGTAAACTATAGCTCATAGACCAAATCCTGTTTTGTAAATAAAATTGTATTGAATCACAGGCATGTCCATTCACTTACCCATTAACTATGGTTCCTTTTGCATTATAATGGCAAACTTGTGTAGTCTTGACAAAACCTCTACAGAAAAAGTTAGCCCACCTCTACCATAAAATTTTTCAATCATTTTAATTATATTACTAATTCCTCTTGCTCTGATCTCATGCTAAGCAGACTTCTGATTATAATTTAGCTTTCTAGGCAGTGTACCCACAAAGGAGAGAGTGCCTTGGCCATCTGTTGTTATTTCTAGCTATATTTGCATTCTAGGTTTTTGGAGAAAAAAAAAATTTTTTTAACATCAATGTCTTGGGCCTTGGCTAATCTGAATCATCCCCATAAGTGATATAAAACAAACAACAACAACAGAAAAATCAACATTTTTAAAGTCTATAAGACTAAGGACTGCTACTGCTGCTGCTGTATCTAAGTCGCTTCAGTCGTGTCCGACTCTGTGCGACCCCATAGACGGCAGCCCACCAGGCTCCCCCATCCCTGGGATTCTCCAGGCAAGAACACTGGAGTGGGTTGCCATTTCCTCTCTAATAGACTAAGGGCTAGATATCTCAATGGTAGTGGATTTGCTTTTCTTCTTGCTAAAATATAATCTTAATAATTCTGATCAAGACTTTGGGAGTTAAACGCAAGCAGTGAGTGTGTGTGTACTAAGGCACCTCAGTTGTGTCTGACTCTGTACGACCCTACCAACTGTAGTCCACCGGGCTCCTCTGTCCATGGGGTTCTCCAGGCAAGAATACTGGAGTGGGTTGCCATGCCCTTCTCCAGGAGATCTTTCCGATCCAGGGGTTGAACCCGTATCTCTTACATCTCCTCCACTGGCAGGCATGTTCTTTACCACTACCACCACCTGGGAAGCCCAAGCCTGGACCCAATTCCCCATTCCACAAGGAGAGCATTTACTTTGTTTTCCACAGAGGCAAAACTCACCAATCTATTCTGAGGGATAAAAAGAGCCAGTATCCTAAACCTTTAGCCTCGTTCATTGTTTTGTGATTGAGTTCCACTTCTGGTTCATATAGGCCTTTACCTTATTTTTCAACTTTACCTTGCCTTTTTATCTCTTTTTGTTATATTTGGTTCACATTTTATATTCTTTTATATATTGGAAATGAAAGGGGAGTGTCTTCTTACAAATACGCTGTAACAACTTGACCAAAAATCCCGCTTGCTGACCTCCAATAGGATTCCTTCATTTAGTCTAATTGACTGGATATTTTATTACTCTTCATTCAACCAACATTTATTGAGTGCATAAAGTGCTCTCCATAAGTACTATGTTCTGCATTGAAAACTCAGAAATGCCATACACATGCCTTTGCTGCCCCAATGAAGTTCACATGTGAGCTGGGTCATTTAGCAATCCAACTCTAACATTGAACAAAACCACCAAGTGGATGGTTTCCCAACTCAGGTTCATTGGCCATTATGACAAAACTAGTTTTTCCCCCTTGTTAAACACTGTGTGTCTCTTTGCTCTTAGTGAGCCACCAACCTCATCCAAGTTTACTTGTCACCCAGGTTATTCTCCTTTCTGAATGTCCTAAATACATCTCTCTTCTACAACACCTTAGATAACATATCCACAGATTAATGTCTGGGGAATCCACAAAAAAAATCAGCAATCCAGAAGTTTTAAGTCTTCTGCAGCTTGCTGAGGAGGATATTTATAATATATTTGCATTTTCTGCATTGTGCAAAGCTGAGAAAGCAACAGGCATCTGTCTCATGATACAGCATCCTCGAGCAACATAGGGAGTGAGTTCCTATGTTGCTGGATGCACCAGGCTCTTCCTGTATACGCTCATCAGCTTCACACATAATCACTGTCATATGATCTTCACTCCCAGCTCAAGAAACCCACAGAAACGTCTGTCCAACTCACCACTGAGTTTAACACATTGTTCATCATCATCTGTATACCCCACCGTGGTTGCAAAACTGTAGTTGTGTTCTCAGTGCACTGAGATGGCCATTTAACTTATGGCATAGTTCAGAACACTCAACAGTAAACATCTTAATTGAAAAAAACCAAAGAAGCCTGGTGAGCCCTTAATGGAAACATAGCTGAATCAAATATGATCCCCTCTAGGATTTTTCTATGTAAAATAATTAAAACCCCTTAGTTATTAATTCTGACCTTAAAAATCAGAATGTATGAAATTGCCTTTCATCACATGTTTTTATAGATATGAATAAGGACCACACTATGTATATTGTAAATTAACCTTAATGCCATCTAGTGGTCATTGAGACATTTGTGTCTCAAAATTGCTAACGACTTTAGAAATTAAAAAACTATTAACAATACTGTTGCTGTTGAAGAGACTTAATGAACACCTGAAGTATTCCAGGGCTGTGTTCAGCTCTGTACGTGCTGTCTCTCATTGTCTCTTTACAATAACTTTAATTGGTACTATCCAAATAGGAAAAGGAGTGCGTCAAGGCTGTATATTGTCACCCTGTTTATTTAACTTATATGCAGAGTACATCATGAGAAACGCTGGACTGGAAGAAACACAAGCTGGAATCAAGATTGCCGGGAGAAATATCAATAAGCTCAGATATGCAGATGACACCACTCTTATGGAAGAAAGTGAAGAGGAACTAAAAAGCCTCTTGATGAAAGTGAAAGTGGAGAGTGAAAAGGTTGGCTTAAAGCTCAACATTCAGAAAATGAAGATCATGGCATTCAGTCCCATCACTTCATGGGAAATAGATGGGGAAACAGTGGAAACAGTGTCAGACTTTCTTTTTCTGGGCTCCAAAATCACTGCAGATGGTGACTGCAGCCATGAAATTAAAAGACGCTTACTCCTTGGAAGGCAAGTTATTACCAACCTAGATAGCATATTCAAAAGCAGAGACATTACTTTGCCAACAAAGGTCCGTCTAGTCAAGGCTATGGTTTTTCCTGTGGTCGTGTATGGATGTGAGAGTTGGACTGTGAAGAAGGCTGAGCACCAAAGAATTGATGCTTTTGAACTGTGGTGTTGGAGAAGACTCTTGAGAGTCCCTTGGACTGCAAGGAGATTCAACCAGTCCTTTCTGAAGGAGATCAGCCCTGGGATTTCTTTGGAAGGAATGATGCTAAAGCTGAAACTTCAGTACTTTGGCCACCTCATGCAAAGGGTTGACTCATTGGAGAAGACTCTGATGCTGGGAGGGATTGGGGGCAAGAAGAGAAGGGGACGACAGAGGATGAGATGACTGGATGACATCACTGACTTGATGGACGTGAGTCTGAGTGAACTCCGGGAGTTGGTGATGGACAGGGAGGCTTGGCGTGCTGCTATTCATGGGGTCGCAAAGAGTCGGACACGACTGAGCAACTGATCTGATCTGATCTGATCTGATAGCTCATTATGGGCTCCCCAGGTGTCACTAGTGGTAAAGAACCAGCCTGACAATTCAGGAAACACAAGAGATGAGGATTCTATCCATGAGTCTTGAAGATCCCCTGGAGGAGGGCATGGCAACCCACTCCAGTATTCTTGCCTAGAGAATCCCCTGGACAGAGGAGCTTGGTGGGCTACAGTCCATAGGGTCACAAAGAGAGATACTACTGAGTGATTTGGTATAGCTCTTTATATGGATGTAGGAACTATGGTACAGGAGTATTAAATAACAAGCCATATTCACAGATACAGTAAATGACTAGCTGGAATGCAATGCCAACTAGTTTGCTTTCATACTCAGGCAGAAGGCTATACTATTATTAAACCTCAGTTCTGACTTAAGAATAGAGTTGATAGACTAACACACACTCTCATTGCTAATGTGTCTGAAGGAAGGCACAACCCTCACCTTTCCACTCCACATCCAGTTTCCATCATGGTCCCATTCTAGGGCTTCTCCTTCAAACACAATTTCAGTGGCATGGGGATATTTACACATTTGAAATTGACATCTGGCATCTAAAATGTGATGGATCCACTTGTTCATGCAACAAATAGGTACTGAGTTCTGATGTGCTATACTCTGGTCTAGGTGCTCAGATAGCAACAGGGAGCCAGATAGAGAGTCAAGTGCAGCAGAAGGATGGGTGGACAGAAATCACATGGAGATACAATCACATCACAGAAAAGGATCCCTGAAAAAAGACAGGGTGCTGGAACGGTGCTTTTAATAGAACGACCTTCCTGAGGGACCGGAGTGGAGAGTTAGAAGAGAAGCGTGGGAAGGCCTGCCTGAAAAAATGACCTTTAAACAGGTCCTGAATCAGCGAGAGGGGGAGTTGAGACAGGTGTAGGGAGACAGAACAGGAGCAGCAAGCAGAGTGCTCCTAGCCTTACACACACTCAGGGCAAGATCACCAGGAAGTCCACGTGCAATCCAGGTGCTCTCCATTCTTTGGCCATAAATGGAAGTTGCATAAAAGGCCATAATTAAATCATGTCTTTGTCATACTTTGAACAAATCACTTTTACTGAAAGTACTAAAATTGCTTGATATTGAAACTGCTTTAAGTACCCAAACATAATGGTGACTGCTAATTAAAATTTCCATTGTTACTTATGAATAATTCAAATGTCTCTTAAATGAGATTTTTTACTTTGGTTTGAGATTATGAAAATAACTCTTATGACAGAATATGAATAACACAGAAAGAATAGCAAAAAAAAAAAAAAAAAATAGACGGGAAAAAAGCTGATATCCATATCTTGTAACCCTGAGACAATTTTAACATTTTGGAATGGTCCTCCCAGTCTTTTTTCTATGGATATTTTACAAACATTAGATTATGTGAACAAGTTTTAACTTATTCATTTAACATAGTAATATTTTTACTTGTTAGTAAAAAAACAACCTTTGCTAACATCATTTTAACAGCTAGATGATATGTTATTATGCAGATATATCCCAGTTTCTGTAGCTCATTTTCCAGTTTTTGGAAAATGTATAGTGTTTCCAATGTAACAAATAATATTATATGAGTAACAAATAATATTATATGAATAATAAATGGCCATAACAATAATACATTTAAATTACTGCACTGTATAAAATTTATTTCTTTAAAACATGGTTAATTCCCCAGGATACAATTCAGTATACAGTAGACATTATTGTCAAGTGATTAATAAGAATAAGACAGCTTACTTGTATGTCTGAAGAGAAGTTAGGAAAGAAAAGCAAATTACAAAAGCAAGTCCAGGAACGATGCCTGATAACGGATGCCTGGGGCTGGTGCACTGGGACAACCCAGAGGGATGGTATGGGGAGGGAGGAGGGAGGAGGGTTCAGGATGGGGAACACATGTATACTTGTGGCGGATTCATTTTGATGTATGGCAAAAGCAATACAACATTGTAAAGTTAAGCAAAATAAAATTAAAAAAAAAAAAAAAGCAAAATCACTGCTCAGGAACATTGACTTCCAACCCATGTTCCCTCCGCCACCACTTCTTTCTAGAACTATTAGCTGATTCTACCTCAATCTGAAGACAAGCTGCAGTAAAAGTTAATAGGTATTTTTGCCATGTTGGAGAATCCTAGCAAGCCATCCTAAAGTCCCATTTGTGAAATTATGTGTCACATTAACATATTTTATGGGCTTAATCTTGTGCGGCCTAATTGAATAATTTAATATTTGTGACCTTAGCTTGACTCAAAAAATAACACACACACACTCACACACACACATACATACAGAGGAGTTTTAAGTGATTACATCTTAGCTTTCTATACTCTGAACATGCCCTGGTGCTTTTCAAGCTGATATTTAGTACTATTTATATGAGCTAACAGATGAGCCATCTCTGAGCTGCCATTCATAAGCCAACTTCCATCTCTTTGATGTAGGATGTTTACACCACGTGAAAGCAAATTGTAATTGAGATTTTCCTTCTACTTGGGTTCTGCTGAGTAGGTTTATGCCCATTTTTCACATGCTAGGACACTGGGACAGAGTTTCCACAAAGAGGCACTGACAAGACAGAGATGATACATCCACTGAGCCATAAATAAGGACTGTGCTAGATTAAAGGTGATGCTCCTAACACTGGTTGACTAGATCTTTCAGGCCCCTCAACAATGCCTTCCCTCAGCATCTGAGAAGAGTGACTACACAGACCTGATCCACACTGACCTCACAAATGGATGACACTTAGCCTGAATCTGATGGAAGCAGGGCATGTCTGGAGTTAAGACTGTTATTTCCGAGTCAGACTCACTAGGCTTGGTTCTTGGTTCATCTGTACATTATAAATGCCCCAGGGAAAGTAAGTTACCTAACTTTTTTGTAAATCACTTTTCTTCTTAAAAAAAAAAAGAGAGAGAGAAATAACATTAGTGCCTACATATGGGATTGCTGAGAAGATTGAATGAAATAATCTATGGAAAATTCCTAACAGTATCTGGCACATGGAAAGTACCCACTGAATTATTATCATCATTATAAATATAACATCATTATATCAGTTAAATGATTTTCTTCCATTAAATCAATCTGATAAGAAATACACTTCTCAAAAATCCCTTATTCCTCAAAAATATGTTTATCTTGGCACCAATCTATATTTGAAACTTGAACTTGTTGGAAGGGAAGAAGGATAGGTAATGAATGCCTTAGAATTACCTCCACCGAAAGAAATATTTCTTTGTATTCATCCAAAAACTCCATGAAGGTGGCAACTTTATCTTCCTTGTTTCAAGCAGCAAGTACAATGCCTAGCATATAATATGCATAGTATATATTTAAGTAGGTAGATAAGTAATCATCTGAAGCTAAAGCTCCAATACTTTGGCCACCTGATGTGAAGAGCCAACTCATTGGAAAATGCCCTGATGCTGGGAAAGATTGAAGGCAAAAAGAGAAGGGGGTAACAGGGGATGAGATGGTTAGATAGCATCACTGACTCAATGGACATGAATTTGAGCAAGCTCTCGGAGACAGTGAAGGACAGGGAAGCCTGGCATGCTGCAGTCCATGGGGTCACAAAGAGTCAGACACGATTTAGCTACTGAACAATAACAACAACAGATTAAGTAGTCCTAAATCAACTAGCCAGATTTAAAAACACCTACCTCAGAGTTCAGGTGAACAGATTTTTCTCTTCTGATAGAAGTCACCATAATGAAACTTTCTGTCAAGCTTTCTCTTGACCTCAGATATGCTGCTGCTCTGGGTGAACACACAGGCAGTGTTGACTTTCTCAAGAAAAAGCACCACGTGTCAACCTCACAGAACCCAGCTGGTGCGCACACGAGGCCCACAGGGTTTTCCTAACTCTTCAGAACAAGTATTAGCCTTTTTAGAAGCTGTCAACTTTGTTAGCAAGTCTCAATCCATGCAAACTAGAGACTGCATTTGAAAGTTGAAATCTTATTAAATCTAGAGGGTTTTGAGCTCTCATCCAACTGGAACATTTCTTTATAGCACTAAGAGGGTATGAAATCTCCAAATTGCGGTTGACTTTTTGCTCAAACCATTACAAGATGAATCCATGGTGTTTACCTCTAGCAGCAACCCAACCTGTATTCCTTTCCACGTCATTCTCCTCCTAGTCAGGCAACCCTCCTTGGGGTTACAAGTCCTTATAAGTCCCTCATCTCGTTTTATGTTTGTTTTTTCAGAATACTCAGGCCAGAGCAACTTATAGAGACATCCAATACATATTTTAAGATATACCCTCTTTCCATAAAATATGAAATGGATACCTCTGCAATAATATCAAAGATGTCCTATGTCTAAAGTGGTCATACATCCTTGTTTGCTTAGAACAGTCCCACTAGAATTGGATCTAGTTTACCATTTTTCCAGATTATTTTCATTTGTAATGAAGTACTATTTGTAGTAATAGTTGCTTTAAAATCAGCCTTATGAGACTAGATGACCTTTACTTCGACTTCCCAGCATCTGTCATGCTCTCACTTAGTAGCGTGTGAGATACATTTGCAGGAAACAGACCTCTCATCTTAACTTGTGGTTAAATCTAGATAATAACCAGTGATCACCCTCTCTCTTTTCCTGATCCTTCCCAGACCCTTTCAAGAACAGTACACAGGATGCTAAAATGAAATGTGCTTACTCTTTTGGTTTTAGGAGGTGGCATTTCATGTATAAAGTGCCAAATTTTTCAGCTTTTGAAGCTTTTAGCAAATTGCAATTATTGAAAACAAAGCTGTGAACAGGAAGACATTTAAATTGATCCTTGTAAAAGAAAGGAACAAAACAATGTAAGCCAGGGGTTATAGAAGATTTAATATTGAAATTCTATAATTGCACTTTGACATATTTTGATTTAGGGGAAGAACACTTGATGGCACCCTGGGGAGGAGACAAAACACAGCTCACATACCAGAGACAGCTAACCAAACAGCAATGGGCTTCCCAAAAGCAATATAATCTGAGCCGAAATTATTCTCAATTTGGAAATATAAACCCTAAAATACTATCGGTTAAGTGGGAGCTAAAATAAAGACACTTAAGATAAGCAAGCTCTTAAGAAATGTGTCTCCTTTGTACCTTGCTTTGGAAGCTACTGGAAGGTGTACCCCACAAAAACAAGGTGAAAACAAGAAAGAGAAATACATGGAACATGAAAATAGAGCATCCAGCATCAGAAAAGGACAAAGGAAATTCCTGGATGAGAGTGAGGGTGGACCCAGAACAACTGGTCTCAAGAGCAATTAGCCCAGGTTGCTTTGAGCGACTTCAGAGGAAAGACCCCAAGAATAAAAGGAAAAAGTAATTGATAGATGACCTGATTTCTTGCCTACATGGTGAGATATTCTTTGAGCTGATTTAGTTAGCTAAGCTTTAAAAAACAAGGCATTTATTAATTTAGAAAAAAGGTTGAACAAGAAAGAAAACATAATCATAATACACTGTATGACATACTATTATATCCAATAAAAATATAAACACTTTTATACCCAATTATCATATAGCCAATTTTAGGGTTTAGCAGAGTGTACATGTGTTAGGCAGTTGGGGTTCTTAGTATAGTCATAGAAAACCGATTGATAATGTCAAAAATCAAAATGTAAAAATAAATAGGCACATAAGCAGATTATTTAGATATGAAGATAAATGCCAGGAGAAATTATTAAAATAGCTGAAAGTGGTTGCATCTGGGTAGTATAAGATGGAAATGATGAAGGAAGAAAAGAGCCAAGTGACTGTCTTTTTAGTTCTTTTATTCTAAAAGGTTTAGAATACTCTCTGACTTACAAAAAAGTATGTACATATATTATTTTCATTTAAAAATTATCCCCAGAACTTCTCTGGTGGTCTTTGCCTTTCAATGCAGAGGGTATGAGTTCCATTGCTGGTCAGGGAGCTAAGATCCATGCCTCATGACAAAAAAAAAAAAACAAAAAACCATAAAACAGAAGCAATATTGTAACAAATCCAATAAAGACTTTAAAAATGGTCCACATTAAAAAAATTATTTTAAATAAATAAAATGTTTTAAAAATAGCCCCTTTCTAATTCCTCCTCCCTATATCCCCAACCCTTTTTCAACCTCTGATGAATAAGGCATCTTGAAGAGGTTTGAGGAGAGAGAAGCAGGGAGGGGCTATATAAGAAGAAACTTTGGGCTGCCCTGAGGACAGATGAAGGTGAGTGAATCCACAGTTAGCTTGAGGCCAGCCCTGCAGAGAACAGTATCAGAGAATCCCTACTCTGAATCCTGGGCTCAGCGTACTCATCAGTAATGCTCTTGGTAATGACAGCTAAGACACGAGCTCCAGCTTGTCATCAGAGCTCCTACTGCAAGCGATCTGGAAGAGTGAACAAACACTTTGGCAGGCCCTGGCAGGAGATGTTTGCTCTAACTAAGCTTGGCAGTCTGGTCAGGCACTCTCTTCTGTGATAAGTTCCTGCCTGTATAGCTCTCTTCAGCTTCTACATGTGCAGTAATTCAGGAGACAGCAGTTAAAAGATTAGTTAATGGGATGTGAATGTGTGCCCGGGTCTTTAGCTAGGCTGACATCCCTCTTACATCATTAGCTATGCTGTATGTATTTTAATTCTTCCAATGATTCTTCATTACTGTTTAATTGCAGGTAATAAGGGGGAGAAGATTTCAAAATGCTTAAGCAAGAATCAGTTTGATCAGTCTGTAGCCCCTGCCTAGGAAGACTCCATCCTATTCCATTAAAACAATATTTAAACCACAAGGATTTACTATATTTACCACTGGTGTCTCAGTGGTAAAGAATCTGACTGCAGTATAGGAACTACAGGAGATACAGCTTCTTTCCCTGGGTTGGGAAGATCCCCTGCAGGAGGACAAGGCAACCCACTCCAATATTCTTGCCTGGAGAATCCTGGTGGACAGAGGAGCCTGGCAGGCTACAGTCCATTGGGTTGCAGAGTTGTACAGGACTGAGTGACTCAGCACAGCACACTCAGTGCTACAGAGGCGACAAACCATTAGGTTGAATGTGTTCACAGAGAAGAACAAGAATAGGGGCTTCTTGTGGACCAGAACCAAACAATGAGGACAGAGAGATTAGGTTAGAGGGATTAAAGGTTTTCTCTACAAGGAGGTGGAGATTAGAAGGGTCACATCACTCAAGAGAGAAAGAACACATCATGGAAACCCCAAATGGAGTGTTTGAGTTGTGGATGGTCGCCTAATAGAAGTCCCTCAGGTGAAACTGGGTGAAGACTGGTTGCTGCTGCTACTGCTGCTGCTAAGTCGCTTCAGTCGTGTCCGACTCTGTGCGACCCCATAGACGGAAGCTCACCAGGCTCCCCTGTCCCTGGCATTCTCCAAGCAAGAACACTGGAGCGGGTTGCCATTTCCTTCTCCAATGCATGAAAGTGAAAAGTGAAAGTGAAGTCGCTCAGTCGTGTCCAACTCTTCGAGACCCCATGGACTGGAGCCTACCAGGCTCCTCCGTCCATGGGATTTTCCAGGCAAAAGTACTGGGGTGGGGTGCCATTGCCTTCCCCGGAAGACTGGTTAGCCTGGCAATTAAGCATCACCAGTAAATTTTGAAAGTAAAAGCGTTTGGAGTAAAGAGTAAGACATCAGAGGGGGGAAAAATGGAAAGAGGTGAGAGAAGGAAACTGTAAATTTCTTGTTTAAGATAAAGTTGATGAAAACTAGACTAGATAATTAGTCCCGTGGTAACTGGGGTTAATTACATTAAAGCCTGTGGATTTAACCACACCTGTCAGTAAACAAACAGACAGATGAATCTTCCTTGGTGATATGTAAATATTCCTATTCAGCGTCTGTATCTTCTTACTGTATTGCATTCTCTGATTTTGCTTGGCATTTGTTGATTTATTTTAAAGAACTTGAGACTAGACAACAACAAGGGTATTAATTTAACTACATCCTCTTTTCTATAATGCCATTATTTGGCAATTTCATTTTAACTTCCCAACTAAAAGGGAGTAGGAAATAAATTTTGTAATTGTTGTTGTTCAGTCACTCAGTTGTGTCCAACTCTTTGTGACCCCATGACTGCAGCAAGCCAGGCTTCCCTGTCGTTCACCATTTCCCGGAGCTTGCACAAACTCATGTCCATTGAGTCAGTGATGCCATCCAACCATCTCGTCCTCTGTCATCCCCTTCTCCTCTTGCCTTCTATCTTTCTCAGCATCAGGGTCTTTTCCAATGAGTCAGCTCTTTGCATCATGTTTGTAATAAAAAATTTCAAAAGGCACATTCAGAGCACTGGAAACTTGAGACATGTTTTTAAGTTTTCTGGTCTACCAACCTTCTTGACTATGGGCAGCACAGCATGCCTGGAGAGTGTGAATGGCAGCTAGAATGCAAAGATAGGAATGTAGATGGAGCATAGTCAGCTGGAGAGAGGGCTAGGAGAAGAGTTCATGGACAGAAAGAGCCTGAGCACTTTAGGAGAACCTCGCAGGCCATCCTAAAGACCTTGGCTTTTATTTTGAGTGGACTAATACTTAGCTCTATTCACTATCCAGTTTCTCAACTACATTTGCCTTTCATGTCAGTGATATTTTTCCAAAGAATTTTTTCAATATAACTTTATTATTTTTAAGTTCTTAGAAAATTGCCACAATCTTCTGGAAAGTTACACTTTATGATTAATACATTAGAAATTGTTAATATCTTCAATTGACTCTTTCTGTAATAAGAGCCATAACAGTTTTAAATACTGAGAAAATATTCTCTCTTCTATTGCTGTAGTATTTGGTAAATGTAAATTTTAGCAACGGATGATGTTCTCAACTCTAATTTTCTTCATAGTGAAATTTTAAATATTTCAAGCCAGATATCTTCACAGATTTATCTTTTTGCTTTTATTCTTAGCACTTCTTCTTTGACAAATATTTTTACAAGATAAAACTTGTGGCATAAGCTGTCCCTACTTATGACTATTTTGAATGTGTTGCCATAGTTAGATGATGCAAAATTGTAGATTTTATCCATTTTGTTTTATCCCCGTATAGAATATAACTTTGTCCCATTTAACTGAGAGCCCTTTAACATTTTTGAGCAACAATTCTGTGCCAGGCATTATGTTATTTTAACACTGGGGTGGGTTGCCATTTCCTTCTCCAATGCATGAAAGTGAAAAGTCAAAGTGAAGCTCAGTTGTGTCTAACCCTTTGCGACCCCATGGACTGCAGCCCACCAGGTTCCTCCATCCATGGGATTTTCCAGGCAAGAGCACTGGAGTGGGCCTGCCATTGCCTTCTCCAATGTTATTTTAAATGTTTCCCCAATGATTTTTAGTATTGTAATTGACCCCTAATGCTAATTACCTGGAATTAGGTCAAACTTAGCAGGTTAAGGGCAGAATTCCTCACTAGACTGCCCTCATTTCAGACGAGCCACAAAAATCAGGGTTCCCAGGCCACCCTTAGTTCTGACCAACTGGTTTCAGAACAAGAAGATGGCAGCTCCAAACTCTTGTATATTGCTTCTTATGACTAACAAGTGTGCTGTTTTTATGATTCAAGACCTTTGTCTCCTTTAAAGAATACAAAAGTAGGAAACATACAAATGTGCACATTTATAGTGAAAAAGTTGGCTTAAAGCTCAACATTCAGAAAACGAAGATCATGGCATCCGGTCCCATCACTTTATGGGAAATAGATGGGGAAACAGTGGAAACAGTGTCAGACTTTATTTTGGGGGGCTCCAAAAGCACTGCAGATGGTGACTGCAGCCATGAAATTAAAAGACGCTTACTCCTTGGAAGGAAAGTTATGACCAACCTAGATAGCATATTCAAAAGCAGAGACATTTAACAAAGGTCCGTCTAGTCAAGGCTATGGTTTTTCCTGTGGTCATGTATGGATGTGAGAGTTGGACTATAAAGAAAGCTGAGCGCCAAAGAATTGATGCTTTTGAACTGTGGTGCTGGAGAAGACTCTTGAGAGTCCCTTGGACTGCAAGGAGAGCCAACCAGTCCATTCTGAAGGAGATCAGCCCTGGGATTTCTTTGGAAGGAATGATGCTAAAGCTGAAACTCCAGTACTTTGGCCACCTCATGCGAAGAGTTGACTCATTGGAAAAGACTCTGATGCTGGGAGGAATTGGGGGCAAGAGGAGAAGGGGACAACAGAGGATGAGATGGCTGGATGGCATCACTGACTCGACGGACTTGAGTCTGAGTGACCTCCGGGAGTTGGTGATGGACAGGGAGGCCTGGCGTGCTGCGATTCATGGGGCTGCAAAGAGTCGGACACGACTGAGTGACTGAACTGAACTGAACTGATACAAGTTAAATCGAAGATCCCTTCCTCCAACACACAGTGTTGTTATCCTCTCCTGGTTCCATCCTCCTCTTTCCCATATTGTAGCCATCCACATTTTATGGTTAAATATGAAAGGATCATGATCCAGAAAGACAAGTGGACAGACTACTGCAAATCTCACCCTTTATCCCAAGAGAGCCAACTAACCAAACTGTTAGCTCTTAGCATCCTCAACATTGACCTAAGAGCACAGGTTTTTATGGATATCTTTGTGCTTGGGGCTCTCCTTTATGCTTCAGCATCTTTAGGTTGGTGGGGGGAGGGGAAATGCCCAGAATTCATGAATTCTAGAGACAGGAGAGTTTCTGTAGATGCAATAGATAATTGCAGATCTATAGATTGTCTACTGGCACTGAGCAGAAGCACTGCCTATATCTAGGGCAGCAACACCTTCAAATGCCCAGTGTTTAACTGGGAAACCTTAACCCCTGAGTTCTATTGACATGATCATAACATTAGCTAGCAATTACATTTACCATCAATAAAGTGCTCCACTGATTAGGGCCTAATTGTACACTATGATGATATCACTACTAATAGATTCAAGATACTGATGCTATAGGGAAAAAAGACTGAGTCATCTAGCATTATTCCTGTCCCTCAGGTTAATGCTTTAGGTTTCAGAAAGTAAGAAGCCACTCCAGATGCTAAGAAAGCCTCGAATCCCACTCCCCACCCCAACCCTCTCCTGCCATGTGGAAAATCCAAAGGGAAAGGAAGAATCCTATGGAGAGAGAGTTAGAGTGGACATGGCTGCATATTTCAGGGAAAAAAAATAAAAATTATCTGGTTTAGGAGAAAGAAAATAATGTAGAACATGAAAGATCAGGGTGACAGTCACTAAGGAAATAACTAAAGAAATCGGACTTTCATTTTGACATTATCTTTTTAAATGGCAAAAATGTATACTCTTCTGAATGCTGCTATCTCTGAGAATCATTTCACAATTTTTCTCTTGAGGAATCAATCTTCCACAATCCATCACATTCAGAGTCATGCTGACGGTTTCTATCTGGCACCCATCACAAAGAACTCTGACACAAACTTTACTTTTAGTGGATCCAAATAAATACCAAATTCTGCAAAAGAACTATTTGAAGAATAAAACATGAATGCAATTATATGTCACCTTCTGATAATTTTTTCTTGGTTAATTCAAAGTGCTTCTCCTGGGTAGATACCTATTCAAAATTAGAAATACATAGAATATGTCTTTTCATGTCTTCCCTAGAAGCATTCAGTCATTAGACTGAATCCATTAGCCAGATAATCAGCAGAAAGGAAGTGAAACCATGCCCGTTTCTTCCCAATGACCCAAGAGTTCAGGAGGAAAGCACAACAAAAATACATTTGAGAAAAAATATATATGGGCTTGAATTTTTCTGCAAATGGATTCTTTAGAACATATCTCATTCCAACTTGCCTGCCTAAACACAGGCAAAAAGATTGTAATGAATATATATATATATTTATTGCACCCCTTCAAGTTTAAAATTTATCTTTTTCTAATAAGCGACCAAAGAATGTGAGGTTCCTTCAGAGAAGTTGCCCAGACAGGCTGCTTTGAGGGTAAGCAGCACATACAAATGCAAAGCCCAGAGAGCTCAAAGATCTAAAAGATCAGATCAGATCAGTCGCTCAGTCGTGTCCGACTCTTTGAGACCCCATGAATCGCAGCACGCCAGGCCTCCCTGTCCATCACCAACTCCCAGAGGTCACTCAGACTCACATCCATCGAGTCAGTGATGCCATCCAGCCATCTCATCCTCTGTCGTCCCCTTCTCCTCCTGCCCCTAATCCCTCCCAGCAAAAGATCTAAAAATGGTTCAACAAATCCTCATATGAACATGAATCCCAAAGAAATACCCAAAATGGGAAAAGATGAATATTCCAGGAGATTCCGTGAACATTTTCTTAAAGGGAAATAAAGTTAGAAACCTAAATATCCAAAAATAAAGGACGGTTAAGTAAAGAATGGAGCAGCCATACAATGAATATAGTGCAGCCTTTACAAACAATGGTTGGCAAGATACACTTTTTGATGTAAAAAACATTTTTTATTACTAAGCCAAAAAAGCAAGCTACTCTTCAGCATGCTTATTTTTGTTTTATGTGAGTTGTTTATATACTCATTCACACAGAAAATATATAAGGAATACACACAATATGAATACAATTTTATGTACAAGACAGAAAGATGGGTAATTTTTCCTTCCTTTTGCCATTCTATATTTTCTGTACATTCTGTATATTTTTAGTGGGCTTCCCTGGTAGCTCAGAGGTTAAACCATCTGCCTGCAATGCGGGAGAGCTGGGTTCGATCCCTGGGTTGGGAAGATCCCCTGGAGAAGGAAATGGCAACCCTCTCCAGTATTCTTGCCTGGAAAATCCCATGGACAGAGGAGCCTGGTGGGCTATACTCCACGGGGTAGCAAAGAGTCAGACATGACTGAGCGACTGCACTGTATATTTTTATGTGTATTCTATATTTTTTTCAATTTTTCTGCAAAGACTATAGATTTCTTACATAATGAAAAATTTGATATTTAGGAAAGATTGCAGATGTCAATTAAAAGAATAGCTGGTTTCCTCAGAGAAGCTGTAAGAAAGCACTCCAGTGCTTCTTCAGTGAATTAAAAGTAAATGCATACTCATCAGGAAAAATCTTTTCTTTGGCTACTTTCCCTGAAAATCAGAAAGCTAATGTAAAAAAAAAAAAAAAAAAATGCTGGTATACCTAGGCTGGCCACTTTATGCTGTGTTCAGTCATTTATTAAATCTATCACGTGCAGATTTAGTCAACCACTGATCTTACAGCAGTTGAGAGATGACATCTGAAGGCTGTGGGATGCTGGTATCATAGAGGGGTCCCCTGGTGGGGAGGGCAGAATTGTCTCGAGTAACACCTGCATTGGGCTTCCCAGGTGGCTCAGTGGTAAAGAATCTGCCTGCCAATGCAGGAGTTGCAGGTTCAATCCCTGGATCAAGAAGATCCCCTGGAGATGGAAATGGCAACCCACTCCAGTATTTTTGCCTGGGAAATCCCATGGACAGAGGAGCCTGGTGGGCTGCAGTCTGTGGGGTCGTGACAGAGTCAGATACAACTTAGCAACCAAACAACAGCAACAATCCCTACATCAGTTCAGCGTATTCCAAGCTGGGCAAATCCCAAAGTTGGCTTTTTTATGATATTCAGAAGTGATCCAACCCTGGGAAGACTTCTCTTTGCTAAAATTTACCCCAAACTGCAAGAGAGGCAGAGAGCTAATTGATTGATTGACAGTTAGAAACCAAGCCAAGCGGAGCAGAACGCTGCAGTTATTAGAACAGCACATGCTTTCCCCTTAGACACACTATATGGGAGAGCAAGCGACAGGGTCAGACAAGTGTTTTAGAAAGAACATTCTGACAGCTGTGCAGGATAAATTAGAGAGATACCCATATGTCCTAATTTGCCTGGGACAGTCCTTGTTGATATCTGAGTGTAATGTTTAATAACACCCCTGCTTCACTCTCAAAAGTGCCCCGATTTGGTTGACAAATTATATGTCTGCCTAATTGGACAGGACAGTAGTGGGAACTGGGAAATAAGCTGTTAGAAGATCATTGAAATAACCACTAAAGAAACAATGAGAGCCTACCTACCCTGAGAAATGGGATTAGAAAGAATGGGATGAAATAAGGTGAAGCAACATCTAGGTGGGAGAACTTGTAGGAATCTGATGAACAACTGCATGTGAGGAATGGAAGAAGAGGAACAATCTGACATGACCTCGACATTTCTGCATGGGAAAGTTGGTGAATGGAGACTATAGAAGAAAATTTGAGAGGAAAGATTCTGAGTTTATTTTTTAAATTGTTGGAATTGAGGTATCTCTGGGATGTACAGGAAGAGGTTCCTAACAAGCATCCAAAAATAGGCATTCTGAATGCAGAAGAAGAATCTGAGCAGAGGTAGGTTTTGGAGTCATCCAACACATGACATCTGTGTATGCCAGGACCACTCCAGGAGTGTGCTCTTGTATATAGGAATGGAAACTGGGTGGGCAGTTTCAGTTCTTTCTAGGTGAACAGAGAGAAAAAAAAGTAACTTAAAAAGAGATAAATGGAAAGATATATTTTTATCTTTATAAATATATACCAAAATGATATGAACTTAATCATTAATGTCTACTGATCACTAAAGCTGTGACAGAAAATAGTTTTGCACATGTAGCATCTCACTCGGAGAAGGCAATGGCACCCCACTCCAGTACTCTTGCCTGGAAAATCCCATGGATGTAGGAGCCTGGTAGGCTGTAGTTCATGGGGTCGCTAAGAGTCGGACACAACTGAGCAACTTCACTTTCACTTTTTACTTTCATGCATTGGAGAAGGAAATGGCAACCCACTCCAGTGTTCTTGCCTGGAGAATCCCAGAGACGGGGGAGCCTGGTGGGCTGCCGTCTATGGGGTCGCACAGAATTGGACATGACTGAAGCGACTTAGCAGCAGCAGCAGCAGCAGCAGCAGCATCTCACTTCATTATGCAACAGTCCTATAATCAAGGTATAATTTTATGAGGAAAGATACACAAAAAGAAGACAAGAAACTTGATCAAAGATTCATTCCAGGCATTCTGGTATTGCACCTCTAATGTTTTCCTACAAAAGACAAAGTGAAGAAATAGTTGTCTATCACCTCTCCAAAGAGGGCATACAAATATCTAACAGGTAGATGCAAAGACAACACTGATCATCAGAAAGACACACACACAAACACATACACACACAAAAAAACTTAAGCTATCACTTCACACTTGTCATGATAGCTATTATCAAACAAGGAGACAAATCTTCTGGCACCTTGATCTTGAACTTCCCTGCTTTCAGAACTGTGAGAAATACATCTGTTGTTTAAACCTTCCAGTCTATGGCATTTTGTTATTGCAGACAGAGCTAAGCCAATGTGCAGAAAAGATTCTGATACCATCAAGATGTCTAGAAAGAAAATATGCTACCTAGTAAGAGCTCCACACAACTACTTAAGGGAATCCATTAAAAAAAACACCACCGCGGGGTTGTCCTATTGGAAAGATGCCAAAGGCATGAGTGCTGATGAGATCACCTAGAAAATAAATGTAGCTGGGGATGAGAAGAGGGCCGAGGCTGGGAACCTAGGAGATAGCATTTAAGAAGGAAAGAGCCAAAGGAGCCTTAAAAAGAGTGTTCAGAAACATGGGTGTCCAGAAATTACAGTTATTAAGATATGAAAATTAGGCTATCACAACATAAGCCAAAGTTTGTTTAGTGGACGTTCAGATCCCATTACCATTTCAGGACTGAAATGTTCTTTCCCCAGCTTCTCTAAGTGTTGATAACTGACAGCTCACAACTAAGCCCCCTTCCAGTGTCTGCTGCCCACTGAGGCTCACCACTCTACCCAAGTCAGAGCCCCTTCTGACTTGTGTGGGGTCAGCATGCATTCAAAGACTAGTGAGTCATTAATATTTAATTGGGAAATAAAAGTGGGTTCAAAAACTAAGCTTCCCATGGGATCAGCTGAGGTCTTTGTTGTATCACCACTCAGCTTCCCCCTCTGATTCATCCTACTTCCTTCTTTTCCCCCAAGAAGTAGATCCCCAGACAGATCCTGGATGAACCTCCTGTATATACAACTCCATCTCATAGTCTGCTTCCTGGGGAATCTGACCTGTAACAGCTGTTATCACGTTTTTTACAGAACAGAAATATGGCATAATATTTCTTTTCATTATGAAAGGAATTCTTACAGGTAGGGGATTAGAAGAGTGCCTGGTGATGGGAAATGTTTAACAAGCATTAGAAACAGGAATTATCATGTGAATAACACTTCTAGTGCTAAATTTAGCACCTGACTCCCAACTAGGTAAATTTCAGAACAAAGTAAACATACAAAAGGAGAGGTGGCCATGTTTGTTTTCTCCCCTGATTCTGAAAAATTTCAAGATCAGATAGTCTCATTAGAATGACTCGATGTGTGGAGTCTGGGGGCATGGATAGAGTATAGCCATGAAATCCATGTATATTTAATGTCCTTTGGGACAAATTCTTTTTTTTTCTTTTTACTCTGAACTCTAATTTGAATTGTTTCTTGTGCATATGTTCCCACTACCACAAAGATTGCACTATATAGAAAATAAAAATATAAAAGCCCTTCTCAAAAAAAAAAAAAAAAAAAAAAACCTCGCACTGTAACACCTAGCAAGCATACATCTATTTGAGTGCTAACACCCACAACATTGTGCAACACCCCCTCATCTTTGCAGTCTCAAGATCCCTTTCAATGTTACTGTCAGAAATACAAGGGGAAGAGAAAGAATTCTACCCCAATAATAAAAATAAGGCACTGCTCTAAATATTAATAACTCACATATAAGCTACTCCACAAACAAGATAGAGTTGTAGTCACATCACTTTTATTTCCCAGTTAATCACTGGAGCCACATCCTTACCACCACTACCATCTCATCCCACTTCCTTTACTAAGAGCAGAAAAGCTTACAGATGCTGTTCTCCTCTTGAATTTTCCAAGAGCTGGGAAACCTAAGAGGAATAATAGAGGCAGTCAGTCCACCCCTCCCACCCATTCCTCCAGGATGCTTTTACTCCTCTCTCCCACAGGGGATCCCTCACAGAGACAGATCCCAAATCAGACTGACAGAGGCAAATCAAAGTATAACACAGACTTGACTTTTGAGCAAGTGAAGAATGAACATATGCCAAAGCTTTATTCAACTCACTCATGGGAAAACTGGGTCCAAGAGCATCTGAGGAATTTGGGATGTCTGGTATTTTATTTTTTTAATGTTAGAATAGGACTTCCCTAGTACCTCACTTAGTAAAGAATCCACCTGCAATGCACGAGACCTGGGTTAGATTCCTGGGTTGGGAAGATCCCCTGGAGAAGGAACTGGCAACCCACACCAGTATTCCTGCCTGGGAAATCCCATGGACAGAGGAACCTGGTGGGCTACAGTCCAGGGGGTCGCAAGAGTCACACATGACCTAGTGACTAAACCAACACACTAGGATCGCACAGAGTCGGACACGACTGAAGTGACTTAGCAGCAGCAGCAGCAGGTTGGATGTAAAACTGATAATGCCCTATTAGGCATCTAAAACATAAACTTTAGGGTTATATTTTCTACAAGACAGACCCATTTTCACCTGCACCAGACAAAATCTACCCCAAAATCTGAAACTTGACAAAATCTGAACCTTAGTCAATAGAAAATAGCAAGTCAAAATTAAAGTAATTAAGTACTTTTGGATGACCCCCTTAAGTGATGCTCCAACAGGACACTGAAAAAACAAGCTTCCCTCCCTTTGCTATCCATCCAAGTTTTGGAAAATTGTCAACAGGTGCATGGCTGGCCCAGATGTCTGCATGGACCACACTGGTTCAAAAGGATGAAGACCCCAGTCTCCCAGTGCTTCAGTTCAGTCGCTCAGTCATGTCCAACTCATTGTGACGCCATGGACTGCAGCACACCAGGCCTCCCTGTCCATCATCAGCTCCCAGAGTTTACCTAAATTCATTGAGTGACGCCATCCAACCATCTTATCTTCTGTCATCCCCTTCTCTTCCCACCTCAATCTTTCCCAGCATCAGGGTCTTTTCCAATAAGTCATTTCTTCACATCAGGTGGCCAAAGTATTGGAGTTTCCACTTCAACATCAGTCCTTCCAATGAACACTCAGGACTGATCTCCTTTAGAATGGACTGGTTGGATCTCCTTGCAGTCCAAGGGACTCTCAAGAGTCTTCTCCAACATCACAGTTCAAAAATATCAATTCTTCGAAGCTCAGCTTTCTTTATAGTCCAACTCTCACATCCATACATAGCTATTGGAAAAACCATAGCCTTGACTAGACAGACCTTTGTTGGTAATGTCTCTGCTTTTTAATATGCTGTCTCAGATCAGATCAGATCAGTCGCTCAGGCATGTCCGACTCTTTGCAACCCCATGAACTGCAGCACGCCAGGCCTCCCTGTCCATTACCAACTCCTGGAGGTCACTGAGACTCACATCCATCGAGTCAGTGATGCCATCCAACCATCTCATCCTCTGTCGTCCCCTTCTCCTCCTGCCCCCAATCCCTCCCAGCATCAGAGTCTTCTCCAATGAGTCAACTCTTCGCATGAGGTGGCCAAAATACTGGAGTTTCAGCTTTAGCATCATTCCTTCCAAAGAAATCCCAGGATTGATCTCCTTCAGAATGGACTGGTTGGATCTCCTTACAGTCCAAGGGACTCTCAAGAGTCTTCTCCAACACCACAGTTCAAAAGCATCAATTCTTCAGCACTCAGCCTTCTTCACAGTCCAGCTCTCACATCCATACATGACCACAGGAAAGACCATAGCCTTGACTAGGCGAACCTTTGTTGGCAAAGTGATGGCTCTGCTTTTGAGTATGCTATCTAGGTTGGTCATAACTTGCCTTCCAAGGAGTAAGCGTCTTTTAATTTCATGGTTGGAGTCACCATCTGTAGTGATTTTGGAGCCCAGAAAAAGAAAGTCTGACACTGTTTCCACTTTTTCCCCATCTATTTCCCATGTAGTGATGGGACCAGATGCCATGATCTTCGTTTTCTGAATATTGAGCTTTAAGCCAACCTTTTCACTCTCCACTTTCACTTTCATCAAGAAGCTTTTGAGTTCCTCTTCACTTTCTGCCATAAGGGTGGTATCATCTGCATATCTGAGGTTATTGATATTTCTCCCAGCAATCTTGATTCCAACTTGTGTTTCTTCCAGTCCAGCATTTCTCATGATGTACTCTGCATAGAAGTTAAATAAACATGGTGACAATATACAGCCTTGACGTACTCCTTTTCCTATTTGGAACCAGTCTGTTGTTCCATGACCAGTTCTAACTGTTGCTTCCTGACCTGCATACAGATTTCTCAAGAGGCAGATCAGGTGGTCTGGTATTCCCATCTCTTTCAGAATTTTCCACAGTTTATTGTGATCTACACAGTCAAATGCTTTGGCATAGTCAATAAAGCAGAAATAGATGTTTTTCTGGAACTCTCTTGCTTTTTCCATGATCCAGCGGATGTTGGCAATTTGATCTCTGGTTCCTCTGCCTTTTCTAAAACCAGCTTGAACATCAGGAAGTTCACGGTTCACATATGCTGTCTAGGTTGGTGATAACTTTCCTTCCAAGGAGTAAGTGTCTATTCATTTCATGGCTGCAATCACTATCTGCAGTGATTTTGGAGCCCAAAAAACTAAGTCTGCCTCTGTTTCCACTATTTCCCCATCTATCTGCCATGAAGTGATGGGACTGGATGCCGTGATCTTAGTTTTCGGAATGTTGAATTTTAAGCCAACTTTTTCACTCTCCTCTTTCACTTTCATCAAGAGGCTCTTTATTTTCTGCCATAAGGGTGGTGTCATCTGCAAATCTGAGGTTACTGATATTTCTCCTGGCAATCTTGATTCCAGCTTGTGCTTCATCCAGCCCAGCATTTCTCATGATGTACTCTGCATATAAGTTAAATAAGTAGGGTGATAATATACAGCCTTAACGTATTCCTTTTCCTATTTGGAACCAGTCTGTTGTTCCATGTCCCAGTGCTTAGTCCAGAGTAACCCATTGTTGGGATCCCCAGCTTCCTTAGCCCAGCTTTTCACTCCACATACCCATTCCCATTCAAAGCATTAGTCCACCCAAGGAATTCTGCACCAGGATTGGTTCTAGCCATTGCTTCATAGTCATAAGCCTGGAACCAAAGCCTTTTGCTCTCCCCATAGATTAACTTAAGGAAGCCAATAACTTTTTCACACAAAGGATCTGACTGTACCCCATTTCCCTGGATGAAAGAGCTCTACACCCTACAATGCTCTCTGGGCCAGTTCGCCAGAGAAACTGTCATATTTTCTCCTCTGGTGCATGGCAGGTAATATGGCTGCCTCTAGTGTTTCCAAAATTATTTATCTGGCGCTTCTTTCACTAGAAGGGGTTAGCTGCTCAGTCATGTCCAATTCTTTTCGACCCTATGGACTATAGCCGCCAGGCTCTTCTGTCCATGGAATTCTCTGGGCAAGAATACTGGAGTGGGTTAACATCCTCCTCCAGGGGATCTTCCCAACCCAGGGATCGAGCCTATGTCTCCTGCATCTCCTGCACTGCAGGTAGATTTTTTTACCCACTGAGCCACCTTCACTAGAAAGGGGCGGGGGGGAGTGGGTAGGGGGACTTCAGATGGTGACTGAAGCCATCTCTGAAAGCACATGCTGCTAAGGAAGGGAAATGAGATTGCCCTCTGATTGCTCAATAGCACACAATGGACCAATAAAGAGAAGTGCAGAGCCAGAGATGAAATGACTCCTGGGCCAGCAAGATCTAACTTGCAAACAAATATACAGGAGAAGCTCCCTGGACCAGCCCAGCCTCCCTAATGCTGCCTAGAATGTTTCTGACTAATAGCCTAGTATGCTGAATGCTCACTTTTGGGTGACTAGGTACTCTAATGTACCAAGTTGATTTCAAGCATATAAGAGTAAATTATAGTTTCTTCTAAAACTATCTACTTAAGTTACTTAATAAACAATATATAAACTGATGAAATCTGAATGTGAAAAGGATAATAATTGTTCTTTCTTTTAAATTTAAAGTATTTTGATATATGGCAAAACCAATACAATATTGTAAAGTTAAAAAATAAAATAAAATTTTAAAAATCCAATAAATTTAAAGCCTTAGAAAAACTAAAAAACGTTAAGAAGGAAAAAAGTAAATCGCTATCAAATGAAGCACATGTATGAAAACTATAAAAAGCCTAATGTGAAGGGATAATCATAATAATATAGAAAGATTCTGCCCTCAGATTGTTTCCTAAGTGACCTTACATGGTTATAACCCAATCATAGAAGCTAAACAATGGATATCATTTATGTAATACTGGAGTGGGTTGCCATTTCCTCCTCCAGGGGATTTTCCCAACCCGGGGATCAGACTTGCGTCTCCTTTGTCTCCTGCATTGCAGACAGATTCTTTAAATACTGAGCCACTGGGGAAATCCCAGGTAATCCAAACTAAAAATCAAACAAAATATGAAACGGTGGTGCTACATCAAAACATTAGGGAATGAATTTACATTGGTACTTGTTAATTTTTTTTAATGTGATTAAGTGCATCATTTTAAACAACCCTTTAGTCAATTTTATTGAAGAGGAGATTCTACTACAAAAAAAAAAAAAAAGAGTGTGTGTCAATCCAAAGGGAAGTGGAGGATCTTCAGTCATCCATGGAAACACACAAGAAAGAGGACTGGAGGCCACCACGAGCCATACTGGTCTAAGCAATGATGAAAATGTTCCACTGTGCTTCAAGGATGCATCCTGATGGATCCAATCATCAAAGGTGCCCTTATTTTAAAAAATGGTTGCAATTTCAATTAACGTGTTGTCACTACATTTTGAAGTCAGATGACTAAACATTCTGATTCTGATTTCATCCTGAGTTCATGGCTCCAAGCCATGTTCATGGCTTCTGCTTATGTAGGACTAATACTCTAGTCAGGCTAACAAAAGTGTCCTGTCCACTGAGGGTTATAATTCCCATTATGAATTAATAAATTGGTTTTCTGGATTAATACATTAAACTCATATAAACTTTATTAAACCAAGTTAACATCACAAAATCTAATCAATTCTGGGACACCAAGAAGTCAGTTTTTGAAACTGAAATACTAAGAGCCAGGCCTAGGACACTAGTGAGTTCACCAACGTAAATACCACATTGTAAGGTCCGACCAGGCATCCAGCCAGCCCTCTTGTCCTGACTTGCCAAGTGTCATTGTGTTCTTTCCATTAGAAACATCTATAGCCACACACACACGTGCACACACACACAAATACCCAGTGAATGAAATATACTGCCTGCCATATTAGTAAAAGATGTTGCAGACATCAAGCCATCACATTATAACCGCCCCTACTATGAATTCTGCAAGAACTCAGGAAAGTCAAAGGATGCCCACCATCTAACAGTCAACATCTCTAGCCACCCACCATGGATGGTGTACCCTGAGGAGACACAGGATGGAAAGGCACAGGATACTAGCCCCAGATAGCTGAGGCGCCTAAGAAAGTAATGATTTCTGTAAGCCCAGAGTCTTGCATCTTCCCATACATGGAAAAGCACTACATTCCTTAACTTGAGATATTTGGTTTTCTTTAATTAACAGTAACCTTTTGATGCTCCGACTACCTGGTTTTTGTTGCAAAGACTCTTATATATCCTAGGCTCCTCCCTTATCTCTTCAGAGCAGTCTCTGAAAGTTATCTGAGATGCCGCATCTCAGGCTTAAGTCCTCAGTTTTGTTTGCTGAATAAAACATAATTTTCAACTTTTACATTGTGAATTTTTTTTGTCTGACACTTACTTATCAGATCAGATCAGATCAGCCGCTCAGTCGTGTCCAACTCTTTGCGACCCCATGAACCACAGCACGCCAGGCCTCCCTGTCCATCACCAACTCCCAGAGTTCACTCAAACTCACATCCATCGAATCAGTGATGCCATCCAGCCATCTCATCCTCTGTCGTCCCCTTCTCCCCTTGCTCCCAATCCCTCCCAACATCAGAGTCTTCTTCAATGAGTCAACTCTTCGCATGAGGTGGCCAGAGTACTGGAGTTTCAGCTTTAGCATCATTCCTTCCAAAGAACACCCAGGGCTCATCTCCTTCAGAATGGACTGGTTGGATCTCCTTGCAGTCCAAGGGACTGTCAAGAGTCTTCTCCAACACCACACTTCAAAAGCATCAATTCTTCGGCGCTCAGCCTTCTTCACAGTCCAACTCTCACATCCATACATGACCACAGGAAAAACCATAGCCTTGACTAGACGGACCTTTGTTGGCAAAGTAACGTCCCTGCTTTTGAATATGCTATCTAGGTTGGTCATAACTTGCCTTCCAAGGAGTAAGCGTCTTTTAATTTCATGGCTGCAGTCACCATCTGCAGTGATTTTGGAGCCCAGAAAAAGAAAGTCTGACACTGTTTCCGCTGTTTCTCCATCTATTTCTCATGAAGTGATGGGACCGGATGCCATGATCTTCATTTTCTGAATGTTGAGCTTTAAGCCAACTTTTTCACTCTCCTCTTTCACTTTCATCAAGAGGCTCTTTAGTTCCTCTTCACTTTCTTCCATAAGGGTGGTGTCATCTGCATATCTGAGCTTATTGATATTTCTCCCGGCAATCTTGATTCCAGCTTGTGTTTCTTCCAGTCCAGCGTTTCTCATGATGTACTCTGCATATATGTTAAATAAACAGGGTAACAATATACAGCCTTGACGTACTCCTTTTCCTATTTGGAACCAGTCTGTTGTTCCATGTCCAGTCTGTTACTTCCTGCCTACCTACAAATTTCTCAAGAGGGACACTTATACACACACATAAATACACATGCGGGAGAAGGCAATGGCACCCCACTCCAGTACGCATAAAAGTGAAAAATCAAAGTGAAGTCGCTCAGTCGTGTCCAACTCCTAGCGACCCCATGGACTGCAGCCCTCCAGGCTCCCCACACATAAATACACATACTTTCATCTAAATACACTTCTCCCTCTTAACACATATCATACTTGAGTTGTAGCACTCCTGGAGCTTGTTTCACACTGAGCTTTGTGTTGCCTTCAGATAGATACATATGTACATACATATATAAAACCCCTGGCCCCCCTCCACGATCATAAGCTATTTAAAGGCACAGTTAGACTGTGTACATCTGTCTCATCCTCCATTCCATCTTGTACCACCCTGAACAAGAACATTTTAATATAAGTGAGCTGGGTCCTATGAATGACTGTTTTCTCCTATAAGCTTAAACTTTCAGTCAATAACAGAAACTAGAGTGGAAAGAATATATATGAAATGTGCCTTCACTACCTATTGTATGTATGTGCATCCTAGTAGTCTTCTGTCATAGTCTAGAGAGGCCTGTGTCCTTAAAAATATGATTTTCAGTTCATTTTCCTCCAAGTATTACCAAGGTACCTTAATTTCTTGCTTGGAAAAACAAAAGGCTTGATTTTTTTCCAACTATCTCCTATATCATTTCTGCTTAAATTGTGTCAGCATAATTTTCTCTGGGTAATAACACTTCTCATCTTAGCAAAGACATAAAATTACTCATACCCAACACAGGGCCCTTAAGGTAGACTATTTCTTATTTATACCTGGAAGAAATAGTCCAAAGAAACACCAGCCCCTTAAAAATCTGTTGTTATTAAAGAGTCCCCTGTTGCAAGAGAACAGTGGGTTATAGGTCAGTTTTATGGGCTGAGCACCTCAGCTATTTATTGTAATGCAATTACCATACCAACTCAACCATTACATGACGCTGGGTCTGCTTCTCATTAGAATGAGAACATTTAAAAATAGCAGAGAAATTTGCAAAGCCTGAAATCTTTTCAGGAAGGCAAAAATTCATAGGAAGTAATTGTGTCTTATCTCTCCCTCCACCCTCCCTACTGCAGTTCCCAGGTTGCAAGTTAATTATTTTGGCAAGGAGGCTCAGCAGGAAACAATGGGAACTTCTAAGAACACCACCAGAATAACATGTTATCAGCAGATTTCTTTCCCAGGGCACTGACATTGGTTTCATTAGGAATGGCATTATTAGCTACCATTATAAGCTGGTCTTTTCTGGATTCTTCTTTAGGCTCAACCAGAAAAGTGAACTGAACTCTTCACTCTGCTTCCTCTAGTTGATCTCAGTGAAGATACACTGAGAGGTCAACAGCCTAAACTGTTTTCATCAATTGAGGCCATCAAGCCCCAGAGAAAGAAGGAAACTTAGTAACCAGATGCAAGTTAACACTGAAAGGATTTAGGGTGCAAATAAAATGCTAGGAGTTGTGCACATTTGTAAGCGACAGTACAACTCAAGGTGAAGGAAACAATGGCCATAAAAACTTTTTCTGGCCTATGCTCTCATTTTTATCTACTCCTCTAAAATATTCACTTCTTTATTTTTCAGGGCTCCAAAATCACTGTAGATGGTGAGTGCAGCCATGAAATTAAAAGACACTTACTCCTTGGAAGGAAAGTTATGACCAACCTAGACAGCATATTAAAAAACAGAGACATTACTTTGCCAACAAAGGTCCATCTAGTCAAGGCTATGGTTTTTCCAGTAGTCATGTATGGATGTGAGAGCTGGACTATAAAGATAGCTGAGTGCCAAAGAATGGATGCTTTTGAACTGTGGTGTTGGAGAAGACTCTTGACAGTCCCTTGGACTGCAAGGAGATCCAACCAGTCCATCCTAAAGGAAATCAGTCCTGAATATTCATTGGAAGGACTGATGCTAAAGCTGAAACTCCAGTACTTTGGTCACCTGATGTGCAGAGCTGACTCATTTGAAAAGACCCTGATGCTGGGAAAGATTGAGGGCAGAAGAAGAAGGGGATGACAGAGGATGAGATGGTTGGATGGCGTCACCAGCTCAATGGACATGGGTTTGGGTGAACTCTGGGAGTTGGTTATGGACAGGGAGGCCTGGCATGCCACAGTTCATGGGGGTCACAAAGAGTCGGACACGACTGAGCAACTGAACTGAACTGAACTGAAAATATTCACTTGGCTTGAGTTTTTATCATTTGTTAATATGCCTATGCTAAAATTTAGAAACAAGTGAATTCTTATCATGTAATTCTCATTTGTAAACACTATTTGGAGAGAGCATTGAGGACTAAATAAGCATGTCTCTAGAGAAATGGCTCACTTCTGGGCTGATACACAGAAAGTACAGGATGAGCCTGGAGCATGCTTTTTTTTTTTGCCATAAAGTAAGAAAATAGTCAATGAATAATGGAAACATGCATTAAGAGGCTTCCACTATTCAAACTGCTGAAAATTTGAGCATCAAATAAATAAAATTTAAAAAACAAAGTAACAAATTACAAATCACTAAAAATAAAATAGGAATCCATGCATGACCATTAATTTCATGTATCAACTTGACTGGGCTATGGAAAGCCCAGATATCCAATTAAATGTTACTTCTGTGTTTGTCTATGGGAGTACTTTTGGAAGAGATTAGTACTTGAATAGTTGGGCTCTGTAAAGTGTATTGCCCTCCCCAGTGCAGGTGGATACCATCTAATTCATTGAGGGTCTGAATAGGAGCAAAAGGTAGAGAAAGATTGGATTTGCACTCTCTCTGCCTGATTGCTGGAGCTGGGACCTCTTGTCCTGCCCTCCTTGGCTCTTTGGTTCTCAGGTCTTCAGACTTAGATAAGAATTTATATCATAGCTCTCTTGGATCTCAGGCCTCCAAACTACGCCACTGGCTTTCCTGGGTCTCCAGCCTACAGACGGCAGATGTGGGATTCCTCAGTCTCCATTATCTCATGGGCCAATACCATATAATACATTTCTCAGCAGATGATTGATTGATAGATGAATGTTTTGCTTCTCTGGAGAACCCTGACTAATACACAATGAGTCCATGTATATTAATAAGCTCAGGTTTGCATGCGAATGGCCACTAGTAAATGTAGAAAGAGTGATGGAAACAGAAAATCACCATTAGGGAGCCACTATTGGACGGAGGAGCCTGGTAGGCTCCAGTCCGTGGGGTCGCTAAGAGTCGGACACAACTGAGCGACTTCACTTTCACTTTTCACTTTCATGCATTGGAGAAGGAAATGGCAACCCACTCCAGTGTTCCTGCCTGGAGAATCCCAGGGACAGGGGAGCCTGGTGAGCTTCCGTCTATGGGGTCGCACAGAGTCGGACACAACTGAAGCGACTTAGCAGTAGCAGCAGCAGCATACATGTAGAAGGATATTCGTGTGACCTTGGAATACCTCCACAAAATTCTAAGCACAGAGGGAAAACTGGTAAAGAAACTTGACAGACACTAAGATAATCGGGTGATCAAGGTTCACATCATCAGTAGTGGGACCACTCAAGAGAGTGGCCCCTGAAATGATGCCCTGAAAAGGGGTGATTCCTGTGGGACTCCTGTCAAGAATGCACACAACCTGAGTCTGAGTCCAGTTTGAGGAAATACCAGACAGTTGAGAGTAATCTTACAACATGAAAGGCCTGCAATCTTTAAAACCACCACGGTCATGGAAAACAGGGGAAAACCATGGAACTCTTCCATACTGGAAGAGACTCAAGAGACCTGAACACTGCATTATACTACATGTGCCTGATGGGACCCTAGACCAAGAACACAGGGTGAAAAATCAGATGCAGTAAAATATTACCAATTGGAAAGGCTGGATGATGGGGCTGTAGGAGTATTTTGTACTGTTCTGGAAACTTTTCTGTGAGCCTGAAATTATTTCAAAATAATGATTCAAAGAAAAAGAATAAAGCATTGTTTGCTTCTGTGATATGCTATCATTCAATATTATTTTTAAGCATATATATGAATAACAAGCAAAGAGGGGCAACTGCAGTGAGCAGCTCCAACAGCACCTCCATTGCACTCTATATTTTCCCAGTATAAACCAGTTCATCAGCAGTTATCCCTCAACAGGTTGAGTAACTTAAAGTTTCTGCCTAAGGAAGGAATTCAGCAGGAACCAATTATTAAGAGCATAACCTGTAACTCTTTAGCCCTAGAAATATCACTGGGCTGACCTCCCTTGTTGAAATAAACAATCTAGGGACTTCCCTGGTGGTTCAGTGGTTAAGAATCCACCTACAAATGCAGGGGACATGGGTTCAATCCATGTCATATGGAAGATCCCACATGCCATGGAGCAACTAAGCCCACATGCCACAATTATAAGCCTGCAATCTAAAGCTCGTGCTCTGCTACAAGAGAAGCCACTGCAGTGAGACACCTATGCACTGGAGCGAGGAGTAGCCTCTGCTTGCCACAACTAGAGACAGCCTGCATGGAGCACTGGAGCCCTGGTGCGGTCATAAATAAATAAATAATTCTGTTAAAAAAGAAAGAGTCTAATCTACAAATGAGTACAAGGCCACCCCACACCCTGATGACTCCAGGAAGCTTTAGGGAATCATCTGTGTAGCCACGAGTCTGGTGCATTACATACAAATTTTCAACTCTCCTCTCAACATGGCTCAAGCTCTGGGCAGAGGAGGCAGGGGTCGTGAGTGAGATACCTGGGGAGCAAAATTTAAGGAGGCACTCACTCTTAGTGTCTGGATTTGCACAACCCTAAAAGTGTTCTTGCCTGAAGAATCCCAGGGACGGGGGAGCCTGGTGAGCTTCCGTCTATGGGGTCGCACAGAGTCGGACACGACTGAGGCGACTTAGCAGTAGCAGCAGCAAAAGTGACTGCAGTCATCCTCCATTTGCGGCAACATGGATAGACCCAAGGATTATCATACGAAGTCAAGAAGAGAAAGACCAGTGTCATCTGATATTGCTTATATGTGGAGTCTATATATGACACAAATGAGCACATATACAAAACAGAAATAGACTCACAGACATAGGGAACACACTTGTAGTTGCCAAGGGAGAGGGTGGTGGGGGACACAAGGATTCAGAGTTTGGGATTAGTAGATGCTCTATCAAATACAGAATGGATAAACAACTAATTCCTACTGGTACAGCATGGGAAACTATAGTCAATATCCTTCAATAAAACATAATGGAAAAGAAAACAATTTTTAATTGAGTCCATCCTTATTTTTATACCCTGGGTGCCTTACTTCACCTCATCCTAGTTCTGGCCCAGACTCTTAGAGATTCTGATATAGGCAGAGACGGGCTTCAGGCATCCCCATTGCTTAGAAATCCCCCAGAGGATTCTGATCCTCAGTCAGCATTAGGGTCTATTTGTCTAGCCCAGGGGTTACCAGAGTGCAGTCCCAGATTAGCAGCAGCACCAACACCACCCAAAGACTTGCAAGTTGTCAGCCTCATCTCAGACCTCCTATATCGGAAACCCAAGAGTTGGGGCCAGCAATCCATGTTTTAACAAGCCCTTTATGTGACTCTGATGTACACCGAAGTGTAAGAACCACTGAACTGACTTAAATGTGACACAAAGATATGCTGAAGCCCAGAGAGAGTAAAAGATTTGCTCAAGGTCAGTTTGTGTCACACAGAGGTAGAAAGAGAATAGAGGCCTTTTAAAAGGAAGTGAGGATAACTTCAACAAATCACTGAACAGTTTCTCAACACATTACAGTTCTTTTGATGGAAAATTTCTGAAAAATAAGTGAATATTACAGTGAAAGTAAATGTCAAATAGCTTCCCAAAGTTGATGATAAAATGCTCCAAAAGTAATTGTGGCGATATAGTTAACACGTGATTTTTCTTTTGAGAGAAGCAAATTAATTCACATCTCCCTTTCTACCCATAGATAAAATTATCTGTCAAAAGACTTACCAGCTACTCAGTAGCAGCCAACTCTAGGTTATAGACGGATGAGTCACTCACCAGGTGTTGCTGATTCTTATAATGATGCTTCTGGAAACTGGAATCTTCTTCAATAGAACTAACTTCTTGAGTGAAACCATTCTGATTGACTTTGCTGTGATGATTATGCAGGAAGTGCATTTATCAGCACGGGTGAAGTGTTCGTCGCTCTGTTGCGTCCAACTCTTTCAACTCCATGGACTATAGCCCTCCAGGCTCCTCTGTTCATGGAATTATCCAGGCCAGAATACAGGAGTGGGTAGTCATTCCTCTCCAAGGGATCTTCCCAACCCAGGGATCAAACCAGGTCTCCTGCATTGCAGGCAGAGTCTTTACCATCTGAGCTACCAGGGAAACCCATCAGCCCTGGTGCATCATGTCAGTTGGCTTGACCTCACCTCATGTTTCATCCATTGACCAGACCCTGCATGGGGTCACTCAGCCTGCAAAGGTGCAACCTGAGAGGGTCTTCAGTAAATGTGGGGAATTACAGCAATGAGACCATTCTTGACCAATGAATATAGAGCCTAATGTTCAGTTCACTTGTGGCCCCAAAGCACCACCCTGAGCCCATTTCATATTCATGTGAAAATTTTATTAATTCCCTCAAACTTATATTAGCTCGTGTAAAGCTAATGAGCCCCAATCAGGAGGGAGGACAGGTCCAGGTTTTATGAGTCTGAAGTCTATACAATTTGGAGAGTAAGGGATTTTTAGGAAAACAAATGCAAAATTATAAATACAGAACTACATACAAAAGAAAATATTTGCTTAGAATGAGAAAATAAATTACAAAAATAATTTACAGAAAATGAGTTGCTGGCACTCTAGAGATCCAGGTGCCTTTCCTATGAGATCTCCTAGGCAACTGACCAGGAATGCTTTTATAGACAGAAGCTTCCTGATGGCTGTCAGCCTTCCACTTCTGACTCCCTAGCTCCTTGGACACAAAGAGATCTGTGCAAGAGAAGAGCCCTGAAGCCCAAGCTTCATAAGCTTTATGGTCACTCTGCCTCCTCTGATCAACAGACATTTCCAGCTGTAACGACACCTTCTATGGTTCAGAAGGGAGGCATTGCCTGCAAGTGGAAGGTGTCCAGGCAAGGAGGGGCTGGAGACAGGTTGGGGCAGAAGCAGAGCAGGTCTGACACCCGTATCTTCTGCTTCCAGTGCTCATGGGAACAGGCTTCTGCCATCACAAGTGAGCAGTAATGGAAACTATCCCTCTTGCCTCCCTTAGCCCTCAACCTTCAGCAGAGACATGATGTCCTACGAGACAAGATCCTCCTCATTGGGCAGAACTACCTCATTCATGTCAGAACATCTGCATCTCTGAGCCCACCCCAGTCATTTTGGTATCCAACCCCCTACACTCCCAGATGCCCAAGGAGTGGGGTCAGTTGCACCCACATTTGGGCACCATTGCAATCCCATGGACTATAGCCCACCAGGCTCCTCTTCCAGGCAAGAATACTGAAGTGGGTTGTCATTTCATTCTATGGGGGATCTTCTCAGCCCAGGGGCTGAACCTGGGTCTCCTGCATTACAGGCAGATTCTTTACCTTCTGGGCCACCAGGAAGCCCCCAAGAGGTAAAGGACTCAAACCACAAAAACAGAATTACCTTTGAGGTCAACCTTACACATAAACTCAGTGTGATTTCAGGGAACTGGACTTCCCTGGAGCTTGTAAAAGCTTTTCCAGTCTTGCTCAGCAAAGCCTGAGACTCAATCCAAAATTCTCTCACCCTTCTGTCAGAGGACAGGTCAAAACACAAATACCACTTAGAAAGGTAACACTTGGACTGAACCTCTGGTATCTTCAAGAGAGATTATAATCTCAAGGACTCTCATAACTCAATGAGAAGAAGAATCATCTTGGGGCTCATCATACAGATTGCTCTGTCCCTCCCCTAGGTTTCCCCCTTTAATTTGAAAGTGAAAGTCACTCAATCATGTCCAACTCTTTGCAAACCCATGGCCTGTAGCCTGCCAGGCTCTTCTGTCTATGGATTCTCCAGGCCATAATACTGGAGTGGGTAGCTGTTCTCATCTCCAGGAGATCTTCCCAACCCAGGGATTGAACCCAGATCTCCTGCATTGCAGGTGGATTTTTACCATCTGACCCACCAGGGAAGCCCCTTTATTTTTTAGTTCTTACTAAAAATAATTGCCTGGAAGTCTATATTTTTAGTAAGAATCATTCTGATGATAGCTATCCTCAGACCACAGTTCAAAATCATTACTTTGGTGTTTTCATAGAAGAAATATGAGACATTTCAATAATTAGCAATGCTGCTGCTGCTGCTGCTGCTAAGTCACTTCCGTCGTGTCCGACTCTGTGCGACCCCACAGACAGAAGCCCACCAGGCTCCCCTGTCCCTGGGATTCTCCAAGCAAGAATACTGGAGTGGGTTGCCATTTCCTTCTCCAACGTATGAAAGTGAAAATCGAAAGTGAAGTCGCTCAGTCGTGTCCGACTCTTAGCGACCCCATGGACTGGAGCCTACCAGGCTCCTCCGTCCATGGGATTTTCCAGGCAAAAGTACTGGGGTGGGGTGCCATTGCCTTTCCCGATAATTAGCAATAATTTTCATTTATTGACATGTATTATATACTTGCAAAGACAAGTAGGTTACTCTGTTTGAGTCAGAATTGAAATTCAGATATATCTGACTCTCAAGTCACTCTCAACAATTATATTATTTCAAATCTCTCACTAAATTGAGGGGAGCAGGAACCAGGAAGTTAGGGCATGTGGTGGAGAGAGAGGTCTCAGAGCAGAAAAAGAAACATACAGACAGAAATTTGGCGGACTCTACACTCAATAATCTTTACCTCAAACTGTGAAAAAATAAGCAGAGCTATGAGCAGGGAAGATTTTATGATCATCTTGGTTGAGCATAAATGCAACTTCAGGGCAACCTTGCATTCTTGTAATTATTTCTTTGCATAGTTTGGGTAATTAAACCCCCTGGAGAGGATCTGTGGGATTCTTGAGTGAAGTGAGGCATAATACAGTGTGGTCACTGCAGGGTTTCAGAAGGTTTCTGCTGTGGTTTTCCCAAGAGAAGATGAGAAAGCAAGACAGTTGGATTATGTCACAAGTAGCAATATAATCATAATTTGCCCTTATCTTGTTCGGGTCTTTTCCAAGACATTAAAACACTAAGTATTTTTCTACCAGGATTAGAAAGTGTCTGAAAAGCCTGCTTCATCTATTGCCTTATACCAGTTGAAGAGACAAGGACATTTCTTTCCTATTTGAAGACTTGGCTTGTATTCAAATTAATTGCTAATATTTGAGTGGTTAATATATGCCAGGTGCTCTGTCCAATATTCTATGTGAAAAAAACCTTTAATCCTGCAACACCAAGTGAAGCTTCCATTTTAAGGATGAGAAAACCAAGGCTGTGAGTCATTAACAAATGGCCACATAACCACTGCTCCTAAACAGCAGGGCTGGAGTCCCAAACATTGTTTGTCTGACTCCAGAGCTTGAGTGGGTAACTACGCATAGCACTGCCTCCCAGTAAGAGCCCCTGGATACAGCCACGGGAGTAATGGCTGAGAGCATACACCCTGCTTCTGAGGTTCAGACGCAGGTAGAGAATAGAACCTCGGCAAATGAGCCAAGTGTGTGGCCTCTTAAGACTCTTTGAGCCCCTAAAGATTTCCTAACAGGCAAGCTCACAAAGCAGGAGGTCAGACAGCCTTATGCTCTGTCCTGTGACCATCGGTCACCACACAGTGAATTACAGGCTTCTAGCCACCTATACTATATGTATACAGTATATGCAGTATTATACTGCAGACTTGTCTTCAGCAGAATGTTCAATGGCAGCAGACAGAATCCTACCTTGATGTAGCTAAGGCAGACTAACAAATTTGTTATAAGAATACTGACCTATCTCATATAACCAAACTGCAAGACAGATACAGAAATAATTGGACCTTGAGAACTATGGGAGCCAGACACTTACTGCCATTAAAATGTTCCCTCTCCTCTTCTCTCCGTCTCTCCCCTCCCCTTTTCTCTCCCCTCGTTTCTACCTCTCTCCCTTTCTCTCTCTCAACTCAAAACTTCCTGAGATGAAATGAGATTGGCCTAGCTTGGACAGGTGTCTAGCCCTTGGATCCATCGGCTGTAGACACACAGCCACTAGAGGCCATACTCTGCATGGGAAGAGTCCCAAAGAAGGGAAACCACCCTGAGCTGGGCACATACCTCTTTGTGTATTCCCTCCAAAGCTGAATGTAATTAATTAACTTGGAGCAGCTCAAATTTAATTTTACAAAGCTGTGTTATTACACTGGGGCCTCAGATTATTATTAAACAGAAAATAATTAATAAAAACTAATGTTGCCCCAATGCCAAGGCAGTACTCTGGGCTCCCTGAATGGACAATCAGCTCTCTCTGGTTTAAATGAATATAGCTTCTTTCCTGTATGACTCTCAAGACCAGACGTTCTTCAACATATGGGATGCCTCGATGTTTTACTAATACAGTGCTTCAGAAGAGAGTATTAACTCTTGGCAAATAATTATTGGCATTAATTTAACCTGGATTAAGTATACCTGGAGCCTTTCTTCATCCCTAAACCATGCAGATAATGGTTGGATCATGGAGGCAATTTTAAAAAGAAAACAAAAATAAATAGTGGAGTGGGGGAAGGGTGACAATGGATTAGGTAATGACATCCATTTCCATAATCAGAGCTACCTGGACTGATAATGTGGGCAAAAAAGAAATTAGTGATAATTAATAATGCTTATTAATTGGGCTCCAAATCACTGCAGATAGTGACTGCAGCCATGAAATTAAAAGATGCTTACTCCTTGGAAGGAAAGCTATGACCAACCTAGATAGTATATTCAAAAGCAGAGACATTACTTTGCCAACAAAGGTTCGTCTAGTCAAGGCTATGGTTTTTCCTGTGGTCATGTATGGATGTGAGAGTTGGACTGTGAAGAAGGCTGAGCGCTGAAGAATTGATGCTTTTGAACTGTGGTGTTGGAGAAGACTCTTGAGAGTCCCTTGGACTGCAAGGAGATCCAACCAGTCCATTCTGAAGGAGATCAGCCCTGGGTGTTCTTTGGAAGGAATGATGCTAAAGCTGAAACTCCAGTATTTTGGCCACCTCATGCGAAGAGTTGACTCATTGGAAAAGACTCTGATGCTGGGAGGGATTGGGGGCAGGAGGAGAAGGGGACAACAGAGGATGAGATGGCTGGATGGCATCACTGACTTGATGGACGTGAGTCTGAGTGAACTCCGGGAGTTGGTGATGGACAGGGAGGCCTGGCATGCTGCGATTCATGGGGTCACAAAGAGTCGGACACGACTGAGTGACTGAACTGAACTGAACTGAATAATGCTTATTTATTTTTCACAAATCACTTGGCATTATATCCTCCATAAAACCTGCCCTAACCACCTACCTCTGGGTTAAGCGAGTCTCTCAATTGGCCTTACAGCATATATCTCACAATATTGCAGTTACCTCTTGATTTGTCTGTATCCCCACTAACCCATGTTTAGCCCTGTGCTGGCAAGGGTCTCATATAGACAACTCACCATTGTATGTCTCCCCAGTGCTTAACACAATGCCTGGCATATAGAATGCACTCAATAAACATCTGCTATGTTACTAAGCTGTGTAAAATCAACATAAATTGACTTCAGGGCTTAGGCAAGTAACATCATGGTCCTAGTGGTAGTGCTGATACCTATTTCTGAGCTCCTGCTGTCCTAGGACGGAGAAGGCAATGGCATCCCACTCCAGTACTCTTGCCTGGAAAATCCCATGGATGGAGGAGTCTGGAAGGCTGCAGTCCATGGGGTCACTAAGAGTCGGACACAACTGAGTGACTTCACTTTCACTTTTCACTTTCATGCATTGGAGAAGGAAATGGCAACCCACTCCAGTGTTCTTGCCTAGAGAATCCCAGGGACGGCAGAGCCTGGTGGGCTGCTGTCTGTGGGGTCGCACAGAGTCGGACACGACTGAAGCGACTTAGCAGCAGCAGCAGCAGCTGTCCTAGGAAATCTACCTCTATCCATAAATATTACAGGATAATTGAACAAGAAAAAAATGAGGATGCTGCTCATGCAAGTCTTATGGAATGTAGCAGATTTATAGGAGTTAGCCCTGAAAAGTCTTCGGAGGTCAGCAAAGTAGGGAGGCGTAGTGTCTATAAATGTCTTTGAGGCCTCTGGTTAATTGGGTTCATAGTCTTCTCCTTTGGAAGTTCCAAGTCAGGGGATGAATATAATCTAATCTCTTACTTAGTTAAAGTGTCTCTTCTCTATCATGCACCAGTGATTTCACAGTACTTGAGACCCACAACATTCTTAGAGGAATGTCCCAAAGCAATAAGGAATTTTCAGAGAGCAAGTAGTCAATACAATCCCATGGGCAGAGAGAGTGAGAGAGGCTGCTTGCTAATGTCAAGCAAAGAAGTCATCAAAACGCCTTCTCTGTTATCCTCAGTAGAATAGCCCACTGTAACCACTTAAAAAAAAAAAAAAAAGTTTTGCAAGATGTTCTTTTGTTTCTTGAAAATTTATTATTCCCTCCACCAGCCACTCTAGCTGAAAATAATCCCAATTCTCTTAACCTTTCTTCAGAAGGTCTGTTTAATCAATTTTTATTGCTCTCCTCTGGGCACTCTCTGAGTTTGTTAGATTTTCTTCAATCCTGAACTGGACAAAGTACTTTAATAAGGGTTGCCTCCCACTGCTTCGGGAGTGGGCAGTGGCAATGTCCTGGGGGGTGGAGGGGAAGGAGGAGGTGGGGGAAAAGAAGCGGGGAGGGGCAGCAATGCCAGGAGATTTTGTGTGTGAAAGCACTCTGTAAGTCCTTGATCGCTAGACTGCATATCTCAAACTAAGCTCCCCACTCCTGGGAAGAATGAAGAAGAAATGATTCTATGCCTTCAACATAACTGTACTATGCACTTTGTGCCAGACACTGTACTAGGTATAAAGGATATATAATGATAAATAAGAAGTGGCTTCTAGTCCCTCAGAAAATAATGGCATGGGTTTTAGAAGGACTTTGAAAAATTGTAGTGTTGCCAAGAAATATTCCAGATGTTTTTGCATTCACCATGTCATTCGAACCTTACAATAAGCCCACTTTTGCTCCTGGTTTAAATAGGAGAAACTGAGGCTCCGAGATATCTTACCTAGAGCTGTGCTGAAGAAAAAACATGTGAGTTTGACCAAGTTGGAATTTGACACAGCTAGTTTGTGTCTTTCTACCTGTTTTTAGGATGATACTTGTACTGGAAGTATCTAGTGTTTTCAGGTTACTCTACATTGTAGAAGAGTGTGGCAGACCCTCACTCCCTCTGCCTGGAATGGCATGTCAGAGCCCCTCCCACACCACGTGCTAAAACCACCTGGCCAAGCTCAGACCCTCCTTTAAACACCCTGCTAACCCTGATGAGCGGTCAAGCATCTTAGCTCTGGAGAAACACACACTTGAGTTAAAGGGACTGAAAATGCTTGTAAGACTCTGAACATGTTGCCTAGGCTATGTTTCATTTTACCATCTGTAAAATTGAGATCATTCTCCCAACCTCATTTAAGTGCTATGATGATTAACAATTTCATATGATGTCCAGACATTTGAAAATGTGAACTGTGAGTAGTGGTATCACCGTTATTGCTTCTGATGACGGTGACAGCGCTAGTCAAGAGACAAACCAAAACCTCTTCATATTTTGAGTAACTTCAGAGACAGCTGGCATCACTCTACAAGAGGAACTAATATAAATACTAATATTTCAAAGGCTGTACTTATTTCCTCTTAAGAATTTTGTCTGAACCTGGATAAACAACCACCAGCTCCTTGCAGTCCAAACAGTCCTAAATATAAATTCACTGAACCTGGCAGACACTGGCCAGCTGTTTATCCAAGTTGTCCTTTCCTCCTGGGCCCGCAAGCTGGATGATATTCCCAAGCCTGTCTTACAGTTGGGTTGTTAGGTGTGATCATGTAAGTCACTCTAGCCAACTGAATGTGGTAGAAAGTGGTTTATGAATCCTGCAAGTCCAGGATATAAAACCCTTCCATGCACAATCCTTCATTCTCTGTCTTAGTTACTTATTTCTGTATAACAAATTACCCAAAGCCTCAGCAGTTTAAAGTAACAAGTACCTATCATCTCACACAATTTCAGAAGGTCAGGAACCTAGGACTGGTTTTCCTGGGTGTTTCTGCCTCAAGATTTCTCACAAGGTCATGGCAGTCAAGCCATCTACTGAGGCCATGTCATCTGCAGACTCACCTGGACCTGGAGGATCTGCACTGCAGGAGGCTCCTTGAGAGGGCTTTTGGCAGGTGGCCTCATCTCCTTGCTGGCAATTGGCAGAAGTCCTTAGCTCCTCACCACATGGGCCTCTTTCTCCACACACCTGCCTGAATGTCCTTGTGACAAGGCAGCTGGCTGCCCTCAAAGTAAACCATCAGAGATAGAGAGAGCAAGCAGGAAGCTGCAGTGCCTTTATGATCTAGTCTCGGAAGCTACCCACTACCACTTCTGTTCTATTCATTAGAAGCAAATCCCCACTCAACGGTAAGGGAATAAAGTCCCATCTTGTCAAGTACATCTGAGCCATGTGCACATAAAAAGACCACAAAGGAGGGAAATGCCTGATGGTCCAGTGGTTAAGAATCCCCTTTCCAATGCAGGGAGTGTGAGTTTGACCCCTGGTCAGGGAACTAAGATCCCACATATGGTGCCACAACCAGAGAGCCCACACGCTGCAACAAGAGAAGCCTGCACCACAACAAAGAGCCCACATGCTGCAACCAAGGCCTAGCATGGTCAAAATTTTACAACCAATTTTTTTTAAAAGATCACAAAGGGTATGTGGCCATTCTAAAGCCACCTCACTCTTTTCCACCATATTCCAGCTGAACAGAGGAAACTACAAGGATCCAGAACAGGTTGGAGCCTCAAGACAAAGGAGCTCAGATTCTTGGATGACCTTCCAGAGCTAGGCCTCCCTTCTATCCACTGAGCCTGTGACATGAGTGGGGAATGAACTCCTCTTATGCTAAACCACTGAGGTCGAAGGAGTTCTGCCTCCCTCGACTAGTTTGCTAAATTACAAAGAATGGAGCACATGTTATCCAGTGATGTTTTGACAAAAACATTTTATAGTAGACAAATACTAGCTACTTACTATATTTATAAAAGTAATCCAAAGAGTGATATTTTTAAAATTCCATATCAGGGTTGTATTTATAACCCTTCTCCCCATTATGAATGGAGCTCTCTGGATGACTCAGTGGGTGAAGAATCTGCCTGCAACGCAGGACACTGGAACACAGGTGTGATCCCTGGATGAAGAAGATACCCTGGCATAGGAAATGGGGACTTATTCCAGTATTCTTGCTTGGAAAATCCTCTGGACAGTCCATGGTGTCGCAGAGTCAGACACAACTGAGCAACCAAGCTTGCACACCATTATGAACTCCAAACCTGTCTTGCTTCTTTGCAGAGCACTGGTGGAAAGAGCCCTTAAACTACATTTCTTCACTCACTATGTCACAGGACCCCCAGGCACTGAGGTCCTATGGGTCTGAAGCCTTTCCCCCAGGTCCAGTTCCTGCATTCTCAGACTCTGCCTTATTGAGTAATATCCCCAAAGGTTTTAGTTCAACTGACTTCAGAACTCTGTACATTCCTTCCATGAGCCTTGGCAGAAAGAAAACATACTGGTTCCTAGAGTGACTCTGCCAATAAAGGGAAGATTTTCCTCCACTGAGCTGCCCTGCTTGGTTCTCTATCCTTTGAAGTAAGAGCCTGTCGAAATCTTAGTTGCTTCACTTTTAAAAGTTGGATTAACAACTTTGAATCCACAGTTCCCTTCATTTACTGATTTTTGGAGACTTAAAAAAACAGATTTTGACTTTTTTTTTTTAAAGAAAGAAATCAGTGTGCTTTTATCAGAGTATTTTTTTAATGTGTGAAGAGAAAATAACACCATTATCCAACAGACAAAAATGTTTTCTCTGTAATTCCAAGGTAAAAAGCCTTACTCTTTAGAGTGGATTATTTTAATGGCAACCCAACATCCCTCCTTGTGGCCATTCCCCTTGCCATGTGGGTTAAAGCCATTGATAATTAAAATAATAAATGATTGTTATTTTAAGCCAACAAGTTTGGGGACAGTTCGTTACATAACAATAGCTAAGTGATACAGAAATTGGAATGTAGAAATGGGTCCTGCTGCAACCAAAAACCTAAATTATGAGGCATTAACTTTGGAACTAGACGATGTGTGTAGGCTCAGAAAATGGCAAAGAAAGTGTTAAGAAAAGCTAGAGACATGGTTAAAAAACATATGAGGCTAGGAAACCATGAGCTTCATTGTGGAGACATGAAACAATTGGTTAAACTGTCACCTATGTCACTTGGAAGACAGAAAATATATCTAATAAGCTTTTGAACTTGTCCAAGGGACCCTCTTACTCTGATGGTGCAGCCATGCTCAGTAAATCTTTAATCCAATTTTCTGTTGATGGGTGGGTCTGTGTTCCCTGCCTTAGTTTGGCCTGAGGACAAACTATGGTAGGGGTAATGGCAGTAATGGCGAACTCCTTCTAAAGGACTTATGCCAGCACACCAAGACTCCAAGGTCTGTTGTATTCAGTGCCCCTGGCACCATGGCAGGCCACTGTCAACCCATGCCTCTGCTGGAGACTCCTGGACACTCACAGACAAGTCTGGCTCAGTCTCTTCTGGGGTCACTGCTCCGTTTTCCTGAGTCCTGGTGCACATAAGGTTTTATTTGTGCCCTCCCAGAGTCTGTTTCCCCAGTCCTGTGGAAATTCTATAATCAAATCCCACCAGCCTTAAAGTCAAATTCACTGGGGGTTCTCATCCCTTTGCTGGAAACCCAGGTTGGGAAATCTGTTGTGGGCCCTGGAACTTTTGCAACAGTGTGAGAACTTCTTTGGTATAATTGTTCTCCAGTTTGTGGGTCATCTGCTTGGTGTCTCTAATGTGGGGTTAACGGCAACTTCCTCCAAGGGGATTGATGCCACACATTTATGCACCTCCCCCCACAGTCAGTCCCTCCCATCAGGAAGCTTCCACAAGCCTCTTATCCTTATCCATCAGAGGGGAGACAGAATGAAAACAACAATTACAGTTAACTAGAAAAGCAGAGACATTACTTTGTCCACAAAGGTCCTTCTAGTCAAAGCTATGGTTTTTCCAGCGGTCATGTATGGATGTGAGAGTTGGACTATAAAGAAAGCTGAGCACCCAAGAATTGATGCTTTTGAACTGTGGTGTTGGAGAAGACTCTTGAGAGTCCCTTGGACAGCAAGGAGTCCAACCAGTCCATCCTAAAGGAGATCAGTCCCGGGTACTCTTGGTAGGACTGATGTTGAAGCTGAAACTCCAATATTTTGGACACCTGATGTGAAGAGCTGACTCATTTGAAAAGATCCTGATGCTGGGAAAGATTGAGGGCAAGAGGATGAGGAGATGACAGAGGATGAGATGATTGGATGCCATCACTGACTCAATGGACATGGGTTTGGGTGGACTCCAGGAGTTGGTGGACAGGGAGGCCTGGCGTGCTGCGGGGGTGGCAAAGAGTCAGACACAACTGAGGGACTAAACTCAAACAAACTTAACTGAACTGAACTGAAACAAACTGATCACATGGATCACAGTCTGGTCTAACTCAACGAAACTACGAGTCATGCCATGCAGGGCCACCCAAGACAGATGGGTTATGGTGGAAAGTTTTCACAAAATGTGGTCCACTAGAGAAGGAATGGAAAACCACTTCAGTATTCTTGCTTTGAGAACCCCATGAACAGTAAGAAAAGGAAAAAAGATATGACACAAAGATGAACTCCCCAGGTTGGTAAGTGCCCAATATGCCACTGGAGATCAGTGGAGAAATAACACCAGAAAGAGTGAAGAAATGGAACCAAAGCAAAAACAACACCCAGCCTTGGAGGTGACTGGTGATGGAAGTAAGGTCTGACGCTGTAACGAACAGTATTGCATAGAAACCTGGAATGTTAGGTCCATGAATCAAGGTAAATTGGAAAAGATCAAAGAAGAGATGGCAAGAGTGAACATTGACATTTTAGGAATGAGTGAACTAAAATGGACCGGTATGGGTGAATTTAACTCAGATGACCATTATATCAACTACTGTGAGCAAGAAGCCCTTAGAAGAAATAGAGTAGTCCTCATAGTCTACAAAAGAGTCTGAAATGCAGTACTTGGGTGCAATCTCAAAAATGACAGAATTATCTCTATTCGTTTCCAAGGCAAACCATTCAATAGCACAATAATCCAAGTCTATGCCAAAGAAGCTGAAATTGAATGATTCTAGGCTGCAACGGGTGTGCTAAGCGCGGCCGAGAGGAGCCACCCCATGTCCGAGGTCAGAGGCAGAAGCCAGGAGGACCCCATGCCCTAAGGGCAGTGGCCAAGAGAACTTACCCCCACGTCCAAGGTCAGGGGCAGCAGCAGAGAGTACCAGACTGCGACGGTACAGGAATGGCTGAGAGGAGCTACCCCACATCCGAGGTCAGGGTGGGGCGGCTGAGAGGAGATACCCAGCGTTCAAGGTCAGGGGCAGCGACAAGAAGAGTTACCCCGCATCCGAGGCCAAGGGCGGCTGCCGGGAGAACCAACCCCACGATCAAGGAGCCGTGGCTACGCGGGCACAAGAGGACCTAGAGGAGCTATCCCACATTGAAGGTCAGGAAAGGCGGCGGTGAGGAGATACCCCTCGTCCAAAGTAAGGAGCAATGGCTGCGCTTTGCTGGAGCAGCCATGAAGAGATACCCCACGCCCAAAGTAAGAGAAACCCAAGTAAGATGGTAGGTGTTGCAAAAGGGTATCAGGGCAAACACACTGAAACCATACTCACAGAAAACTAGTCAATCTAATCACACTAGGACCACAACCTTGTCTAACTCAATGAAACTAAGCCATGCCCGTGGGGCAACCCAAGATGGGCGGGTCATGGTAGAGATCTGACAGAATGTGGTCCACTGGAGAAGGGAATGGCAAACCACTTCAGTATTCTTGCCTTGGGAACCCCATGAACAGTATGAAAAGGCAAAATGATAGGATACTGAAAGAGAAACTCCCCAGGTCAGTAGGTGCCCAATATGCTATTGGAGATCAGTGGAGAAATAACTCCAGAAAGAATGAAAGGATGGAGCCAAAGCAAAAACAATACCCAGCTGTGGATGTGACTGGTGACAGAAGCAAGGTCCGATGCTGTAAAGAGCAATATTGCATAGGAACCTGGAATGTCAGGTCCATGAATCAAGGCAAATTGGGAGTGGTCAAACAAGAGATGGCAAGAGTGAATGTTGACATTGTAGAAATCAGCGAACTGAAATGGACTGGAATGGGTGAATTTAACTCAGATGACTATTATAAATACTACTGCAGGCAGGAATCCCTCAGAAGAAATAGAGTGGCCATCATGGTCAACAAAAGAGTCTGAAATGCACTACTTGGATGCAATCTCAAAAAAACCAGAATGATCTCTGTTCATTTCCAAGGCAAATCATTCAATATCACAGTAATCCAAGTCTATGCCCCAACCAGTAACGCTGAAGAAGCTGAAGTTGAACAGTTCTATGAAGACCTACAAGACCTTTTAGAACTAACACCCAAAAAAGATGTCCTTTTCATTATAGGGGACTGGAATGCAAAAGTAGGAAGTCAAGAAACACCTGGAATAACAGGGAAATTTGGCCTTGGAATACAGAATGAAGCAAGGCAAAGACTAATAGAGTTTTGCCAAGAAAATGCACTGGTCATAACAAACACCCTCTTCCAACAACACAAAAGAAGACTCTATACATGGACATCACCAGATGGTCAACACCGAAATCAGATTGATTATATTCTTTACTGCCAAAGATGGAGAACCTCTATACAGTCAGCAAAAACAAGACCAGGAGCTGACTGTGGCTCAGACCATGAACTCCTTATTGCCAAATTCAGATTTAATTGAAGAAAGTAGGGAAAACCACGAGACCATTCAGGTATGACCTAAATCAAATCCCTTATGATTATACAGTGGAAGTGAGAAACAGATTTAAGGGCCTAGATCTGATAGATAGAGTGCCTGATGAACTATGGAATGAGGTTCGTGACACTGTACAGGAGACAGGGATCAAGACCATCCCCAGGGAAAAGAAATGCAAAAAAGCAAAATGGCTGTCTGGGGAGGCCTTACAAATAGCTGTGAAAAGAAGAGAAGCGAAAAGAAAAGGAAAGCTATAAGCATCTGAATGCAAAGTTCCAAAGAATAGCAAGAAGATATAACAAAGCCTTTTTCAGCAATCAATGCAAAGAAATAGAGGAAAACAACAGAATGGGAAAGACTAGAGATCTCTTCAAGAAAATCAGAGATACCAAAGGAACATTTCATGCAAAGATGGGCTCTATATTTGGAGGAAGATAGAAGGACAGAAATGGTATAGACCTAACAGAAGCAAAAGATATTAAGATGAGATGGCAAGAATACACAGAAGAACTGTACAAAAAAGATCTTCACAACCCAAATAATCACGGTGGTGTGATCACTCACCTAGAGCCAGACATCCTGGAATGTGAAGTCAAGTGGGCCTTAGCAAGCATCACTATGAACAAAGCTAGTGGAGGTGATGGAATTCCACTTGAGCTATTTCAAATCCTGAAAGATGATGCTGTGAAAGTGCTGCACTCAATATGCCAGCAAATTTGGAAATCTCAGGAGTGGAAAAGGTCAGTTTTCATTACAATCCCAAAGAAAGGCAATACCAAAGAATGCTCAAACTACCACACAATTGCACTCATCTCACATGCTAGTAAAGTAATGCTCAAATTCTCCAAGCCAGGCTTCAGCAATATGTGAACCGTGAACTTCCTGATGTTCAAGCTGATTTTAGAAAAGGCAGAGGAACCAGAGATCAAATTGCCAACATCCACTGGATCATGGAAAAAGCAAGGGAGTTCCAGAAAAGCATCTATTTCTGCTTTATTGACTACGCCAAAGCCTTTGACTGTGTGGATCACAATAAACTATGGAAAATTCTGAAAGAGATGGGAATACTAGACCACCTGATCTGCCTCTTTTTTTTTTTTTTTTTGCTTAACTTTACAATATTGTATTGCTTTTACTATACATCGAGATGGATCCGCCACCAGAATACACGTGTTCCCCATCCTGAACCCTCCTCCCTCCCCCCTTCCCACACCATCCCTCCAGGTCATCCCAGTGCTCCAGTCCCAGGCATCTGTTATAGGGCATCGTACCTGGACTGACTCGTTTCAGATATGATATTATACATATTTCAATGCTATTCTCCCCAATCATCCCACCTTCTCCCGGTCCCAGAGTCCAAAAGTCTGGTCTATACATCAGTGTCTCTTTTGCTGTCTCATAAGCAGGGTGATTGTTACCATCTTTCTAAATTCCTTATATATGCGTTAGTATACTGTATTTGTGTTTTTCTTTCTGGCTTACTTCACTCTGTATAATAGGCTCCAGTTCCATCCACCTCATTAGAACTGATTCAAATGTATTCTTTTTAATGGCTGAGTAATACTCCATCGTGTATATGTACCACAGCTTGCTTATCCATTCATCTGTGGATGGACATCTAGGTTGCTTCCAAGTCCTGGCTATTGTAAACAGTGCTGCTAAGAACATTGGGGTACATGTGTCTCTTTCAATTCTGGATTTCTCAGTGTGTATGCCCAGCAGTGGGATTGCTGGATCATAAGGCAGTTCTATTCCCAGTTTTTTGAGGAATCTCCATACTGTTCTCCATAGTGGCTGTACTAGTTTGCATTCCCACCAACAGTGTAAGAGGGTTCCCTTCTCTCCGCACCCTCTCCAGCATTTATTGCTTGTGGACTTTTGGATCGCAGCCATTCTGACTGGTGTGTAATGGTACCTCATAGTGGTTTTGATTTGCATTTCTCTGATAATGAGTGATGTTGAGCATCTTTTCATGTGTTTGTTAGCCATCTGTATGTCTTCTTTGGAGAAATGTCTATTTAGTTCTTTGGCCCATTTTTTGATTGGGTCGTTTATTTTTCTGGAATTGAGCTGTAGAAGTTGCTTGTATATTTTTGAGATTAGTTGTTTGTCTGTTGCTTCATTTGCTATTATTTTCTCCCATTCTGAAGGCTGTCTTTTCAGCTTGCCTATAGTTTCCTTTGTTGTGCAGAAGCTTTTAAGTTTGATTAGGTCCCATTTGTTCATTTTTGATTTTATTTCCGATATTCTGGGAGGTGGGTCATAGAGGATCCTGCTGTGATGTAAGTCAGAGAGTGTTTTGCCTATGTTTTCCTCTAGGAGTTTTATGGTTTCTGGTCTTACATTTAGCTCTTTAATCCATTTTGAGTTTATTTTTGTGTATGGTGTTAGAAAGTGTTCTAGTTTCATTCTTTTACAAGTGTTCAACCAGTTTTCCCAGCACCACTTGTTAAAAAGATTGTCTTTAATCCATTGTATATTCTTGCCGCCTTTGTCAAAGATTAGGTGACCATATGTGTGTGGATTTATCTCTGGACTTTCTATTTTGTTCCATTGATCTATATTTCTGTCTTTGTGCCAGTACCATACTGTCTTGATGACTGTAGCTTTATAGTAGAGACTGAAGTCAGGCAGGTTGATTCCTCCAGTTCCGTTCTTCTTTCTCAAGATAGCTTTGGCTATTCGAGGTTTTTTTGTATTTCCATACAAATTGAGAAATTATTTGTTCTAGCTCTGTGAAGAATACCGTTGGTAGCTTGATGGGGATTGCTGATCTGCCTCTTGAGAAATCTGTATGCAGGTCAGGAAGCAACAGTTAGAACTGGTCATGGAACAACAGACTAGTTCCAAATAGGAAAAGGAGTACGTCAAGGCTGCATATTGTCACCATGTTTATTTAACTTATATGCAGAGTACATCATGAGAAATGCTGGACTGGAAGAAGCACAAGCTGGAATCAAGATTGCTTGGAGAAATATCAATAACCTCAGATATGCGGATGACACCACCCTTATGGCAGAAAGTGAAGAGGAACTCAAAAGCCTCTTGATGAAAGTGAAAGTGGAGAGGGAAAAAGTTGGCTTAAAGCTCAACATTCAGAAAGCGAAGATCATGGCATCCAGTCCCATCACTTCATGGGAAATATATGGGGAGACAGTGTCAGACTTTATTTTTCTGGGCTCCAAAATCACTACAGATGGTGACTGCAGTCATGAAATTAAAAGACGCTTACTCCTTGGAAGGAAAGTTATGACCAACCTAGATAGCATATTCAAAAGCAGAGACATTTCATTGCCAACAAAGGGTCGTCTAGTCAAGGCTATGGTTTTTCCTGTGGTCATGTATGGATGTGAGAGCTGGACTGTGAAGAAGGCTGAGTGCCGAAGAATTGATGCTTTTGAACTGTGGTGTTGGAGAAGACTCTTCAGAGTCCCTTGGACTACAAGGAGATCAAACCAGTCCATTCTGAAGGAGATGAACCCTGGGATTTCTTTGGAAGGACTGATACTGAAGCTGAAACTCCAGTACTTTGGCCACCTCATGCGAAGAGTTGACTCATTGGAAAAGACTCTGATGCTGGGAGGGATTGGGGGCAGGAGGAGAAGGGGACGACAGAAGATGAGATGGCTGGATGGCATCACTGACTCGATGGATGTAAGTCTCAGTGACCTCCAGGAGTTGGTGATGGACAGGGAGGCCTGGCGTGCTGCGATTCATGGGATTGCAGAGAATCGGACATGACTGATTGACTGATCTGATCTGATCTCCGATTAAGACCTACAAGACCTTCTGGAACTAATACCAAAAAAGATGTCCTTTTCATCACAGGGGACTGGAATGCAAAAGTAGGAAGTTAAGAGATTCCTGCCGTAACAGGCAAGTTTGGCCTTGGAGTACAAAATGAAGAAGGGCAAAGGCTAACAAGGTTTTGCCAAGAGAATGCACTGGTCTTAGCAAACACCCTTTTCCAACAACACAAGAGACAGCTTTACACATGGACATCACCAACTGGTCAATACTAAAATCAGATTGACTATATTCTTTGCAGCCAAAGATGGAGAAGCTCTATACAGTCAGAAAAACAAGACCAGGAAATAACTGTGGCTCAGACCATGAGCCCCTTACTGCAAAATTCACACTTAAATTGAAGAAAGGAGGGAAAACCACTTGACCATTCAGGTATGATCTAAATCATACCACTTACGTTTATACAGTGGAAGTGAGAAATAGAGTCAAGGGATTAGATCTGATAGACAGAGTGCCTGAAGAATTATGGATGGAGATTCATAACACTGTACAGGAGGTGGCAATCAAAACCATCTCCAAGAAAAAGAAATGCAAAAACCAAAATGGTTGTCTGAGGAGGCCTTACAAATAGCTGTGAAAAGAAGAGTAGTGAAAGACAAAGGAGAAAAGGAAAGATATACCCATTTGAATGTAGAGTATCAAATAATAGCAAAGAGAGATAAGAAAGCCTTCCTAAGTAATCAATGCAAAGAAAGGAAAACAACAGAATGGGAAAGACTAGACATCTCTTCAAGAAAATTAGAGATATCAAGGGAACATTTCATGCGAAGATAGGCACAATTAAGGACAGAAATGGTATGGACCTAACAGAAACAGAAGATATTAAGAAGTGGTAAGAATACACAGAGCCATACAAAAAAAAAATCTTAATGACCCAGATAACCACAATGGTATGCTCACTCAACTAGAGCCAACATCCTGGAAGGCAAAGTCAAGTGGGCCTCACGAAGCATCACTATGAACAAAGCTAGTGGAGGTGATGGAATTCCAATTGAGCAATTTCAGATCCTAAAAGATAATGCTGTGAAAGTGCTGCACTCAATATGCCAACAAATTTGGAAAACTCAGCAGTGGCCACAGGACTGGAAAATGTCAGTTTTCATTCCAATCCTAAAGAAAGGTAATGCCAAAGAATGTTCAAACTACCACACAATTGTACTCATCTCACATGCTAGCAAAGTAATGTTTATTTTTTTTAATTTTATTTTACTTAACTTTACAGTATTATATTGGTTTTGCCATACATCAAAATGAATCCGCCATAAAGTAATGTTTAAAATTCTCCAAGTGAAGCTTCAACAGTCATGAACCAAGAACCAGATGTTCAAGCTGGATTTTAAAAAAGCAAAGGAATCAGAGATCAAATTGCAGTATCTGTTGGATCATCAAAAAAGCAAGAAAATTACATAAAAACATCTACTTCTGCTTCATTTACTATGTTAAAGCCTTTGACTGTGTAGATCACAACAAAATGTGGAAAATTCCTAAAGAGATGGGAATACCAGACCACCTGACCTGCCTCCTGAGAAATCTGTATGCAGTCAGGAAGCAACAGGTAGAACCGGACATGGAACAACGGACTGGTTCCAAATTGGGAAAGGAGTATGACAAGGCTGTATATTGTCACCCTGCTTATTTAACAGAGTACATCATGCAAAATGCCGGGCTGGATGAAGCACAAACTGGAATCACGATTGCCAGGAGAAATATCAATAACTTCAGATATACAGAGGACACCACCCTTATGGAAGAAAGTGAAGAAAAACTAAACAGCCTCTTGATGAAAGTGAAAGAAGAGAGTGAAAAAGTTGGCTTAAAACTCAACATCCAAAAAATTAAGATCATGGCATCTGGTCCCATCATTTCATGGCAAATAGATGGGGGAACAATGGAAACAGTGACAGACATTATTTTCTTGGGCTCCAAAATCACTGCAGATGGTGACTACAGCCATGAAATTCAAAGATGTTTGCTCCTTGGAAGAAAAGCTACAAGCAACGTAGATAGCATATTAAAAAGCAGAGACATTACTTTGCTGACAAAGGTCCATATAGTCAAAACTGTGATTTTTTCAGTAGTCATATATGGATGTGAGAGTTGGAACATATAGAAAGCTGAGCACTGAAGAACTGATGTTTTTGAAATGTGGTGTTGGAGAAGACTCATGAGAGTCCCTTGGACTGCAAAGAGATCAAACCAGTCAATCCTAAAGGAAATCAGTACTGAAAATTCACTGGAAGGACTGATACTGAAGCTCCAATACTTTGGCCACCTGATTTGAAGAACTGACTCATTGGAAAAGACCCTGATGCTGGGAAAGATTGAAGGTGGGAGGAGAAGGGAATGACAGAGGATGAGATGGTTGTATGGCATCACTCAGTGGACACAAGTTTGGGTGATCTCCAAGAGTTGGTGATGGACAGAAAGGCCTGGAGTGCTGCAGTCCATAGGGTTGCAAAGTGTCGGACACAACTGAGTAACTGAACTGAACTGAACCGAAGGCAGTCTCTAGACACAATGCTGAAAGCATCAGCTGATTGCTTTTAATGTTTATGGTTAGGTAGCTACAGGAGGTGGAGAAGGCAATGGCACCCCACTCCAGTACTCTTGCCTGGAAAATCCCATAGATGGAGGAGCCTGGTAGGCTGCAGTTCATGGGGTCGCTAAGAGTCGGACATGACTGAGCGACTTCACTTTCACTTTTCACTTTCATGCATTGGAGAAAGAAATGGCAACTCACTCCAGTGTTCTTGCCTGGAGAATCCCAGGGACGGGGGAGCCTGGTGGGCTGCCGTCTGTGGGGTCGCACAGAGTTGGACATGACTGAAGTGACTTAGCAGCAGCAGCAGCTATAAGAGGGAGATGATCAGTGCAAGCAAGAACGAGCAAACTTGCAAACAAACTGAGAGGGAGCATAGCCCAGAAATGCAGGGCCTGACTCATCTGAAAAATTAATTGGTTTCTCATATCCAACCTCTTCAACCAGTAAAACATTCTCAAACTAAGATAAATCCTGGTGGCAAAGATCTAGGGCACTGCAGTTAGACACACCCTCAGGGTAAAGATGAAATCAAAAATTTGGTTGTACAGCCCTTCTTAAAACTTCTGAAAGAAATAAAGTATCTTCCCAGCTGCACATACACAAAAATGCTTCTATAAAGCTTAGGTAGAGGATGGTTCCATAGCAACCAGCTATGACCAAGATTGTGGTTGTTGTTCAGTCACGCATTCATGTCTGACTGCAATCCCATGAGCTGCAGCATGGCAGGCTTCCCTGTCCTTCACTATCTCCCAGAGCTTGCTTGAACTCATGTCCATTGAGTCAAAGATGACCAAGATGGGAGTAATTAAGTCTAGAGAGAAAAACGTACCTAAAAAAAGGAGTACTGGTGTGACGTTTGGCCTACCTAGACCTTTCAAATTATATATCTAGAAAACACGCAAATATGCAAAGAGGTGTGTTAGAGACACTGTCAGCCTAAGGTGAAGGAGACTGACATTGCTCAATTGAGAAAGAGTGAGGGTCCCTAAATTTCACTGGGCAGGAAGAATGCTAAAGATGTACTCAAAGAATATATTCCAATTCCATCTTCAGAAGTAGCCAATAGGTTTATGGAGAAAGAAAGACATCTCTGGGGGAGAAGCCAAGACCTATGACAATAATGAACTGGGAGCCACACCAAGACAGCAGGTGAAGGATAAAGTGAAAGTCACTCAGTCGTGTCTGACTCTTTGCGACCCTTTGGATTGTAGCCCCCCAGTCTCCTCTGTCCATGGGATTTTTCAGGTGCAGAATCCTGGAGTGGGTTGCTGTTTCTCCTCCAGGGGATATTCCTTATCCAAGGATTGAACCCATGTCTCCTGTATCTCCTGCATTGCAATACTCACTGAGACATCGCCCAAGCCTAATTTAGGAATCCTCCCTGTCCTGAAAATGGGAGGACCTAGCAGAATTTGCCCAGTAAAATTTCAAAACTGCAGTAAACCAGTGATTACTGTGTACCTACTAGTCTTCCCCTTTTCTAATGGCTGGATTTCTTCCACACTAACAGTATGTATCGCTGTTATTTTGCTATTATATACAATGTGTTAGAGAGCAGAACATTTGTCTTCTTAGTTCCCAGATCTTTGAATCAAGAGGCACCCCATCGAGACCCAAGATCATTCATCTATTCATTTATTATTTCATTCAGTACATATTTATTTAGGGCCTACCATTTACCAGGCCCTCTCCTGAGAACTGGAAATAAAGTCATAGAGAAAAGGGGTACCATCTCTGCCCTCACAGAGCAGTGTAGGAGATAGCTTAGAAGTCATGCTGGCACTTCTCCAGTTGCAATATTGGGGGTGGGCAGAGTGCCTAGGAGCACTACCCCTCAGAGAAGACTTCTTGGAGGACAAAAATCTGAGACAAAAAATAGACAAGTTGATGACAGCAAGAAGCCTGGGGATAGTGTGGTGGGTAGAATGTGATCACAAAGATAACGAGAGGAAACTGAAGCAAGAAAGCTTCATAACAACCCAAAACTGTATCTCTAATAGAATTGGCACCTCCTAGAGGAGAAGGAAATGGCAACCTACTCCAGTGTTCAGGCCTGGAGAATCCCAGGGACAGAGTGGCCTGGCAGGCTGCCGTCTCTGGGGTCACACAGAGTCGGACACGATTGAGGCGACTTAGCAGCAGCAGCAGAGGAGAAGCAGTGATTTATGCTTTGTAAGCCAAGACTAGTACTAGAAGGCTCTTGTCTCTTGGTCTGCTGTGAGAAGCATTCAGACCTCAATAATGGCTTCTTGGAATGACAGAGATATGGTTCTCATAAACCTGACATGTTCCCCTAATGGCAGTTCCTCCAATGGAGAACATGGAGGTCATGACATTTACCCTCTTTCTGCTTCTACTGATTCATTCAAAGACTGATAATTCTGCCATAAGAGACTTAGAAGACATCTCTCAGGGCAGTCAAGTCTGTGGAGGGAAGCTTGTATATCTAAGTGGAATTTATATATCCCAACTTAGAGTTGAGAGCTTGGAATTTTTATGAAACCAAAAAAAAAAAAAAAAAAAAAAAAGGACATGAACAACTAGCTACATGGAGGTGGGGGATGCAAAGTTAATTTCCATCTTCTGGACCTGGTAATAGAACAAATGGCTAAGATCATCACGCAGGTCACAAAGAGAGAAGATAGATTTTCCCAGAGAGTTGTCAATAGGATTACCAGTAATTGAAACAGCAGGTGAGGTATGGGAGAGGAAATGCCCAGATCTTTGTAAAACCAAATGTAACAGGAAGTTCTGGGTACTATATAGGAAAAATAATAATTGTGCAACAGAACTCAGTAACCAACAGAAAAAAATTAAGCTAGACTACAGTTAGAAATAAGTTTAGGCCATAATATATTGGAAAATGTTTAATAACAGCTCTTTGAGAAAAAAAAAAGTATATATAATTTGTTGTTGTTTAGTTGCTAAGTCTTGTCTGACTCTTTTATGACCCCATGGACTATAGCCAAGTTCCTCTATCCATGGGATTTTCCAGGCAAGAATACTGAAATGGGTTGCCATTTCCTTCTCCAGGGGATCTTCCTAAGCCAAGGATCAAACCTGTGTCTCCTGCATTGCAGACAGATTCTTTACCATTAACCACCAGGGAGGCCCCTGTGTGTGTGTGTGTATATATATATACACACATACAATACACACACACACACACACACACATATATATGTATTATATAATACATAGTCATAAAAGTTCTTCATAAATTTTATACATATAAAAGATGTATAGCTCACCACTTACAAATAATGATAAAATATATGATCCCTCTATTATAAATTTATATAGCCAACTGATCCTGACAAAATGCAGCTGTTGATTTTTGCAGAACTTTTGTATCTATGTCCAACTTATGGTTGCCAATGACAGATGAGCATCATTCTGAAATGTACTTCAGTAGATATTTTTATTTACCTTAACAAGAAAGGACACAAGCAAAGCAACAAAGACATATGTTGGAAGTTTACTCATTTGTCAATGATGTGAATGCTTTCCTTGCTGAATTGGAAATGTGTTTTCAGATACTGGAAGAATATTTTCCTATTTTTTTTTTTTTTTTAACCATTACTCCCAATGTAATGGCTACAGACATAAACACGCTTTTGTGTTAATCTGCATTATTTACATTTGCTCGCTCATTTTCTTAAGTCTAGACAGTCAACAAAACAATAAATCAATCCCTGACTCATAGCGTTTGCTGATTTTCATGGTGTAAATATTCCCACCATGGCCAATTTCAAGCTACCAAGTTGATGCAACAAACAGAATTGGGAAGGGGTGTGCAGAGCAGCACACCATTATATAGTATTTCTACCACACAGGAGCAACAGACATAATCTTAAGAGTGCAGATACCATACAGTGCAATGAAATGTAAAATAATTGAAAAGTGGTAAGTATTTATTATTGGTATATTTAATTTAATTATCAAGTTGGCCACAAAGTTCATTCAGCTTTTTCTGTATGATGTCATAGAAAAACCCAAATGAACTTTTTGGCCAACCCAATAATTGCATGTAATTTTTAATAATGGCTATGTTCAACAATCAACCTGCAAAATTTCTAAAAAATTCAAGGCAGTATGAATCAGCTCCAGCTTTATGTATCTGTGGAAAGGAGACCAAAACAAACAAGTTTTAACCCACAAAAAGAAAGATGGAGTTATTAGTGAGAATTGCTGGGGTGGAACTCAGGACAAGAATGCTGCCAAGTTCTCTGCTTGAATTTTATAGATTTTACAAGATCTGACCTGAGACTGACAGACTAGCCTCAACTCTTGACACTCCCTGTCTTGAATTCCATGTTCCAACAACACCAGATGGTTTATAGTTCCTAGTTTATAATATGATGTTTCTACCACCTCACCTTTGCTCATGCCTTGCCATGAGCCCAGAATCATTCTTCCCCATCCCCACACCTCACCTTCCCCCCAACTTTTCCATAGCTAATTCCTATTGAAGGCTAATGTCTACTCATGTCTGTAGGCTGAATTTGAATATTACAACTCCTGGAAACCTTGTCTTATCCTATCTCACTGCACCAGAAGGATCAGAACTGTCCTCAAGGGTTCGTATGAGACCAGTGCTTCTCTTTGGCACTGTCTCAGAGCACTAAATTGAAATGCTCCTTTTGAGCATCTATCTTGCTAAAAGGTCAGAGTGCTTTGAAGAAACAGAAAAGACAATCATTTATTCTTGTATCTGTGTGCATAGCACGTACTAGGACTCAATGAATGTTCATTGAATGCATAAGTGAATGGATGGTATTCTCAATTTGGATTGAGAGGAACAGGTTTTTTCAAGAAGGAGTGAAGAATAGCCTGAATGTTAAGAAGGCATATCTAAATTATGGGATGTACCATTGTTAAATAACATCAAGACAAAGTAACTGCAGAATACAGCATACTGCAGGCTTCCCAGCCATACAGAGAAAGTGGGAGACACGTGCTCTTGATGCAAATCTGGAACAGATTATGGCCCAGAGACAAGATATAAGGAGATGGAAGTTATATTATGCTAAAGATAGAGATTCTGACCAATGTTGGACCTGCTTACTGTCATGGTACCAGCCCTTTGAAGATAAGAGAATGAAATAACAAGAGTAAACAAGAGCTAACTTTATCCAATTAGGAGAAGCTAAAAGAAAATGAAGATATAATGGAACCCTAGGAGAAAGCAACCACAATATAAGTTCACAATTATGCGAGTGGAGAGTCATGGGCTGAGTTGAGCAGGTTTTGTCTTCAATAAATAGATAAAGAATAGATTTGTAAACACTAATATGTAACAGAATTAAAGAAGGGAAAAGAGATACACATGTCTATTCTATGAGAAGTCAGTGAAAGTGTTAGTCTCTCAGTCATATCTGACTCTTTGAAAACCCACAGACTGTAGCCCGCGAGGTTCCTCTGTCCATGGAATTCTCCAGCAAGAATACTGGAGTGAGTAGTCATTTACTTCTCTAGGGAATCTTCCCGACCCAGGGATCAAACCCAGGTCTCCTTCATTGCCAGGCAGATTCTTTACTGTCTGAGCCACCAGGAAAGCCCATTCTGAGGAGCTGCACTTAACCCTGATTGGGGGACTTGAGAAAGCTTCACTAAAGCTTTGTACCTTGATAAATGAATAAACTTTAAAGAGACAAGAGTTTATAAAAAGGGTATTCCAAGCTCAAAAAATGGAAGAAAAAGTAGAGTAGCATATTAATTGTTCAGTAAACAACGTCTGATAAGGAAGCCTGTTCAATAAAGCAGTTAGAAAAGAATGTTAAAAATGTATTGTTCATGAACCCTTGAGAATTTGAATGATTACTGTTTCTTGTTCTAAATGTTCAGTAACTATTTTTAAATCATTTATTCTAGAGTCCCTCCAAATACTGGTCTCAGGGGCATTAGTCTTTGATTTACAGAGTCCGTTCTCTTCTTTCTTTTGTGAAAGAAAGAAATTCACTCAGAAAATTGTTCCAGTATTTTGGCATCATTTCCATTTTCTATAATTGCTCAAGGATTAGAAACAGTGAGTAAACAAACTCATCTATGAGTTTTAGCAAAACCCTAAACTATAAAACCAAAAGTAAAAGGTAAACAATCTAAGTACACACTGTAGCCAAAAATTAACATAAAACACATCCTACTGCACCTCATTCTATAAGGAACTTGGATGGATGAATGAATGGATGGACAGACATACATACATACAGGAAGGAGCTAAATAGAGAGCATATGTAGATGATGGTATGATGGTATAGCTATATAGAAATAGAGATATACCGAGATGACTTTAGTTTTAAGCTCCATACCCAAAACTCAAAAAATATACAAGAAGGTCCCATGTAATTCACACTTGAATTAATAAATGAAAATAAACATGCAACTCTCAGCTTTTAAGGAAAAATCCTACAGAAGGGCATATCCTTTTTTAGTTCAAGAATGAAACAGAAATAAATACCTCATCTTTTCAAATGATAGAATCCATGGTAATTAGTATTAATATATTTTGCTAGCAGTATAATCAAAAAGCAATTAGGTCCAGTCGACAGTTTTTGAAATGAAAAGTAAGTTTTACATAAATAACTAGGTCATTTGAACAGCAATATATTTTAGTGATTATCCTCCACACAATATTCACTTTATTCTCTTGGAAGAAAATCCTTTTTGCTCTCCTCAAAGCAGCTGTTGAATGCTTAAAATAAACTACTATATGGAAATGGAAATAACCAAGATTCTTTATCAGAACAAGTACATACAATATTAACAAACATTCACAAATGAACATACTCAAAAATCAAGTGTACATTAACCCCATGTTTCTCAGTGAACGAGTCACTGAACATGGAGAAAATTTCCACACCTTGACTTCTGCTCAAGCTATGCTGAGTTTCACATCATGGGCAATGGATGTTTTCTTAGATATGATGGTTACATTAGTCACTATAAATGAGTAAAAAAAATGTGGCAATGGCAACCCACTCCGGTACTCTTGCCTGGAAAATCCCATGGACGGAGGAGCCTGGTGGGCTGCAGTCCATGGGGTCGCTAAGAGTTGGACACAACCGAGCGACTTTACTTTCACTTTTCACTTTCATGCCTGCTAAGTTGCTTCAGTCATGTCTGATTCTGACACCAGGCTCCTCTGTTCAAAGAATTCTCTAGGCAAGAATACTGGAGTGGGTTACCATTTCCTTCTCTGCTACATCAGTCTAACACACCTCTATTCATTGCCACACAGCTGCCAGGCAGCAAAGATTAAAAGATGAATGAGATACTATCCCTGTTCATGAGTATTTTGAATAATATGAGTTGTGAAACCTGGCTAGAATACAGGATTGGAAAGGGTAAGTATCATAGAAGCACATGGGAACAAGGAAACCAAGGACACTTCAGAGGAAAGAACCTAGAGGGTCCTTTGTGATGAGAGGATGGGGGGTGGGTTTACTGCAGTCAGGGAACCAGAGATACAAGGTTGAGAAAATCCAGTGAACATCTGGAGAAGAGAATGCTGACAGTGGGCACGATAAGGAGAACTGACCTCAGTCTTTTCCTGGTGCCCAACACAGCACTGGCCCATGGTGGGGCCAACACACAGTTGTTGAATGTTGAATGAATGGGTCCAAGTTGACTGAAGCCGAAGACCTATAAGAAACTAAGAACTCACTATTAGGTGGTGATAGAGGGGCTTTCTTTGCATATTGAGCCAAAGAGTTTTAGCATCATTCTGTGAGCAATGGGAAGCTGCCAGAGGTTTTCAAACAGGATTCTGTCTTTATCTATAAAACATGAAGTATGCTGTTGGACATTACTCACTTCAAGATCACTGTTAATCATATATACACTACTACATACAAAATAGATAACCAACAAGGACCTACTGTATAGCAAAGGGAACTCTACTCAATATTCTGTAATTACCTGTATGAAAAAAAAAATCTGAAAAAGAAGGGATATACATATAACTGAATCATTTTGCTGTACACCTGAAACTAATACAAATTATAAATCAACTATACTCCAATATAAAATAAAAAATAAAAGAAATGACATTGAAACATATCTACAATATGAGCAGCCACTCAAGGTCAGTCATGATCTTCTAGTATTTCACTCTTTGGCTGCAAAGACCCAGCACTAGAGATGAGGAAATAAAACTATGTCTCTCAAACAACATTAATCAAACTTGTGCTCTTTGAGACTAAAGCACTGAAAACGTGAGGACTTTTTAATTGGTTGCCTTAGAAATACAAGGTACAGGAAGAAGTAGAATGAAGGAAGAAAGGAAAGCCACTCAAAAAAATCACTGCTAACAACTTGACAATGAGAAGTTGTCTGCGGACACATGGTCAAGGCCACTGAAAAGAATTCCAGGAAGGCTGGTTCCAAACTGTTGTGTGACTTGTGGAAAGGCAATTGCAGTCATGTTTCTGACTTGGTTCTCTATTCTTCCAAAATCACAAAGTTGTCCTGAGGTACTGAACTGGGCTAACTGTCAACAGAACCTGGGCAGATTTTGTGCAAATGTGTTTTCATTCCTGTCTTGCTCACAGAGGTACCACATGACTCCCCTTTGAGGGAGATGCCCTTCTGATAACCTTTTCTCTCAGGGACTCTCCAAGCAGCCCACCTTGCTCAGGGGGATGAAGTGAAGTGAAATGAAATTTGCTCAGTCCTAACTGACTCTTTGTGACTCCATGGACTATACAGTCCATGGCATTCTCCAGACCAAAATATTGGAGTAGGTAGCCTTTCCCTTCTCCAGGGGATTCTTCCCAACCCAGGGACTGAGCCCAGGTCTCCCAAATTGTAGGGGGATTCTTTACCAGCTGAGCCACCAGGGAAACCCAAGAATACTGGAGCGGGTAGCCTATACCTTCTCCAGCAGGAAGCAAACCAGGGTCTCCTGGTCTTCCCAACGCAGGAAGCAAACCAGAGTCTCCTGATTGCAGGTGGATTCTTTACCATCTGAACTACCAGGGAGGCTCCAAGGGGATAATGTAATGATTAAATAAAGAAGCACCCACACTAAAGAATTGATGCTTTTGAACTGTGGTGTTGGAGAAGACTCTTGAGAGTCCCTTGGACTGCAAGGAGATCCAACCAGTCCATTCTAAAGGAGATTAGCCCTGAGTGTTCTTTGGAAGGAATGATGCTAAAGCTGAAACTCCAGTACTTTGGCCACCTCATGTGAAGAATTGACTCATTGGAAAAGACTCTGATGCTGGGAGGGATTGGAGGCAGGAGGAGAAGGGGACGACAGAGGATGAGATGGCCGGGTGGCATCACCGACTTGATGGACATGAGTTTGAGTGAACTCCAGGAGTTGGTGATGGAAAGGGAGGCCTGGCATGCTGCGATTCATGGGGTCGCAAAGAGTTCGACACAACTGAGCGACTGAACTGAACTGAACACTAAGTGGACAATCTGGGAGCAGTCATTGAAAATTTTCCCCCAAAAATTCCTTAATAAATAAATAAAATTGCCATTACACTAAGTCAGGTTTGTTCACCCAGCTACACACACTGGGCCAAATATTATTTCTCTGAGCAGAAAACACACACATGAGTAATCTGCACACACTTGCTGTGTGATTCAAGTTCAGGCCATTTTCACTGCCTTCACTGAGAAACTGGGCAGAGAAAGGCCCCGCTCACAACTTTTAATAAATAAAGTTCAACATTAACAACTTTCATATTTGCAAATTCCAGAAATGTGTTGACTTTTATTTTGATTTGTATTCTATAAAACAGGACAACTGGTTTATAGGAGCTTTCAGCCACTAGCAAAGGAATAATGGATCTGGATCCCAGTTCTGACTTTGTCACCAAACTAGCTTCATGACTTTAGCAAGTCTCTTCATTTCTCTGAGCCCGTTTCCAAAGAGGAAATAGGATTAAGCTCCTTTGGGAACTCACAGTCTATGGTTTGCTGCTTCTGCACTTTGGGTGAAGTGGAAATTCACCCAAATTTGGGTGAAGAAGAAAAATTATGTGATCCCTTCTTATAACCTCAAAGCTCATCATTTTCAATTCTGTGTTCAAACATCAAAGATCTTCCATAAGGAGATGTTCTAAGAAGGATCATTAGGCTAAATGTGCTTGTGCTTCATACTGAAAGGGGCTAGGGAAAACTGTCAATCAAGACTAGAGCACAGCTTACCTCTGTGAAGCTGGGAGAAGTGATAGAAGCAGCCAGGCGTAGCCAGGGACCAGTCGTTGGCCCTGCCCACTGGCTGGGGTAAGTACTGGCTGTCCCTAGTTGCTTTTTCTGCTGGGCAAGAAGTGTTGGCCCCATTGCTAGGCAGCTTTGCAAAGATGGAGAACCAGCAGTTCTCCCAATCTTCCTGGAAAGGTAACACCTTCCTGAACCCAGGAAGGCCTCCCTGGGGATGTTCCCATTTGGATCACTATAAAATAGTTTGTGTATGTGCTGTCTTGATCCACTTTACAGGTCCTGGCTAGAGGCTGCTCAGTTCCCCTTCCTGAGCAGCAGATGAAGTCAAGCACCTTCCATATGGGGTTCTTATATTCCAGGGCACTATATAACTACCCTTATCACCCCGGGACCAAGGACCAGACAACCAAGGGCACCTCCCATTCTCCCAGAGCCCTCTGAAAGTATTCAAATTAACCAGTCCTAAGCCTGCTCACCCTACCTTGCCCACTCCTTCCCACAGAAGCCATAGAAGGTGCTTTCCCACAGCTACCTTCTCCCCCTGTATCTTCACCAACCTTAGTGCTTCCCTGTGTGGCCCTAAAGGGTATGTTGTGTTTTCCCCCGAGGAACTGTAACACAGCTGTAAAACTCCCTTCCAATTTCTTCTCACCATCCCTTCACGAGGGAATACAGTTTAAAACAGTCACATCTATTTAAACATGGCTGAAACAAGGATGAGTGTTCTGAAACTTGGAGAGTTATCCAATTACTAATACATTATGGGTCAAATTGGTCAACCCTTGCCTCAGGATGGAACAAAGCTTTTGTTTGCCTGGAAGCACACAAAATTCTGTGCTGTATTTTGTGTTCCAGAATTTTCCTGAGGTATTGGACTGGAGAAAGTCTCACATCTAGGCTGAAGGGAGAGGAAGAGGCAGAGAAAGGAAGAGAGGGTGTGCAAAAACAGGACAAGGAGATGACTAGGATCATCCAGTGAAAGGTAGGATTTCCATAGGTGGGCCTGTCTTGCAAAAGCTGAGGTCCTTGCAGAGATATTTCTGCCATAGGAGGCCTTCATTATGCAAGGCAGAGAGGCAGAGGCAGAAGCAGTATGGCCTCTCCCTTTCTCCCCAACCCCCATCTTCAAAGGCTTCAATCATGGGAACCCCAGCCTATGGGGATCAGCACCTCATTTCAGAGCATAGAAGTGGGGAGTGGAGGAATAGGTCTGAAGCCAAAAAAGACTGACTGCTGGGCAGCCACTCTCAAAGAAACCAGAGTTTGCCACACTGGTCCTGTACCTGTGGCAGCATCAGTAAACTTGAGTTGAGCAGCAGCTGTGTTCCTTAGCCCAAGCACACACCCCTCGGTTTGCCTGCCTCAGCATCTGCCCCTCTTCTCCCATCACATTACTCGCCTGAGCTACACAGTCGTGAATCGCAGAGACTGGGCATCACAGGATGCTGGGGCTGGAGAAGACTGCATGGACCGGCTGGTCCACCTTAGCACATTAGAGAGAAAAGTAAAGCCTGAAGAGAGGCGGGCTTACTTAATTTGCTCAGTGGCCAAGTCAAGCTGCCCACTCCAGTACTCCTGCCTGGAAAATCCCATGGACGGAGGAGCCTGGTGGGCTGCAGTCCATGGGGTCGCTAAGAGTCGGACACAACTGAGCGACTTCACTTTCACTTTTCACTTTCATGCATTGGAGAAGGAAATGGCAGCCCACTCCAGTGTTCTTGCCTGGAGAATCCCAGGGACGGAGGAGCCTGGTAATCTGCCGTCTATGGGGTTGCGCAGAGTCAGAAACGACTGAAGCGACTTAGCAGCAGCAGCAGCAGAGTCAAGCTGCCTTTTCAGTTTGTGTTTCCCCTACACACCTATGGCAGAAGAGTTTTTAAATTCTCCTGCTAATCAGAGACAGTGCCCTGGGAAATGATTATATTTTAAAATGCCAAAACAACAGCCCAGACTTTTGAAGAACAAAATGGTTGGTTTAAACTGGGTGTAAAGCCCACTTACAAGATGAATTTCATTTTTTAAAAAACCACCAAACTTAAAGATTTGCCTTCCTGTTCTTTTTTCCCCCACATCTGAACAACATGTTCTTTTCCCTCTTAAATGGCTTTAGAATGAGCACCTAATAATGAAGGCTATTTCAATGAAGCTTTTTTATGAATTGAAATAGCCATTTCATTGTTTGGATAGTGACATTAGTTCTCTTGGTATTCTAGTCTATGAGGGGCTCTGGTTTTTAATTAACACATAAGAAAATGAGTGGAAGGGGGCTTTTCCTATCTATCATATATTCTAGAACCCTAATTTGGAAGAGAAGATGATTTGGGGTAGCTCAAGAAATGGCAACCCACTCCAGTTTCCTTGTCTGGAAAATCTCAAGGACAGAGAAGCCTGGTGGGCTGCAGTCCATGGGGTCACAAAGAGTCAGCCACAACTGGGAGACTAACACACACACACACACACAGTAGGTTGATCTTTTTTTTTTTTTTGCCCCCCAGGATTTTAGTTCCGGGCCAAAGATCGAATCCATGCCCTGCAGCGGAAGTGTGAAGTCAACCACTGGACCTCCAGGGAAGTTCCAGTAGGTTGAATTTTACCAGCAAGCATTCTGAAACTTCAGATTTACCAATGAATTGGATTTAATTGAATCTTATTCACCTAAGTTAATAGACGAGTTAACAGTTACCACAATTCTTCAACATCAGCTCAGTAGGGTAACTAAACCTCTTTTCTCAGTTGGCTCACTCCTGCCTGGAAGCACAGCAGTTTGCCAAGGGAAGTCTCTGGAAATTCAGCTCCAGATGACAATACTGCTAAGGTCCATCTTTATCAGGGGTCCACTACCTCATAGCGTGCTCTCTTTCCATTTTAACTGCAGACTATTTATGTAGGAAATTTTATGCTAGTAAAGATGGTAATCACCACAAGTTTTTATTAGTTTTGATTTGTCCTGCTATTTCAACCATAAAATATTAACAATCATTTGGGTTCATAAACTGCAGACTTCCAAAGAAAGGTTCTTAGAATTTTAACAACAGATTATGAATATGGGCAACAGAAATATTTCATGGTAGAATAAAAGAAGGAAGAGATACTGTTTGAAGGGAAAACACTAGTTTCCTTGCCTGCCCAATACATCACTTTTTCTTAAGCTGCGAAAGCTGTGTCATTTATAGAAATGAGGTTACAAATGAGCTCATTGCTTCTCATCAGTAGCTTATTAGCTTCAATCTTTTTTATAATCTCACTGATCCTTCTCAGACATGAATAGCAAACTGAAGATCACTTTGAAAGCTAACAGATTTCCACATGGAAACACAGTCATGTTTTGAATCTCTGAAAGAAAACTCCATCAAATAGTCCCAGAGCCCTCCGATCCTGGTGGTCAGATCAGAACTTTTTCAAGCCTCTCTCCTCCTCAGTGACCTTCTTATTCACCTCTCCACACCAAAATTGGAAATCTCAGACCACAGTATGAGACCTTCTTTCTCACTCTTCCCAGTCTCACTGATGTGCTTTCGAATAAGGATAGTACTGTACACTACTATGATGAATTTCCCTGGTGGCTCATATGGTGAAGAATCTGCCTACAATGCAGGAGACCTGGGTTTGATCCCTGGATCAGAAAGATCCCCTGGAGAAGGAAATGGCAACCCACTCCAGTATTCTTGCCTGGGAAATCTCATGGACAGAGGAGTCTGGAGAGCTACAGTTCATAGGGTTGCAAAGAGTCAGACACGACTGAGCGACAAACGCTTTCACTGTACACTACTACATAGAAAACAGATAACCAACAAGGACCTACTGTATAGCACAGAGAACTATATTCAATATTTTGAGATAATCTGTAAGGGAAAAGAATCTGAAAAAGAATATATATATGTATATATAACTGAATCACTGTGCTGTATACCTAAAACTAACACAACATTGTAAATCAACCATACTTCAATTAAAAATAAAGATAAGGTGAAAACAAACCAAAAATGAACAGTGTTGCAGAATGTACCAGCATGTGTTTCAAACAGGTATGGGAAAACAGGCAGGAAAGTGACTGTCATGAAGAAAGAAGTTGATACAGATCCTTAGAAATAGGAGGCATGGTTTGGCATTGTCGGGGAGCCACAGAGGGGAGCACCTGGGTTGTTTAGGAAGCAGAAGGAGAGAGGAGAAAACGTGGGGAAGAGACTTTATTGTGGTTTCCACGAAGGAATGAGTGAGGCAGGGTGAGAAGACATAGGACTGGCTACTTTAAATACTTTCAGTTGGCTTCTGGGTGTGGGTCCCTCTAGTTGTCTCCTACATGGCCCTGGTGTGATTCAGGCAGGTGGATACCGGCCCAGAGTGTACGAGCCTGATAAAGGAGGTAGTGGGAAGATATGGTCTCTAGATTGGCTGGTGTGCATGTATTTGAAAGGCAGGTCATTTACTATCATTTACTATCTCTAGGAATTGGCCGGCTGGGGAAGGATAGTCTTTCCAGGTCAGCAAGGTCCCAGATGCCAAACCATCAGAACACCATCAGAACAGAAAGGCACACTCAACACAGTCTCAGTTCTTCTTAGAAGGAAAGTCTCAACTCACAGTCTCAATTCCCTTCTCCCTCATGAGACAGTGCTTAGCCAACCTCCTTGCCTTTCCTGACTCCATCCCTCTGTTTGGGATGCTGTTTCTTTTCCCTATCACTTATCTGAATCCTCTTCCTCCTGGTACATAGTTGCATGTATGCTCAGTCATGTTTGACACTTTGTGATCACATGGGCTGTAGCCCACCAGGTTCCTTTGTCTGTGGGATTCTCCAGGCAAGAATACTCGAGTAGGTTGTCATTTCCTACTCCAGAGGATCTTCCTGACACAAGGATCGAACCCATGTTTCTTGCCTCTCCTGCATTGGCAGGCAGATTCTTTACCACTGTGCCACCTGACCCTTTAATTCCATTCTTTCATGAGATGTTCTGTGAGCATTCCTGTCCTCACTGATCTTTTCCATATCTGAATCCCTACCATCCACACTTAAGCATACACATCCATTGAGAATAGTCATCAGTAAGGAGGCACCTGTGAACAGACTTCTGAGAAAAGTAGAAAGAACAGCTGACCACCGCATGCAGAAAACTCTGAAGTGGAACAAACATCCATATTCTTCTTTTTTTCTGGACACACCCCAATTTTGTTTGGAGGCAGCAATGGCCTAGCCCCTGAGGATTAGTCATGAAAGGCCATACCAACAACACCAATCCTGTTCCTCACTTGTCCAGCCTCCTTGCAATTAGACATGGACATAGGATACAATGCTGGTATAGGAGATAAATGTGAAAGTGGACTGATAAAGGATCAGATATCCTGATTCCTCTCCCTTTTTTTTTCTGATAGCCGGAACTATTGCAGCCACCTTGCAACCATGAGGCAACAAGCAAGAGAATGAAAGCTAATTTTCTAAGAATAACAACTGGAAGATAGAAATTCCTTCTATCCTTGATGGCATGGTTCAGGGGCTCCAACCTCTCCAATCTAATGCCTGATGATCTAAGGTGGAGCTAATATAATAATAAAGTGCACAAGAAATTTAATGCACTTGAACCATCCTGAAACCATCCTCCCCCACACCCCTGCCTGTGTGGAAAAATTATCTTCCACAAAACCTGTCCCTGGTGCCAAAAAGGTTAGGGACCCCTGGAATAGTTGATAGGGTGATCTTACACAAGTAATCACCAACTTCTGGAATGCCAATTATGAAAAAAAAGTAAATGATATTGTTATAAGCTACTAAATAAACATGGTGACAATATGCAGCCTTGACGTACTCCTTTTCCTATTTGGAACCAGTCTGTTGTTCCATGACCAGTTCTAACTGTTGCTTCCTGACCTGCATACAGATTTCTTAAGAGGCAGATCAGGTGGTCTGGTATTCCCATCTCTTTCAGAATTTTCCATAGTTTATTGTGATCCACACAGTCAAAGGCTTTGGCATAGTCAATCAAGCAGAAATAGATGTTTTTCTGGAACTCTCTTGCTTTTTCCATGATCCAGTGGATGTTGGCAATTTGATCTCTGGTTCCTCTGCCTTTTCTAAAACCAGCTTGAACATCAGGAAGTTCATGGTTCACATATTGCTGAAGTCTGGCTTGGAGAATTTTGAGCATTACTTTACTAGTGTGTGAGATGAGTGCAATTGTTCGGTAGTTTGAGCACTCCTTGGCATTGCCTTTCTTTGGGATTGGGATGAAAACTGACCTTTTCCAATCTTGTGGCCACTGCTGAGTTTTCCAAATTTGCTGGCATATTGAGTGTAGCACTTTCACAGCATCATTATTCAGGACTTGGAATAGCTCCACTGGAATTCCATCACCTCCACTAGCTCTGTTCGTAGTGATGCTTTCTAAGGCCCATTTGACTTCACATTCCAAGATGTCTGGCTCTAGGTCAGTGATCACATCATCATGATTATCTAGGTCTTGAAGCTCTTTTTTATACAGTTCTTCTGTGTATTCTTGCCACCTCTTCTTAATATCTTCTGCTTCTGTTAGGTCCACACCATCTCTGTCCTTTATCGTGCCCATCTTTGCATGAAATGTTCCTTTGGTATCTCTGATTTTCTTGAAGAGATCCCTAGTCTTTCCCATTCTGTTGTTTTCCTCTATTTCTTTTTTTTTTTTTTTTTTAGAAACATTAAGAAAAATTTATTTTCCCTTTACTATATCATATAAACATTGTAAAACAAAGCAGATATTTCATCTCTTTATTTCCATTTAGTATACAAAAAGCTATATTTCAGACTGAACAAAATAGTTTTCCTCTATTTCTTTGCATTGATCACTGAAGAAGGCTTTCTTATCTCTTCTTGCTATTCTTTGGAACTCTGCATTTAGATGTTTATATCTTTCCTTTTCTCCTTTGCTTTTCGCTTCTCTTCTTTTCACAGCTATTTGTAAGGCCTCCCCAGACAGCCATTTTGCTTTTTTGCACTTCTTTTCCATGGGGATGGTCTTGATCCCTGTGTCCTGTACAATGTCACGAACCTCATATTGTCACCATGTTTATTTAACTTATATGCAGAGTACATCATGAGAAATGCTGGACTGGAAGAAACACAAGTTGGAATCAAGATTGCCGGGAGAAATATCAATAACCTCAGATATGCAGATGACACCACTCTTATGGCAGAAAGTGAAGAGGGGCTAAAAAGCCTCTTGATGAAAGTGAAAGTGGAGAGTGAAAAGGTTGGCTTAAAGCTCAACATTCAGAAAACGAAGATCATGGCATCTGATCCCATCACTGCATGGGAAATAGATGGGGAAACAGTGGAAACAGTGTCAGACTTTGTTTTTCTGGGCTCCAAAATCACTGCAGATGGTGACTGCAGCCATGAAATTAAAAGACGCTTGCTCCTTGGAAGGAAAGTTATGACCAACCTAGATAGCATATTCAAAAGCAGAGACATTACTTTACCAACAAAGGTTCGCCTAGTCAAGGCTATGGTCTTTCCTGTGGTCATGTATGGATGTGAGAGCTGGACTGTGAAGAAGGCTGAGCGCCGAAGAATTGATGCTTTTGAAGTGTGGTGTTGGAGAAGACTCTTGAGAGTCCCTTGGACTGCAAGAAGATCCAACTGGTCCATTCTGAAGGAGATCAATCCTGGAATTTCTTTAGAAGGAATGATGCTAAAGCTGAAACTCCAGTATTTTGGCCACCTCATGCGAAGAGTTGACTCATTGGAGAAGACTCTGATGCTGGGAGGGATTGAGGGCAGGAGGAGAAGGGGACGACAGAGAATGAGATGGCTGGATGGCATCACTGACTCGATGGATGCGAGTCTGAGTGACCTCCGGGAGTTGATGATGGACAGGGAGGCCTGGCGTGCTGCGGTTCATGGGGTCGCAAAGAGTCAGACACGACTGAGTGACTGATCTGATCTGATAAGCTACTAATGGCATTTCTAACTGCTATAACCATATTTTCTCAGAAAAACACTAGAAACTATTTGTCTGTGAAATTATTCTTCTGTTCACGTGAATGTGGATAAAAGAAAACATCTTGTTGTCTATACTTCTACATCATTCAGACAAAATACATAGGATTGGGATTTTCATCAGCTTGACAAACTGAATTGCTGAAGTGTAATTTATTATTGTGCCAGAAAAATCTTGTAGCTCCTTCCAAACTGATTATTTGTAACATAAGGTATTATTTGGGTAGTGGTGTATTTTATTTTTCAACTCCATTTTGTTTAATAGGTAAGATATCCATTTACAGAACCACTGCTGCTACAAAGTGGTATTAGTATTAAAGATCTAGATCTTTTCATTTATTCACACATAATTCATTGTAGTATGTAACTTGAATGGACTATCTCTCTTTTAATGTCTGAACAGAAAAAAAAAAATCAGTAGATCACAGGAACAAATTTATTCTGCCAATCTTAGCCTTAAACTCCAGATAAACTCTGTGCTACCCACCTTTAACAAGTGAAGCAAGAATGACTAGAAGTTAAAATCATTGTACAATATGAAGTACGTGCTACATGGAGTTAATGGCTCAAAATATCACGATTCTGATTGCTGAGAATGTTATAGTATTTGAAGCAAAGTTGAGTCCAAGCTGACTCTCAATCTAACTAGCTATACCTTACATTCTGTAATATATAAATTCAATTATCCAAAATAGACTAATAAACCCCAAGAGTATAATAGACACCATTTGATTATTTCACAATAATCATAAACCTTCCCAGGTTTTCATAAAATCTTTAACTGAATCAATCACAAAGTTATTGATAAAATTAATCAAGTATCTAGCTTCTTTTCATTTTGATCAGCCACTAGATTGAGATATTTCCCATATAAAATGTCTACCCTGTAGAATGACCTGGTAGGAGCCATAAAGAAAGGCTTTGTAATGTGCTGGGCAGGGCACAGAATTTAAAGAGAGATAGACCAGGGTCTATTTCATTCTTGCCCACTATTTACTGTGCATCCTTGGGCAAGTCCCTTGTGGCTCAGCTGGTAAAGAATCCACCTGCAATGCAGGAGACCTGGGTTCGATCCCTGGGTTGGGAAGATCCCCTGGAGAAGGGAAAGGTGACCCACTCCAGTATTCTGGTCTGGAGAATTCCATGGACTGTATAGGCCATGGGGTTGCAAAGAGTCGGACACAACTGAGCAACTTTCACCTTCACTTTGTTCACTTGGGCAATTCATTTAACATTACTGAGCAGAGCAATAGGGACTCTGGACTTCAAGATGAAGAAACTGACCTCGTATATGTGTTCTTCTCAATCCCCATTGGTAAAGGGGTCAAAAGCAGTTTGAATTTTTGAGGGAAGGACAACACTGTAAACCCACATCTTGACCCAGAACAAGTCACCTCCTGCTCTCTGACACAATGGAGTCCAAGAGGACCTTGGTCATCTTTGTTTTCTACAGAATGTCATGCTGGCCCACTAGTTGAAAACATCTTGCTAATTGGCTGTGGTGACTGTTATTAATAACTGGTAGTCAAAAGAATGGAGAAGGCAATGGCACCCCACTCCAGTACTCTTGCCTGGAAAATTCCATGGATGGAGGAGCCTGGTAGGCTGCAGTCCATGGGGTCGCTAAGAGTCAGACACAACTGAGCGACTTTACTTTCACTTTTCACTTTCATGCATTGGAGAAGGAAATGGCAACCCGCTCCAGTGTTCTTGCCTGGAGAATCCCAGGGACGGTGGAGCCTGATGGGCTGCCGTCTATGGGGTTGCACAGAGTCAGACACGACTGAAGCGACTTAGCAGTAGCAGTCAGATCAGATCAGATCAGTCGCTCAGTCGTGTCCGACTCTTTGCGACCCCATGAACTGCAGCACGCCAGGCCTCCCTATCCATCACCAGCTCCCAGAGGTCACTCAGACTCACATCCATCAAGTCAGTGATGCCATCCAGCCATCTCATCCTCTGTCCTCCCCTTCTCCTCCTGCCCTCAATCCCTCCCAGCATCAGAGTCTTCTCCAATGAGTCAACTCTTCGCATGAGGTGGCCAAAATACTGGAGTTTCAGCTTTAGCATCATTCCTTCCAAAGAAATCCCAGGGCTGATCTCCTTCAGAATGGACCGGTTGGATCTCTTTGCAGTCCAAGGGACTCTCAAGAGTCTTCTCCAACACCACAGTTCAAAAGCATCAATTCTTCGGTGCTCAGCCTTCTTCACAGTCCAGCTCTCACATCCATACATGAACATAGGAAAGACCATAGCCTTGACTAGACGAACCTTTGTTGGCAAAGTGATGTCTCTGCTTTTGAATATACTATCTAGGTTGGTCATAACTTTCCTTCCAAGGAGTAAGCGTCTTTTAATTTCATGGCTGCAGTCACCATCTGCAGTGATTTTGGAGCCCAGAAAAATAAAGTCTGACACTATTTCTCCATCTATTTCCCATGTAATGATGGGACCAGATGCCATGATCTTCGTTTTCTGAATGTTGAGCTTTAAGCCAACCTTTTCACTCTCCACTTTCACTTTCATCAAGAGGCTTTTGAGTTCCTCTTTACTTTCTGCCATAAGGGTGGTATCATCTGCATATCTGAGGTTATTGATATTTCTCCCGGCAATCTTGATTCCAGCTTGTGTTTCCTCCAGTCCAGCATTTCTCATGATGTACTCTGCATATAAGTTAAATAAACATGGTGACAATATACAGCCTTGACGTACTCCTTTTCCTATTTGGAACCAGTCTGTTGTTCCATGACCAGTTCTAACTGTTGCTTCCTGACCTGCATACAGATTTCTCAAGAGGCAGATCAAGTGGTCTGGTATTCCCATCTGTCTCAGAATTTTCCACAGTTTATTGTGATCCACACAGTCAAAGGCTTTGGCATAGTCAATCAAGCAGAAATAGATGTTTTTCTGGAACTCTCTTGCTTTTTACATGATCCAGCGGAGCAGCAGTCAAAATTAATATTGAGGTCAGAACTTGTGTCAAATTCTCTTCTACTAGAGAAAGAGTTTTGTGACCTTAGGCAATTTTTTTTTAACCTCATACATTTTCAACTTTTTTTTTAATCTAAAAGGTAGGGAATAGTTCTTAAAGAAATATTAAGAAAATGAAACAACATAAATATATATTAATTAGTTTAATGGTTAGCACACACCAGATACAATATAACAAATTGAAGAAATGAAAACCATTTATACTGATATGTTTTTTAAAGGCTTTAATGAGCCTTAAATCGTCTATTCCAGACATATGTGTGGGTTTCCCTTGAAATTTTTTTCTGTGTTTTTAATTCATATTTTCCTGGGAGGTTTTACTAAAACCAAAATTTTGTTTAAGAAAAAATCTAAAATTGATGACAAATGTGGGTCCCCATGGTAACCTTCAGGCATTGTTGAATGTTAATCTCTAATCATTTTTATTTAAGTGGAAACTTCTTTGAAAATTCAGTCAAGTTACAGCCAAAGACAACAAACCAATTTTTTAAAATAGCTTTTGAATGTCAAGGCTTAGCCAAGGGCACCAAGTACATAAAATTAACAGCCCCTCTTCTGATACATTGAAGGTGAGTAATTTTAAAACCTAAATAATTCCTTCATGCACATGCAAAGCTTTCAGAATATCCAAAACATTAATCCTGTGGTTCAAAACTAAACTTTATAAACAAAAGATATTAGTCTGTTTTCCAGAACCAATAGTCTAACAGCACATTATTTCTGCAAAGACAGGCCTCTAATCGCCATTCCAAAGATTAGTGAAAGCAGGAAATTTACTCCCCTAGTCTCAGCCTAGGTGGACAGCAAGGCATGACAAGAAATATAAATAATTTAAATCAAATTAACACATCTATATAAGACCCTACTCTAGGGTTTTGTTAATCATTTTTATTGCCAGAAAAATGGAAAAAGAAAAACAAACTGAAGTCAATATTTTAATGAATTTTTAAATGCTCAAAAGAAACCAACACTAGGATGCTTCTGGGGGCAGGAAATGGCAATATTAAATTCAAATCAATTTTTCACTTGCAACAGCTAAGCAGGTAGAAAAAATATTTCCACTTCAAAAATGGCTTCAGGGTATACAGATATTTGAAAGAAGAATGTAATGTTGAAGGAATAATATTCAATATGTTCAAGTGGAACAAAATGACACCATTAATTCTCTTGATTAGGGTGCAAAATACTCTTACAGTTTAGATATTTTTAAGTTACAATTTGTAGCAGATGTATCTAAATATCCCCAAACCTACGGACACACTCCCAAAAGTAAGAGTGAGCTTCAAAGTTGTCAAGACCTATAAGAACATTTAGAATGATAATTCTGATACCTTCCCACTTTAAGGTGATCTATTCTTCCATCCTAATCACCACTGATAATCAATGATCAAAATCCTGAAAAAGTCTATACTGTACACATTAAAGTTTTCTGTAGCAAGAATTAAAGACTTTTTTTTTATCAAGAATCTCTTTTATTATCATAAACATTACAAACATCTAATATGAACAAATTGTAACATGACAGTGATTAGTTTGAACAATTCTTTCGACATACAGAGTGCCAGATGGAAAACTTCACAGACTTGGTCCCTCTTGCTAAAAGTCCAGTCATTCAAAGTTTTTCTGTTCATTGAACCAGAATCTGCCTAGCTCCATTCTTCTGGTAATTGTTATTGTTGTTCAATCACTTAGTCGCGTTCAACTCTGCAACCCCACGAGCTGCAGCACACCAGGCTTCCCTGCCCTTCACTATCTCCTGGCTTTTGCTCAAATTCATGTCCATTGAGTTGATGATGCCATCCAACCATCTCATCCTCTGTCTTCTTTAGAGTACCCTAGTTTACTCAGCATTCTACAACAGAGCTTCAAACTCTTGAACCTAATAGGATTTTAGTAGAAGAAACTTGGACCCAAAATCAAAGAGCTTGAGACTCACATTCCAGTTATTTGCTCTGTGACCTTGGCTACGTGACTTCACACTCAATCACCTAACCTGTAAGGTTGGGATGATAAATATTTACTCTGCAAGACTGTGTGGGGGAGGAAAAATAATTCTCTCTTCCATTCTGAGTTCTTAGCTGAGACTGCTGTCATAAAAGAGATTAACAAGAGAAAACCAAATGGAAGTTGAGTTTATTAACTTATATACCTCATGGATACATGGAAGATACCCAGAGGCAAAATCGGTCATTCAAAGAAGTGGTTTAGAACTCCAACTTCAACACCATCTTCAGCTAAAGACAGAAGAATTAAAAGTGTGGGTGGGAGGGAAGTCAGTGTTAAAGAGATTACCAGGAAATCAAAATAAGCAAGAGAAATGGCAACCCATTCCAGTACTCTTGCCTTGGGAATCCCATGGACGGAGGAGCCTGGTAGGCTACAGTCCACGGGGTCACAAAGAGTCGGACACGACTGAGCGACTTCACTTCACTTCACTTCACTTCAAGGTTCATTATGCAGATTTAAGTCAGTGCCTTCTTTATTGATAAAAGTTTCTAAATATTTAGAGTCATCTTTCTTTTCCTCCACACGTCTTTTCCTGTTACTCTTACAAATGGAAGTTTCCTTTATAAATATAAATGTCTCTTACAAAAGGGTATCTTCTACTCAGTTTTCAAAGCTTCTCCTGACATGAGTTTGAGTGAACTCCAGGAGTTGGTGATGGACAGGGAGGCCTGCTGTGCTGCAATTCATGGGGTCGCAGAGTCGGACACAGCTGAGCGACTGAACTGACTGAACTGAACTGACTGTTTCTTAGAACAATTGTCTCAAAACAGTTAAGCATTAAAGGAGATAATATCAAGAAAACATGCAGCACAAGTACCTTTGATCATTTTTCATCATTTCCAAATTGCTCATTTTCTTCCCCCATTTGAATGCTCTGATTGGATCATTCTTAGGGTATATCTGAGTTATAATAGGAATCTCTTGACAAGTTCAACAGGTATACAAAAGAATGTCTGTGATGGAGAGTTTTGGGCCAGGACCCTTTTTTATCCCAGACATGGGAGTTGACAAGCTTTTTCTATAAAGCCAGATTAAATATTGCTTATGTTGAGGGCAACAGTCCCTGTTGCATGTATATTTGGGGTTTTGGTCTTAGTTTTTAATAACATTATAGGAAGGACAAAATGCGCCAGACAACTAAGGTGCTGGCTTTATTCAGGTTATTGGAATGGGGTCAACATTCATTAACAAGGAACGTCTCAGAGAAGGGGAAAAGGACCTGAGCTACACAAGGGGAGCCATCCATGAGTTTTAGGGAAGTCTTAAAGGAGATTGGAGACAATTTTTATCTTAGAATATGCCAGGGTGAGGTGGTCCTCTATGCTTAGCCTCAGAAAACAAAAGGTGAAGAGAAGATTTAACAGTTGCTTTTTTCCGGGAACCACAGAGCTCAGGTGAAGTTCATTCAATAGTGTTACCTTTAAAACTTGAAAACCATTCTTAGATGTGGACCAGATAAAAACAGACTGCCAGCTAGACTTGGGTCTCAGGATATAGTTTGCCATGTTCTGTTTTGGAGGATTGTTTCATTAACAGCAGACCATCCTACTGTGTACCCCCCTTTTCCAATTCACCTCATCCAGGCACCAAATACTAGTTACTTGACATGCAATGGGTTTTTACCATGCCCCATCACCAGGTCAGGGCTTCCCTGGGGGCTCAGATGGTAAAGAATCCACCTGCAGTACAGGAGACCCAGGTTCAATCCCTGTCGGGAAGATCCCCTGGAGAAGGAAATGGAAACCCACTCTAGTACTCTTGCCCATGGACAGAGAAGCCTGGTGGGCTGCAGTCCACAGGGTGGCACAGACTTGGACACGACTGAGCATTAAGGATGCATCATCAGGCAACGTACTTCATGAACACCATTTTGCTTAATCTTCACAAAACCATCTGAGGAAGGTACAATTGCAATCCATTTTATAATAAATAAGCCTGGAGTAACAAAAGTTTAAAAAAAAAAATAGACTAGTTGGAAAAAGGCAAGGCCCAGTTCCAACCCAAGTGTGGGGTCTTAACTCCAACACCAGGTCTCTTAACCACTGAGTAGTAGGGACCCTTCTAAGTTCCCATGATTTGATCAGCCAGTGCCTCAACTCCTTGACTTTCTTTTGCTGTGTAGACCCAGCTCAAATATGGCTAGGTTGTTGGTTTATTTTTTTTTTTTCAATTTAACAGCTGCAAAACCTTAAAATGAGTTTAATTTGAAAACATAGTTCTTTATTTCTTTAAACAAGCAAGAATTTGGTACATAACGTATTCATTCAGTTACTAAATTCAGAAAGCAGCATGTGATAAAAGTCCCAAAATGCTCTGTAATTTATGCCAAAACATCTTGGGTGCAGAGCTAGATTTTTAAAAATTTCAGATATTTATGAGCATTATTTGTGGAAAAACATTGCCCTCAGCAGGTTATAAAATGTTATTGGTGTTCATGATTCGAATCATACGTTTCTTAGAAGGACTGGATCCATCAGAGCCAAGCTGCTATACTTGGCACAATGCCAATTCAAAAACAACTTTGGTTGGGAAAGGAGCTGAATACAATTATTTGTAAGTTTTCTTTTTTTTTTTTTTTTCTGATCTATACCAAGGAAGAGAGCTGCTCTATGAGTCATAGCCAAAATATAGATGTCGAGCCACCACTGAGCTAATTGGACATCACCTCTAGAAAGCTTCTATAGAAAATGACAGCCCCAAGCCCAGCATGAAAAGAGAACTCTGTGCAAGGGTGGCACAGGCAAGAAGGCTCTGCTAAGACCTATATTTTGCCAGGTGTCGTTAGGGTGTTAGGTGTTTTACTTAGGCTATCTGGTTGCAAGTAGCAGACACCAACTCAAGCTAGCCAGGAAAAAAAGGAAAAGTGAGAATTTCTAAGAGGGATACAAGAGAATCTCATGGAAACCCGTAACAGATATGTAGCCGGATCTGAAGAAGAAACTGCAGGGAGAGAAGGGAAGGACATTAGGACTCTCTTTCCACAGACTTGTGGTTACCAAGGGGGAGGGATGGAGTGGGAAGTTGGACGAAGCAGATGTAAGTTATTATATATAGAATGAATAAACAGCAAGGCCCTACTGTATAGCACAGAAAACTGTTGATATATTCAGTATGCTATGATAAACCATCATGGAAAAGAAGACTAAAAAGAATATATATATATATATAAACAGAATCACTTTACTGTAAGCAGAAATTAACACAACATTGTAATAGTCCATAATAAATAAGACTCTCTTTCCATCTCTTACTTATGCTCATCTTTACACAGCCTTCTGCTCCTTTTTGTTTTTTCTTTGCTTCCCAATCTCCATGGTAGAAAATAAGTCCACCCTGAAGCTCCCAAGTTTACATGGTAAAGGTCCAGTTACACGAACACTCTCAATTTTAAATTCCTAGGAGAAAGGGCCAAATCCTCCTGTTAAATTAGTTTTCTACCCTTCATCCAGTTGACCAAGACCAGGAGACCTAGGGTTACACAGGATAAAAATTGCAGCTCAGAAACCAATCTCTACGAATCGTAGGACAAAACAGAAGACCAATTCTCATAGAAAGAGATGGTCATTTACTTCCATATCCAGACAAACAATTCCTAAAGTTCTATACACCAGCCATCATAGTTCAGAAACTGCAATGTACCAGGGTCTCAAAACGGCAGCATGCCACGGTGAAGACTATGATACCACCTGTTATGGACTAAATGCGCATGTGTCCCATCATCTCATTCACTGAGTCCTGTCAAGTCCGCCTCTAAAGCATTTCTTGAACTCATCAATTCTCTCTAATCCCACTGTTTCCGTCATTATCCAAAGAACTGTTTTCTCCCCACTTGGATTTCAAAAGTCCTCTGGCCCTCTCTCCTATCTTTCTCCATCTCGATTCTTGCTCCCTCCAATCCCCTCTCCACTCTGCAGCCAGGAAGACGGTTCTAAAACACAAATCTGATCCCATCACTGCCTTGTTTAAAGTTTTTCAGAGCCTACCCTCCGCATTGAAATGAGAGACCAAGTTCCTTTTGAGGTTTAAGGAGGCCCTCCGGAACCTGATTGCTGTGATCTCTTCACCATTTACTCTCTGCCTTCGTCTCTTACCCTCCAGACACACTGAATGGCTTTCAGATCCTTGAACACACCCTGCTGTCTCCCACCTCCAGGCCTTTGTACACATTGGTCCCTCCACCTTCAACACTTCCTTTTGTTTTCTCTATCTGTGTATTTTCCCATTTTCTGCTTAAACATCTCTTCAGAAAAAGTCCCAAGCTTCCTACATCTGAGTCAAGTGTCCCACTGATGGGCACCCAGGACCCTCCACTTTCCCTAGCATATGATGTGTAATAGGATTGTGGTTTACTCATTCTTTTCCTCCACTGAGCAATAAGCTCCACGAAGGCAGGAAGCCTATCTATGCTGTTCAGCATTAAATCCAGAGTACCTATTATAAACCAGGCACTGAATAAGGATTTATAGCAGAAACAGCCTGAAATCTATGCATATCTATTTCCCGCAGACAGAAATCTCTACAGTCTTTTTCCACCCTCCTCCCCCCACCAAAAAAGCTCCCTGTTCTCACTGTCTTCTGGGTATGTGGCACACATTCACAGGGGTCGTGTGGATCTTGCTCAGCATAAACATCAACAGAGTCAGCTTATGATGACTCCACCACAGTTAGAGGAGAGCTGATGGGAGAAATGTTTATCTACCCTGTGCTCCTGCCCCGAGCCCTACTGTCTGTCCACTTAACCAGGGCTAGATGTTCTGGGCAGCACCTTAGGTAGCCCTGAATTGCAATCAGTTCCGCTCATGAAAATACCACATACTTCTGACTCTGTAAATACCACCCAATATCTTTTGAAACCCCTTAAGGTCCATCTAATCAAGGCTATGTTTTTTCCAGTAGTCATGTATGGATGTGACAGTTGGACTGTGAAGAAAGCTGAGCGCCAAAGAATTGATGCTTTTGAACTGTGGTGTTGGAGAAGACTCTTGAGAGTCCCTTGGACTGCAAGGAGATTCAACCAGTCCATTCTGAAGGAGATCAGCCCTGGGTGTTCTTTGGAAGGAATGATGCTATAGCTGAAACTCCAATACTTTGGCCACCTCATGCAAAGAGTTGACTCATTGGAAAAGACTCTGATGCTGGGAGGGATATGGGGGCAGGAGGAGAAGGGGACGACAGAGGATGAGATGGCTGGATGGCATCACTGACTCGATGGACATGAGTTTGAGTGAACTCCGGGAGTTGGTGATGGACAGGGAGGCCTGGCGTGCTGCAATTCATGGGGTCGCAAAGAGTCGGACATGACCGAGTGACTGGACTGACTGACTGACTGACTATCTCAGAAATGGATTTAGAGGGAAATTTTGTAAACTCACATAATGAAGTGAAAGTGAAAATCGCTCAGTCGTGTCTGACTCTTTGCGAGCCCATGGACTGCAGCCCGCCAGGCTCATCTGCCCATGGAATCCTCCAGGCAATAATACTGGAGTGGGTAGCCAGCCAGTACCTTCTCCAGGGGATCTTTCTGACCCAGGGATTGAACCTGGTTTTCCCACATACTCACATAGGCTGAGAGCTAAACAACAAAAAAAAGATCTCTGATGGCATACCCTTCAGCTCTTAAGATTTTCTAGTTAAGGACACCAATACACAAGGAAAAGATGGATTCTACCCCAGGTCACACACCTTCAAAAGAAAGAAACTAGGAGGCCCAAGTTTTTACTCTTTTAACTACAGCAAGACTTCCCCCAAAAGAAAATGTCAACATGGACTCAAGACCCAAGGCACTCCCTGTACATCCCAGCCTCCCATCCCTACATGGAATGTTCTCTCTTTTCTGATGCAAGACTCAGGTACCTGCTGTCCTCCTACATGAAGAGCCCGGTCTCAGCTTTGCAAGCAAGTTAGTTCTTAAAACACTTTCTGATTGACAGAAACATTTTTCTGAAAAGTGATACAATTAAGATACACCCTAGAAACCAATTTGAGGCTGACTCTGCCAAATTAAGCTTTCTGAACAAATTGACAAGCAACTTCAGGAAAATCACCAGTTAATCTGATTTTTTTTTCCCTACTGAATTTTTAAAGATGGCATGGACTGCCTCTTTCACTGAATTTCGTTTTTTGGTTTTAATATCATGTGGACTCACTGTCAATAAAAGTAAAGCATTTTATTTCTCAGATTCTCACCTTAAATTGGTTCCTCTTATGCTCCAATGGGTAACATTTCCACTTTCTGAGATTTTTGAGGAATTTAAATGGCTTGTAGCATTTTGATTGGGATTTTAGTTTTCCCAAGAATTGAGGGAGAATGAACTGGATTGACCAGTAACAGAGTAAGTATTTCTAGAATTTGCCCAACCTTGTACATAGTGCTTGGCATCTAATCTTGATGACCCAAATAACTTAGCTGTGAACATAAAATGTATAAATACATCTGCCTACATATACAAATAACTAATTTTCCCCAGGAATTAAATATGGAATGTATATGTGTGTTAGTTGCTTAGTCGTGTCTGACTCTTTACAACCCAATGGACTGTAGCTCACCAGGCTCCTCTGTCTATGGAATTTTCCAGGCAAGAATACTGGAGGGGGTTTCCATTCCCTTCTCCAGGGGATCTTCCCAACCCAGGGATCAAATCTGGGTCTCTTGCATTGCAGGCAGATTATTTACCATCTGAGTCACCTGTAAATATAGTGGTCACCTATAAATATACTTGTAATTTACAGGCAAAGCCTGTAAATATGGAATACAGATATTTATTTACACATTTAAAGAATATTTTGAATGCATAAATAAAGATGGTCAAATACACAGATGCAGCAGGAAGGAAACTGAAGAGGGATCGCTCCATGTCTCACTACGGTGAAGCCTATGTTGTACATCCATCCAAGTGGTGACAGGGGATCTTTCAATCAAGACTAACCTATTGGCTCACTGAGCAAGACACCATGCCCAGAAACATCACTCAGAGGTCCAGTATGTGGAAAAAAAAATTACTTAGATGATGCTTATATTTAGTCTTATCTCAGCTTTTTCCTGGAGGAGGAAGTGGCAACCCACTCCAGTAAGCCTGGAGAATCCTATGGACAGAGGAGCCTGGCAGGCTACAGTCCGTAAGGTCACAGAGTCAGACACAACTGAGCGTGAACATTTGGCAGCTTTCCCCATAAAGAAGGCTGAGTACCAAAGAACTGATTTTTTGAATTGTGGCTTTTGAAATGTGGTGCTGGAGAAGACTCTTAAGAGTCCCTTGGACTGCAAGGAGATCAAACCAGTCAATCCTAAAGGAAATCAACCCTGAATATTCATTGGAAGGACTGATGCTGATGTTGAATCTATAATACTTCAACCACCTGATGCAAAGAGCTGACTCATTGGAAAAGACCTGGATGCTGGGAAAGATTGAAGGCAAAAGGAGAAAGGAGCAGCAGAGGATGAGATGGTGGGATGGCATCACCAATTCAATGGACATGAATTTGAGCAAACTCCAGGAAATAGTGGAGGACAGAGGAGCCTGGCGTGCTGCAATCCATGGGGTCGCAAAGAGTCAGACACAACTTAGCAACTGAACAGCAGCAGTTTTCCCCTCTCCACACTCCTAGCTCAAGTTACAAAACTAGCCCTTTGTTTCAACTTGACCTTAACTAGAAATAATAGCAGCTAACATCTGTCACTGTCTGCCAGGCAATGCTCTGTGTTCCCGACATATGCTTGTGCATTCCATCTTAATGGCAACTACTAGGTCATGGCGTCATCTCATGTCCTGGATAAGCAAGCAGAGAAGCAGAAAGCCTAAATAATTAGCACAAAGAATTTGGACCCAAGTCATCTTCCTAGAGTCCCATGTCTGTACCTCAGCATTTCTTGGAATCTGGTGCATGAAAATGATTTCTCTGGCTAATACCTAGTTTAAGGTGTCCTCTCTAGAGTAGGAAATGGCAACCCATTCCAGTATTCTTGTCTGGAGAATCCTATGGACAGAGGAGCCTGGTGGGCTACGGTCCATGGGGTCGCAAAAAGTCGGACACAACTGAGGTGACTTAGCACACATGATGTCTGACTCACCCCCAGTTGTCCAAAATGCTATTTCCTTTCTAAAGAAGTACTCGGATCCATTCTGTTGAAACATCAAGGATTATGGAATGATATAAAAAGTTAATAGTTGGGGAGATCCTGATACTGCCCCTCAGAAAACACCAAAAAGTCTTATGACTTGTACTTTGTTTTCTACTTTTATCCAGATATAATTGACATACATTACTATAAGTTTAAGGTTTACAGCATAAGGAACTAAACTGCATAAACTATTGTGAAATGATTGCCATAAAAAGTTGAGTTACCATCCATCATCTGGTATAGGTACGATAAAAAGAGAAAGCAAAAAAAAAATTACTTTCCTTGTGATTAGAAGTCTTAGAATCAGTCTCTTATCAGCCTGCATGCATGCCACACACAAGAATGTAAACTACAATCATCATTCATGCTCCATCCCTAGTACTTACTTTCCTTATAACTGGGAGCTTTTTGACCACCTTCGACCCATTTCCCCTCCTCCCACCCCTGATGACTTGCACTTTTAAGAAGCAAGGAGCTGTAACAAATTTAGCCTCAGATCAGGATGCAAATGGCTCACATAAAAAATAAAAAATAAAAAAAACAAGGAGATGCCAAAGTCTGTTCCTGACTCATTCTGTTCTCTCTTGAGAGATGAGTGGTTGGCTCCAAACACTCTAGCATAAACCCAATAATCTCAGCAATTACTGTGCACACATGAGTGGCATGAGTCATCTTGGCTCAAGCAAGATGAAGGGTCTGAGATAACAGCCACGTTTTTCAGGCACTTTAAGCTCTTTTAAGCAAGGTTTAGAGGACTTTTTGTTGGTGGTGGTGATGATAGTATTTCACCTGCACTGCGTTTCTTTCCAGATTATAAGGGTAGGTATTATAAGACTCACCCTAAAGATGAAGAAACCCAGGTCCAGCAAAGCCTCACCCCATAGCTTATGATCTTCAAATGGCAGAGTCCGACTCAGTAGGAATATCGCTCCCCTGGAACTTGCTTTTCTCCTTGTGAACTGTTAGTTATTCTCCCAAACACAATTCAGATGTCACTGCCTCTGAGAAGTCTCCCCAAGGACGAATTAGTCCCTCTCTTTATCAGTGTGTTCAAAGTCTCTCTGGTTGCCCTGGCATAGTGCTTTGGTTGGAGGAAATTCTTTATACACCCAAGGGAGGGACTTAGTATAGCAAACTATAGAATGCAGGCCAAATTTAGCCAACTGTTTTTTGCACAACCCTTGGGCTAAGAATAGTTCTTATACTTTTAAATTAAAGGGCTTGAAAAGGGAAAGAGAAAAAGGAGAAAATGGAACAGAGTCTATATGTGGTCTACAATGGTCTACAAAATGTTCTATCTTGTCCTTTGTCGGGGAAAACGTTTGTTGGGGCCAACATGAGTGGCTGCATGACATCACTCATCCTGGGGCATCAATTCACCTCTCCAGTCATCTTCTCGTTACACCTGATGCTCCACACATATGAACCCAATGGGCCATGCAATTGGGTCCACATAATAGAGTTTTTCCACACCTTCATAGTCTTTGATGATGGTGGGCCCTCTCTGTTGGCTTGTTTGATGTGTGTGTGCGTGACCCCATGGACTGCAGCATGCCAGGCCTCCCCATCCATCACAAACTTCCAGAGTTTACCCAAAATCATGTCCATTGAGTCAGTGATGCCATCCAACCATCTAAGCCTCTGTCATCCCCTTCTCCTCCTGCCTTCAATTTTTCCCAGCATCAGGGAGTTTTCAAATGAGTCAGCTCTTCACATCAGGTGGCCAAAGTATTGGAGTTTCAGCTTCAGCATCAGTCCTTCCAATGAACACCTGGGACTGATCTCCTTTAGGATGGACTGGTTGGATCTCCTGGTGGTTCAAGGGACTCTCAAGAGTCTTCTCCAACACCACAGTTCAAAAGCATCAATTCTTCAGTGCTCAGCTTTCTTTAGAGTCCAACTCTCACATCCATACATGACCACTGGAAAAACCATAGCCTTGACTAGATGTACCTTTATTGACCAAGTAATGTCTCTGCTTTTCAATATGCTATCTAGATTGGTCATAACTTTCCTTCCAAGGTGTAAGCGTCTTTTAATTTCATGGCTGCAGTCACCATCTACAGTGATTTTGGAGGCCAAAAACATAAAGTCAGTCACTGTTTCCACTGTTTCCCCATCTGTTTACCGTGAAGTGATGAGACCAGATGCCATGATCTTAGTTTTCTGAATGTTGAGCTTTAAGCCAACTTTTTCACTCTCCTCTTTCACTTTCATCAAGAGGCTTCTTAGTTCTTCTTCACTTTCTGCCATAAGGGTGATGTCATCTGCATATCTGAGGTTATTGATATTTCTCCTCGCAATCTTGATTCCAGCTTGTGCTTCTTCCAGCCCAGTGCTTCTCATGATGTACTCTGCATTTAAGTTAAATAAGTAGGATGACAGTATACAGCCTTGGGGTACTCCTTTTCCTATTTGGAACCAGTCTGTTGTTCCATGTCCAGTTCTAACTGTTGCTTTCTGACCTGCATACAGATTTCTCAAGAGGCAGGTCACGTGGTCTGGTATTCCCTTCTCTTTCAGAATTTTCCATTTGTTGTGATTCACACAGTCAAAGGATTTGGTGTAATCAACCAAGGAGAAGGAGATATATTTCTGGAACTCTCTTTATTTTTAGATGATCCAGCGGATGTTGACAATTTGATCTCTGATTCCTCTGCCTTTTCTAAAACCAGCTTGAACATCTGGAAGTTCATGGTTCACATATTGTTGAAGCCTGACTTGGAGAATTTTGAGCATTACTTTACTAGCGTGTGAGATGAGTGCAATTGTTCGGTAGTTTGAGCATTCTTTGGCATTGCCTTTCTTTGGGATTGGAATGAAAACTGACCTTTTCCAGTCCTGTGGTCACTGCTGAGTATTTCAAATTTGCTGGCATGTTGAGTGCAGCACTTTCACAGCATCATCTTTTGGATTTTAAATACTTCAATGGGAATTCTATCACCTCCACTAGCTTTGTTCGTAGTGATGCTTTCTAACGCCCACTTGACTTCACATTCCAGGATGTCTGGCTCTAGGTCAGTGATCACACCATCGTGATTATCTGGGTCGTGAAGATCTTTTTTGTACAGTTCTTCTGTGTATTCTTGCCACCTCTTCTTCATATCTTCTTCTGTTAGGTCCATACCATTTCTGTCCTTTATCGAGTCCATCTTTGCATGAAATATTCCCCTGGTATCTCTAATTCTCTTGAAGAGATCTCTAGTCTTTCCCATTCTATTGTTTTCCTCTATTTCTTTGCATTGATTGCTAAGGAAGGCTTTCTTATCTCTTCTTGCTATTCTTTGGAACTCTGCACTAAAATGGGTATATCTTTCCTTTTCTCCTTTGCTTTCACTTCTCTTCTTTTCTCAGCTATTTGTAAGGCCTCCTCAGACAGCCATTTTGCTTTTTTGCATTTCTTTTCTATGGGGATGGTCTTGATCCCTGTCTCCCATACAATGTCATGAACCTCTGTCCATAGTTCTTCAGGCACTCTGTCTATCAGATCTAGACCCTTAAACCTATTTCTCACTTCTACTATATAATCGTAAGGTATTTGATTTAGGTCATACCTGAATGGTCTAGTGGTTTTCCCTACTTTCTTCAACTTAAGTCTGAATTTGGCAATAAGGAGTTCATGATCATGATCTGAGTCACAGTCAGCTCCCGGTCTTGTTTTGCTGACTGTATAGAGCTTCTCCATCTTTGGCTGCAAAGAATATAATCAATCTGATTTCGGTGTTGACCATCTGATGATGTCCATGTGTAGAGTCTTGTCTTATATTGTTGGAAGAGGGTGTTTGCTATGACCAGTGTGTTCTCTTGGCAAAACTCTATTAGCCTTTGCCCTGCTCCATCTGTACTCCAAGGCTAAATTTGCTTGTTACTCCAGGTGTTTCTTGAATACCTACTTTTGCATTCCAATCCCCTAAAATGAAAAGGACATCTTTTTTGGGTGTTAGTTCTAAAAGGTCTTGTAGGTCTTCATAGAACCATTCAAATTCAGCTTCTTTAGCATTACTGGTCTGGGCATAGACTTGGATTACAGTAATATTGAATGGTTTGCCTTGGAAATGAACAGAGATCATTCGGTCATTTTTGAGATTGCATCCAAGTGCTGCATTTTGAACTCTTTTGTTGACTATGATGGCTACTCCATTTCTTCTAAGGGATACTTGCCCACAGTAGTGCATATAATGGTCATCACCGTAACAGACGGGTCATGGTGGAGAGTTCTGACAAAATGTGGTCCACTGGAGAAGGGAATGGAAAACCACATCATTCTTGCCTTGAGAACCCCATGAACAGTATGAAAAGGCAAAAAGATATGACACTGAACGATGAACTCCCCAGGTCGGTAGGTGCCCAATATGCTACTGGAGATCAGTGGAGAAATAATTCCAGAAAGAATGAAAAGACGGAGCCAAAGCAAAAACAACACCCAGTTGTGGATGTGACAGGTGATGGAAGTAAAGTCCAATGTTTTAAAGAGCAATATTGCATAGGAACCTAGAATGTTAGGTCCATGAATCAAGGCAAATTGGAAGTGGTCAAACAGGAGATGGCAAGAGTGAACAGATACATACTACTATATATAAAATAGATAACCAAAAAGGGCCTTTATATAGCACAGAGAACTATACTCAATATCTTGTAATAACCTATAATTTAAAAAAAATCTGAAGAAGAAAATATATATATATATATATAAAATACACATATATGTATGAATCACTTTGCTGTATACCTGAAACTAACACAACATTGTAAATCAGTTATACTTCAATTTTTTAAAAAACTGGAAAAGCAAGTTTAGCTGTCACATAGGCATTGAGAGGTAAGGACTCCTGAGATGGATTTTGTCCAATTTCTAATACTTGTCGAACAGCATCTGCTAGAAAGATTATTGTTGGATAAATGAATGAGTGACTAAACAAGTGAAGAAATTTTTAAACCTTACTTCTAGAAATGAGGACCTGGCTCTAGATGTACAAACAGGCAAGTAATAATCATCTCCCCCATCTGGGTGCTGCTTTGGAGCCCACAAAGTACTTTCTCATGCAGTATCACCCAGTCATCTGCCTTGGAGCAATGATGAACAACCTTTATTAAACTACTCTGTCCAATTAGGAATTGAACAACACCTAGTGAACTCAGAGAGGTCTCCAAAAAAGCAATTATTAAAAAAGGTAGAAGGGGTTAAGCAGATCTTCTGAGGAAAAGTTAAAAGAATAAAGAATATTTCAGCTAGAAGAGAAGGTGATGATAAATTTTCAAGCAATGAAAGAATATCATATGAACAATGGTATCTGGCCATGAGTCCATTCCACGGAGGACAAAAAATAGGAAATGACAGTTTGAAGAGGGAGAGATTTACATTAAATCTAAAGAAAAAATGGAAGAAACTATGGTTTAGGACCAATAAGAATAATCAGACATATTGATTTAGGGCAGCCTGTGTTTACATGACACATACAACGTAGATTCATTAAGTTCTGTTTGAACTCAGAGGAGTCATTATTCTTCAGAATGTATTTTATGTCACAGATCTGCATACGTGGAAACATCTTTGTAATGTAAGCCCGTATTTTTACAGGAGACTTCCAAGGCTGAGACTTCCAAAAAATGAAGTTGGATTTTTCAGTGTACCCTTAGGAGAGACTTGTGTTATTCTCACTCCTATCTTATTATAAATAAGAATATGATAGCGATGTCAGTGAGTTTCTACCATAAAATTTGTGGTCATCAGGCTAGTGATCCCATAGCTGTCTATAATATTTGTTATGCTCTGGGAAAGATACAGTTATCTACTTTTGCATAAAAAACATATGCTACTGAAAAGTGACTCAAAAATAGTTGCTAAGATACAGATTTGACTTATTCTTGATACACAAGAATAAGTGATTTCACATTGGAAAGAAAAACATCAAACTTTCAATCAATTAAATCCAGGAAAAAGAAAAAATTTCAGACTACTCTGGCACTGGGTAAGCCAAACATTAGCAAGATTATCTGAGTCTTTTTACATTTCATCCAGAAGTTCTTAAACCCAAAAAATGTTGGCCAAGAGAGAATTTTAAACCAGTTTAAAATTTCTAAAAAGTCTTAGAGACAAAGCACCTACTAGAGTTTATTATAAGGTGCAGAGTGCTATGAGGATTTAAAGAAGTAATCACTGGACCTCCCTGGTGGTCCTGTGGTTAAGACTCTGCTTCCATTGCAAGGGGCACACATTCAACTCCTAGCTGAGGAACTAAGATCTCACGGGCCATGTAGTGTAGTCAAAAAAAATAAAATTAAAAAGTAATAATAAAATTCTGTGAGGCACAAATGATTAGGTTAAAAGCCTTGACTGCAATGGCAGTTCTTGGATCTTGGAAGGATGCTGGAATGTTATTAGGGTGGTAATGATGCTGGAGATATACAAAATTATAGAAGAACAACCAAGGCTTTATTTGGGAACAGAGATCATTTCATTTGTCTGAACTTTGTGGTACATATAACTGTTGGGGGCTACAGAGATAATTGGAAACAGAAAGCCCTGAATCACACATCCAAAACATTATAAGAGAAACTCCCTTCATACAGTGGATAGTATATCTAAGTCACACTAGACAAAGAGCTTTCATCTTGAGTATCAACACCCATGAATTAATAGAGAAGAACCAGTATGGTTTGTTGAGAAGTGTTCTGAGGCCCTGTCTCTGTACAGTGGGACAGATACTGTGATCAGCTAATGATGTCTGCCATGGTCAGTATAAGGAGCATCAGTACTGATTCCCCAGATGTTTAGCTATCTCACATCCACGGACTCTTCTAGTGATTTTAGATTCTAGACTCTTAAGATTCCATGTACTCTGAAAAATATGTGTTTTTACTGAAAACATCATTTATTTCTCTATTCTTAAGGTTAGCTTCCTTTTTCATTTTGCAGAGTATAGCAGCCATGCAGTTGACTTAGTCTTAAGTATCTTAACTCATTGAAATTCTGTAACAGTAGTAAGAAGGAGAAGGCAATGGCACGCCACTCCAGTACTCTTGCCTGGAAAAATCCCATGGACGGAGGAGCCTGGTAGGCTCCAGTCCATGGGGTCGCTAAGAGTCGGACATGACTGAGCGACTTCACTTTTCACTTTCATGCATTGAAGAAGGAAATGGCAACCCACTCCAGTGTTCTTGCCTGGAGAATCCCAGGGACAGGCAAGCCTAGTTGGCTGCCATCTATGGGGTCGCACAGAGTGGGACATGACTGAAGCCACGTAGCAGCAGCAGCAGTAAGAAGGTGAAAGAGAGGGAAAAAATGGAGAAGGCCAACTTCTGTCAAGTGGAATATCTGAAAAACACCTATAGTTTCCTCTTTCTCTGAGCTCCCTATACGTATTGCATTATCTTCAACAAGTGGTATAGGAAGAGAAAAAGGAATCCACCAGCCACTCCATCTATTCTACTCGCCTCTGAAACAGACCTGCCTGACGCAAGCACCAAGACTCAATTTTTCTAAACAGAAACTAGGAGGGGGAGAAAAGCAAAGGAAACACTTCCCACACAAAAGATGTGTTGGTTCTGGAAGATGATTCTCTTCTCAGATGCCAATAAAAAGACTATCTTTCAGTCAGCTTCAGATATCAGCAATGCTAAAAACAATAAAGATGACAAAATCACAAACCAGGTGAAAATGTATGCATGGGAATCCTTTCAACTATTCAAATTCAAAATAGCAAGATATGGGTTTGGTTCTCATATTTCTCCTCTAGAGGTTGTAAATTCTTTCAGAATTAGGATTCAATCTTTAATGCTTACCTACCCAAAGTCAAAATCATAACTGAATATCAAGGCATGCCAGCAAAAAACCTCAGTCTGTCCCCTCTTTGCCCATCTCCTCCACCACTCACTTTCAGATTCAGAAAGCAGAACAACAACAATATAAAGTACTTCTGAAAAAAACCCACTGGGTGTCACACATGAAAAGAATCTATGCACGTCCAGTTAGGGATGCAGGAATCATGAAGGCTCGCCTCCCCAGGACTCATCTAAGTAGTGTGGGGAGCAGACTTAACTGTCAGTTTAGAATGCCACTTCATCAGAATGCGAGCAGCTTGACAGAGTGAGCGTCTGCCCATGACTTGGGGTGGGAGGGGGATCTGCTCAATGAGTCAATACTCGTGTTTATTTAAAACGTGTCCTGAACCTACACACTATGCCTGACGCTGTGCTGCAAATGTGAAACATGAGGTGTCCTAAGATCAGGGAGTTCCTGCTATAGTAGAGGAAGTAGAAACACACAACTGAAATAGCCCAGTGTGATGCAAGAATTGGAGTTGGAAATGGCAACCCACTCCAGTACTCTTGCCTGGAAAATCCCAGGGACAGAGGAGCCTGGAGGGCTACAGTCCATGGGGTTGCAAGAGTCAGCCATGCTGAAGCGCCTGAGCCCAGAAGCAGCACAGTGCAAGAATGGTTGCCACTGTACCCGGGTGCTTCTGGGGGATCTTTTGGGGCAGGAAAGGCCAGAGCTGTGAAAGATATTTCAGAAGTGAATGTTCAACCCCTGACCTCAAAATCAGGCCTTCCTTAATACTTCAAAATCTTTTTTAATACTCACTGCCATACAAATACACTCAACATCCAAATTTAGGCATCAGAATTTCATCCAAATGATAGAATATTGCAGTTTTTAAACATTTTAAGTCTCATACATGTATTTATACACATGTATATATGTTGTATCAGAGAAGGCAATGGCACCCCACTCCAGTACTGTTGCCTGGAAAATTCCATGGACGGCGGAGCCTGGTGGGCTGCAGTCCATGGGGTCGCTAATAGTCGGACACGACTAAGCGACTTCCCTTTCACTTTTCATTTTCATGCATTGGAGAAGGAAATGGCAACCCACTCCAGTGCTCCTGCCTGGAGAATCCCAGGGACGGGAGAGCCTGGTGGGCTGCCATCTATGGGGTCACACAGAGTCGGACACGACTGAAGCGACTTAGCAGCAGCATATATGTTGTATATATACATATATACCTATGTGAACACACATGCATATATATATATATATTTTTTTTAATGGGCAGGGAAAATACTCAAAGAGTATAAAATAAGAAAAAGTATAAAAAGATAAAAACTGTGTTATATATAATAACAATATTGTCTCAGCCTACTGATAGTGATGCTACTGACTAGAAATGCCTGGGGACATTAAACTGGGTCTGTACTACTTGTGTCAAGCCCCGCAGACATTTCCTTTATGGAGTCAATATTTTAGTTGGGCTGACCCTTGTGGTTCTTACTGTAATTGCAAGATATCCTCAGCAATAACTACCAGGAAATTTTGAAAAAAAATCAAGGCTTATTACTCACATGTCCTGGAAAGTACGCGGTACACCTGAGACCACATGGAGAGGTCACAGGTAGACAGAGAGAGAGAGAAAATGGAAAAAGGATCTGGAGTTCCCCCTTTACTGGGGTCAAGGGTGGGATGCCTACTGCTTCCTGGTTTCACTCTTTACTGATGAATGTAAAATATAAGATCTGGATGGAAACAATCTAAGTGTGTATTGGTAGATGAATGAATGCAGCACACACACACACACACACACAAAATGGAGTATTACTCAGCCATAAAAAAAGAATGAAATAATGCCATCTGCAGCAACACAGCTGGACCTAGAGATTATTATACTAAGTGAACTAAGTCAGAGAAAGACAATACTGTATGATTTCACGTATATCTGGAATCTCAAAAACAAAACAAATGAGCAAACATAACACAGCAGAAATTGAGTCACAGATACAGAGAACAAAGAGGTGGTTGCCAGTGGGAAGAGGTATAAGTGAAATAAGTGAGGGAAATTAAGAGATATAAACTTCCAGTTACAAAGTAAATGAATCACAGGGATGAAATGTACAGCTTGTGGAATATATTCAATAATTATGTAATATTTTTATATGTTGAAAATAGTCAAAAGATACAAACTTCCAGTTACAAGATAAACAGGTACTAGGTATGCAGTGTACAATATGATTAATATAACTAACACGGCTATATGCTATACATGAAAGTTGTTAAGAGATTAAAGCATGAGTTCTCATCACAAAGAACAAATTTTTTCTTTTTTTGTATTTTGTATCTATATGAGATTATGGATGTTCAGTAAACTAATCGTGCTAATCATTTCATGACATATGGAAGTCAAATCACTATGCTGTACATCTTAAATGTATGCAGTGTGTATGTGTGTGTGCGTGTATGTGTGTAGCTGCTTAGTCATGTCCAACTCTTTGTGCACTCATGGACTGTACCCGCCAGACTTCTCTATCCATGGAATTCTCTAGGCCAGAATACTGGAGTGGGGAGCCATTCCCTTCTCCAGGGGAATATTCCCAATGCAAGGATCGAACCCAGGTCTCCTGCATTGCAGGCAGATTCTTTACCGTCTGAGAAACTAGGGAGGCCCCAAATTTATGTAATGAGCTTGTATATGACACATACAGGTATATGTCAATTATATCTCAATAAAACTGGAGGGAAAAGAAAAATGTTCTAAATAATAACAGAATGAGAAAGGATACATTACATTTAAAGACTTGTCAGATATAGCTACAATAATAGAGATAAATACATCTTAAATAAGCAAATCCAAAAGCCAGGACAACTGAAATAAACATTCCAAATAGCTAGTAAGAGTAACGTGAAAAGTTACATTACCATACGTAAATAGATAGCCAACGGGAATTTTCTGTATGACTCAGGGAACTCAAATGGGGACTCTGTAATAGGACTCTGTAATAGCCTAGAATTTCTTTGGAAGGAATGATGCTAAAGCTGAAACTCCAGTATTTTGGCCACCTCATGCGAAGAGTTGACTCATTGGAGAAGACTCTGATGCTGGGAGGGATTGAGGGCAGGAGGAGAAGGGGACGACAGAGGATGAGATGGCTGGATGGCATCACTAACTTGATGGATCTGAGTCTGAGTGACCTCCGGGAACTGGTGATGGCGTGCTGCAGTTCATGGGGTCGCAAAGAGTCGGACTCGACTGAGCGACTGAGTGACTGATCTGATCTGATCTGATCTGAATAGCCTAGAGGGGTGGGATGGGGAGGCAGGTGGGAGGGAGGGATGTTCAAGAGGGAGGGGCCACATGTATACTGATGGCTCATTCATGTTGATGTTTGGCAGAAACCAACACAATTCTGTAAAACAATTATCCTTCAATTAAAAATAAATTTGAAATTAAAAACAAAAAGCTAGTAAAAAAGGAGGACATAATTTTCTAAAAAGATAAGAACATAGCACAAAAACAGGAAAGAAGAGAGGTACTCAAAAAAAGGTACTCAAAACAAAACCTACAACAGAAAAACAAATTCAGGAGAAAAAGAGATAAAGCATAAATTTTCCCAAAAGACCCTGTGAATCAAGAGTCCCAACTTGCTTGAGTAAAAACAAGAAGAACCTTACTCTTCATCCAGAATCTTGTATTTTTGCACTTTGTCATTATTTCTGATAGGCTGGGACCTGGGACTTGGGACCTGGAAACTTTTACCAGAGTGCTTGCACCTGGACAAGTGTCTCCTCCATTTCTCGAGCAACAGAATACAAAGAAACTATGCTATGCTATGCTAAGTCACGTCAGTTGTGTCCGACTCTGTGCGACCCCATAGAGGGCAGCCCACCAGGCCTCCCTGTCCCCGGGATTCTCCAGGCAAGAACACTGGAGTGGGTTGCCATTTCCTTCTCCAATGCATGAAAGTGAAAAGAGAAAGTGAAGTCGCTCAGTCGTGTCCGACTCTTAGCGACCCCATGGACTGCAGCCTACCAGGCTCCTCTGTCCGTGGGATTTTCCAGGCAAGAGTACTGGAGTGGGGTGCCATTGCCTTCTCCGACAAAGAGACTATAAGAGACTAAAAATAACTGCATAAGTGAGCAGTTGGGGCAAATTAAAAACAGGAAGACACAAAACAGTCACAAACCAACTGCCACTCTTGAGGTGCAAAAGCAGGGTTCCCCACAAAATCTGTAAACACAGCACCACCAAGGGGGTGTGCAGACCACCCAAACCGCCCCTCCAATCCCACCCACCTGCCTCAACACCCAGCTCATTTAAGGTACCAGCTCGTTCCCCGCCTTGGGAACAAACAGGAGCACCTGAATGTCAGTAAAGCCTTGCCTGAATTCCTCCTCTAGCCCCTTACCGATTTCTAGTGATTAAGGAGCCCACGAACCTGAGTCAGTCACATTTCTATCAGTGATACAGGGAAAGTTGAGAATTTCTGTCTGTGTCCCTGCAGTTAACAAAAATAAGTAATAAATTCAGTACCCTCTTCAAAAAAACACAAATTATAAAACCCAGAATTAAAGCTCAGGAAGGGAAAACAAGAGGTCAGTCAAATGAACAGTTGGTTATCTACCATAACCAGAGTTTTCTGAAAAAAAAAAAAAAAGAGGGAACTTCATGAGTGGACCAGGTCTGGGTCTTTTATCTAGTGTAGCTGGCAATGTGTCTGTGGACAGGGATGTCTTTGATGTGGATGCCTCAGCAATCAAAAGTTTAATGTCAGAAACATTGCCATCAAAAAAGCAAATACGATCCCGATGATAAATTTCGATCCTAATGATAAATTTCTAGCATGACATAATCCAGCTGGATGTCTTCCTTCCCCAAATTTCTGGTTACAGCTGACTCACCCCTGTTAGTCCACCACAGACTGTGGAAATCCAAACTCCTGCCCCCAGATTTCTGCAGCTTCACCCTGGATTTCTGTGTTCATGGCCCCCCAAGTTCCTTCCCAGACTCCATGCTTACGCTGCTTGTATTGATCTAGACTTGAAATTAATATCTCCGCACAGCACCAAAATATCCAGTCACACAATGCAACAAATGCATTTGCTGCAAAAAAAGAAACGAAAGAAAGCCAGGTCATACAGCTTCTGCTGAATCTCCTTGGTAGAGGACACCCACACCCCATCTCTCTCCTTCCTGCAAATTGTCCTCCCACGCTCAACCAGAAAATGTACCAGTTTATTTTTCTCAAAAAAAGAATTTCACCCCAAAGATAAATGCTGATGCCAGCTGTCACTTAATTTAAAAAAAAAAAAAAATCAACTCATTATACACTAAAATGCTAACAGAGGAATTCCTTAGTTTGAGGATTGTGGGCAATTTTTTTTCCTCTGTGGTCTTCTGTTTTGTTTTGTTTTTTCCAAATTTTCTGTATATTCCTTTTGAAATAAGAAACACAAAAGAAAATTGGTGTTTTAAGAACTCAGTTGTGAAGAGGGTGTGGAGGCCTCCGTGGCTGGGGACGAGGAGGGTAAAGGGCCCGCCCCGCTTCAGACCTGCTCCCGAGGCCCCGGTGAGTCGGCAAAGCACGCCCCCTAGTGGGGGAGCCCGAAGGCACCCTCTGCTCTCCCGGGCCTGTGAAAGCTGCCCTAGGCAAAGTCACCCCATCTCCAGCTTCCAAAGCTAACGAATGACCTTTTCTCAGCCTCACCCTTCTGGGCTTGTTCCTCCTGACAGGAAAGGGAGAGGCCGTTGTATTCTGGGTGTACAGGAAGCCAGGAGGGAAGCCCTGGCGGCCAGGAGGGTGCAGGAGCAGTGAGCCCCTATGCGGAGCGCCTTTTCTAATAGGATGGTGTCACATCGTGGGTTCCCCAACCTTATTTAAGAGGCTTTTTCAGTGTTTTGCCCGTCGCCCAGCATCACGGCAGCCGAACTGCTTGAATAGAGCAGTTTGCCTATTTGGGGCTACAAGTTTATAAAGGCCTTGTTTCATTTCTTCTTTCCTAAACTTTAATTTACAGCCTTAATCCTTTTCAGGATTCACTGGCATAGGCTCGCTGCTGTGTGCTAAGGTAAACAGCAGCTCTCAGGCCGCCCCACTGTTTCGCTCAGTAGAAGGTGACGCCAGCCTGGAATTAGCTGGGGAGGAGGGTATACTTCATTGGGGCTGGGAGAGATATTTCGCCCTGTGAGTCCTGCTTTGGGGAGGCACCCCACCCCTTCACACACCCCACCACCACCCTGCTCATGACTTCCCTCTGGGGCTGCTCTAAGCCTCCTGGAAATCTGATCTTCTCTCCTTAGCTTTCTCCTCCCTGTCACAGCCTCAGAGATACTCTCTTCGATTTTACAATTTATGCCAAACCTCTGCTCTAGCTGGGAAGGGGTGGGGTTTACCCACTGTTCCCTCAACACCCCCTGAAGTTTGGCCTCTGGGCCTTGGCTGCAGTGCTTGCACCTGGACAGACGTCTCCTTGAGCAACAAAATGCAAAGAAACGTAGTTGGTGTTCAATCGCCAAGTCATGTCGGGATCTTTGCGACACCATAGACCACAGCATCCCAGGCTTCCCTGTGCTATACGGGACAAAAAAGAAATGACAAGAGACTAAAGAACTGTGTGCATGTGCAGCTGGGGCAAATTATGAACGGTAAGATACAAAATGGCACCCCACTCTAGTACTCTTGCCTGGAAAATCCCATGGATGGAGGAGCCTGGTAGGCTGCAGTCCATGGGGTCGCTAAGAGTCTGACATGACTGAGCAACTTCACTTTCACTTTTCTCTTTCCTGCATTGGATAAGGAAATGGCAACCCACTCCAGTGTTCTTGCCTGGAGAATCCCAGGGATGGGGGAGCCTGATGGGCTGCCATCTATGGGGTCGCACAGAGTCGGACACGACTGAAGTGACTTAGCAGCAGCAGCAGCAGCAAGATACAAAAACACCAAAAATCCAGCTGCCACTTCTGAAGAGCTGGGAGCAAAAGCAGGGTGCTGTCCATGCCCCTTGCATACAATACTACCAAAGGGGTTGGCAAACCACCGAAGTCACCCCTCTGGCCCAACCCCAGGACCCACCCCTCCCCTCCCCACATAAAAAGAATCAACTCTCCATCCTCATCAGGGAGTGAGCAAGCAAACTGTTTACTTGTTCTCACTCCCCCCTATTGCAGCAGGGGCCCCAATAAAGCCTTGCTTGAATTTCTTGTCTGGCCTTCTATCCATTTCTATTGATCAAGGAGGGCAAATAACACTGATCAATAACAAAGCCACAGACTGCTAACAAAGGTTGCCCCCGTAGTTCCAAGGCCAGTTACCAGGTGGTATTTTGATGACCCTTTCAAAGCCATCTCACAGTACATCCACCTGATGTCATCTTCTCTCAGGTCCCCCACCCCGGAAGCCTCTTACTGCCTAAATCTCTTCTCTCTCATGAATCCCTCCAGAAATTGCTTCTATCCTCAGGAGTCTGGCAATTCTTGCTGTTGAAACAATAATAGCACTGCTTTTGAGAGATTATTATGTGCTAGTAGCTGTGCTAATTATCTGCTTTTCATGAGCTCTTGTAATCCTTACAGCAAACCAGGAGCAGACGCAGGTGGGTGAAGGGCTCATGCCTCTGTCCCACACCTCTGGGGACCTGTGCTGTCCTGAAAGGCTTTCCTCCTGGTTTTCTAGGTCCCCCCACCAGCACCTGGGACTGGACAGGAGGCCAGTTCCTTTATAGCCAGGTGCCAAGGAGCTCTGAGACTCATCCCAGGGCCAGTGGGGAGTTCAAAGCCCAAGCTCTTAGCCATTACATGACACTGTCCTATTGCTTTTGAGGTAGGAGATCGACAGGGTCCAGGTTGGAAATTCACAATCAGCCAGCCTTCTCTTTACATTTTCTGAGGCAAAAGATAGGTGGGCTCCAGTTGAGAAATTTACAACCAGCCCCCTGTTTGCTCTCAGAAATGGAAGTAACAATAGAAAACAGGGCAAATAGCCAGTCTTTGTCGCTTATGTTCATCTCAAGGGAATAATCATGGCAAGGACAAAGAGGGGCAAAACCCCTGAGTTAAAGATAACAGAGATACTAAACATGCACCAAAACCCTCCTCGGAATCAAAAGTCAGGGGATAACTCCAGGCCATAATGAGTCTTGTTCCTCCCAGAAGCCGTCACTTCAATATCCAGGGGAGCATCCCAGAGTAGGTCTAGTGTTGGAAAAGAAACCAGATAATTGTCCTGAAGGAGGACAAAGACCCAGAAGAACTGATCTATATAAATGACTTAACCGCCTCTTTGCAGTGCTCTTCCTCACTGGGGAGGACGCCCACACCCTTTCTCTTAGGGTGTGCGTCTCTGCCCTGCTTCTATCTCAACTTAAAAACTGTGTCTCCATGTGCTCTCCCACTTGTTGTAGTGCTATGTCTCTAAGAATAAACTTTGTACCTGCATGTCCCGTTTCTGCCTCTGTGATAAATGCATTTTTCACTGGGGGCAAAGATCCAGGAAAAATTCGCTTCTAGCCTCTAGCCCTTGTTGGTCTGGTGGCTAGGATTCCTAGTTTTCATGCTGGCTGCTGCTGCTGCTAAGTCACTTCAGTCATGTCCGACTCTGCGACCCCAGAGACAGCAGCCCAACAGGCTCCCTTGTCCCTGGGATTCTCCAGGCAAGAACACTGGAGTGGGTTGCCATTTCCTCCTCCAATGCATGAAAGTGAAAAGTGAAAGTGAAGTCACTCAGTCGTGTCCGACTCCTAGCGACCCCATGGACTGCAGCCCACCAGGCTCCTCTGTCCATGGGATTTTCCAGGCAAGAGTACATCCTGGCTACCCAGGTTCAATTCCTGGGCAGGGAATTAAGATCTCACTCCATGCCACCACTCGCTACTGCCTCACTGAGACCACTTTCTTCTTCCTTTTCTAATTGCAATGTGTGTTCTCTCTCCCTAAATACTTCTGAAAATGGGCTATGTGAAGCCCTGCAGACATCCTAGCACAGCTCCTTGCCCATGGTAGCTCAGTAACCACAGCACTTGATGGAAAAGCCAGAACATTTCCTTACAATTGAAGGTCACCCAGTGAGAGTCTCTGATCCCCAGGATTCCCAGCTGCTCTTCTGGGAGCAGCTGCTGGGTCAGTGGAGGCCTGAGATGCTGAGATTTGTTCCCAGATACTCAACACCTGAGATGACTGAGAGAGACAGAAAGGAGAGAGGAGGGCCACAGAGATATTTTTTCTGGAGCAATACTTTCACTCAGAGAACCAAGAAGGCCCCTGAAGCATCACACATCTTCATCATTGAGCTGGTCCAGGGAGCAGAGGAGGAGGGGGCAGGACCAAAGCTACCTTTTTGCTGCAGGTGTAGCAAGTTTTTGATGAGAATAGAAGAAAGGATATGATGCCCTTGAGTGAGTAAGTGAAAGTTGCTCAGTCGTGTCAGACTCTTTGCGACCCCATGGACTGTAGTCCATGGAATTCTCCAGGCCAGAATACTGGAGTGGGTAGTCTACCCCTTCTCCAGCGGATCCTCCTGACCCAAGAACTGAACCAGGGTCTCCTGCATTGCAGGCAGATTCTTTACCAACTGAGCTATCAGGGAAGCCATGATGCCCTTGTTGGGTTCTAACCCTGGAGATTTATTTTGTAATTCAAGTTTATTATCCACATCTATGCAAAATAAATTATCTTTATTGATCAAGTTCACTAAATTGCAACAAGTTTTCTAACTTCTTTTCATTGGCTTTTAAAAGTGAACTTAGTGTTTTTCAATGTGTTCCAGCATTGATGGCTTTCAACAGATGTGATTGGCATATTGCACTCTTGCCAATGTTTCTCAGGTCATTCCAGTCTGGAGTCAAAACCAGGGTCTCCATAAGAGAAACAGAAGAGACAGATAACAACACCTATTTCTCTGGCTCCCTTTCCATGCACAGTTGCAGAATCTAGCCCTCTCTCCCAAATATGTCTGGGAGCTCCATGGAGTGTCCACGGGGCTTTTCCTCCCTGTTCTATGTGCCATGGTGACATTCACTGCTCCCTTCAAAGCCCAAGCCAAGTCTGGTTTAAGGTAAAATTAAAAATTACCTTAAGAATTTAAGGTAAAACTCTTTCCCAAGAGTTGTTGCTGTTCATTTACCCAGTCATGTCCTTTTCTTTGCAACCCCATGGACTGCAGCACAGCAGGCCTGCCTGTCCCTCACCATCTCCCAGAGTTTGCCCAAGTTCATGTCCATTCGTAGCCATTTTTGCAAATGGCCCCAGGAAGGGCACCACCCCATACAAGGGTACATCAGTACCAATTGCCTCCAAACAAAGCCTTCTTCCCTGCTTATGTGTGTTTAGGTTAGTTCCTAGTCTCTCTCTCCTACGAGCAGGGGGACAGAGTCTGGAGAGAGGTTCTTGGGGGTGAGATCAGAGGGCAATGCCCAGAGCAAGTGGGGGCCTCCCTCAATCATCTCCTTCTCTCATCAGTCTCTCATCAGTTCCAGCCTGCTGACCTTCATAAGAGGAGAGAAGAAACTATTTGTACAGTATCAGATCAGGTAGGTATAATCACTTGGTTGATTTGGGATCATTTGAGACAACTCTGGATGAGACAGGAATAATTATTAGGTCTTCTGGTGCCTTTGATTCTATCCTAAAAGTAGAAGAAAAGACAGACAGGGTGGCTGGAGAGAAATAGATAAATGAAGTTCAAACCAATTGGCGCTGGACTCTGAATCAATGGAAAATATCCTGAAGCTACTAAAGAATGTCTGTCTTCTTAAGTCCAGTCAGGCTGCTATAACAAAGTGGCTCATAAGCAATACTTTATTTCTCACAGTTCTGGAGGCTGGGAAATTCCATCGTCTGGCTGCCAGTAGATTTGGTGTCTGGTGAAAGCCTGCTTCCTGGTTCGTAGGCAACCATCTTTTCATTGTGTCCTCACGTGGCAGGAGGACAGGAGGTGCTCTCTGGAGCCTCTTATACAAGGGCACTAATCTCATCCATGAATGCCTCGCCTCGTGACCCAGTCACCTCCCAAAGGCCCTACCTCCAAAGACCACTATGTTGGGGAGTTAGGATTTCAACATAAGAATTTGGGGAGGACCTAAACATTCAGACCATAGCAATGTCTCTCACTCAAACCACAGGATTGGCTGAACACTGGTGTGCTCCACACTGTATCCAGTGGAAGAGGAAAATGTACTAGCTTCCTGATTATTGCCACTAATATGGTGGGTTAAAATAAGAGAAGTTTATTTTCTTAAAAATCTGGAGGCCAGAAGTCCAAAATAAAGGTGTTCGCAGGGCTACATTCCATCCAGAAACTTTAGGAAAGAATCCTGCCTCGCCGCTTCCAGCTTCCAGTGGCTCCTGGACTTCCCTGTCTTGTGGCTGCAACACTCCAACCTCTGTCTCCGTCTCTACATGGCCTTCTTCCTGGTGTGCTTCTGAGTCACTTATAAGGACACTTCTCTGTCACCTATAAACACATTATCATTGGACTTAGGGCCCATCCTAATTCTAGAATGTTCTCATTTCAAGATTCTTAGTTGAATTACATCTTTAAGGACCCTATTTCCAAATAAGGTAGCACTCACAGGCACAAGATTAGGACCTAGACTCATCTTTCAGAGGACACAATTTAACCTGCTAGAAATCTCATTCTCACCTGGCCAATCTTCCACTTTCTGTCTGAAACAATCCAGAGAAGGTTAGACAAAAGGCATTTCCAATTAAACTGAAAAGCTCTTGCACAGCAAAGGAACCCATAAACAAGACAAAAAGACAACTCTCAGAATGGGACAAGATATGTGCAAATGAAGCAACTGACAAAGGATTAATCTCCAAACCATACAAACAGCTCGTGCAGCTCAATATAAAAAATATCAAAAATGGGCAGAAGATTTAAATAGACATTTCTCCAAAGAAGACTTGCAGATGGCGAACGAACACATGAAAAGATGCTCTACACCAGTCATTATTGGAGAAATGCAAATCGAAACTACAATGAAGTACCACCCCACACCAGTCAGAATGGCCATCAGAAAATCTACAAGCAATAAATGTTATTGGTGGGAATGTAAACTGGTACAGCCACTGTGAAGAACAGTACAGGTTCCTTAAAAAAACTAAAAATAAAACTACCACATGACTCGGCAATCTCACTACTGGGCATATACCCTGAGAAAATCATAATTCAAAAAGGTACATGTACCCCAGTGTTCACTGCAGCCCTGTTTACGATAGCCAGGATATGAAAGCAGCCTAAATGTCCATTGACAGGTAAATGGATAAGTAAGATGTGGTACGTATAGACAATGGAGTATTACACAGCCGTAAAAAGGAACAAAATTGGGTCCTTTATAGTGGTGTGAAGGAACCCAGAGTCTGTCATACTGAGTGAAGTCAGAAAGAGAAAAATAAGTATCATATGCTGCTGCTGCTGCTGCTAAGTCGCTTCAGTCGTGTCCGACTCTGTGTGACCCCATAGACGGAAGCTCACCAGGCTCCCCTGCCCCTGGGATTCTCCAGGCAAGAACACTGGAGTGGGTTGCCATTTCCTTCTCCAATGCAGGAAAGTGAAAAGTGAAAGTGAAGTCGCTCAGTCGTGTCCGACTCTTAGCGACCCCATGGACTGGAGCCTACCAGGCTCCTCTGTCCATGGGATTTTCCAGGCAAAAGTACTGGGGTGGGGTACCACTGCCTTCCCCTAAGTATCATATATTCACACATATTTATTGAATCTAGAAAAATGGTACTGAAGAACCTATTTGCAGGGCAGGAATAGAGACACAGATGTAGAGAACAGACTTACGGATGGAGTAGAGTGGGGAGAGGGCAGGACAAACTGGGAGAGTGGCACTGCTGTATATATACTACCATGTGTCCCATAGACGGCTAGTGGGAAGTTGCTTCTCCCACAGGGAGCTCAGCGCAGTGGTCTGTGATGACTGAGGGGGTGGGAGGAAGGCTCAGATGGGAGCGGACATATGTATACTTGTAGCTGATTTGCATTGTTGTACAGCAGAGGCTAACACAACACGGTAAAGCAATTATACTCCACTTTTTAAAAATAAATTTTAAAGAGGCACCTAAATATCAGACAACCTGAGAACATGGGTGCCACAGTCTTTGAAAGTGACCCTGTAAAAACACTGTGGACAGAGCCTGTGTTGTTTTTCAACTTCTCCAATGCCCTGAGGCTCGAGTATGGTGCTAGAAACCAATGGCAACATTTCCCTTTTCTGGAGTTAACAGAGGACAGGGAGAGATGAAGGTTGAACAAATAGATTATGAAGACTTCTTTCCATTTACTTCTCCCCCCTTTACTTCCACTCCAACCACACCGACATTACCTAAGCAGAGACCAAAGAAGAGGGCCTGGCAGATAAACACTTGACAGGTGAATGCATAAAGGAATTTATAAACAAGTTAAAGTTTCTTGTAAGTGCTGCCATTTTCTAGTACACATCATGTGCAAAAGAATCAGCAAGGCAAATAACGTGGTACACTTCTTCTGTGTATTCTTTCCACCTCTTTTTAATATCTTCCACTTCTGTTAGGTCCATACCATTTCTGTCCTTTATCGAGCCCATCTTTGCATGAAATGTTCCCTTGGTATCTCTAATTCTCTTGAAGAGATCTCTAGTCTTTCCCATTCTGTTGTTTTCCTCTATTTCTTTGCATTGATCACTGAAGGAGGCTTTCTTATCTCTTCTTGCTATTCTTTGGAACTCTGCATTCAGATGGGTATATCTTTCCTTTTCTCCTTTGCCTTTCACTACTCTTCTTTTCACAGCTATTTGTAAGGCCTCCCCAGACAGCTATTTTGCTTTTTTGCATTTCTTTTTCATGGAGATGGTCTTGATCCCTGTCTCCTGTACAATGTCACGAACCTCAGTCCATAGTTCATCAGGCACTCTATCAGATCTATTCCCTTAAATCTATTTCCCACTTCCACTGTATAATCATAAGGGATTTGATTTAGGTCATACCTGAATTGGCTAGTGGTTTTCCCTACTTTCTTCAATTTAAGTCTGAATTTGGCAATAAGGAGTTCATGATCTGAGCTACAGTCAGCTCCCGGTCTTGTCTTTGCTGACTGCATAGAGCTTCTCCATCATCAGCTGCAAAGAATATAATCTCACGATGGTGTGATCACTCACCTAGAGCCAGACACCCTGGAATGTGAAGTCAAGTGGGCCTTAGAAAGCATCACTATGAACAAAGCTAGTGGAGGTGATGGAATTCCAGTTGAGCTCTTTCAAATTCTGAAAGATGATGCTGTGAAAGTGCTGCACTCAATATGCCAGCAAATTTGGAAAACTCAGCAGTGGCCACAGGATTGGAAAAGGTCAGTTTTCATTCCAATCCCAAAGAAAGGCAAGGCCAAAGAATGCTCAAACTACTGCACAATTGCACTCATCTCACACGCTAGTAAAGTAATGCTCAAAATTCTCCAAGCCAGGCTTCAGCAATATGTGAACCGTGAACTTCCAGATGTTCAAGCTGGTTTTAGAAAAGGCAGAGGAACCAGGGATCAAATTGCCAACATCTGCTGGATCATGGAAAAAGCAAGAGAGTTCCAGAAAAACATCTATTTCTGCTTTATTGACTATGCCAAAGCCTTTGACTGTGTAGATCACAATAAACTGTGGAAAACTCTGAAAGAAATGGGAATACCAGAGCACCTGACCTGCCTCTTGAGAAACCTATATGCAGGTCAGGAAGCAACAGTTAGAACTGGACATGGGACAACAAACTGGTTCCAAATAGGAAAAGGAGTACGTCAAGGCTGTATACTGTCACCCTGCTTATTTAACTTCTACGCAGAGTACATCATGAGAAATGCTGGGCTGGAAGAAGCACAAGCTGGAATCAAGATTGCCAGGAGAAACATCAATAACCTCAGATATGCAGATGACACCACCCTTATGGCAGAAAGTGAAGAGGAACTAAAAAGCCTCTTGATGAAAGTGAAAGAGGAGAGTGAAAAAGGTGGCTTAAACCTCAACATTCAGAAAACGAAGATCATGGCATCTGGTCCCATCACTTCATGGGAAATAGATGGGGAAACAGTGGAAACGATGTCAGAGTTTATTTTGGGGGCTCCAAAATCACTGCAGATGGTGACTGCAGCCATGAAATTAAAAGACGCTTGCTCCTTGGAAGGAAAGTTATGACCAACCTAGACAGCATATTCAAAAGCAGAGACATCACTTTGCCAACAAAGGTTCGCCTAGTCAAGGCTATGGTCTTTCCTGTGGTCATGTATGGATGTGAGAGCTGGACTGTGAAGAAGGCTGAGCGCCGAAGAATTGATGCTTTTGAACTGCGGTGTTGGAGAAGACTCTTGAGAGTCCCTTGGACTGCAAGGAGATCCAACCAGTCCATTCTGAAGGAGATCAGCCCTGGGATTTCTTTGGAAGGAATGACGCTAAAGCTGAAATTCCAGTACTTTGGCCACCTCATGTGACGAGTTGACTCATTGGAAAAGACTCTGATGCGGGGAGGGATTGGGGGCAGAAGGAAAAGGGGGTGGCAAAGGATGAGATGGCTGGATGGCATCACCAACTCAATGCACGTGAGTCTGAGTGAACTCTGGGAGTTAGTGATGGACAGGGAGGCCTGGCGTTCTGCGATTCATGGGGTCGCAAAGAGTTGGACATGACTGAGCGACTGAACTGAACTGAACTGCCTTACTACTCTGAGGTTGGAAGTAAAGTGAGACATTTTAGTACAACAAATATGAAAGCTTAGTCACATGGTGGTGATGGGGCTGGTGGTAATAGTCAATATTCATGACGCCCTACCAAGGGACAGGTGATGTGCTTGAGAGGTAAAGTTATTATCAAAATACTTTGGTAGGGACTTCCCTGGTAGTCTAGTGGTTAAGCCACTGTGATCCCATTGTAGGGGGCACAGGTTCAATCATTGATCAGGGAAATAAGATCCTACATGTTGCACCAGTGCGGCCAAAACACACATACACACACTTTGGTGATTATGTGCTTCTTTAGTAACATGTTAAATAACAAGATCAACCTAATGACAGGCGTCATAATTACCATAATTTCAAACTAGCGAGAAGCACAAATAATATTCTGAGAAACCTGCAACAACTGTGACATATAAATCTATGATTTCTGTTGCTGATGAAGACACAGGTTCTGCGCATATTACCGGGGTCTGTTGCCACATTCATAACTATAGGATTTGCTAAATTTTGGACGGATGTTGATAAAATGAAGACACGGGTTTCTATTTCTATCCATGTTTATAGAGCACCTGAATTCTCTCCACGCATCTCTTGTCTGTGAACTCCCTGACCTAGATACACACTATGCCAAGCTTTCCCTTTCTCTTAGGAAGTGAAGTGAAGTGAAGTGAAGTCACTCAGTTATATCCGACTCTTTGCGACCCCATGGACTGTAGCCCACCAGGCTCCTCCATCCATGGGATTCTTCAGGCAAGAATATAGGAGAAGCTCTTTAAAATAAAAAGTTGTTCTCTTAACAACTTCAAGAGTACTGTAGAATCACTGGCAGTCAGGTCATTTTCCTGTCACCTGAAGAGCAACGTTATGTGCCAGAGGCACCGGGCAGGAGACGTCCCCTCCTACACAGAGGAGCAGTGAGAGCCGCCCCGTGCGCACTCAGCTGTCCTATCCCATGGTGTGTCCTGGGAGATGCTAGTCCAGTGAAACGCTCCATGCTGCGGTCAAGTGAGTTTAAGAAATGCGGCATCAGCTCTCTCCCTTTTAGAAATTCACATTGCATATGAGCAGAGCAAAGGCTCCACAGTGTGCTATAAAGTGGTTTACCTAAAACCCCCGTGACCTGACCATGGAACTTCCCTCCTTCTTTTATTCCATGGCTGAACTAAAGCTTTACAATACACACTTTGGGAAACCCTAAATTGTGTCATATTAAAAGCACCGCAAAAGAACTGCAAAACCAATGAAAGTAAACTGGCTTCAAACTAAACCCATGGTTTTTTCCTAGAACAAATCCAGAACTAGCTCCAGGAGGGAGAGAGAGAGCGGTATGCCTGGGTAGTTTCTGTCCTGTGTAGTAGCAGTGCTCACAGTTTAATGAAAACAATACTTCCTTCTGTTTGCCATTAAGGAGTTCTAGGGTCAAGATCTACCTAGTGAGTAAATGTGCGTGCCTGGTAGGTCACTTCAGTCATGTCTTATTCTTTGGGACCCTATGGACTATAGCCCACCAGGCTCCTCTGTCCATGGGATTTCCTAGGCAAGAATACTGGAGTGGATTGCTGTGCCTTCCTCCAGAGGATTTTCGCAAACCAAGGATCGAACCCTCATCTCTTATGTCTCCTGCATTGGCAGACGATTCTTTACCACTAGTACCATCTGGGAAGCCCCAGTGAGTAAATATCCATCTCATAATCCCTGCTCAACTGCAATAATCACAGGAGTTTTCAATACAACTTTAGTGATCTGGGGTTTTTTTAATTAATTTTTTTATTGAAGGATAATCGCTTTACAGAATTTTTCTGTTTTCTGTCAAACCTCAACATGAATCAGCCATAGGTGCACATATATCTCCTCCCTTTTGAAATTCCCTCTCATCTCCCTCCCCATCCCATCCCTCTAGGTTGATACAGAGCCCCTGTTCGAGTTTCCTGAACAATACGGTAAATTCCTGATGGCTATCTATTTCACATATGGTAATGTAAGTTTCTATGTTACTCTTTCCATACATCTCACCCTCTCCTCCCCTCTCCCCACGTGCATAAGTCTATTCTCTGTATCTGTTTCTCCATTGTGCCCTATAAATAAATTCTTCAGTACAATTTTTCTAGATTCCATATATATGCATTAGAATACTATATTTATCTTTGTGACTCACTTCACTCTGTATTCTGTATAATAGGTTCTAGGTTCATCCACCTCATTAGAACTGACTCAAAGGCATTTCTTTTGATGGCTGAGTAATATTCCATTGTGTATATGTAGCACAACTTCTTTATCTGTTCACCTGTTGATGGACATCTAGATTGCTTCCATGCTCTACTACTATAAATAGTCCTGCAATGAGCAATGGAATACATGGGTCTTTTTCAATTTTGGTTTACTTAGGGTATTTGCCTAGGAGTGGGATTGCTGGGTCATATGGGGATTTTATTCCTAGTTTTTTAAGGAATCTTCATACCATTTTCCATAGTGGCTGTATCAATTTACATTCCCACCAACAGTACAAGAGCATTCCCTTTTCTCCACACCCTCTCCAGCATTTATTGTTTGTAGACTTTTTGACGATGGCCATTCTGACTGGTGTGAGGTGATATCTCATTGTAGTTTTTATTTGCATTTCTCTAATACTGATTGATGTTGAGCATCTTTTCATGTGTTTGTTAGCCATTTATATGTCTTCTTTGGATAAATGTCTGTTTAGGTATTTTCCCATTTTTTGATTGCATTGTTCATTTTTCTGGTATTGAGTTGTATGAGCTGCTTGTATATTTTGGAAATTGATCCTTTGTCAGTTGTTTCATTTGCTATTATTTTCTCCCATTCTGAGGGTTGTGTTTTCACCTTGCTTATAGTTTCTTTTGCTGTGCAAAAGCTTTTAAGTTTAATCAGGTAATACTTGTTTACTTTTGTTATTATTTCCTTTACTCTAGGAGGTGGGTTATAGAGAATCATGCTTTAATTTATGTCATCAAGTGTTCTCCCTCTGTTTTCCTCTAAGAGTTTTATAGTTTCTGGTCTTACATTTAGGTCTTTAATCCACTTTGAGTTTATCTTTATGTATGGTGTTAGGAAGTGTTCTAATTTCATTCTTTTACATGTAGCTGTCCAGTTTTCCCTGGAGAAGGCAATGGCACCCCACTCCAGTACTCTTGCCTGGAAAATCCCATGGATGGAGGAGCCTGGTGGGCTGCAGTCCATGAGGTCACGAAGAGTCTGACACTTACTGAGCAACTTCACTTTCACTTTTCACTTTCATGCATTGGAGAAGGAAATTGCAACCCACCCCAGTGTTCTTGCCTGGAGAATCCCAGGGATGGCGGAGCCTGGTGGACTGTCATCTATGGGGTCGCACAGAGTTGGACACGACTGAAGCAACTTAGCAGCAGCAGCAGCAGTCCAGTTTTCCCAGCACCGTTTATTGAAGCTGTTGTCTTTGCCCCACTGTATATTCTTGCTGCCTTTGTCAAAAAACAAGATATCCATAAGTGCAGGGGTTTATTTCTGTGCTTTCTATCTTGTTCCATTGGTCTATATTTCTGTTTATGTGCCAGTGCCATACTGTATTGATGACTGTGGCTTTGTAGTATAATCTGAAGTCAGGAAGCTTGATTCCTCCAGTCCCATTCTTCTTTCTCGAGACTGCTTTGCTTATACAGGATCTTTTGTGTTTTCATATGAATTGTGAAATTTTTTTGTTCTAGTTCTGTGAAAAACGCCATTGATAATTTGATAGGGTTTGCATTGAATCTGTAGATTGTGTTTGGTAGTATACTCATTTTCACAATATTGATTCTTCCTACCCAGGAACATGGAATATCTCTCCATCTGTTTATGTCATCTTTTATTTTTTCAATCAGATCAGATCAGTCGCTCAGTCATGTCCGACTCTTTGCGACCCCATGAACCGCAGCACGCCAGGCCTCCCTGTCCATCACCAACTCCAGGAGGTCACTCAGACTCACATCCATCGAGTCAGTGATGCCATAATTTTCTGTGTACAGTTATTTTGTCTACTTAGATAAGTTTATTCCTAGATATTTAATTCTTTTTGTTGCAATGGTGAATGGGATTGATTCCTTAATTTCTCTTTCTGATTTTTCATTGTTAGAATATAGAAATGCAAGTGATTTCTGTGTATTGATTTTGTATCCTGCAACTTTGCTAAATTTTCTGATTAGCTCTAGTAATTTTCTGATACTATCTTTAGGGTTTTCTATGTATAGTATCATGTCATCTGCAAACAGTGAGAGCTTTACTTCTTCTCTCCCAATCTGGATTCCTTTTATTTCTTTTTCTTCTCTGGAAGTAGCTAGAATTTCCAGAACTATGTTGAATAATAGTGGTGAAAGTGGACATCTTTGTCTTCTTCCTAATCTTAGGGGAATGCTTTCAGTTTTTCTCCATTGAGAATAATGTTTGCTACAGGCTTATCATCAGTTCAGTTCAGTCACTCAGTTGTGTCCAACCCTTTGCAACCCCATGGATTGCACCATGCCAGGCTTCTCTTCTGCTGCTGCTGCTAAGTCGCTTCAGTCGTGTCCGACTCTGTGCGACCCCATAGACGGCAGCCCACCAGGCTCTGCCGTCCCTGGGATTCTCCAGGCAAGAACACTGGAGTGGATTGCCATTTCCTTCTCCAGTGCATGAAAGTGAAAAGTGAAAGTGAAGTTGCTCAGTAAGTGTCCAACTCTAGCGACCCCATGGACTGCAGCCTACCAGGCTCCTCCATCCATGGGATTTTCTAGGCAAGAGTACTGGAGTGGCTTGCCATTGCCTTCTCTGGCCAGGCTTCTCTATCCATCACCAATTCCTGGAGCTTACCCAAACTCATGTCATTGAATCAGTGATGCCATCCAACCATCTCAGCCTCTCTCATCCCCTTCTCCTCCCGTCTTCAGCCCTTCCCAGCATCAGGGTGTTTTCAAATGAATCAATTCTTCACATCAGGTGGCCAAAGTATTTAAGTTTCAGCTTCAGCATCAGTTCTTCCAATGAACATTCAGGACTGATTTCCTTTAAGATGGGCTGGTTGGATCTCCTAGCAATCCAAGGGACTCTCAAGAGTCTTCTCCAACACCACAGTTCAAAAGCATCAGTTCTTTGGCTCTCAGCTTTCTCTATAGTCCAACTCTCACATTCATACATGACTACTGGGAAAAACATAGCTTTGACTAGTAGATCTTTGTTGGCAAAGTAATGCCTCTGATTTTTAATGTGCTAATTTGGTAATAACTTTTCTTCCAAGGAGCAATCATCTTTTAATTTCACAGCTGCAGTCACCATCTGCAGTGATTTTGGAGCCCCCCCCCCCAAAAAAAAATAGTCTCTTATTGTTTCCATTGTTTTCCCATCTATTTGCCATGAAGTGGTGGGACCAGGTGCCATGATCTTAGTTTTCTGAATGTTGAGCTTTAAGCCAACATTCTCACTCTCCTCTTTCACTTTCATCAGGAGGCTTTTTAGTTCCTCTTCACTTTCTGCCATAAGGGTGTTGTCATCTGCATGTCTAAGGTTATTGATATTTCTCCTGGCAATCTTGATTCCAGTTTGTGTTTCATCCAGTCCAGTATTTCTCATGATGTACTCTGCATATAAGTTAAATAAGCAGGGTGACAATATACAGCCTTGACTTAACTCTTTCCTGATTCGCAACCAGCCTGTTGTTCCATGTCCAGTTCTAACTGTTGCTTCTTGACCTGAATACAGATTTCTCAGGAGACAGGTAAGGTGCTCTGGTATTCCCATCTCTTTAAGGATTTTCCAGTTTGTTGTGATCCACACAGTCAAAGGCTTTAGCATAGACAATGAAGCAGATGTTTTTCTGGAATTTTCTTGCTTTTTTGATGATCCACTGGGTGTTGGCAATTTGATCTCTGATTCTTCTGCCTTTTTTTAATCCAGTTTGAACATCTGGTTCTTGGTTCATGTACTGCTGAAGCCTGACTTGCAGAATTTTGAGCATTACTTTCCTAGCATGTGAGATGAGTGCAATTGTGCAGTAGTTTGAGCATTCTTTGGCTTTGCCTTTCTTTGGGATTGGAATGAAAACTGACATTTTCCTGCCCTGTGGCCACCACTGAGTTTTCCAAATTTGCTGGCACATTGAGTGCAACACTTTCACAGCATCATCTTTTAGGATTTGAAATAGCTCAACTGGAATTCCATCACCTCTACTAGCTTTGTTCATAGTGATGCTTCCTAAGGCCCACTTGACTTTGCATTCCAGAATGTCTGGCTCTAGGTGAGTGATCACACCATTGTGATTATCTGGGTTATGAAGATCTTTTTTATATAGTTCTGTGTATTCTTGCCACCTCTTCTTAATATCTTTTGCTTCTGTTAGGTCAATATCATTTCTGTCCTTTATTGTGCCCATCTTTGCATGAAACGTTCCCTTGGTATCCCTAATTTTCTTGAAAAGATCCCTAGTCTTTCCCATTCTATTGTTTTCCTCTATTTCATTGCATTGGTCAGTGAGGAAGGCTTTCTTACCTCTCCTTGCTGTTCTTTGGAACTCTGCATTCAAATGGGTATCGCTTTCCTTTTCTCCTCTGCCGTTTGCTTCTCTTCTTTTCATGGCTATTTGAAAGGCCTCTTCAGACAACCATTTTGCCTTTTTGCATTTGTTTTTTCTTATCATATATGGCCTTTACTATGTTGAGGTAGGTTCCTTATAGGCCCATTTTTTAAAGAGTTTTAATCATAAATCATGCTGAATTTTCTCAAAGGCTTTTTCTGCATCTATTGAGATTATCATGTGGTTTTTATTTTTCAGTTTGTTAATATGGTGTATCACATTGATTGATTTGTGCATATTGAAGAATCCTTGCATTCCTAGAATAAACCCAACTTGATCATAGTGTATGAGCTTTTTGATGTGCTGCTGAATTCTGTTAGCTAAAATTTTGTTGAGGACTTTTGCATCTATGTTCGTCAGTGATAGTTCATCCGTAATAGGCCTGTAGTTTTCTTCTTTTGTGTGTTATCTTTGTCTGATTTTGGTATCAGGGTGATGATGGCCTCATGGAATGAGTTTGGAAGTGTTCCTTCCTCTGTAATTTTTTGAAAGAGTTTTAGAAGGATAGGCATTCGCCCCTCTCTAAATGTCTGATAGAATTCTCCTGTGAAGCCATCTGGTCCTTGGGGTTTGTTTTCTGGGAGATTTTTGACCATAGGTTCAATTTCAGTGCTTGTTATTGGGTTGTTTGTAATTTCTATTCCTTCCTGGTTCAGTCTTGAAAGATTGAACTTTTCTAAGAATCTGTCCATTTCTTCCAGGTTACCCATTTTATTGCCATATAGTTGTTCATAATAGTCTCTTATAATCCTTTGTATTTCTGCATTTTCTGTTGTAACCTCTCCTTTTTCATTTCTAATTTTGTTGATTTGATTCTTCTTTCTTTTTTTCTTGATGAGTCTGGCTAAAGGTTTGTCAATTTTGTTTTATCTTCTCAAAGAATCAGCTTTTAGTTTTATTAATCTTTACTATTGTTTTGTTTCTTTTTCATTTATTTCTGCTCAGATCTTTATGATTTCTTCCCTTCTACTAATTGTGGGGATTTTTTGTTCTTCTTTTTACAGTTGTTTAGGTGTAAAGTTAGGTGATCTATTCAATGTTTTTCTTGTTTCTTGAGGTAGGATTGTATTGCTATAAACTCTTCTTCAGAACTGCTTTTGCTGCATCCCATAGGTTTTGAGTTGTCATGTTTTCATTGTCCTTTGTTTCTAGAAATTTTTTGATTTCACTTTTGATTTCTCCAGTAAGCTGTTGGTTGTTTAGAAATGTATTGTTTACTCTCCATGTGTTTGTGTTTCTTACAGTTTTTTTCTTGTAATTGATATCTAGTCTCATGGCATTGTGGCCAGAGAAGATGCTTGATACAATTTCAATTTTCTTAAATTTACTGAGGTTTGATTTGTGACCCAAGATGTGGTCTATCCTGGAGAATGTTCCATGTGCACTTGAAAAGGTGTATTCTTCTGCATTTGGATGGAATGTCCTGAACATATCAGTGAAAGTCATCTCATCTAATGTATCATTTAAGACTTGTGTTTCCTTATTAATTTTCTGTTATGATGATCTGTCCATTGGTGTGAGTGGGGTGTTAAAGTCTCCTACTATTATTGTGTTACTGTCAATTTCTCCTTTATGTCTGTTAGTGTTTGTCATGTATTGAGGTGCTCCTACGTTGGGTGCATATAGATATTTACAACTGTTATGTCTTCCTCTTGGATTGATCCTTGATCATTACATAGTGTCCTTCCTTATCTCTTGTAATCTTTATTTTCAGGTCTGTTTTGTCTGATATGAGGATTGCTACTCCAGCTTTTGCTTCCCATTTGCATGAAATAAATTTTTCCATCCTCTCACTTTCAGTTTATATGTGTCTTTAGGTCTGAAGTGGGTTTCTTGTAGACAGCATATATATGGGTCTTGTTTTTGTATCCATTCAGCCAGTCTGTGTCTTTGAGTTAGGGCATTTAATCCACTTACATTTAAAGTAATTATTGATATATGTTCTTATTGCCATTTTCTTAATTGTTTGGGGTTGATTTTGTAAATCGTTTTTCTTCTCTTGTATTTTTTGACTATATAAGTCCCTTTAACATTTGTTGTAAAGCTGGTCTGGTGGCACTGAATTCTCTTAACTCTTGCTTGTCTGAAAAGCTTTTTATCTCCCCATCAATTTTGAATGAAATCCTTGCTAGGTACAGTAATCTTGGTTGTAGATTTTTCCCTTTCAGTACTTTAAATATATCCTTCCATTCCCTTCTGGCCTGCAGAGTTTCTGCTGAAACATCAGCTATTAAATGCATGGGGTTTCCCTGTATGTTACTTGTTGCTTTTCCCTTGCTGCTTTTTTGGGGTTTTTTGGCAATTTATTTTTTTATTTTGGAAATATCTGGCAGTTTATTAACCAATGGAACATACTGAACAACAAACTATTTTACATCTTTTAGGAAGAAGAAACACTAGATTTGAAAACACATCACCCACTGAATTTGGACACAACATCTCTACTCAATTAAAAGAAACATTTGTACAGTCCAGGTCTTTATTTTTACACCCAACAGGCCATACATTCATAGGGAATGGGCTCCAACAGTTCAGGTTCCCTTCCATTGATCCTCATGAAGTGTGTTCTCTGGGTGGAGCAGACTGGTGCTTCAGCTGAATCCAAATACCTTTCTCTTTGGCTTCCTTCTTTTTCTGATCATTTTCCTTCACATGTTTCAGGAAGCTATCTAACTCTTGGAGTGCGTAATATGTTCAATAGGCACATTAATTCTCTTGGCAAGTTTGTTTACAATGATGCCAGCAGCATGCTGGGTAACATTGTAGACCCTCCCAGTTTTGCCATGGCAACATTTGTGGGGCATTCCTTTTTGAACAGTACCCATGCCCTTGATATCTGCAATATCACCCTTCTTGTAGATTTGCATAGATGTGGCCAAAGGAACAACTCCATGTTTTTGAAAGGCCTAGAGAACATGCAGCGGGTGCCCCTCCTCTTTTCCTTTGTGTTGGTCATTTTGGCAAATTACTGGAAGATGGTGGTTCCAGCCAACAGGCTCCCTTGCTGCTTTTAATATTCCTTCCTTGTGTTTAGTCTTTGTTAGTTTGATTAATATGTGTCTTGGTGTGTTTCTCCTTGGGTTATCCTGTATGGAACTCTTTGCACCTCTTGGACTTGATTGACTATTTCCTTTTCCATGTTGGGGAAATTTTCAACTATAATCTCTTCAAAAATTTTCTCGTACCCTTCCTTTCTCTCTTCTTCTTCTGGGACCCATATAATTTGAAAGTTGGTGACTTTGATATTGTCCCAGCGGTCTCTGAGACTATCCTCAGTTCTTTCCATTCTTTATACTTTATTCTGCTCTTCAGAAGTTATTTCCATCATTTTAACTTCCAGCTCACTGATTCACTCTTCAGCTTCAGATATTCTGCTATTGATTTCTTCTAGAGTATTTTTAATTTCAGTAATTGTGTTGTTTGTCTCTGTATGTCTATTCTCTAATTCTTCTAGGTCTTTGTTAATTCATTCTTGCATTTTCTCCATTTTGTTTTCAAGGTTTTTGATCATCTTTACTATCATTATTCTGAATTATTTTTCAGGTAGTTTGCCTATTCCCTCTTCATTTATTTGATCTTCTGTGTTTGTAATTTGTTCCTTCATTTGTGTAGTATTTTTCTGCCTTTTCATTATTTTTTTTACCTTATTTTGTTTGAGGTCTCTTTTCGCCAGGCTTGAAGGTTGAATTCTTTCTTCCTTTTGGTTTCTGCTCTCCTAAGGTTGGTCCAGTGGTTTGTGTAGGCTTCATATAGGGTGAGATTTGTGCTGTTTTTGTTTGTTTGTTTGTTCATTTGTTTTCCCTCTGATGGGCAAGACTGAGTGAGGTGGTAATCCTGTCTGCTGATGATTGGGTTTGTATTTTTGTTTTGCTTGTTGTTTAGACAAGGCTTCCTGTACAGGGTGCTACTGGTGGTTGGGTGATGCCAGGTCTTGTATTCAAGTGGTTTCCTTTGTGTGAGTTCTCAATATTTGATACTCCCTAGAGTTCTCTGGTAGTCCAGGGTCTTGGAGTCAGTGCTCCGACTCCAAAGGCTCAGTGCTTAATCTCAAAATGAGACACAAGGTGAGAAAATGCTGTTTGAAAAAATGGTATCAATGAACTTGGTTGACTCAAGATTGTCACTAATCTTCAATTTGAAAAAATTACATAATCTTGACTCTCCTCAGACTTCATATTTTCCTTTTGTGAGCACTGAATGGCAAGCAATGCTCAGACTGTCCTGTTGCAGACCGATATACCTTGCAACATATTTCACAGAGCCTGGAAATGGAAAGAAAGCGTGTCTCCTGAAGGAAGATATTACATTCCTTTCCCCTCATCCATGACAGCACTGAGGCTTGGATCCCCTTACTCTGGTCTTCACTCTCCAAAAACAAGAGACTGACAAGAGCCACTGTTCCCAGTGATCTGGTTTTTAAATTAGTACTCATTTCAGGTCACAGAATCCATCATAGTGATCTTAAACATAAAGGAATCAGAAGGTAAAAGGGCACAAAACTCAAAGATGGAATGTAACCAACCCTATCTCTCTGTCGGTCTGTCTGTCTCTGTCTCCCTCTCTCTCCTCTTTTGTGCCTCTTCATTCTTCACTTTCTCATTCTAGTATGTTTTTGCTTTAATCCAAATGCTCACACTCTCTCTATCCTTCCTTCACTGGAAGGCTGCACAGGTCTCCACACCCTGCACCCAATATTGACTGGCTTTCTCTGATTTTCCAGTCCATATGGCAGAAAAACATGGCTACCCTGAGCGCCTGAGTTTAAAGTCACAACTACAACACGAGAGACTGAAGACTGTGTGGTCCAGCTTGAGTTACTTGCCCCATCACATGCCTGCCAGGGGCCACCCGTACAGTATTGTGAAGAGTAGAGGAGATGGGGGTTGGGGAGGGCAGGCAGAAGGGAGAGGATGAAAGGTAGACAACCTGTGTCTATTACATCTGGGAAATTGCTTAAACAGAAAAAAGATTCACTTGGCTGATCACACACGTGTTACTCATGCCATGACTGTTACCAACTTAAATATGGCTTCAGTCTAGACTGTAATAAGAAACTGGGACCCATGGCAAAATGTGTTCATTCCCTTCTTTTCAACTAAACATGAGGACAAAGGCATCAGGAGAGAAGGTGAGAAACAGTTACTCAAACACAATTAATAATGGTTAATAATTAATAATCACCCCACTTACATACTGTGATTCTACCTCTATTTTTAATAAGCTAAAGACTCAAGGGTTGCATATTTTTCAGTGGTTTTTTTTTTAATTTCTTTCCAAGCATTCCACAATTATTTCTCAAATTACCCTTCAGTAGAAGCTTGAGTCTACGTGGGAGTTTTCTTTATTCTCTCATCACATTTCACAGCATGATCCCAGTACACCCCCGGGCTCAGCCATATTCCAGTCACACAAAATGTCGTGCCCCTCCCAGACTGATGGCATATACTTATGCTGAAAGTTAGTAATTGTTTATCTGAAATTCGAACTTGACTCGCAGCACTCTATTTTTATTACTCAATCTGGCAACCCTACCCAGATCACACTCTGTGCTTTCAGACCTGCTTGTCATTGTCACACGACCCTTTCCCTTAGGTTACACTCCACCAGTCTCCTCACCTTGGCAAACTTAGTTTTCAAGAAGCACCTCAAATGCCCTTTTCTCTGTAAAATCTTCCCTACTTTTCTCAGGCAGTTTAGATCATCCTGCAATATTTTCACAGCTGTCTATGAAAGACTTGCAACAGTGAACTGACTCCTTGTCTTCCCTGCTGACCATGAGCTCTCCAAGGGCACTGCTGGGTCTGAGTATCTTTGCATCTTCATGCTTGGTATGTAGGAGATACTTAATAAATATTTTTGACTGAATGAATTAATGAATTTTTTGGTAAATGGACTATTGCTGTGCTCTGAACAGCCCTCCTACTCCTATTTCCCCTCACCACACTCATTTATCTTCTAAAAACAATATTTTTCAGACCTCAGGCCATTTCTGAGTTGGAAGAAAAATCAATTGGGTGCATAAAAGTCAGCATGAAATAGAAAAGCGTGAAGTAGCATAGACAGAGGTGAAGTGTAGTCAAATGGAACGGGAAATAGAGGGCAGCTCTAGTAGTGAGGCTGAATCATGTTCTGTTAAAATTCAGGTGTGTGTGTGTATGTGTACTAGGTTTTGGTGCAAAATGTATCTCTTATTGTAACGTGATCAGAAGAGTATGAAAACCCCTACCCTGTTAGGAGTGTGGGCTGTGAGTTGTGATTCTTGGCACCCCCTCAAACTTATTCAATGACTCCGAGTTTCCTCCACTCAAGTCCTCTATAATCTGCCCCCAACCTACTGCTTTGCCCTCTCTTACCACCACTCACTCCACAAGACATCCACCTCAGATAAATGACTTACTTTTGCCCATCCAACCCCCACCAAATGAACAAGATAAACACTCTGCTTTATTAACTTTGTGTACCTTCTCCCACAGTCAGTCCTCGACCCCTGCCATCTCTGACAGCTTGTTGAGCTGTGCCCTGCAGGCCATGAGGTCTGTGCTTGCCCAGCTTCAAGACCCGAGAAAGAGACTGGAGTCATCAAAAGAGATTAATGGATGGGGAAACTTACACATCTGAAGAAAGGTCCTGGAGCGACACTTCACAGCGCGCTGCAGAAAGCGGCAGAACGTGGTGGCAGTCTTCGCCAGGGGAAGAGGGGAGGGAGGAGTTACCAGTTATAGTGGAATTGATGTCAGGTGGGCTCATTAGTTACCAGGGAAACCAGCAGAGGAGCACGCCCCTCACCGCCCTTTTGATAAGAAAAATCACCAGCAGAGGCCCAGGGCAAATACACAGGAAAGTCATTCAGCTGTGTAGGGAGTAGGTGAAGCAGGCACTGGTTGGGCAGGAGATGTAGCTGTCTTGAGTGGCCTGACCATACATGGTTCTCTCCACTTTTATTTTTTTTCATAGAATGAACTAGCTTCCTGACATCCAATTCAAACTCCTGCTTCCTTAGCCCCTCCACAAAATCACCTAAAACGAATCAAATCCTGTAATAGTCACCTTCCAATATCCTCTTACTGAGAAGTCCCTCAGGCCCTTATGATGTGCTTTCTCCCTTGCTGCTGCTGCTAAGTTACTTCAGTAATGTCCGACTCTGTGCGACCCCATAGACGGCAGCCCACCAGGCTCCCCCGTCCCTGGGATTCTCCAGACAAGAACACTGGAGTGGGTTGCCATTTCCTTCTCCAATGCATGAAAGAGAAAAGTGAAAGTGAAGTCGCTCAGTCATGTCCGACTCTTAGCGACCCCATGGACTGCAGCCTACCAGGCTCCTCCATCCATGGGATTTTCCAGGCAAGAGTACTGGAGTGGGCTGCCATTGCCTTCTCCTCTCCCTTGGTACAGTGAGTAATAAGTCCAACTGGTACAACATGATATGTTCCTGGTGATTTTGGCTAGAAAGCATTGACCCCTGGCTCATGGCAAGTACATACCTAATATTTGCTGAAAAAATTGAATTAGGATTTTTGTACATGTTCTTGTTTGTTTTTCACATGGTGAAAATTATCTGGACTGTGTGGCAAGTGTTATTTGGAAAGCACAGAGTGAGAAGTTGGTTATGTACACAGTCTAGGTTACATGTGTCAGATTTGCACACAAAACAAAGCATCACGCCTAAAGTCCTTTTAATTGGCTATGGCTTATTCTCACCGTCACACAAACGACAAATCCCTCGAGTTGCTTGCTAGCCCCAGTGCTCCATGACTGTTCAAGAAGCCACAGAAAACTGAGACTGGAATCTAGAAAAATGGTTCTGATGAACCTATTTGCAGTGCAGGAGGAGAGACACAGATGTAGAGAATGGACTTATGGACACAGAGAGGGAAGGAGAGGGAGGGACGAACTGAGAGAACAGCACTGACATATACATACACTGCCATGGGCAGACACCTGCTGCATAGCACAGGATGCACAGCTCAGCGTTCCGTGATGACCTAGAGAGGTGGGATGCAGGGGCAGGAGGGAGGCTCCAGGAGGGATATATGTACACACAGCTGGGTCACCCCGTTGCACAGCAGAAACCAACACAACACTGTAAAGCAATTATATGCCAATTAAAATTTTTTTTAATCCAACTGAAACAACCAAATGCACTTAGAAGTTTTGGTGTTTTGTTTTTTTAACTACCTTAAAGCCTTTTGACGGGAGATGCAGGGTATAAAAATAACACAGATGCTTTACCTTTGGGTTTCACCTCGTAGATTTCAAAGTTCTCTAACATCAGGCACTGTCTGGTGATGTTCGAAGCCACTAGTCATGACTGAAAGTGGCTTATTTAACGTTTGTGTTCATAGTGAAAAGAAAGCATTGTAGATCCAGGAAATGAATGTTTTCTTTTTCAAAACCCCTACATGTTTTTCACAAATACTAAAAATCAACTTATAAGCTGAAAATCAACATATAATCAAATTACATGTAATGTGCTCAATTTACTTATATAAATTCTAAACTCATCATCTCCCCTCCTCTTAGTTGGCAATGCATAGCAGAGGGCTAAAAAATGATACACTTTTAAAAATCAGATAATAACTAGGGACTTCCCTGGTGGTCCAATAGCTAAGATACTCCCAATGCAGGAGGCCTAGGTTCGATCCCTAGTCAGGGAATAGACCCTACATGATGCAACTGAAAATATATATATATATATATATATCTTGTGTACCACAACTAAAAATCCCATGGGCCACAACTAAGACCCAGTGCAAGCAAATAAGTATTTTTTAAAAAACTCAAATACGAAGTGTCTACTACATATATCTTCTTATTTAATCTTCAGACCCACCCAGCAATGCAATATGAGAAATACACTAAAATTAAACAATATTTCCATAATGGACTGAATTGTTTCTGCTTCCCCTCCAATTCATATGCTGAGGTCCTAAACCCCCAATGTGGCTGTATTTGGAGATGAGGCCTTTAAGGAAATAACTAGGGTTGGATAAGGTCATAAGGGTGAGGCCCTAACCCTCTAGGACTGGTGTCTTTATAAGAAGAGGAAGAGATGACAGCAACGTTTTTCTCTCTGTCACACACAGAAGAGAGCCACGTGAGGACACAGTCTGCAAGCCTGGCAGAATGGTCTCATGCACCAATCTCAATAGTACCCTATCTAGCCTTCAGAACTGTGAAAAAATTAATTTCTTGTGTTTAGGCCAGTCAGGCATCAGTATTCTGCTTGGAGTCCAAGTAGGCCAATATGAATTCCAAAGTCAAAAAGATGATAAATGGTAAAGAAGGGATTTAAAAGCAGATCTCTGGACACCAAGTTTAGTATTCTAATACACCATGCAAAAGTCCTTGTTAATGTCAATTCCAACCTGACTTTAGACTAAGCTCTGCATTTTCCAGCAACTCAGAGAGATGAAATGAAAGCTGTTCCTTGTGTACACGTATACAATGATGTGCTGGTGTTTCAGTGTAACTGTTCTCATTGGAAGTGACTGAGACCAAGACAGTAGCTCAGCCTGCTGGAATTCAAGTTTGCCCAGCATCAGAAAGTACCCCCACCTTCTCTTTTCATTTTAACCTGACCTGGTGGCAGCAGCCCTGAGGCCACAGGCTTTCCCTTGGATAGGTTGGGATTCAAGTTTTGTGTCAAGATCTACCCAGACTTTCTTCTAGTTTTCTTTTACCCTTTGCTCAGGGCCCCGAGGCTAGAGTCTGTACCACAGAATGGCCAGAATCCAATTTTGTTCTAGGGTCAGGATGTAACACAGCACTATTTCTTCTTTCGGTTTAACTTTACCCAGTGGGAGTGGTCCTAAGGCTGGAGGCAGACACGTAGACCAGCCAAATCCAAGCGTGGTCACTGGGATTCACCATCCCTCTCCTCATTGTTATGTTAGCTCTTTATAAACAACAGGGGCTTCCCAGGTGGCTCAGTGGTAAAGAAACCACCTGCCAATGGGGGTTCAATCCTTGGGTCAGGAAGATCCCTGGAGAAGGAAATGGCAACCCACTCCAGTATTCTTGCCTAGGAAATCCCATGCAGAGAGAAGCCTGGCAGGTTAGAGTCCATGGGGGTCACAAAAGAGCTGGACACGACCTAGTGACTAAACAACAACAAATAGTAATAACCAAAGAACTGATTACTTACATTTCTTTATTTCTTTACATTTCTTTACTACTTTACATTTCTTTATGCATCCGGTGAGCTAACTCCCTAGGAGATGGATTCATCATTTCAACATTCTATTGGTAGCTTTTTCAACATTCTATTGGTAGTCACCTCCAGTAACTGATTACAGCACAGCGGTACCATCTATCACCCATTCTACCCTATGGGTGGCCCCGTGGCCATTCAGGAATCAAACGTTTGTCAAGCCCTGATGTCTCATGCTTTTTCTTCCCAAACTGCCTATTTCAGTGGGTCAGGGTCATTATCCTGAATCCCACTTCTCCTAACACCAACTACTTGCAATTGGCCCAAAGATGAGGTTTAAGGGTAGAGTGCTTCAGAGTACCAAGCCTCCCAAATTTCTGACACTAAATACCAGAATAGAGTCCAGATGTAAAGTTAAAGAGCACAGCTCCCGTGGCTGTCCTCACTTACGACACAAACTGAAATTCAGGGGATTTCCAAAGCCACCCTCAGACTTGATCATATATTGAAAGGACTCACACATAGGGAAGAGTCTGGGAATTTTCCAAACATAAAGCTTCTTTGCCCTCAAGACATATTATCCTCCCATCACTGATGCGTGACAGTATGCATGGAGCATGGCCAACAGGGAAGCTCACCCCGTCTTCATTGATTAGAGTTTTTATAGATACTTCATATGAAGGCATAATTAACTGATGGGCCATGCACTTGAACTCAGCATTCAGCTCTCTCCCTCAACCCAGCAGGGCAGATATCAAGGGGCCCAAAGGGCGCACCAGGAAACACTTCAGTAGCATACTATCCAGTGTGACACTAAATAAAAAAGACATTCCTATCACTCAGAAAATTCCAAGGGGTTTAGCTGTTACCTCCTAGGAGCCAGGGACAAAGGTCAGACTTCTCTTTGGGCAAGGCTAAGTTCCCCACTGCAGTCCTTTCATCTGCTTATGCCTTACAGATATGGCTAACCTGCTATAAAGGCAGGTATAATGAAAAATAAAACTAGTAGCCACACTGAAAGTGTGAAGTTCTGCACTCAGTTTTGTCTAATTCTCAAAATAACCCTGAAAAGTTGGTGTTATTGGTCCCTTTTCACAGATGAGAAAATCTGAGGCTCAGAGAAGTTGCCCAAAGTTTTAGAGAGGAAAAATAACAGATCTCATCAAGTTGACACAGCATACCCCTTGTGCTATTACATACATCTTGCCAATGTATTCACTCATTTCTTCTCCAAACATTTATTTTATGTCTACTTACTACTAGGAACTGTTCTAGGTGCTAGAGGTACAACAAAGAACAAAACAGTTAAAATTCACTGCTCACATGGAACAGAATTCTAATGGGAGAGAGACAGAAAAATAACCAGTAAGTAAGCAAAATATATACATTTTGATATATTTGATAAATATATTCCATAAAAGCAAATTGTTGTGGAAAAATAAAAATTAGTACATCTTGTTTAGAGCTTTATTCAAACATATCAAATGTAACAAAACATTTTTGAGACATGGGAAATTTGAATATGGATCAGTATTATACATTAAAAATGCACCTATTAAAAATGTAGACTGAAGTATTTATGGATAAAATAAGAGTGCAAAACTGTTGATAATTATAGATGTTGGATATAAGATATGTGAGAAAGGCCTTTATACTAATCTTTTTAGTTCGTGAAAGTTATGACCAATCTAGATAGCATAGTCAAAAGCAGAGACATTACTTTGTCAACAAAGGTCCATCTAGTCAAGGCTATAGTTTTTCCTGTGGTCATGTATGGATGAGAGAGTTGGACTATAAAGAAAGCTGAGCACCAAAGAATTGATGCTTTTGAACTGTGGTGTTGGAGAAGACTCTTGAGAGTCCCTTGGACTGCAAGGAGAGCCAACCAGTCCATCCTAAAGGAGATCAGTCCTGGGTGTTCATTGGAAGGACTGATGTTGAAGCTGAAACTCCAATACTTTGGCCACCTGATGTGAAGAGCTGACTCATTGGAAAAGACCCTGATGCTGGGAAAGATTGAGGGCAGGAGGAGAAGGGGACGGCAAAGGATAAGATGATTGGATGGCATCACCGACTCAATGGACATGGGTTTGGGTGGACTCCAGGAGTTGGTGATGGACAGGGAGGCCTGGTTTGCTGCAGTTCATGGGGTCACAGAGTCAGACACAACTGAGCGACTGAACTGAACTGATGTTTAAATTTTTACATAATGCAAAGTTTTAAAAAAAAAAGAAAACAATGGATCGAGGGTGGCAGATAGCTCTTGTAATACACCTTATAAGACCAAAGATGTAAATCAGGGAAGACTTCACTAAGAAGGTGACACTGGAGCAAATACTTGAAGGAGGTGAGGGAGAGGGTTCTGTGGATCCAGCGAAAGAAGATTCCAGGCATAAGCAGGAGCTAGAGCAGAGCATGAGGTGGGAATGTGCCTGGCAGGGCATATTCAAGGAAGAAGGAAGTCCAGCTTTGGGGAAGGAATGAGCAATTGAAAAAGTAGTGGGAGGTGGCATCAGAGAGTTAAACAGGGATGGGTGGGGAGGATAGGAAATGTATACTCAGGGTCAAACCCAACAAACAATTCACACCAAACCAAAGGATATCTACAAACCAGGACTTCCCTGGTGGTCCAATGCCTAAGACTCTGCACTCCCAATGTAGGGGGCCTGGGTTCAATCCATGGTCAAGAAACTAGATCCCACATGCTGCAACTAAAGATCCTGCATGACGCAAGGAAGATCAAAGATCCCAAGTGATGCAAATAAGACCTGGTGCAGCCAAATAAATATTAAAAAAAAAAAAAAAACCTACAAACCAATAAGAAAAATGCAGGCAACCTAAAAGAAAAATAAGCAAAAGACTTGATTGGGCATTTCACAGAAAAGAAAAGGGCCAGTAAGCATATGAAAAAGTGTTCTACTTGATTAGGCATCAGGGAAATGCAAATTAAAATCACAATGCTACACCCCCACACCCATGGAAAGATTAAAGTTAAAGGGCTAGTATTGGCGGATGTGTACATTGATATAAATTGCAGTGTCTGCTAAAACCAAAACCTGTACTGTAGCCCTCTTAAGCAATCCATTCCATTTCCAGGTGCATATCCAACAGAAAGCCATAACTTCACCGAACACTGGAGAGGGACGTTCAGAGCAGCCCTCTTCTTAACAGCCCGAACTGAGCCGAGAACTATCCAATGTCCAGTGACAGCAAAATGGGCAAACAATGGGTTACTCTACAGCATTTAAAATAGCAAATGAAAGAAATGAATCTCACAAAAACAGCGAACAAAGGAAGCAGACACAATGGGTCTAACACTGTGTGATTCCAGTTATGTAAAGTTCAAAACCAAGCAAACCTAATCTGCGCAGTTAGAAGACACAGTAGTGACTATCACTGTGGAGAAAATGACTGGAAAGGGGCTTGTGGGGGGTGAGGGGAGGGGAGCTGATGACGTCCTACTTCTTGATCTGATGAAGTGAATTTAATCTGTAAGCAGTCACCAAGGAGCACACACAATTTGTGAGCTTTTCTGTATCTATACTGTCAATAAAATGTTCTTTAAAAAAATCATGCACAAGTGTCTTGCTTTCCTCCTCTGAGCTACTGGCGACAACACCCAGATGCCCTTACTCCCTCATCCCAAGCCAAATAAGAGGCACAAAGAGCACAGTGGATTGTTAAGTTAAAAAAGAGTAGATGTCATGTTTTCTCAGCTCAAGGAGAGGTGGGTGAGCACCCGTGGCTCAGGGCAGTAGGAAAGCAGAGAGGCTGAAGGCAGAGTCCACCAGTAGTGTGCTCCGTGTGACTGGTCACCAGGAGGGTGCTGTCCACAGAGACTTACAAGAAGAAAATCTGCTCTTGGATGCGAACACGAACATCAGACTTTGGCTTCAGCAACAAGTTCACTTTTTTACAACAAGCTGGACACCTTCTGGGATGCTCCCCCTCATGCTGCCCCAGAACTCTTCCAGTGAAGAACCATAGGAAGTCATCCTGTCCACAGTGTGATGGATTCCTGCCTTTCCAAGGATGGAAACTCAAGAAGCTGTACATGCAGGTTCTGAGCAGAACACATCACATTCCATTCTTGACAAAGGAACGTGAAAATCTGCTAGAAAAATTTCCCATCCTCGATCCGTCAAGAGAGGCAGTTTAGAGCAGATTGTGAAGGCTCCGTGGATTATTTTAAGTCATGGATATGAGCAGCTAAAGCTCTACATGGAGGCACAAGGACTCTGGGCAGACTGACTTCATGGCATCCATGGTTACACCTGGAAACGGAGATCCAGGACTCATTGATAAGCCAGAAACAGAAAGTCATGTTCCAATATCACTCCTGGGTTATAAGAGATCTGAGCCCAAGGGCTGCCCAGTCACCTGAAGCCTCAGCCCTCAGCCAGTCTAACCAACAACAGCTCTCCTTCCCCACCCCCAGGTGTGGGGATAGGGTGCCTGCCAACTGCAAGCAGCACATCCTCTAACTGCTACTAAGAACACTCGGAGGAGGAAGGCAGATCTGGGGGAGGATCAGGGAACAGGGTGGAGGGCCACAGCACAGCCAGGAGACGATGTGGGGACAGGAGATGATGTGAGAGTGAGTGATGCTCCATCAGAGCAGCCGCCAGTGCAGCCAAAGCAGGACCCCCCACTGTGCAGGCAGTGGGACTTGTGGGTAGGAAGGGTGGCTTCCTACCCCCATGGATCACTTGTCTCCATGGCCTCCAGAAGCATTGCCTCCAGATCCTCCATCCAGGGACCCCAGAAGCAGCTGCTCTGAGCTGAGGCCATGCTCACCCACCTGGACCAGACCTCAGCCAGGCCCAGTGTCTTCTGGGAGCCCTGTTCCTGCCATGGCCTCTTCTCCTCCATCCAGTGTGAAGGCACGATGCTCTGGAAGATAAATACAGGCAAAGCCAGTGAGAACACACAGCTGTTTACTCAGAGCCTAAACCTCCAAGGGACCGCAGGTGCAATACACAAGTGTCCATAAAACAAATGTCATATGGGAACCAGTGAAAGTTCAATGATTATAAAATTATCAGACTGATTTCCTTCTGTAGCTTTAATTCAGAAGGAAATTCAAAAGAAAAAGTATACACATGTCCCGTTAGTGTTTTAGTCTCCTAAAAAAACTATCTTCAATGATTAACATTCATTTGGATACTTGTTTGAATACACTGGCAACACGATAAAAATATTTACTGTAAAATAGACATACCTGCATACACATATGGCTTCCTTGGTGGCTCAGCAGTAGAGAATCTTCCTGCAGGAGACTCAGGTTCGATTCTTGGGTCAGGAAGATGTCCTGGAGGAGGAAATGGCAACACAACTCCACTCCAGTATTCTTGCCTGGGAAATCCCCTGGACAGAGGAGCCTGGTAGGTCACAAAGAGACACAACTTTGCGACCAAACAACAACAACATATACATATATAGATAGGGGTCGAGGAAGGCAATGGCACCCCACCCCAGTACTCTTGCCTGGAAAATCCTGTGGACGGAGGACCCTGGTGGGTTGCAGTCCATGGGATCGCTAAGAGTCGGACACGACTGGGCGACTTCACTTTCACTTTTCACTTTCATGCATTGGAGAAGGAAATGGCAACCCACTCCAGTGTTCTTGCCTGGAGAATCCTGGGGACGGCGGAGCCTGGTGGGCTGCCGTCTATGGGGTCGCACAGAGTCGGACACGACTGAAGCGACTTAGCAGCAGCACACACAGACAGAAAGAGAGAAAAGAGAAAGAAACCCTAGAAATCTGACAATGTCTTTTAATACCCACTTTAATCCAGCTATACCTAGAGCTAAATAAAGTCAGAATTCCCAGGTATTTATACAAGTTAATTACTGTTTGAGTTTCAGTTAGTTTGAGATGAGTTTCCATCATATGTATCCAAGAAATTCTAGAATAAAAAATATATATATTTAAATGTTATTGGTATTTAACATTTGTTGATTCTATTAGTTTAGACTAACAGGCATAAATGGACTTATATGAGAGAACTTTAATATAAGTAAGTGAGAATAAAAACAGAAATGATCTTAGATGTCTTATATCCTCATATCTAGAGCTATGACAAATTTTATACTTTAAATTTTTCCATAGTTTTTAAAGTTTAGTTTTTCCTAATGTGTGTAGGTGGGGCACAAGCATGTTTAACAAAAAGAAGAAAAAGGTCTGCTGTATTTTGAAAAATTATTTTCAAGTTCCAAGAAAGATAGGTTCTATTCACTCCTGGAAAGGAACTTGTTTTGACACAGATTTAATGCCAGTGTATGAAAGAATAGATTTTAAAAATTAAGCTATTTATAACATATGTGGGAAAAAGTGAGCAAGGGAGATTAAATTTGTAATTTAAATAAATATAGTAATACATACAATTAAGGCTCAATGACTATTCGATGCCCTCTTCTCCTCAATACACACACACACACACACACACACACACACACACTCGTATGCACGGCAAAACAGCTACTTTGCTCTAAGGATTCTAGGACACTATATGAGCATTAAACAGTGTGTAAAAATGTGTATAGGAATTTTATGAGACACTTCGCACTAATCATCAAAAAATGAACCAGGACACTTCCCTCCTGGTAAGTCCTACAATGACAGAAAAAGAAACAATTTACAAGGTCAAACCACAAGGATAAGCAGAAGTGGCAGGAAGACAATAGCAATAAAAGTTTGGAAGAATGTGTTGTGTGTGAATGAGTAGCAATTTGTTGGCAAATGTGAAGAAGCCAGAACCTAGCCAGCAGTGGCAGAGTGTGAGCAAGCTAAGCTCTTCCAGGCTGCAGGCCCTGGGAAGCTTTGGATGGGAGGCATCAGGGACCTGTGGTGGATCAGGTGGGTGGAAAATCGGAGTCACTAAGGGAAGAAAAAACAATACATAGTAAAGGGAAGACAAATCTATAAGAAAGGAGATGTAATCTTAATATATACTAGATCAGCTGTGAGTCAGACAGTGTCAAAATAAGCACTGAAAATTGATATAATAATGAAATATTTCTAGATTAGGAAGATGGGAAAAGGGGATATGTGCCCAATTGTAAGAAAGTCAATTCATCTTCAATAGTAGGAAGGAAAGAGAAAAGAAATAAATTGAACTATTAAGAAATAGTATTAGACAAGTGAACTTATACACAGAACAGAAATAGACTCACAGACACAGAAAACAAACTTATAGCTACCAAAGGGGAAAGCAGGCGCAAGGAGGAAAGGATAAATTAAGAGTTTGGAATTAGCAGATACACACTTCAGTTCAGTTCACTTCAGTCACTCAGTCGTGTCTGACTATTTGCGACTCCATGAATCGCAGCACGCCAGGCCTCCCTGTCCATCACCAGCTCCCGGAGTTCACTCAGACTCATGTCCATCAGGTCAGTGATGCCATCCAGCAATCTCATCCTCTATCGTCCCCTTTTCCTCCTGCCCCCAATCCCTCCCAGCATCAGAGTCTTTTCCAATGAGTCAACTCTTTGCATGAGGTGGGCAAAGTACTGGAGTTTCAGGTTTAGCATCATTCCTTCCAAAGACATCCCAGGGCTGATCTCCTTCAGAATGGACTGGTTGGATCTCCTTGCAGTCCAAGGGACTCTCAAGAGTCTTCTCCAACACCACAGTTCAAAAGCATCAATTCTTCAGCGCTCAGCCTTCTTCACAGTCCAACTCTCACATCCATACATGACCACTGGAAAAACCATAGCCTTGATTAGACGGACGTTTGTTGGCAAAGTAATGTCTCTGCTTTTGAATATGCTATCTAGGTTGGTCATAACTTTCCTTCCAAGGAGTAAGCGTCTTTTAATTTCATAGCTGCAATCACTATCTGCAGTGATTTTGGAGCCCAAAAAATTAAACTTTGACATTGTTTCCACTGTTCCCCCATCTATTTCCCATGAAGTGACTGTATATAAAACAGATAAACCACAAGGACCTACTGTATAGCATAAGGAAATATATTCAATATGTTATAATAAGCTATAGTGGAAAAGAATCTGCAAAAGATATATGTATGTGTGTATACATATATACATATATCTACATATATAAATATATCTAATTTGCTTTGCTGTATACCTGAAAATAACACAACACTGTAAATCATCTACATTTTAAAAAATAAGTAGTATTACAGACATGTTAAAGAAATGTGAAGCTAAAAGAGGAAACACTTAAAAGAGATGTAAGTTGTTGTCTTTGGGGAGTGAGAATCAGTAGTGATAAAGACTAGAACAGAGTGCTAACTTGCATTATGACATTAACTTTTTTACTCCATGATGGAGAACATATGTTACTTCAACGATGTTAAATTAAAAGAACTATAAGCATTGCTAAGTGTTAATTACTTACTTGAAGAATTTTCTATTTTTCTGGGTATGTATTAAATTCGTAAAGGTTTAGAGAGTGCAAAAATGAATTGCACGTTAGAACACTTAGAACCCATGAAATGTGCTTGTGGGACATTAAAGAGATTGAGTAGACTCTAAGGCCAAAGTGAAATTCTAACAAGATGATGAGAAATGCTTCAAAAAGAGGAAAATGAATGAAAATGAGGAAAGTGAAAAATGCTAAGTCTAATCGAACAGAAGTGCCAGATACAACCAATATGTTATAGTCCATATGGAAGAATATAAAACAGGATATAAATATGAGCTCTCCATAATAAAACACTGAGAAAAGAGTAAAGCAAGAGAAACAAGAGAATAAATACCATAATATTTTATGAATCACTATTATGACTTGTTAAAATGGGATATATTAGTTTAGATATAGTATATGAAAAGCCTTGAGGATATGTTAAAGTCTATTAGCAGAAAATTACCCTCCCCCAAAACTGACTATGCCTTTCATCAATTCTTCTTTTTTGTGTATTTTGTTTTATATTTTTATTTTTCTAATTATGAAAGTATGATAGCACCTTTACAAAAGACTTGGAAAATACAGAACAAGGTTACATAGTGCCACTATATTTATTTTTTAAGTAGATAAGGATTTTTGGTTGGAGTTTCAATATAAAACTCTCAAATATTAATGAATATATAGAGAAGTAGAAGGATCTAGTAGACCTGAAAAGCACTGTGGACCAATTCAACATAACTAAGATTTATACAATTTTCACACAATGCTGCTGCTGCTGCTGCTAAGTCACTTCAGTCGTGTCCGACTCTGCGTGACCCCATAGACGTCAGCCCACCAGGCTCTCCTGCCCCTGGGATTCTCCAGGCAAGAAAACTGGAGTAGGTTGCCATTTCCTTCTCCAATGCATGAAAGTGAAAAAGTGAAAGTGAAAGTGAAGTCGTGTCCAACACTTAGCGACCCCATGGACTGCAGCCTACCAGGCTCCTCCATCCATGGGATTTTCCAGGCAAGAGTACTGGAGTGGGGTGCCATTGCTTCACACAATAGTAGGATACAAAGTCTATTCAAGTTCCCATAGACTATAAACTAGAAGACACTTGACCATATCCAGGGACGTAAAACAAGGTGCAGAAAATTCATGGTCTCAAGGTATTGAAGTCATACAGAGTCTGTTCTCTTATCACTGTGGAATTAAATTAGGAATCAACATAAAAAGATATTTGAAAATAACCCACATTGGAAGCCTGAATAAGGTTAGACTGAAAAAAAACACAGAGAGTGACTGCAGAAAGGAAAGCATTTAAATGAGAAATTAGTAACAAAATGAGAAATTACTATTAAAGATACTTTAAACAAAAATCCCATGTATTCGTTTCATGGATTCTTTGAAGTCCTTAACAATTTTCCAACAGCATGTTCATAGCACAATGCTGTACACTCATCCATGGATGGTTGAGCTGTATATTTTTTACATAAATAAGGGGAAATTATACCGAGTGAAAACAAAAGCAAAGAAAATAATTCTCTCAGACATGAAAAAATACTTTGTTGTTATTCAGCTGCTCAGTCATGTTCGCCAGGCTTCCCTATCCTTCACTATCTCTCAGAGTTTGCTCAAACTCATGTCCATTGAGTTGATGATGCCATCCAATCATCTCATCCTCTGTCGCCCCTTCTCCTCCTGCCCTCAATCTTTCCCAGCATCAGGGTCTTTTCCAATGAATAAGAATACTTAGTTATTTCCAATGAGTAACTAAGAATAAATACTTAGCTACATATAAAATAATGTTTAAAGAAGTCCGCATGACCTTATACAAGTAGGGAAAGACAACTCTGCTGACCTTAATATACCAAAGGAAAAAAAAAAAAAATCCAGGAAAAGCAGGAAAGAGTTATGATGAATGTATCATTGCATGGTGAGGTGCAAGCCAAAATTTTTCAGACCACCCTATCTATAGGTAATTTGGGGCTTCCCAGGAACTGGATTGAGTTTAGAGGTCCAGAGATCCTCAAATGCCAATGAAAACATTTAAAAAGTAGTTTTCCCTAATAAGCTTTTAATCCAGATAGTAAAAGCAAGTTGGTTATGTACCTTCTGTCTCAGGCCACACAGTCACATTTGAGAATGGGCTTCCCTGGCTGCTCAGTCAGTAAAGAATCTGCCTGCAATGCAGGAGACCCAGGTTCAATCCCTGGATTGGAAAGATCCCCTGGAGAAGGGAATGACTGCCCACTCCAGTATTCTTGCCTGGAGAATTCCAAGACAGAGGAGCCTGGCAGACTACAGTCCTTGGAGTCACAAAGAGTTAGAAAGGACTGACTGAGTGACTAATAGTTTCACACTTTCACTGTTAGGTAGGAAGTAAGGCAAGAGCAATAAGAGGTGGCCTAGCTGAAAAAGTGTCAAGCTGATCTGGAAATACCACCCCAGACACGCCCCAGTGCTGCCCAGGAGCACTCACAGATATCCTACAAAATAACCACGGAGACTTTTCCAAATCAGAGACATGCACCCTTGACACACAGTTGTGTCTTCAAGGGAACTGAGGCAGCCAGGAGCCAATTAAGGGCTCATAAATATTCTATATATACATCTGATTATAACAGATTGAATTATGGGAAGGATATGTGTAATAGAGACCAGCGTTATGTAATAGAGACCAGCGTTATGTAACTTGCAACTGTCAATCAAAACTGTCAGTCCACGCCCTCCTAGATGAACCTGTAAAAGCCCTGTGTTGAAAACCCCTTACCTCATCATTCCAGTGCTTCTCTTGCTGGAGAGAAGCCACCTCTCCGTGGGGGTGATCCTTCTGTTCTTTCTTCAATAAACTTGTTTTTTCCATGGGTAAGACCTCAGATTCTTCTTTGTGTCCTCACCAAGAACCAAGGCCCATGAGGAAGAGTCCTCTTCAATTCTGTCAGGTAACAATATTGGATAAACAATTGCAAATCATTCATTGAGTGCTAATTATGGGTCAAGCACATGTATTACATCCTTTACAAATTCAACAAATGTTTATTGAATATCTTCTAGGTGCCAGACACTGGGGCTATAGTTGTCATAAAAACAGACAGTATGCCTACCTGAAGTTTATGGTCTAGTAACTTACAAAATGAGAACTTACACAACAATGGGAGGAGATGAGGAAGGAAAGCCCAGACTGAGGAGGGAAAGGAGCAGAGAAAAGCCATTGTTGAGCCCTCCCAAAGTAGTGTGAGGGGAAACTCAGAACTTGCAGGAAAATCTAGGGAAGAGAACATGTAGCTGGAAGAGTGGGACACAGATGGGAGCTGGTGAGGAAGACCAAGCACAGCTGCTGCCCTGTATCTGATGGGGGGCCCGGGGCTCCTGTAGGCCAGCAGGGCAGACTGGGCAGAAAAATCTGGAGGCAAAACAGAAGAACAGGAACAAACTAGGACCCACTAGCACATCTGCCTCTGCCTCTTGCTGCAGCCAACCCCAACCGCATGCAAGGACAGCTGCCACTTCACTTTCACCTCCTAAATCTTGCGCATCTCCCGCTTGCCAACTCTAACCATAAAATAAATGTAGTTCCAGCTTAGGTCAGGCCACAGCATACAAAACCAGCACTGTCAAACTGGTATCCTACTCAGTCTTATGCCTCTAATAGGCATATTTAACCTGCAATTACAAAACCTAGCTTTCCCCAAAGATGACGAAGCTGTTCTTGGCATAAGGGAAAACACCCTAAGTGGCTTGCCAAATGAGGTCATGAAGTCTCACTGTTCACTTTATCTTTGGGGGATGGTCATTCTTTTTCTAGACAAATCGCACTCACTCCCCTTAAATATGCTACGAGATAAGCTGAACTACTAGGAACATGTTTTATATGCACTAATAGGAGAATGGAGAGTCGGGGGTGGGGGCAGGCGGGAGGAAAGAGTCCTGTATTGTATAATTTACAAAGTGTGGTCAGTTGCTCAGTAGTGTCCGACTCTTTGCAACTCCATGGACTGTAGCCCGCCAGGCTCGTCTGTCCATGGGGATTCTCCAGGCAAGAATATTGGAGTGGATTGCCATGCCCTCCTTCAAGGGATCTTCCCAACCCAGGGATCCAACCCAGGTCTCCCACATTGCAGGCGGATTCTTTACTGTCTGAGCCACCAGGGATTTGCAAAGTACATACCCAAATAAAGAACCAGTTCTTCTCCAGCAAAATCTGACTTTTTTCTAGAAGAAATTCAAATTGTGACTCGCTTTGGAGATGGCGGTTTGGTAAGGTACCAACATCCCTAAGGGCTGCGCTGGGCGCGAGGGGAGGGAGGGGCTGCAGAGCGCCTGTTGCCCTCCAGCATCGCACCAACGCCCTGCAGCTACCGCTCTGAGACCTGAGATCCAAGGATTCCGGTGGAGCCGCCTGAGGCCACGAAGTTACAGGAGAGGTTTTTGCGCTACACATACAAGTTTTATTTTGAGACCTTATCCTAATGAATTACGGTGAATGTGTAGCTAAACATTGGTTTTTAAAGATGGAAAGAAAAAGTGAAATTGAAGTCGCTCAGTCGTGTCCGACTCTTTGCAACTCCATAGACTGTAGCCTACCAGGCTCCTTCGTCCATGGGATTTTCCAGGCAAGAGTCCTGGAGTGGATTTCCATTTCCTTCTCCAGGGGATCTTCCCAACCCAGGAATCGAACCTGGGTCTCCCTCATTGCGGGCAGATGGGCAGAGGCTTTACCGTCTGAGCCACCAGGGAAGGCCTTTAAAGATGGAAATCACCTAAATAAGAGTAAGGGGATTGGTTAAATTACTGTACCTTGAAAGCACAAAATCATACATACAACCATTAAAAACGATTTTTAAAAATATTGAATGATATAGATGGATTTCCATTATTATATGCGATTAAAAGCAAATACCTAAATAGTATGCATGGTGTGAACATGTTTCGTAAAATCATGTAGGCAAAGGAAAATAAGGTTCAAAGCACCAAAAAGTACTTATATTGACCCTATGAAGTAAGAAGCCATTAATGATAAATAGAATAATATTCAGCTATAAAAAGAAGGAAATCCTGCCATTTTTCAACATATGGATGGATGTTGAGAACATTGTGTGAGTGCACACTAAGTTGCTTCAGTCATGTCCAACTCTTTGCAACCCTATGGACTGTAGCCTTCCAGGCTCTTCTTTTCATGGGATTCTCCAGGCAAGAATACTGGAGTGGATTACCATGCCCTCCTGCAGCGGAGCTTCCCAACCCAAAGATCGAACCCAGATTTCTTTTGTCTCCTGCAATGGCAGGCAGGTTCTCTACCACTAGCACCACCTGGGAAGCCCCACTAAGGGCATTGCATTAAGTGAAATAAATCAGAGAAAAACAAATAGTGTGATCTCATATATGGACTCTAAAGAAAAAAGCCTCATGATACAGAGGACAGACTGATAGGTGACGGGGACAGGACTAGGTGGCTAAAATAGGTTAAGGGTGTCGATAGGTTCAAGTTTCTAGTTATAAAATAAATGGGCCCCAGGGATATAATGTACAGTATGGTGACTATAGCTAATAACATTGTACTGTCTATTTGAAAGTCACTAAGAGAGTGGATCTTCAAAGTTCTATCACAAGAAAAAGTTGTGAATATATGTGGGGAGGGATGTTAACTAGACATATTGTGAGGATCATTTTGCAATATATGCATATATTAAAATCATTGTGTTATACAGTTGAAACTAACATAATGTTATATGGAATTCTATTTCAATTAAAAAATAATCATATAACTTAATTCACAGAAAGGAATTTACTGTGAGGAAAATATAAGCAATAAAAGAATAAAATGAGGAAAGTATTTGCCAAACAATAGATAATCTCTTCAATATGTCACCAATTCTTTAAAATCAATTAGAAAATTGAAGACAAAGGAAACTATAAGCAAGGTGAAAAGACAGCCTTCAGAATGAGAGAAAATAATAGCAAATGAAGCAACTGACAAACAACTAATCTCAAAAATATACAAGCAACTCCTACAGCTCAATTCCAGAAAAATAAATGACCCAATCAAAAAATGGGCCAAAGAACTAAATAGACATTTCTCCAAAGAAGACATACAGATGGCTAAGAAACACATGAAAAGATGCTCAACATCACTCATTATTAGAGAAATGCAAATCAAAACCACAATGAGGTACCATTTCACGCCAGTCAGAATGGCTGCGATCCAAAAGTCTACAAGCAATAAATGCTGGAGAGGGTGTGGAGAAAAGGGAACCCTTTTACACTGTTGGTGGGAATGCAAACTAGTACAGCCACTATGGAGAACAGTGTGGAGATTCCTTAAAAAACTGGGAATAGAACTGCCTTATGATCCAGCAGTCCCACTGCTGGGCATACACACTGAGGAAACCAGAATTGAAAGAGACACGTGTACCCCAATGTTCATCGCAGCACTGTTTACAATAGCCAGGACATGGAAGCAACCTAGATGTCCATCTGCAGATGAATGGATAAGAAAGCTGTGGTACGTATACACAATGGAGTATTACTCAGCCATTAAAAAGAATGCATTTGAGTCAGTTCTAATCAGGTGGATGAAACTGGAACCTATTATACAGAGTGAAGTAAGCCAGAAAGAAAAACACCAATATAGTATACTAACGCATATATATGGGATTTAGAAAGATGGTAATAATAACCCTGTATACGAGACAGCAAATGAGACACTGATGTATAGCATAGTCTTTTGGACTCTATGGGAGAGGGAGAGGGTGGGATGATTTGGGAGAATGGCATTGAAATATGTATAATATCATATATTAAACAAGCCGCCAGCCCAGGTTCGATGCAGGATATAGGATGCTTGGGGCTGGTGCACTGGGACGACCCAGAGGGATGGTATGGGGAGAGAGGAGGGTGGAGGGTTCAGGATGGGAAACACATGTATACCTGTGGCAGATTCATTTTGATATATGGCAAAACCAATGCAATATTGTAAAATTAAATTAAATAAAATTTAAAAAAATAAATAAAAGAAAAGAAAATTGAAGACATATTGAGAAAAGGAAATAAAACTGATTTTTAAATTTTGACATGTTTGATCTCACTCATAGTAAGAAAAATGCAAAATGAAATCAAATCTAAGTATAATTTTTTAAGCCATATGCTTGGCAAAGTTCAGAAACTTTAACACATTGAGCTGGCTAGAGTGTAGGAAAACATTCTAAGGTACTGCTGGTGGGAGTATAAATTGCTAAAACTTCCATGAAGTGAAATAGGCAAATGAGAATTTCAAATGCATGTGGCTTTGTACCCAACAATTTTACTTAAAGGAATTTAACCCACAATTATACTCAATCATGTGGTAATGACATGTGTAAGGATATGTATTACAGCATTTCAGCATTTTTCTTAATAGGAAACAACTAGAAACAACTCAGGGACTGGTTAAATTATGGCATAGCTATACAATACAATATTCTGTGATGGTTAAAAATACTAAGGTACCCCTTCATACACTTATTGGAGAAGGAAATGGCAACCCACTCCAGTATTCTTGCCTGGAAAACCCTATGTATGGACAGAGGAACCTGGTGGGCTACAGTCCACAGGGTCACAAAGAGTCAGGCATGACTGAGCATGCAGACCCTCACTCATACACATATATGGAAATGTCTCTAAGATATATTAAGTGAAAAATTTAAGATTTATAATGGTGTGATAATTGAACACTACTGCTGCATAAAAATAAAACTAGAAATGTGTGTACATCTATGTGAGTCTAAGTAACTTTGTATACACACAGATTGTGTACACGCTGACACAAACACACACCTATATGGTCATAGAGCACCTCACAACAGCAACAGCAAACTGATAGCTGCTTCCCTCCAGGACTGAAGACAGAGTTGACAAGCTCCTACAAGTTAATGAAGTCTAGTTTCTTGCCTCAAACTTGCCCCTTCTTTCATTTCTTCATATTCAAAAATATACTACCACTTATCCCATTGGCTATGTCAGGAAAGTTGAACTCAGTTTTCTTCCTTCTCTTTTCCTCACCTTCCCTGAATTAATCATCAAATCCTGCTAACTTGACCTCCAAAACATATCTCAACTTTGTCTACTTCTGGGCAGAAGACGTTAGTTGTCTCCGTTGTTCATTGTGCCCTTTGTCTTTAGTCATAAAATCCCATGTTTTCAACTAGACCTTTAGTCCTATAATAATCATTTTATTTCTCTGCACTTCTTGCAACCACATGGGGCCATATGACTAAGTTCTGTCCAATGATCTGTAACTAAAAGTATCATGTATAATTTCTATAAATGCCCTTAAAAGGAAGGGGCATACCCTTTTCTCCCCTTCCTCATTCATGTTAGCTGTAATAAAAACAACAAGGCTGGAATCGGAGCAACAATCTTGGACCAGGAGGTAGAGACTACATGCTGGAAAACAAGACAGAAGGATCTAATCCCTGGTATTGATGATTGTGAAGCCACCAATCTAATTCTATGCTGACTATGTGCATAGTTCAATTATGTGAGCAAGAAATAAACATTGTATCTGCCCAAGCTACTATAGTACAAAGTTTTTGGTCAAGGCTATTCCTAATTTCAAGTGATAGATCATCTTTCCATTTCAACCATCAACCATATGGTCCAAGCCCAGCCCATCTCACCTAAACCACTGTAATAGCATCCTAACTGTCCCTGATGCATCCAATCTTGACTTCTCTCTATTCAATTCTACACACTCCATCTAGGGTATTCCTATAAAAAATATACATATGATTAAATCACTTTGTTTACAATCCTTTACTGATTTTCTATTTGTTTTAGGACAAATTTAAAATTCTCAAGACAGCCTATTCAATCTCATATTGGCCCCTTCAGTTCCTCACTTGATATTTCCCGTCCCATGATCAGTGCTACTGTTGCATTCAGTGTAAACCTTTTCTCCCCAATCCTTATTGCCTAACTCCTACTAATCTTTCAGGTCACTGATAATTTGTAACTTCCTCAGAAATTATAGTGAGGAGCCACTTCCTCATGACATCTTGAGCTATTTGTATAGCCCTATACCAAAGCCCGGAGAAGGCAATGGCACCCCACTCCAGTACTCTTGCCTGGAAAATCCCATGGATGGAGGAGCCTGGTGGGCTGCAAGCCATGGGGTCACTAAGAGTCGGACATGACTGAGCGACTTCACTTTCACTTTTTCACTTTCATGCATTGGAGAAGGAAATGGCAACCCACTCCAGTTTTCTTGCCTGGAGAATCCCAGGGGCAGGAGAGCCTGGTGGGCTGACGTCTATGGGGTCACGCAGAGTCGGACACAACTGAAGTGACTTAGCAGCAGCAGCAGCATACCAAAGCCACTCTTAACTTATATGCAGAGTACATCATATGAAATGCCAGGCTGGATGAATCAGAAGCTGGAATTAAGATTGCCAGGAGAAATATCAATAACCTCAGATAGGCAGATGATACTATTCTAATGACAGAAAGAAAGAGGAAATAAAGAGCCTCTTGATGAAGGTGAAAGGAAAAAGTGAAAAAGCTGGCTTAAAACTCAACATTCAAAATCTAAGATCATGGCATCCAGTCCTATCACTTCATGGTAAATAGATGGGGAAAAGTGGAAGCAGTGACAAATTTTATTTTCTTGGACTCCAAAATACTATGCATGGTGATTGCAGCCATGAAATTAAAAGATGCTTGCTCCTTGGAAGAAAAGCTATTATAAACCTAGACAATGTATTGAAAAACAGAGACATTACTTTGCTGACAAAGGTCTGTAGAGTCTAAGGTATGGTTTTTCCAGTAGTCATGTATGGACATGAAAGTTGGACTATAAGGAAGGCTGAGTGCCAAAGAACTGATGCTTTAGAACTGTGGTGCTGGAGAAGACTCTTGAGAGTCCTTGGACAGCAAGGAAATCAAACCAGTCAATCCTAACAGAAATCAACCCTAAATATTCATTGGAAGGACTGATGTTGAGGCTGAAGCTCCAATACTTGGGCCACCTGATGTGAGGAGCCAACTCACTGGAAAAGACCTAAACCAGCCAGCTCCCTGATTCCATATTAGGTAAAAATACCTACCCTGTAGCATCCTAACCAACCACCTAATTCCAGCCCTCCAGCAGGAATTGTCTTTGTCTTGAGGCTAAAAAAATTGGCTACTAGCCCACGAAAGTGTTGCCTCTCCCTTGAGCCAGCCCACTATTTTAACAGCACTCCCGCTCTAATAAACTTTATTCTCATTCTGCCTCGTGACTAGAAATTCTCTTCCAACTTATGCACAGACCATGAAATTATTCTTGATAGTCTTTTCTCTCCTTCCCACCTACAAAATTATTCATGCAATCTTCCTTTAATGTAGGAGTTTCGAATGGTGTATGATTCTAAAGTGCCTAGAGAAAGATACATTCCATGGTCCAAAGAGCATTGTCTTTTTCATTAAACTTGAAGAGATTTATTCAGTACATCTTCTTTTTGGTCTGTAACATATTTCACCAATTTGTCATTTCACTAAAGTCCTTTTCTTCTATTCTCTAGGCCCTTGTATTTTTGACCTGTCTCCTCGATTAAACAGGAAGCTCTATTAGGGTAAGAGGATGATGCTTGTCTCACACATCATTCTATGCCCTCTATCTTAATATTGTTTGGGACATATTGAGGTGTTATAGAAATCATTGCACAGTGATTGAAGACAAGGAACCACCCTTGCCACCATTTTTAATATACTTTTTTCTTTCTTTTTTTTGTATCATATACTACCAACTTGATGGACATGAGTTTGAGCAAGCTCTGGGAGTTGGTGATGGACAGGGAAGCCTGGCGTGCTGCAGTTCATGGGGTCACAAGGAGTCAGACACGACAGAGTGACTGAACTGAACTGACAGGAAGATAAATGTGGGACGCATCCATTTAGGAATTATTGCATACCAAATTTTGAACAAATTTAGCACACTGAACAAGCATAGCATTCTGAACTTTAAAGCAAACTTTTCCCTTCTTTTCTACTAGTGGACTAAACAGAAAGTGAAATCATATGTTTTACCCTCATGAAAGTTTTGAGAAGGACACAAAAACATTTCATCTGGGCCATTCTAGTTCTGCTCTCAAGGAGTTAGGCATCTGGATGTCAGTGACCCAATTCTACAGTGGCTTTTTAAACTCAAGATGCTCCAAAATGTGTGTCTCTATAAAGAGTCTGTCCTTGCCAGTGGCAACACCAAAAATGAATCCAGACCACATTGCTGAAAGTTCTTATATATCAAACAGGGTGCTAAAGACAAAACAGGAATTTTTGCTTTATATCAAAAAGTTTTAATTGAAGATACAGAATAGTATATCCCTGTACTGTCTAGATATTTTATTTGTATGTTTTCTATTTCCTCACCCCTTGAAATGGCAAAATATTTTAGGATTTGTATTTATTTTCTTATTTTTTGAGATTATGAAAACTAGAGACTTTTCTAAAGCCCTGGGTCTTCTACATTTTGACAGCGAGTGTTGGGGATGAACCACTTCTAAAACTTATAATTCCAGGTTCTACACCCCTACACATCAATATATATTTTCATTGCTCTGAAAATGTCTTATACCACCTTAATTAACACACACATTTTGCTAGGTTTTCCTCACTTGGTGAAGACAACCATCTTGTTAATATCTCTAAGCATTGTAGAGTTATTTAAGCTCTAGATAAAAATATCAGAATCTTTTTTTTAAAATATTTTCCCCTGTAAGGGGCAGGGGTGGGGATAGGGAGAAGAGAGAGAGAGAGAAATCAATTTAAGCTTAAAATATAATGTTCAAAATCAAAATTTTAAATGGAATATAGAGTTTCTTAGGATATCTGTACAGAAAAAAACATTTCTATAAGCAAAATAGTAAGAATATTTTCTGCCATTCAAAAAAAGTAAATCTAGATTTACAGATGGCTAACAAACACATGAAAAGATGCTCAACATCACTCATTATCAGAGAAATGCAAATCAAAACCACAATGAGGTACCATTTCACGCCAGTCAGAATGGCTGTGATCCAAAAGTCTACAAGCAATAAATTCTGGAGAGGGTGTGGAGAAAAGGGAACACTCTTACACTGTTGGTGGGAATGCAAACTAGTACAGCCACTATGGAGAACAGTGTGGAGATTCCTCAAAAAACTGGGAATAGAACTGCCTTATGATCCAGCAATCCCTCTGCTGGGCATACACACTGAGAAAACCAGAATTGAAAGAGACACGTGTGCCTCAATGTTCATCGCAGCACTGTTTATAATAGCCAGGACATGGAAGCAACCTAGATGTCCATCAGCAGATGAATAGATAAGAAAGCTGTGGTACATATACACAATGGAGTATTACTCAGACATTAAAAAGAATACATTTGGATCCATTCTAATGAGGTGGATAAAACTGGAGCCTATTATACAGAGTGAAGTAAGCCAGAAAGAAAAATACCAATACAGTATACTAACGCATATATATGGAATTTAGAAAGATGGTAACGATAACCCTGTATGTGAGACAGCATAAGAGACACAGAGGTATTGAGCAGTCTTTTGGACTCTGTGGGAAAGGGCAAGGGTGGGATGATATGGGAGAAGAGCATTGAAACATGTAAATTATCATATGTGAAACAAATCGCCAGTCCAGGTTCAATGCATGATACAGGGTGCTCGGGGCTGGTGCACTGGGATGACCCAGAGGGATGGGATGGGGAGGGAGGTGGGAGAGGGGTTCAGGATGGGGAACACATGTACACCCATGGCAGATTCAAGTCAATGTATGACAAAACCAATACAATATTGTAAAGTAAAATAAATAAACAGAAAAAAAAAAGTAAATCTAGTGATGATGAAAGTCAATCATAAATGTGATGTCATGAGTTGTTTTCTTCATCAATGTAATATCCCATCAAGTATGAAAACCAAAACATCAGTCCACTAGTTTTGATCTGTGTTTGTTCAAACAGCTAAATAATTTGCTGAAACTTTATATATTTTTCTATTTCTTTTCCTTTCCCTCCTGCTCATACTTTGCTGAATTGATTTGAGGGCCAAAAGTAATCATCTTCTGTAACTTCAGCTCTCCATTTTGATATATTTCTACTGACCTTTCCTTCAAGTCATTGGAAAGACAAATCACATTGTCTAAAAGTTATGAGTTGTGTGCTGCTATGGCTGTTTCTTTTTTGCTGAAAGCAATCTGTCCAACCACCCTTTGCCCTTCAAAAATGAATTTCCACAAAACTTATAGTTCTCTAAATTACCCTCACAACATTTTTCAGGTGATTACATTGTTCCATATTTCCATTAGATGTCTCAGAAAAATCCAAAATCAATTGAGTTTGTCACTGAAGCAATCGCTGATAGTAATAATAACAGCTAGTATTTACTGAGCACTTACTCTCCTCCAGGTAATGTGTTAAGTATTTCATAAGTGCAATTTCATTGTATCTTCCCAACAACTCACTATTAGTCAAGAATCTTCAGATTGCAAACGGCAAAAATGCAGCTCTAAAATTCTGGAACATAGTTAACTAAAGACATGACACAGCCTCAATGATGTCATCCAGACACTTTTTTTCTCTCTGCTCCACTTCCTTCTAAATTGCTTTATTCTCAGATTGTCTCTGTGTAATTATGAGATGAATGCCATTAGCTGCATGTTTACATCCTATCAGCAAAACAAACCTGCTGTGAACTGATTTGTATCACTCCCAACTAAATTCATACGTTGAAGTCCCCGCCCCCACTGTGACTATACTGGAGATATAGGAGGTATCTCCTATATCTAGATTAGGAGGTAGTTAAGGTTAAATGAAGTTGTATGGTTGGAACCCTAGTCTGATTGGCTTGGTGTCTTTATAAGAGAAGAAGACACCAGAAAGCTTGTGCTTTCCACCATACGGGGACACAGAGGGGAGGCAACCACCTACTAGCCAGGAAGAATACTCCCCAGAAACTGACCCTACAAGTATCTTGATGTTAGAAATCTCAGCCTCTACAACTGTGAGAAATAAATCTCTGTTGTTAAGTTGTCCAGTTTATGGTATTTTGTCATGGCAGCCCAGCTAACTAATACATAACCCCAGAGGATTTTCTCCAATAACCTCAGGAAAAGTCCCAGAATTGATTCTGATTTGCCTGGTTCAGGTCACATGTGTACCACTGAAACAATCCCTGCAGCATGGGTTTTCCCATTACCAGGTCAGTGTTACCTGCTGACCCTTTAAGCTCCTTCTGTGAGTCAATTTTACTTGAACTATTTGGATCAAAGTTAAGGGGAGGTTATTTTCTGTAGGAAAATTGTTACTAAAAAAACCTAGGAGAAATTGATACAAAGAAAAACAAAGCAGAAGTAGATAGCTTCACATACACTGTGGAAAAGGTATTTCCATTTTCTTTAAGAGGAAACAGGCTGAATGAGATGAAATTACTTGTTGAGAAATTCAAGTCTTGCATATAACAGCTGCTGCTGCTGCTAAGTCGCTTCAGTCGTGTCCGACTCTGTGCGACCCCACAGACAGAAGCCCACCAGGCTCCCCTGTCCCTGGGATTCTCCAGGCAAGAACACTGGAGTGGGTTGCCATTTCCTTCTCCACTGTATGAAAGTGGAAAGCGAAAGTGAAGTCGCTCAGTCGTGTCCAACTCTTAGCGACCCCATGGACTGGAGCCTACCAGGCTCCTCCGTCCATGGGGTTTTCCAGGCAAAAGTACTGGGGTGGGGTGCCATTGCCTTCCCCGAGCTGGGTGGAATTCAGATTCTCAAGTCTGAACTCTGAGACACCGTACTTTTCAGCCTTATTGATGCTGAGGACCTTAGGGAATGATATATGATGCTGTTTAAGCCTTCTTCATGGTCAACTGCCCTGCTTCCTTTATCACCGGAAATTTAGCAATATGCTAAATAAGTAATATGTTTCTTTCTCTATTATTTTTATCAGAATGATGAAAACAACCCCCCCTCCCAACCAAAACAAAAACAGGAAATGATAACTTTTTTGGATTGGATCGATGATCTATTTAGTCCAACAGCATCTTCAACAATACATTGGGGATGTAATTTATCCCTGATTACCATATTAACAGGAACAACATTCTCAAGCATTTCAGGGTCCTTTAATCACGGCTCTTTTATCCGTGAATGTATCAAAATATTTTTAACCTCTTAATATTTCTTTCTACTCCCTGTCCACCCAGGAAGTACAGTATTTCCTTTTATTTATCCTAATCATGTCTTACTTAAACTCCAAAGAGGCTGCTCTCTCTTGTGTTCAGGATTTGGTGAGGCACTTTCTGTTGATAGCCAAATTAGACCATTGATCTTAGAGATTAGCTGGGGTTTTATCTCCCAATGCACCTCTCTTCTTTCCAACCTAGATCTTGGGCAGTTAAGCTTATCTTCATGAGTCATCCCTCTCATGACATCTTTTCTGAAAAAAATTTACTTAGCAGATGAGATGTGGTTCAGAATCATTTAAGGAAAAACATGTTCCAAGGCAAGTTTACAATACAGGCAAAGACTAAGCCGTCTCCATGTCTCTGGTCCCGATCAGTTGGTAACAGAAATCGTTGTGCAGTAGGGAAGATAATGGAGAAGCTGGCAAGGGGTTGGTAAGAAACAGACAGTTAAAGGACTCCTCACCCATTGGATTTATAATAAAGCTAGGTTCCACAACAGAGATGTGAGGCTATAGTGTTCATCAAAACCCTTCAGGCTATTTAATTATGGGCATTGTCACAGTGTATTACAATCTTGGTGCAAGGGCAAAAGCCTCTAGTGAGGTGATCAAAAATGCATTCTTTATAGGAAAATGTTACAGGAAAATATACAAGAAAAAAATGCTTGCTAAAGATGCTAGATTTTTGAGTCAGTCAGCAGGATAGATACATGACAGTTTTCCTAGAACAAGATTTTGTTCCATTAATATTTACCAGAAAATTACTTAAGCATTTTACTGGAATGTTCATTTCTTCCCAAAAAAGAGGTAGCAAATTACACCATTTATGAAGATTCCTTCCTATACCAGGTTTGGGGCAACTTCTCTTTCATAGTAGTCACAGTGTTCAATGATAATGGTGGTCCAGTGGTTAAGATTCCATGCTTCCACCACAAGGGGAATGGGTTCAATCCCTGGATGGGAAATGTAAGATTCCACATGCCGCACAGCCCAAAAATGAAAAAATAAATTAAAATCATAACACCTCAGAAAGTGTGCTTTCTTAAAAATGCAAATCATTAAAAATAAATGTAATGGCCATGGGAAATCACATGACAATGTTTAGAAACTGTATAGCAGAGTGGTTCTGAGTGTGGGTTTTGCAGCCAGACAAACCTAGGTATTCAACCTTGCTGCTGCTGCTGCTAAGTTGCTTCAGTCGCGTCCGACTCTGTGAGACCCCATAGACGGCAATCCACCAGGCCCCACCGTCCCTGGGATTCTCCAGGCAAGAACACTGGAGTGGGTTGCCATTTCCTTCTCCAATGCATCAAAGTGAAAAGTGAAAGTGAAGTCGCTCAGTCATGTCCGACTCTTAGCAACCCCATGGACTGCAGCCTACCAGGCTCCTCCATCCATGGGATTTTCCAGGCAAGAGTACGCCTCAGTTTATTCATATGTAAAATGAAGCTGATAATCATTACCTTGTTGGGGAGAGAATATTAATAAATACTATTTTATTCTTGCTTCTTTCTCCGAATGTTTGTAATTGATCACTTTTATAATCATTATCATAAACAATAATATTATTACTCTAAAATATTCATAGAAACCAGGACCTGTGTTTATATCTATCATGGTCCCTTTCAAGGCTCGAGATAAATTTTAAAAATTTAGAAAATCTGCGCACCGGGATCTTAGGGAATATTAAACGTTGAGTTTCCCACACTATGGGAGTCAGGCAAATTCCTAAAACAAAAAACTTTGTAAGTAGAACTGTTTCCTCCCAATAGACCATTGCCATGGCAATTCACCAAATAAAATAGACTTGAAGAAAATATTTTTAATCCTTTCTTGCTCAGTGTCCTTGGTTCAGAGATCTTTTTTGTCTTCTAAATGGGCCATCAGCAAGTTTATGCTACCTCCTATCAAACACTGAAAATCCAGATCAATTCAGGTTTATACTTCATATAAGGAAACATATCTTCATCTTCATCTCCACCTTCAAACTTGTGTTTGGGGACTGTAGCAGACCCGAGGTTTGGCGGCCTGCTTGTTCATCTGTGGAGTCCTCTCCATCATGAAGCAACAAAGGGAATCCATCTGGCCACTGTCTATTCATTTTGGCAGCCCTCCGAGCAGCCAGGACAGAGGCTCGGCAAGCCTTCCCTCAAATACATCAGTCCTCTGTATGATCAGTCGAGTTGCTCCCTGGCAAAGGCAATGTCTGTATTTTAAGATGTAAATTAAAGAAGCATTTCATAGGAAAGTCAGAGAAGGCAATGGCAGCCCACTCCAGTACTCTTGCCTGGAAAATCCCATGGATGGAGGAGCCTGGTGAGCTGCAGTCCATGGGGTCGCTAAGAGTCAGACATGACTGAGCGACTTCACTTTCACTTTTCACTTTCATGCATTGGAGAAGGAAATGGCAACCCACTCCAGTGTTCTTGCCTGGAGAATCCCAGGGACGGCGGAGCCTGGTGGGCTGCCATCTATGGGGTCGCACAGAGTCGGACACGACTGAAGTGACTTAGCAGCAATAGGAAAGTAAACATGGCACTTTTCAATGCTGGATTAAATCCTTTTCTGTTTTATAACCAATAATGCACTTATATCACCTATCTCAACAATCATCACACTTTAGTGTAATTCCTTGTTATCATCTGACACCCTCACTAGGCTGTAAATTGGGGATTCCAAAGACAGTTATATCTGCCTTGCTTAGTGCTATACATGTAGAGGCCAATATAGTGCCTGATGAGCAAATATACAGAGGTTAGGTGAACAAATAAATATTTAATTATAGTCAATTGCTTGAAATTGTGAAAAATAAGATGTATGGGACAATTAAGGAGAAGATTATTTTATCTAGGTTACTGCAACAAGGAGAATGTTCATTTTGTCAAAGAAAGGGAGGGAGTCTGAGTTTTTACAGAGTTGGGTAAACAAGGGTAAGTGTTTAGCAGTGTAGGAGCACATAATAGGCCCTTCCAAGTGGCAGCAATTGTTGTATCAAGTCAACAGAAAAGCAAAGTATATCCTTCCTAGGACACCATCGTTTCCTTATCAGCAGATGCTTCTACCAGTGCCTGAGGTTCTTGGCTGCTTCTCACTCTAGGCTGCCCGCCAGGTCCTGGTAATATAAAGGACTCTCACTGGTTCCCTCCCACCACTTTCACTTATCAGATGATGCATACTTATCAGGCCATCTCCCTTGGAGGCCTGTTTCTATCCAGCACAGTGCCAAATACATGTTTCACATAGTAGGTGCTCCATAAACATAAATTAAATTAATGCATGATCAAGAGTTTGAGCTTTAGAAAATTTAACATCATACTTACAACAATTGTCCTTGTTTTCCTTTTATAATACACATACTTGGCTGCAGAAGCATGTGGGTTAATGTCATTAGGCAAGAATTTATCATGATTCCATGAGTCTCTTGTGTCACATTTTAGAATCATCCTTTTAAATTTTTTTAATGTTCCTATTCTAAATGCATTATGTTGCTCATGTCCACACTTAAACTCATCCACCACTTTCCTGCCCATTAGCACAGCTTCCTAAGTCTTTCCTGCTCATCAGGGAATCAGTACTCATCAGCTTGGTTTTTCCCTACTCAGAATAGTTCAGCATTAGCTGCAGACTTGGAGATTTCACAGTATAAAACCTTCTGCAGATCCTTTATAAATGTACTAAATAAGGCTGACTCAGACCAACCCCTGAGGAACCCCACTGTGCTTACCCTTTTCCTTCTAAACAAATGTGCATTTCTACCTACTCATTTTGCTCCCTGTCTCTAAGCTAATACCAAATCTGAGACAAAATGCCCTTACCCAATCTACAGTGACAATGATTCCCATTAAACTGTACTTTGGGGATCTCACAAAGAACAAAATACCACCTGAGGGACAGCGGCAATTCAGTGTGCTGATATGACATTATTGTCACCATCATGCCATCTAAGAACCATTTTAACTCAAAGGTTAAATCCTGTTCCCGTAGAAATTCAGGCACAAAAAAAGGCCAGTAGAACTGAGGCACAATGGAATATTTGAAACCCGAATTCCATCAAGAGCACTTATTCAGTAGATGGGGTTTCAGAATCCTGAAGACTTCATCATGATGTGCCCCTTTGGGAATGTTGCTGTCTTCGGAATGAGGCTTTGTCAATTGTTTACAGAATCCTTGGAGAGCTCTATGCAAACTAACATTCTTAATATCTATGAGCCAGAGTGACTCTCTTTGGCTCAGTTTTGCATCTGTGCTAACTTTAACATTTGTTAACTTTGGGAGTCACCAAGAAGGATGCAAGAGCTCCTCCTGCTCAGCACCTTCTTCTATCACTACTAGAATGCCTCTGTCTTCAGACTTCTCACTCTGTAATGCAATTATCTGCTTATGTATTTCTCCACTATCAGAACATGATTGATTTATGGTGGGGATCATATTATATTCATCTCCATGTCACAGGAGCCTAGCACATGTAGGTACCTACTACATATTCCTTGAATGAGTGAACGGATGAACAAATGAATGACCAAACCAATCACACCGCACTCATCCCCAGCCCCAGCCACTCTACTTGAAACAGGAGCCACAAAATGAGAGCAAGTTTATTAAGGAAACTGGGCAGGTAGTCAATGTGTTTCACACCTGCTGCATGGAAAACGCACAGTGACCTGCACGAACATCCAAATGAGCACACGGTCAAGTTTCCAACTCCATTTCTCTGCCCACTTCTCCTTTTCCTCTGACAGTTCCTCCCAAGACAGGAGTGAAAACTCTCATGCCAAATACTACCTGCCTACTAGGTCGCCACAGCAAAATATGACAGACGGGGGGTTACATAACAAATGCATTTCTCACAGTTTTAGAGGCTAGAAATCTGAGAGCAAGTTGCTGGCAGGTTTGTTTTCTCCTGAGTCCTCTCTCCTTGGCTTGCAAGATGGCCACTTTCTCCCTCTCCTCATATGGCCTTTTCTCTGTGTGCACACATTACCGGTGTCTCTTCTTGTAAGGACCCCAGTCCCATTGGACTAGGGCCACACTCTTGTGACTTCATTTAATCTTAAATACCTTATAAAAGGCTCTGTCTATACACATTTCAATGCTATACTCCCAAATCATCCCGCCCTCTCCTGTTCCCAGAGTCCAAAAGTCTGTTCTATACATCAGTGTCTCTTTTGCTGTCTCGAAAATAGGGTTATTGTTACCATCTTTCTAAATTCCATATATATGCGTTAGGATACTGTATTGGTGTTTTTCTTTCTGGCTTACTTCACTGTGTATAATAGGCTCCAGTTTCATCCACCTCATTAGAACTGATTCAAATGTATTCTTTTTAATGGCTGAGTAATACTCCATTGTGTATATGTACCACAGCTTTCTTATCTATTCATCTGCGGATGGACATCTAGGTTGCTTCCAAGTCCTGGCTATTTTGAACAGTGCTGCGATGAACACTGGGGTACACATGTCTCTTTCAATTCTGGTTTTCTCAGTGTGTATGCCCAGCAGTGGGATTGCTGGATCATAAGGCAGTTCTATTCCCAGTTTTTTGAGGAATCTCCATACTGTTCTCCATAGTGGCTGTACTAGATGGTATGGGGAGGGAGGGGGGAGGAGGGTTCAGGATGGGGAGCACGTGTATACTTGGGGTGGATCCATCTCGATGTATGGCAAAAGCAATACAATATTGTAAAGTTAAGCAAAATAAAATTTAATAAAAAAAGAAAAGAAAAGAAATAAATAAATAAAAGGCTCTGTCTAAAAACATCGGCACAAGGGCCATTAGGGCTTTAAAATATGAATAAGGAGAGGACAAATTCCATCTATAACTACCCCACAACAGACGGTAGCCTCAGGGTGGCTTGGGCTCCAGACTGACTTCCTACCCTTTTCTCTCCTAGCCCCTACAGAAGGGTTCTCTCTCAATTCAAGTCAAAGCTCCCACTTTCAGGGCATTTTTAGGCCGCTTGCATCTATTCATTGAATAAATATTTATTGAATACCTATTGTATGCTTGGCCTTTGAGGTGTATCAGTAAATAAAATACTTAATCTTAGGAAACTGCGATAGTAGATGGTGATGGCAGACAATAAATGATACTGTAAATGACACAGTTACAAAAAGAATAACAACAGGTAAGGAAGGTTGCAGGTGGGATAAAGAAGAAGTTCACAGTATTTAATAGAGTGGTCCAAGTCAGCCTTATTGAGAAAGTGATGTCTGAGTAGACATAAAGAAGATGAGGGATTAGTCCCAACATTCATCTTGGGTGTGAAGAGATGCAAAGGAGACAACCAAGCAAAGAGCCACAGCCAGGATGTGCCAGGACTGGAGAAGCAGCAAGAGGCCCGTGTGGTAGGAGACAGAGACCGCAAGGGCAGCAGCGGGTGAGGTCTGGGAGGTAACAGCTGGGGATGCGGAAGCAGCGCTGGGCCATTACGAGCCCTTTGACATTTAGCATGACTGGATTTTGAACAGATTAGTGACTTGGTCTAACTTATGTTTTAAAAGATCACACTTGACATCAAAACATCAAATGGGCAAGGGTGGGGCGTAGTAAAAGGGTAGAGTTTTTGTGTGCAAAGTTAATTTTTATCAGCATAAAATGGTACATGTGTATATATACATAGTCAAACAAAAAACTATTGACTAACTACCCTCTGTCCTGCAAAATTGTCCTTCAGAAATAAAGAAGAGGAGGCTTTTTCTGACAAATTAAAGCTGAGGGAGTCACCACCACTAGACCTCCCTTACAAGAAATGCTGAAAGACAGTCTTCAAACTGAATAAAAGAATGCTAATTAGCAATAAGAAAACATATGAATATATATGACACACTGGTAAAGATAAACATATAGCCAAATTTAAAAAAAAAACTCTAATACTGTAATATGTTAGAATGTTAACCACTTAGCTGTAGTACAGTTAAGAGTGAATCACTTTAAGTGTGATGTCAATAGGTGGCTTGCCTGTAATGGGGAATTGCTTCTATGACATTGGTTTCCTTTTACTTTATTTATTTAGCTCTGTGGGTCTTAGATGTGGCATGTGGGATCTTGGTTGTGACTCTCAGAATCTTTTGTTATGGTGTGCAGGCTTCTCCAGTTGAGGTGCGAGGGCTCCAGGGTGTGCAGGCCCAGGGTTGTGGCGCGTGGGCTTAGCTGCCCTTCAGCATGTGGGGTCTTAGTTCCCTTACCAGGAATCCAACCCAGCCCTACTGCATTGGAAGGCAGGTTCTTAACCACTGGACCACCAGGGAAGTCCCTGTAATGGGGAATTTTTGAACAGAGACTCTTCCCGGTATAATCCAGTTTATCTCAGTTGACACCCCTGCAACCACCTGCTTCCAAGCCTCATCTCCCTGACAAAGAAAACCTTAACCTGCCCCTCAACTTGACTAACTTTAAACTGGTTACTTTCCAACTATAGGCCCACTACTGATCTCCCTTTTCCTAGAGCATTAACTTTAGAAAATTTGTATTGTAAATTCTTTCTCTGCCCCTTTGAGACATAACACTACTACAACCTGGGCTTCTCAGGTGGCTCAGTGGTAAAGAACCTGCCTGCCAATTGCAGAAGACAAGCGTCAGGAAGATCCCCTGGAGAAGAAAAGGGCAACCCACTCCAGTATTCTCACCTGGGAAAGCCCACGGTCAGAGGAGCCTGGAAGGCTACAGTTCATGGGATCACAAAGGAGTCAGACACAACTTTGCAACTATACAACAACAACTTCTACAACCTAAGAATCATTCTCTAGGAGGCAGGGGAGGGAAGGGCAGCCCTTGAAAATGTAATCATCAAAAACGATTGGGTCCGTATTTCTCTAATCTGTGGGCAGTAGGAGGCTGATGTCGACAAGCAAACACATGTGGCCTAATCACATCAACCAACCTCCTCCTAATACCTTCAGTACTTCCCCATGAGCTCACCTCAATACTAAAACCCTCCAGGGACTTCTCCAGTGGTCCAGTGGTTAAGACTCTACACTTCCAGTGCATAAGGTGCAGGTTTGAGACCTAATCAGGGAACTAAGATCCCACATGCTGCGTGCCCCCCAAAAAGTAAATTAAAAACAAACAAACAGAACCCTCCAGCCTTTTTTTTTTTTCCATGGAGTTCACTCTCTCTTCTGTTATATCTCTATTACAATTAAAGCCCTACCTAGTCTCAAATTAAATCTTTCTTGCCTGTTTAACTCCACCCAGTACAATATTTCGTTGTCAACTTTTTCTCTTAGGTAGACTTTCTCCTCTTTAAGCTCTCAGCATCACCCATCCTGTTCTCAGCAGGCCTAGGGAAGTCTCAATGAGAGCAATGTTTCCCAGCTGCTCCTTTGCAACTTAACTAAGAACAACAGCCTAGGAGAGGTGCTTGAGTTTCTTTTGTTATAAGCAAAACTGAGAACAGATGCCAAATTGCATTATGCTGTAAGAGGATGCACTCTTCCTTTATTTCTTTTTATCTAAACTCTCCCAGTTACCCAAAGCTCAATTTTGTGTACGTGTAGAAATAAAATTCCTTTTCTACATTCCTATATCCTAGTCAAAACAAACCATTTTCTGCCAGACAAAATCTGGCAAAGGGACAGCTTTAAAATGAGGAAAGAGCACCAGATTCTGGCCACTAACCAATTGGTATAATCTTAGGGAAACCTTCACCCTTCACCGAAAATTCTTTTCTCTGCTGAGTAGTAAAGAAACACAACGAGACCAAGGATTATGTTTCATCTCGCATTCCTGCTAATTACCAGGTCAAATAACCTGACTCCCACTCTGAGAGGGACCAAAGCCAACTCATTCTGAGGAGGATAGTTATATAGTTGCTCTATTTATTATCTTGCATGCGTTTAAACACTGCAGTGGTGTAGCTGAGAATACATTTTTTATTATCATTTTTAAGAACAAGAAAAATAGTAATTTCATTACTAGTAGAAATTTTGTAATGCCATTGGAATATATGTTATTGCTACACTAATCTAAAACATGAAACTATTTTTAAATGTAAGAGCATAGTAATGGAAGGGGAGTGATTAAGAAAAACAAGAGATCAAAAATGAATAACCTATATATAGAGATATCTTACTCAACTCATGAGCCTAGGGTTTTATTAAGTTATGTAACAAGTGGGAGAAAATACTCATTCTTTCTCCTTCCCCCCAAACTCTGACAATTGCCCCGCCTTTCTCCCTATCTCCCCACCTACCTCTCATTTCTGTGCTTCATTACACTGATAGCAAGAATGGCGAGAAATCAGCAAGAAAGTCTAGATTCCCACAAGAGAGGGAAAAAATAATTGTGAGAGAAAATAAGAGAGAAGAGACAGAGAAGTGATCTGGAATTGGAAGAATATTTAACGTTGTGAGTTGAAAGAAATTGAGAGCTTCTGAAAGCAGCTTTTGTCCATGAGGAATATTTTAAGAGAGGCAATGATAGGGACACATATTTTAAGTTCTGCTGTATATGAGGAATCTTTCCCACCTTGTTAAACTGAGTAAATTTTTTAAAATAATGCCTTTGTTGTCAATATGGGTTTTCTTAAAAATCACTGCCATGCACGACTGGTGTACTACACCAGAAAGAAGCACAAGAGCCTTGCTTTATTCCAGTTCTGGTTTTTAGACTTTTAAAAAAAAATTCTGAGTTCCACCATCCTGCAGTCTGTAATTTACATTAAGTACTTGGCATTAACCATGGATGGAGGAGCCTGGTGGGCTGCAGTCCATGGAGTCACTAAGAGTCAGACACGACTGAGCGACTTCACTTTCACTTTTTCGCTTTCACGCATTGGAGAAGGAAATGGCAACCCACTCCAGTGTTCTTGCCTGGAGAATCCCAGGGGCAGGAGAGCCTGGTGGGCTGACGTCTATGGGGTCACGCAGCGTTGGACACGACTGAAGTGAATTAGCAGCAGCAGCAGCTCCAGGCTATAATCTTGAGTGGTCAATGGCCCTAAGGGGAACACCACTCCACAGTGGCAGCTAGCGTTGGAAAGACTGTGGCAGGAAGCCACACGTGAGAGCTGGCTCCTATGACTGTCTCAACCATCTTTATCAACGCCGGGTAGTGATAACGAACCATGGTTTTGCACTAGAATGAACAGTCTTCATGACAATGGGTTTGGCTAAAAGTCTTCTAGTCTTTTATTGCTCTAGTGTGAGAAGTGTAAACAAATTCAGCAAGCGCAGGCATCTGTATCCTCTGAAATGTACCCCAAGCTTGATTCCAGACAGAACAGTGACTGATTCAAGGGATTCTTGCCATTGGGATTTAACTGTAAAGTTAGCTGAGTCTAACCACATTTTCTTCTCATGGAGGTATAGTAACAAAGATTTTCTCCTTGATCAAACTCTAATCTGTACCTTCTGAGCTCTGCTTCAACAAACCTCTGTCTTTGGGCATGTCGAGTGACCTCCGGGAGTTGGTGATGGACAGGGAGGCCTGGCATGCTGTAGTTCATGGGGTCGCAGAGTCGGACACGACTGAGCGACTGATCTGATCTGATCTGATCAAGAGAAGAGTCCCACTGAGTCAGTTTAGCCAGAACCCCCATCTTCCACATCTCCTTGCTCATTAGGGTCTCCATTCCCCCCCATTCTCCAGATAATGTCCGATCATCCTAGCTAGCCTTCACTGACAGTCTGAGAGCACTTTAGCCAGAGTCCCTCCCTTCCCCTTGATGTTTCCTCAATAATTTCCTACCCACCAATCCATCCCCCCCACACACACACAGTTCCACTTTTTAAAAAATTCCCCCTTATTCTTATTGTATCAGGATTTGAGCACAATCTCTCTCCTTTACATCAAACCCCTATTACATTAGTCCCTATACCTATCTCGAAGGTCCTTAAAAAAAAATCTGCCTTACTGTTGTAACAAGTGTCATGGATAATTTTTTCTTTACCAATAGTCAAAAGAACTCAAAGATCAGATTTGATCATTTGGGGGTTTCCTTGCTACTAAATGTGAGTTTGTGTGTCAGGTATGGCTTGAAATTTGCTTCCATCCTAACCTAGTAGAAAGTTATGAGCAGGAACGTAAGACCCTTAGCAGCTGCTAATCATTGAAAACTACTTATACATTTGCCAAAAAGAACCCAGTGGTTGTACCAGAGAGATTTGGGTCATTTCACAACACCTACCTCAGTGATGATACAGACTGAGGGTCAGAATCCTGAAGATCTCCCCAGCTACAACCTTCCACCATTTCATCATTTCCCTAAAGGTGCACAGCATCTGCCACCCATGCCTGGAAGCAGTTACATAACCGTGAAAGCACTCCTTGTCTTTCAATCTTCATTTTCATGTTGACTTTTTTTACCTCAAAGTAGATAAAGAAACTGGGTTTTTCCAAAGCCAGCAATCCCTATTTTTAAAGGTGCTATTAAGTAGTGATGGCATAATTGATGTTAGCAATCACTGGAATTCAACAATAAAGCCCCCGAGAGAGGAAAGCGGATTTCTTCTCCCAGCTACCTGTTCGAGGAGACCTCCCCACTGAGTCATGCCTCCTATGGGGAGGTGATATTTGAAGAAAGAAGCTGTTCCACTGCTTTACTCTTTACTTGTCTGGACTGAAAGCTTCTTACTGATATCTCCTGCTGCTCTTTTAACGGAGGGTCCTTTCTCCTATAGCAGGAGTTCTGACATTGCAGGAGAAAACCAGCTGGAGACCAGGAAATGGGATTTTAAACTCTCTGGGTACCTGGCACTGACAAGCACAGGTGACTACATGAACACCTAGAAGAGTTTCCATGGAAACGTGAAGCACTCTGGACATGCACTGTTAGCATTAACCAGCGCTGCTCCATGGACAAGCTCTCCTTCTTTTAAGGGTGCGTGCTAAGTTGCTTCAGTTGTGTCGGGCTCTTTGAGACCCTGTGGACTATACCCCGCCAGGATCTTCTGTCCGTGGTATTCTCCAGGCAAGAATACTGGAATGGGTTGCCATGCCCTACTCCAGGGGATCTTCCCAACCCAGAGATTGAAACCACGTCTTTTGTGTCTCCTGCATTGGCAGACCGGTTCCTTATCACTAGACCCACCTGGAAAGCCCCCTTTCTTTCAAGGAGTCCTTAAAATTCAGCTCAAACCAATATTTTATTGAACAGCTCCTATGGGTCTGCCATGAGTACAAAGGTAAATCAAATAGAGTCCTTTGCCCTCATGAAACTCTGGTCTAGCAGACAAATGTGTCCTGGAAAGAAAGCTCCAAGGTATGATAAGAATACAAACCAATTCGATTAAACCACTTCTAGAAGTGTGAAATGTGAAACCTAAAAGACAGCTGCATATATATATATATATTTTTTTTTAATATAAATATATATATATATATATATATATATTTATATATGTGTGTGTGTGTGTGTTGGGACTTCCAGGTGGCTCAGCAGTAAAGAATGTGCTTGCCAGTGCAAGAGATGCATATTTGATCTTGGAGTCAGGAAGATCTCCCAGAGAAGGAAAGGGCAAGCCATTCCAGTATTCTTGCCTGGGAAATCCCATGGACAGAGGAGCCTGGCGGGCTACAGTCCATGGGGTCACAAAGAGTCAGACATAACTTAGCAGCTAAACAACAACATATGTTGACAATATATATTAAAAACACTTTTTTTTCACTTCTAGGGGTGAGTGGTCAGAAATTAAAATTTAAAGTTTCCACTCCAGAGCAAATGATCCTCCAAACCTACTTCATATTAACTTCGCCAAGGTGCTTATTAAAAGGACAGATTCCCAGTCCTAAGCCTGAACAATTAAGTTTGGTAGGTTTGGGGTAAGGTCCAGGAAACTGTTTAATAAACATTCTAAGCAATTTTAATGGAGTCTTTCTCTGCAGACCAGTTCCCTAAAAAACTAATTTTCTTTCTCTGCCCCAAGTCCCAAAGGAGATCTTTATGTCTAGCCTATTCCAACTTCAGGTGGAGAGTAGATTGCCTTCATTTTTTTGGCATTTGATTATTTGCTTATTGGTTTTTCAAGGTGGCCTCAACAACCTCTCCAACTTCTGGGTTTCAATCACTGAAGAGTTCAACTTTGTGACTCTGCAGGCCTACTTCAAGCAGTTAACCCCACCCATTTCCCCTTACTCCTGACCCAGCCTATCCATCCAGAGTTCACTGAGGCTGTCTCTTTCTCAACAGTTTTTCTTGGTCCTTTCCAGGAGGATGACCAACTGTCTTGGTTGGCCCAAGACAGAAAGGTTTACTGGAACTCAGGATTTTCAGTGATATAGCCAGGAAAAGTCCAGGTAGACCAGGACGAGCTAGTTATTGTAAATAGCTGTGGATTTTGGCAAGTTAGCAGGGGGAAAGTTAATGCTTCCTGGTAGGGCTGATTTATTCACCCCAACCATTTCTAAGCCTTCTCTGTTTTCATCTAACTTCCACCTAGATCCATGGAAACAGAACTAGAATTTGAAACTTTCTTGTATGGATGTGAGAGTTGGACTGTGAAGAAAGCTGAGCACCGAAGAATTGATGCTTTTGAATTGTGGTGTGGGAGAAGACTCTTGAGAGTCCCTTGGACTGCAAGGAGATCCAACCAGTCCATTCTGAAGGAGATCAGCCCTGGGATTTCTTTGGAAGGAATGATGCTAAAGCTGAAACTCCAGTACTTTGGCCATCTTATGCAAAGAGTTGACTCATTGGAAAAGACTCTGATGCTGGGAGGGACTGGGGGCAAGAGGAGAAGGGGACGACAGAGGATGAGATGGCTGGATGGCATCACTTACTCGATGGACGTGAGTTTGAGTGAACTCCGGAAGTTGGTGATGGACAGGGAGGCCTGGTGTGCTGTGATTCATGGGGTCGCAAAGAATTGGACCCAACTGAGTGACTCAGTCAATTTTAGCTGCTGGCTGTCTGCAAACACTCGGAAATGCCAAGTTTTACCTGCCCCTCTTGGATGAAGGCATGGCAACCCACTCCACTATTCTTGCCTGGAGAATTCTATGGACAGAGGAGCCTGGCAGGTTACAGTCCATGGGGTTGCAAAAAGTCAGACATAACTGAAGTGACTTAGCACAGCACACACGTGTTTAGAGGGGGACAGAAATTAACACACCAGTGTCAATGTTCATAAGCGTTGTCAGTCAACCCAATCAGCTCCCCCTCTCTCTGGCTCTAGACTTTACTTTGTATGTTTTAAACATGTATGTAAATGTTATATTAGTAAGATTTTATTCTTTTCATTCAGCTTGGGTTTTCCAAAGTCATTATTCTTTTTTTATTTTTTTCCTGGCCACATCATGTGGAATGAGGGATCTTAGTTCCCTGATCAAGCAACCTCTGCCCCCTGCATTGGGACTGCAGAGTCTTAACCACTGGATCGCCAGGCAAGTCCCCTCTCTGCTTCCAGGCAATTAGTATTAGGTGTCTTCAGGCCTGTGGCTTGCAGGGCTGTATTGGATCCAAATGACAGGTCTCCTGCAGTGACCTGCTCTGTTCCTTGCAATCTGTGTTAAAGCCAAACACTAGAAAGAGGGTTATGTGAAATCGTTGTCAATCCCTGCCACCCCAGGCTTGCTAGATTACCAGAGGAAAAGTTAGTTTCTGCTGAGGGAGGAAGAAATGAGCCAATATTCACTGAGAACCATCTACATGTTAGGTAGTGCCTACCATAGCTCTTTAAAAAACCCATCTCCCTCTAATCAGCCCTACAAAGAAGGCATTTACTATTCCCCTTGACTAATGTGAAACTCAATACACAGACAAGTGTTGGGAGCACATTCAAGGTTACACAGCAAGAAGGTACAGAGTACAGCAGATTCAAGCAGCGGAAATGGTCTGAGCAACAGCTTCCCCTTCACCTGGCACGCTCTGCTTCTCCCCACAGGGTTCCTGCTCCTTTCCCACGTTCGGTTTAATTAACATGGAACAGGCAAGGAGGATGCTTTTCAAAACCCAGCTCCCTGCAGTGGAAGCTCCCAGCATCCCTCACTTCATCCTTAGCAGCACCTGGATTCTTAGAGAGCAGGGCAGCATGCAGGCATGCTCTCAACTCTGTCTCCCAGGAAGCAGCCGGATTTGACCCTGAGGTTTCCTGCCTCTGCAGGGAGTACACACTGCTTTTCTCGTGGAGGGATCTACTTCTTGCCCACCTTCAGCCCTGCCTCTTCCGCCCCTACTGCTCTCCTAATTTTTTCAGCAGCTGGATATTTCCAGAGGAGCCTCTGCATCTGAGATGATCCACTCTGAGAGTCCCCATCCATTATACCTCTTCTTTTTAATATCTTAAGAAAAAATGACACTGCTGTCTAGTCTAGACTGACTGATTGTGGAGAAACTAGTTGTTCTAGCTACAGTTCATAAGCCAGATGTTGTTCATCAGGCACTAGAGTTTAGTCTGGACTTAATGCAACCCCACAAAACACCAAATCCACAAGCTTTCCCTGGCTTTTCCGTAAGGTAGAGCTTTTGTCCAGCAACCCTGAAATTTCCCCAAGGAAATTTGCTCTTCCAGCCAGAGGCCAAACCCAGACAACAACATAGGAGCCTGGAAAAAGTCCCCACTTCCGCTTCATTTGTTTCATATACCTCTTCCCCAAAATTTAAGGCATCATTCAAGTAGTATTTTCAGAAGGACCTCTGAGTATCTGACTATTTTTCCCAGGAAAATAAGAATATTTAATTTTTAATTATAACCAGAGTTACAATGAAATCAAAATGCATGTATAAGATCTTTATTTCAACAGTCTCTTTGCTGTCCTGGTTAGATCCTGGGCTTTATAATTAGATGGATAGCAGAGACTTTCGGATTCTTGTACTGTGAGGGCCATAGAGAAGAAAGGCAAGACAAATCACTACTGGCAAAAATATAGAAGCAAAAAAAATTAAAAAGTGAGAAGAAACAAATATTTTGGATCTCTTTTTAGACAGTTTACTTTCTGTGATGACATGATAAGCTTGAAGCCTAGATGTTAAACCTAATCTCTTAATTCACATCATTCAAATTTCTAGAAAACAACCTGACCTTCTCTCCTGCAACTTGGGAAGAACAATGGCATCAAATTACATGTTCACTGTAAATTATCTGCTGTTCTTTTTAACTTAGGTATATCTTTTTTCAAGCTGATTGGGTTAGCAGAGATACCCCCAAAGCATACCTAACCTACAGATTCCTTCCTCAGATACATCATCTGCCTCATGGACAGCAGTGTTTTATTTCAGACAGCATCCAACTCAGCAAAGACAGCAAAGACCTCCTTCCTTAAACCTGCCTCCAAATCACCCACCACAAGCCCAAATCCTCCAAGTGCATTCTAAGACCTCCCCCTCCCTGCCCTGCCACGTCTCTCTGTGACATTTGTTCTCCCTCTTTGCAGCTCAGTGAGCTCTATTCTCGGAGCAGGCAATGGCACCCCACTCCAGTACTCTTGCCTGGAAAATCCCATGGACAGAGGAGCCTGGTGGGCTGCAGTCCATGGGATCACCAAGAGTTGGACAGGACTGAGCGACTTCACTTTCACTTTTCACTTTCATGCATTGGCGAAGGCAATGGCAACCCACTCCAGTGTTCTCACCTAGAGAATCCCAGGGACAGAGGATCCTGGTAGGAGGAGGCCGTCTATGGGGTCACACAGAGTTGGACATGACTGAAGCGACTTAGCAGCAGCAGCAGTAGTATTCTGCTCCATTCTGTCTGGCAGTAGTGTGTACCTGGTGACTTTCCAGAGGCACTGAGCGGGCACAGGGGTTCTAGGAACAGTGCTGTTGCTCAAAAACTGAATCCTTGAATAAATCACTCCCTTTCTCTGGGTCTCACTTCTCACATGAAAAATAGAGCAGATGTGACTTAGCCATAAATAATCTACATGCAAGCATAAAATTCATTTTATTTTTATAAATACTCAAATTTTTCTTTCGTGAGAACTTATTTGGACTTGACTGTTGGCTCAGATGATAGTGAGTCTGCTTGCAGTGCAGGAGATCTGGGTTCAATCCCTGGGTCAGGAAGATCCCCTGGAAAAGGGAGTGGCTACCCACTCCAGTACTCTTGCCTGGAGAATTCCATGGACAGAGGACGTGGTGGGACACAGTCCATGGGGTTGCAAAGAGTCGGACATGACTGAGTGAAACTTTAACTTTTCATTCGTTATCAGAAATGAGGAAACTAAATTTAAGCCAATCTGGAAGACTTGATTCAATCTAGTCATTTTCTATCATTTCGGGTTTCAAATGTCGCTTTCTTAAGTAATATCATTATCATCAGCCACCAAGGAATCCTAAGTCCTCTGCCCTAGGTTCTCTCGGACCTGAGTCCCACCAGCCAGGCTGTCAGCATGCAGGGAACTCACCCATGACCCCCATCACGTGAGTCTGAGTCTTGTGGAGGATCTTGTGGAGGACAGTCCAGACATCAGGGTGCACAGGAGCCTGATTACTCATCAGATTCTTGGTTTTCGCTCTGCTTGTTTTTTCCCACCCAGTGAAGTTTCATGGGTGATCCTATGGAGACAGTCCTGTTTCCTCTTTGTCAAACCCTGTGAGGGACCACCAACAGCACAGGCGCCCAGCAGTGGAAAACTGACCAAACAGTCCCTGCTCTCCACTCACTTCCCCACTCACTCGGGGCCCACGGGAGAACTTGAGTGTGTCTGCCACGTTGTCCAACAGGACACAGCTGTCGCCTTCCTTCCCACTCAGTTGTGTCTCTGCACAGGCCTCCCTGTCCGGCACTCACAGGCACCAGATCAGAAGCAAGCACTAGCCAGTAACTCCAAGTCAACTCTCAACCTCTGGGGGATTCTCTTGGGCCCCCTTCCAGACCCAGAAGCAGCCTCCTCTCAAAACAGAGGGAAGACTGGGAACTTTGGGTTAGGACATGACCTCTGCTTACTTTAGAAAGGCCCTCGCTTCCTTCCAGAGTCTTCATTTCTTCTTCTCTGGCAAGTCAAACAGACAGACCAGCTTAGGTCACCTCAACTTTGCTCTCTTCTCCCCACTTGGGATAACCCCCAAGAAGTTGGTTTAGAACCCAAGGGCCTCACAGAACCCAGCTTGAAAAACTACAGTTTTTCCTTCTTCTACCAAAGAAAATTTTTTAAAAATTTTTGTTGGAGTATAGTTGATTTACAATGTTGTATTAGTTTTAGGTGTAGAGCAAAGTGAATCAGTTATATAATATCTATATCCACTTTTTTAGATTCTTTAGAATTCTTATATCATAACATAAAATGGGGGACTTGTCTGGCAGTCCAGTGGTTAAGAATCCACACTTCCAATACAGGGGGGCTCTGGGTTCATTCTGTGGCCAGGGAACTAAGATTCCACATGCTGTGGGGCACGGCCCCCAAAACATTTGTAAAAAAACATATAATAACATAAAATGAGCCCTGAGACTTCCTGAAATGATGCCACTTAGTGCTTGACTTTTCTTCTCGCACCAAAGACAGGAACTATCTCTACCATGCTGGATGCAGACTGCCTCTCTGTGGGAGCATTGCTGGGAACCTGGGGCTTGGGTGAAGGTCTGAGAGGGCAGTGTGTGTATGTGTGTGTGTGTGTGTGTGTGTGCGGGTGTGTGTGTGCAGTGTGTGTGTGTGTGTGTCTGAGATGAGTCACACAGTGACTGGAGGGGCTTTCCCAGCACCATGTTAAGTGAAGCTCAAGTTGTTAAGGGATTTGTGCATGCCTCTCTGTTTCCAAGAAAGAGGCAGGAGTAACAACATTGGAAAGAGAAAGGAGCCGGAGACCCTGCTCTCCTTCCACCTGCAGAATGGAAAGCAAACAGCGTACATGGGGTGAAATCTGCCAACACAGGTGCCGTATAAAGTGAGAGACTGTGACTGACAGGAGAGAAGCGGGTCTTTAGTGGCCAAGAAGGAGCAATCCAGGAACTGGGTAGTCACACAACAAAGTCTGACTAAAACACAGTGAAATCTGGTTGGGTTATGTGTAAATATTTTCTCTATGAATTGACCTAAGGGAAAAAACATTTAATACATTTCACTGATGTATGTTATACTTTAGCTTCAATATTGTTCAGGGCAGGATGTTTTTAATAGGGAAAACTTGGGAAAGTCAGATGACCAACAAATTAGGGTAGGCCAAATGAATCATAGCACATCCATCTGATAGAACACTGCTGTGCTGCTGCTGCTAAGTTGCTTCAGTTGTGTCTGACTCTGTGCGACCCCATAGACGGCAGCCCACCAGGCTCCCCCATCCCACAGTCTTTAATGATATCAAGGGAAAAAATTTAATAAAATCAGAAGATGTTCACTATTATTAAATGAAAAAGCAAGCCACAAAACAGTATGTATATTTGCTCCTATTTTTGTTGAAGAAAAAAAAATTCATAGGGGAAAAAAATCCAAAAGAATATACCTTAGAGATCCCCCACCTCCCCTCCTACTCCAGATAGACAGAAGTACATATGATTTACACTTACTTTTTGAAAAGGCATATGTTTACATTTTTTCAACAGATATTATTTTGTAGTCCATGAAAGAAAAACAAAAATGTTTTTTAAAAACCAAAAGTGAATGGAAGAGAATACCTAGCCATTGAGAGCTGTGTCAAAATGAGAACATTTGTTCCAACGTGCACCTGGGAATTTTCAATAGCAGGAAGACAAGGACAAAGCCATGGGTTCAAACCACTTACCTTAGAGTGGTCAAAAAGAACCTTTGCTGAGTTATGCAAAATATGAAAGGGAGGAAGAAAGAGACTTGGTAGAAGACAGCAGTAAGAGAAATGTGAGATGACCAGAACTCAGGTGAGGGATCCAGCCTGGCAGAGGAAGGAAGAAGGAGAGAAAGCCAGTAATCCTACAGAGCAGGGAATGGTGAAATTTGCTAACAGCCTCAGCATGCAAATAGGTGAAAATGAGGATTATGTCCAAAATGCCCTCTTCTACCCCCGACCTGGGACACGGCATGCTGTTGGAGAAGGCTGGGTCTCTGGAATGCCTCTCTGAAAGGGGGAAAGAAAACACCTTATAACTTCATCATCCTACACATTAGCAGAGGCAGGGCTTCTAAGAAACATCCAAAATTAGGCAAATTCAGAGATAAAAACAAGTAGAGGAATCATCTGCATATTAGTTTCAGAAAAAAAAAGGAAAGGAAATAAGGTTATGATGAAAGCAGGTGGAAAAGAACAAGAGCTGTGAGTCAGACCAATGCTCACTAAAGTACTTTTTAAAATTGGAAGCAATGCATACCCATCACATAGTAAATCTTAATAAATGTACCTATGGTTACATGTCGTAAGTTTCCGCTCTTCTACTAAATTCAGAGCGCCTTCTAAAATTTTCTCTTCGTATTCTTGTTCCAAAGTGCCTAATACATTGCCTTGACTGTAGTAAGTGTTCATCAAACATCTGTGGAAAGAATAAATGAAGGCAGTTACTGATTCTACTTTGGCCTTCCTAAAGGACATCTGATTAATCACAATCTGGACGATTACTTCCTGTAAAACAAATTCATTTGGACACACAGATTGTCACAGGTGGAAGGCATTTCAGACATCACCAAGTCCAGTGCTTTTCTACCACTTTCAGGCAGGTGGTGACCCACACTCAATTTCAGTCAGAGCAACCCAGCTTTTATCTGTTTTATATAGTGGGCTTCTGAATAAAATTTCACTTATGCAGAGTTTCTGAAAACAAGTAAAATCTCAAAATCATGGCATCTGAAACTCTCTCATTTCTTAAACTAAGGAATCAGTGGAGTGGTCTTTTAAGCCATTTCCATGTCAAATGAAACGCCTTATGTCCATTATATTTGAATATCAGATAAACAACACACAAAAATTTTAGTGTGTCTCAAATACAGCTGCACTTGTCCAGCTGTCCAAACTTCAGGGTCCGTAAATGCTCCATCTTAGAAGCAGCTACAGCACAAAGACTTTCAGTGCATTGCTATCAAGAGATTGCTCTTTTTTAAAAATTTTATTTTATTGAAATGTAGTTGATTTACAATGCTGTGTTAATTTCTGCTGTGCAGCATAGAGACTCAGTTATAGACATTTGCTTTTTCATATTCTTTTCCATTATGATTTATCAGGATGTTGACTATTGTTCTCGGTGCTTTACAGTTGTTCTTGTTCGGTTGCTAAGTCATATTCAACTCTTTATGATCCATTGGCCTACAACACTCCAGGCTCCTCTGTCCTCCACTGTCTCCTGGGGTTTGCTCAAATTCATGTTCATTGAGTCAATGATGCTATCTAACCATCTCATCCTCTGCCACCCTCTTCTTGTTTTGCCCTCACTCTTTTTTGCAGCATCAAGGTCTTTGTCAATCAGCCAGCTCTTTGCATCAGGTGGCAAACGTGTTGGAGCTTTAGCTTCAGCAACAGTCCTTCCAATGAATATTCAGGGTTGATTTCCTTTAGGATTGACTGGTTTGATCTTGAAGTCCAAGGGACTCTCAAGAGTCTTTTCTAGCACCACAATTCAAAAGCATCAGTTCTGTGGTGCTCAGCCTTCTATATGGACTAATGCTCATATCTGTACATGACTACTGGAAAAACCGTAGCTTTGACTACATGGAGTTTTGTGGACAAAGTGATGTCTCTGCTTGTTAACACTCTGTCTAGGTTTGTCATAGCTTTCCTTCCAAGAAGCAAACATCTTTTAATTTCATGGCTGCAATCATCAGCCTCAGTGATTTTAGAGCCTAAGGAAAGAAAATGTGTCATATGCTTCTACTTTTTCCCTTTCTATTTTCCATGAAGTGATGGGACTAGATGCCATGATCTTAATGATCATGGTCTTAATGTTGAGTTGCAAGCCAGTGTTTTCACTCTCCTCTTTCATCCTTATCAAGAGGCACTTTTGTTCCTCTTCACTTTCTACCATTAGAGTGGTATACAGTGCTATACAGTAGGACCTTGTTTGCCCATAGATAATAGTTTGCATCCGCTAACCCCAAACTGCTCATCAAACCCGCTTCCACCTTCTTCCCCTTGGCAGCCACGAGTCTAATCTGTCTGTGAATCTGTTTCTGTTTGGCAGATACGTTCATTTGTCTCATTTTTAGATTACACATATAAGTGATATCAGGTGGTTTTGTCAAGACATTATTCTTTAACTCCCAGTTTGAACAATAAAAACTCAGCTCATAAATCATACTCTCCAGTGTGCTATTACGGACGGAGCCAGGATCAAGCAGCCATTACCACAAGAATCCTGACTGTCATTATGGTAAAATGAGCACTTTCCTATCAGAAATGCAAAGTAAGTAAAGTAAATGCCGTTCAGTCATGTCGGACTCTTTGCAACCCCATGGACTGTAGCCTACCAGGTTCCTCCGTCCATGGGATTTTCCAGGCAAGAATACTGCAGTAGGTTACCATTTCCTTCTCCAGGAGATCTTTCCAACCCAGGGATCGAACCCAGGTCTCCCACCTTATAGGCAGACGCTTTACCATCTGAGCCACCGGGGAAGTCTTTTCCTATCAACAGTGTAAGGTACAACTAGTCAGTGTTACCTCAAAGGTAATGCCCTTGACATGTTCACAGTTTAATGGCTCGAGCAGATATGCCCATTTGGGACTGATGAGAATACATGCATGGGTAAGGGCGCTGTGGTAGTTGTGATGCTGACTTTTAGGGCCAACTGAACAGTACATGAACCATGAACTTCCAGATATTCAATCAGAATTTAGAAAAGGAAGAGGAACCAGAGATCAAATTACCAACATCTGTTGGATCATCGAAAAAGCAAGAGAGTTCCAGAAAAAAACATCTACTTCTGCTTTATTTACTATGCCAAAGCTTTTGACTGTGTGGATCACAACAAACTGTGGAAACTTCTTACAGAGATGGGAATATCAGACCACCTGATCTGCCTCCTGAGAAATCTGTATGCAGGTCAAGAAGCAGCAGTTAGAACTGGACATGGAACAACAGACTGGTTCCAAATCAGGAAAGGAGTATATCAAGGCTGTATATTGTCACCCTGCTTATTTAACTTACTTACAGAGTACATCATAAAAAATGTTGGACTGGATGAAACACAAACTGGGATCAAGATTGCCGGGAGAAATATCAATAACCTCAGATATGCAGATGACACCACCCTTATGGCAGAAAGTAAAGAAGAACTAAAGAGCCTCTTGATGAAAGTGAAAGAGGAAAGTGAAAAAGTTGGCTTAAAACTCAACATTCAGAGAACTAAGATCATGACATCTGGTCCTATCACTTCATAGCAAATAGGTGGGGAAACAATGGAAACAGTAACAGACTATTTTGGGGGGATCCAAAATCACTGCAAATGGTGACTGCAGCCATGAAATTAAAAGACATTTCCTCCTTGAAAGAAAGTCATGACCAACCTAGACAGCCTATTAAAAAGCAGAGACATTACTGTGCAGACAAAGGTCCGTCTAGCCAAAGCTTTGGTTTTTCCAGTAGTCATGTATGGATGTGACAGTTGGACTATAAAGAAATCTGAGTGCCGAAGAATTAATGTTTTTGAACTGTGATGTTGGAGAAGACTCTTGAGAGTCCCTTGGACTGCCAGGAGATCCAATCAGTCCATCCTAAAGGAAATCAGTCCTGAATATTCATTGGAAGGTCTGATGCTGAAGCTGAAGCTCCCATACTTTGGCCACCTGAGACAAAGAGGTGGCTCATTGGAAAAGACCCTGATGCTGGGAAACATTGAAGACAGGAGGAGAAGGGGACAACAGAGGATGAGATGGTTGGATGACATCACCAACTCAATAGACATGAGTTTGAGTAAGCTCTGGGAGTTGGTGATGGACAGAGAAGCTGGCGTGCTGCAGTCCATGGGGTCACAAAGGGTCGGACACAACTGAGTGACTGAACTGAATAATCAGACCATAAATCATCATTTACTTCCTTATCCTGGCCATCAAATTACATTTCTTTCCAGGCAAGCTAATATCTTTTCACTTTGGTTCCATCCCATAATGAGCTCCACCACATATGGCATTTGCCAAGCACACTGCTAGGTAATGAAAAGAGAGACATTTCTTTGCCATTTTATTCACGAAGGGAAGCCCTCCCCAGTGATTTTCACCTCCTTCTCACTGACCGTCTCCAGCCACAAGAGGACAGAGATCAAGTTTGTAGCTTTTATGATGGAGGATGGGGCTTCCCTGCTGGCTCACATCCTAAAGAGTCTGCCTGCAATGCATGATAAAGTAGGCATGAGATGGGAGAAATTAAAATTGGGAGATGCCAGTCAAATACATGTAAATCACACTATTATGTCTGCATATTTCCTAAAATTTTGTGAGCATAACTTAAGCTAATTTACTTTTGCTGATGTTGATTTCTATTTGCATGATTCTTTGAGTGATCTTATGTCAGATTTTTCAAGTGATCTTATGTCAATTTTCGATTTGATATGAACAATATAACCTTTTTTTCATGCAGTCTATTTTATCAAAGTGAGGTAGTAGAAGGAATGAAAAGATTTCTAGACGCTAGTACAGGTAACTGGATGAATAAGAGATCTTTTTCAAAGATGTTACTTTTAAAATTAGTTCCTGGAATTTTCTCCTGCTGCTAAGTCACTTCAGTCGTGTCTGACTCTGTGCGACCCCATAGATGGCAGCCCACCAGGCTCCTCTGGCCCTGGGATTCTCCAGGCAAGAATACTGGACTGGGTTGCCATTTCCAGTTCCTGGAATTTTCTCCCGTGGTGGCAAGAACTTCTTTGGTTGGCAAGGAACAGTGCCAAAGATAATATTACCTATCTTCCCACATTTTTGCCCTGCTTGGCACTTTACATAAATTGCTGCAGCTGTGAAGTCAGAGAATGGGTTTTATGCCAGGCCTTTTCACAGAGAAGTGCTTTGTCTCCCTCTGGTGGAAAAATTTATCTTTGCAACATCAGTTGCAGTTCTCAGGCCTGGGTGCACTTTGTGATCCCTCTGCTCACAAGCTCAGTCGTGACCGACTCTTTTTCGACCCCGTGGACTGTACCTGCCAGGCTCCTGTCCATGGAATTTCCCAGGTAAGAATACTGGAATGGGTTGCCATTTCCTTCTCCAGGGGATCTTCCCAATCCAAGGGATCACACCCAAGTCTCCTGCATTGGCAGGCGAATTCTTTACCATTGTGCCACCTTGCAAGCCCTTATAATCACCAGTGGTTCAATAATTCCAATACCCCAGCCCTGCCCCAAACTAAATCAAATGAGGTTGGCAACAGAATCCAGCCATCAATATTTGGTTTAAAAAATATGTACATGATTTTAATATACACTGAGTTAGAAGTTCTAAAACAATGATAAACTGCCACAAAGGGAAAAGAGCAATCTGTGTATGTAGATTCTATCCTCTTCCAGAGGCCCCTTTACAATTTCCAGAGGGGAAATCACTAAGGACTGCCTTAGAATATAAGAACTCTAAATCCCAGTTTCTTCCTGAGTGACTCTCCCTGAGTGAGATAGAATGTACTCACACACACACACACACACACACACACACACACACACACACACAGTAGTACACAATCAGGTACTTTGGCAAAACTGTCATGTAGTTTTACCCGGATTTTCATACTTTTTGTATTTACCAAAACTTTCTCACGTATTTTCTCATTTAATTCTCTTAAGGACCTGTTTGGCCTTGGAATACAGAATGAAGCAGGGCAAAGACTAATAGAGTTTTGCCAAGAAAATGCACTGGTCATAACAAACAAACACCCTCTTCCAACAACACAAGAGAAGACTCTACACGTGGACATCACCAGATGGTCAACACCGAAATCAGATTGATTATATTTTTTGCAGCCAAAGATGGAGAAGCTCTATACAGTCAGCAAAAACAAGACCAGGAGCTGACTGTGGCTCAGACCATGAACTCCTTATTGCCAAATTCAGACTTAAATTGAAGAAAGTAGGGAAAACCACTAGACCATTCAGGTATGACCTAAATCAAATCCCTTATGATTATACAGTGGAAGTGAGAAATAGATTTAAGGGCCTAGATCTGATAGAGTGCCTGATGAGCTATGGTGAGGTTCGTGACATTGTACAGGAAACAGGGATCAAGACCATCCCCATGGAAAAGAAATGCAAAAAAGCAAAATGGCTGTCTGGGGAGGCCTTGCAAATAGCTGTGAAAAGAAGAGAAGCAAAAAGCAAAGGACAAAAGGAAAGATATAAACATCTGAATGCAGAGTTCCAAAGAATAGCAAGAAGAGATAAGGAAGCCTTTTTCAGAGATCAATGCAAAGAAATAGAGGAAAACAACAGAATGGGAAAGACTAGGGATCTCTTCAAGAAAATCAGAGATACCAAAGGAACATTTCATGCAAAGATGAGCTCGATAAAAGACAGAAATGGTATGGACCTCACAGAAGCAGAAGATATTAAGAAGAGATGGCAAGAATATACAGAAGAACTGTACAAAAAAGATCTTCACGACCCAGATAATCACGATGGTGTGATCACTGAACTAGAGCCAGACATCCTGGAATGTGAAGTCAAGTGGGACTTAGAAAGCATCACTATGAACAAAGCTAGTGGGGGTGATAGAATTCCAGTTGAGCTATTCCAAATCCTGAAAGATGATGCTGCGAAAGTGCTGCACTCAATATGCCAGCAAATTTGGAAAACTCAGCAGTGGCCACAGGACTGGAAAAGGTCAGTTTTCATTCCAATCCCAAAGAAAGGCAATGCCAAAGAATGCTCAAACGACCACACAAGTGCACTCATCTCACATGCTAGTAAAGTAATGCTCAAAATTCTCCAAGCCAGGCTTCAGCAATATGTGAACTGTGAACTTCCTGATGTTCAAGCTGGTTTTAGAAAAGGCAGAGGAACCAGAGATCAAATTGCCAACATCTGCTGAATCATAGAAAAAGCAAGAGAGTTCCAGAAAAAGATCTCTTTATGCTTTGTTGACTATGCCAAAGCCGTTGACTATGTGGATCACAATAAACTGTGGAAAATTCTGAAAGAGATGGGAATACCAGACCACCTGATCTGCCTCTTGAGAAATGTGTATGCAGGTCAGGGAGGAACAGTTAGAACTGGACATGGAACAACAGACTGGTTCCAAATAGGCAAAGGAGTACATCAAGGCTGTATATTGTCACCCTGTTTATTTAGCTTCTATGCAGAGTACATCATCAGAAACGCTGGACTGGAAGAAACACAAGCAGGAATCAAGATTGCTGGGAGAAATATCAATAACCTCAGATATGCAGATGACACTACCCTTATGGCAGAAAGTGAAGAGGAACTAAAAAGCCTCTTGATGAAAATGAAAGTGGAGAGTGAAAAAGTTGGCTTCAAGCTCAACATTCATAAAACGAAGATCATGGCATCGGGTCCCATCACTTCATGGGAAATAGATGTGGAAACAGTGTCAGACTTTATTTTTCTGGGCTCCAAAACCTCTGCAGATGGTGACTACAGCCATGAAATTAAAAGACGCTTACTCCTTGGAAGGAGTTATGACCAACCTAGATAGCATATTCAAAAGCAGAGACATTATTTTGCCAAAAAATGTTCGTCTAGTCAAGGCTATGATTTTTCCTGTGGTCATGTATGGATGTGAGAGTTGGACTGTGAAGAAAGCTGAGTGCCGAAGAATTGATGCTTTTGAACTGTGGTGTTGGAGAAGACTCTTGAGAGTCCCTTGGACTGCAAGGACATCCAACCAGTCCATTCTGAAGGAGATCAGCCCTGGGATTTCTTTGGAAGGAATGATGCTAAAGCTGGAACTCCAGTACTTTGGCCACCTCATGCGAAGAGTTGACTCATTGGAAAAGACTGATGCTGGGAGGGATTGGGGGCAAGAGGAGAAGGGGACAACAGAGGATGAGATGGCTGGATGGCATCACTGACTCGATGGATGTGAGTCTCAGTGAACTCTGGGAGTTGGTGATGGACAGGGAGGCCTGGCATGCTGCGATTCATGGGGTCACAAAGAGTCGGACACTACTGAGGGACTGAACTGAACTGAAATGTCCATCCATAGGAGAATGAATAAATTATGATATATAATGGAATATCACATAGCAATAAGTGAAGATACTATAACCAGAAAGAAAAATATAGATAAATCGCACAAGTATATTTTAGTACAAATGGCGTCAGCCACAACATATGCATACTTTTTGTATATTCTATGCTGTTAGAAATTAAGATAGTTGGTTACTTTCCAATAACAGGACTGGTTTTAACTGGGACAGACCAAGAGAGTAATAACAGAAAATTTGCCTTTTCATTAGATAGATGCATCCACTTTTGGTAACTCATTGAGCTGGATACAATTTTGTGACATGAGAATTTTTTTTTTTTAAACCAGGATGGTAGAAAATAGTTTCATTAGGAATCAAGTCTTCCCTGTGCTTTTCACCTTAAGTGGGGGAGTTTTAATTGATACTACCAATTTTCCAAAATGGATATATCAAGTACATTAGCATCAGCAGGGCATGAGTAGAAGTTGTTCACAATCACTTGCCATTGTATTGTAACTGGCAATACTCCTCAAACTTTACATGAAGTATCTGGAGATCTTGTTTAAAAAAAAAACAACTTTTTTCCGGGAGCCATCTAGGGTGGAACCCGTGTCTTTTTCTAGCAAGCTTCCAAGCGATGCCCACACTGCCTATTGACTGCACTTTAAGTAACAAGGACCTTGGACAGTCCTTCCAAACTATATTCCTCAACAGTAATGCTTCACAAAATCATCTAGAGATAGTATTAAAATGCTAATCAAAATTTCCTTTCAATACTAAGCATTTCTAAGTTATTTTGTGATGATCCATTAAAAAAAATAAGGGTATCATATACTTATTTTTAGTTAAAACAGGTAAATTAAAACAGTAAATGTTCAAAAAATATACCTATGTGCCAGACACTGTCACTACATTAAATCCAAAATATGTCGAGAAGTGGCAAGAAACATCTCCTGATGATGACCAAAACATGTTTGGCAGCTTGCTGGATAAACACCACTTACCGACTGGCATTACGTATATTGGATTGTCTACTACAGGAGCCAATAAACTTTTCCTGTATATGATCAAATGGTAAAAACTTCAGGCTTTGCAGACAAGGGTCACAACCACTCAACTCTGTAGTATGAATGTAACTATAGATATAGGAGTGATGGCCATAGTATGGTCTCCTAAATACATCTCTGGTTACTGGATCACTGATACATATCTTGATCAATGACATGTATCTTGTCTTCAAATTTCCACTTAATGTGTTATCTGAGAAATCACTTGTTTTCTTTTCTGTTGAAACTTTCAGAAGTTAGTTTTAACATTGCCCAATAATCCATGTACATATTTTACCTCAAGAACATCATTTTGGTGCTGTCAATGGTTATTCATGGTTATTCGTTAAGTAAATGGTATTCTAAGGACGAGTCTCAAAATAAATGATAAATGGAATGATAATATGGACAGGGGGCTAAATGTTAATATATAAACTGTATTCTTGAACCATATACTGCTAGTTGAAGCATATAAAACTCATATTGCACTAGTTTTGTGGGACTAGTCATCAATCATATTGCTGATCAGATCAGATCAGATCAGTCGCTCAGTTGTGTCCGACTCTTTGCGACTCCATGAACTGCAGCACGCCAGGCCTCCCTGTCCATCACCAGCTCTCGGAGGTCACTCAGACTCACATTCATCGACTCAGTGATGCCATCCAGCCATCTCATCCTCTGTCATCCCCTTCTCCTCCTGCCCTCAATCCCTCCCAGCATCAGAGTCTTCTCCAATGAGTCAACTCTTCGCATGAGGTGGCCAAAATACTGGAGTTTCAGCTTTAGCATCATTCCTTCCAAAGAAATCCCAGGGCTGATCTCCTTCAGAATGGACCGGTTGGATCTCCTTGCAGTCCAAGGGACTCTCAAGAGTCTTCTCCAACACCACAGTTCAAAAGCATCAATTCTTCAGCGCTCAGCCTTCTTCACAGTCCAGCTCTCACATCCATACATGACTGGTGTACAAATTGTATGGAAAATATGTATCTGAATTTAGATTGGATATAGAATCTAGTCATGCTGAGTCTGTACCATAAGGTATATCTACTATTTTACATAAATTTATGTCCCTCAGTTACATGGAAAATAAAAAGTGAGTTTTAGAACCAAAGACTGAATTCTTAGCTATTATTAGACTAGGCTCTACCAGCTCAAGCCTTAGGTTTAGAAAGCCACAATGAAGCCTCCCATTTATGAAAGTTTAGCCTACTTGGCCATGAAACAGCCTAAGCAAAGCCTAAAGTTCCTCTTTTTGTGTGTGTGTGGCAGGGGGAGGATGTAGATATTTTTCTGTTTTTAAACATTTTTATTGCAGTATAAATTCATTGACAATGTTATGTTCATTTCTGCTGCACAGCAAGGTGAATCAGTTATACATATACCCACTCTTGTTTAGATTTATTTCCCATTCAGGTCATTACATTAGTTTCCTGTGCTATACACTAGGTCCTTAGTAGTTATGTTTTATATATAGTAGTTCCTTAATGAATTCCATATTTGGGGAAACAAGGGACTTGACTGTGTATGTGACACTGAGACAAAGCTCGGATACTGGTTCAAAGATAATAGTCACCAACAGGAAATGAAAAGCTTTGAAGAATGACATCAGCCAGTAAAATTCCAATCTAGTACCCCGTCTGGTCACTATCTGGGATTTGGCCAAATCAGAAACAGTGATAGCCTACATGCTTTACCAAGTATGAAGAGGGGATGGAAAATGCCCATCTTAATCAAACTGCAGTTATAGCAATTGCATCAGCAGTGATGGTTGTAGGCAGATTAAATAGCTAAAGTACAGTACTTTTGTCTTGCTCCAAAAGCAGTGAATAAGACCAAGATTAGGGAAGCTGGGCAGCTGGGAAGTGAAGCACAGTTTGGTATAGTAGATCAGAGTAGCCAGAACATCACATTCAAAGGTCCCCTCTGATTGAGATTTGAGACTCAGATCAGTAAGAATATTCAGTATACTGGACTGTGGGTATGATTGCATTAACAGATGAACATACCTCTGAAAGCCACAGAGAGAAAAAAATTACAGGCTTAACATACTTACCAATAGGTTACTAAATTTCTTTGAAGTTGTTCCCTTAACTTGCATATAAAGTCTTCACTTCTCTTGAATGCTGCTGAAGATGAAAAAAATTGTAACCAAAAGGAGAATTCAGAAGTATATATCTTCTTTCCATTTTTAGATATATAATATTTTGTTTTCTTCTGTTATGCCTTTAAATAGTATTTATCATCATTAACTTTTGATAAGCATTTGCTAAATTTACTTTTAATCACAAATTGGGGATAAGTTTACATAAGAAAGGATAAAATTTTAAACTTATAGAACACATAAATTAGAAAGTGATTACTCTAAGTATTAAAGCATTTCCTTTACAAAAGCCTTCCTCTAATGATAGCCCCTTGGGCCTTTAGAACTCAGCTTATACTTGTCTTATATTTCATTTTAAATTCTACCTACAAATTTTTAAACTCTCCCTCAAATTTGCTATAACCACTTCATCAAGTGGAATTATTAATACTTATATTCTAAAGTGAGCTTTAATAAAATGTTTCTATTATAACTCTATCATTTTAAAGTCACCATACCTTAAGTCAGGACCAACCTAGACAGCATATTAAAAAGCAGAGACATTACTTTGCCAACAAAGGCCCGTCTAGTCAAGGCTACGGTTTTTCCAGTAGTCATGTATGGATGTGAGAGTTGGACTATAAAGAAAGCTGAGCACTGAAGAATTGATGCTTCTGAACTGTAGTGTTGGAGAACACTCTTCAGAGTCCCTTGGACTGCAAGGAGATCCAACCAGGCCATCCTAAAGGAAATCAGTTCTGAATATTCATTGGAAGGACTGATGCTGAAGCTGAAACTCCAATCCTTTGGCAACCTGATGTGAAGAACTGACTCATTTGAAAAGACCCTGATGCTGGGAATGATTGAAAAATGCTGGGAATGATGCAGGAGGAGAAGGGGACGACAGAGGATGGGATGGTTGGATGGCATCACCGACTCAATGGACATGATGGACATAAGTTTGCATAAGCTTTGGAAGTTGGTGATGGACAGGGACACCTGGCAGGCTGCAGTCCATGAGGTCGCAAAGAGTCAGACACAATTGAGCGACTGAACTGAACCTTAGGTCAAAAAATGCCTCCAAAACATTTTCCAAAATATGATCTCTTGCCACAATAAAGAATGAGTGCAGTTACTCTACAGGGGAAAAAAATTTCCTTTAAATATACATGCTAGAAGCCAGAACCTTTCACTTGGTATTATCAGTCTTTCTAATTTTAGCTATTCTGGTCTCCACAGAATGGTACCTCATTGCAGTTTGGTGCTTATTTTAAAATCTTTTTTCCCAGCTTTATATTTCAAGCAATAAAATTAATTCAAAGACAATTTTATTTTTAGAGATTGCATACAGAATACAGAACACTCAAGGCACAGAACATAGCCATTCCCCCATGAAGTTTGCTCATCTCCTCAGATTCCATCTCCTGACCACGGCTTCAAGGCAATCACTGATCTTCCTTCCCTCAACGCAGTTTTCTCTCTACATATGGCTTTACTTTATTATTTTTATTTATTTTTTGGTTGCACTGGGTCTTTTTTGCTGCATGTGGGCTTTCTCTAGTTGCAGTGCGTGTGTGGACTAAAATTCTATCTTTCTTAGATAACAGTGTTATTTTTTGGCCTCTAGATGTTATCTTCTCTTCCCTTCTAACTTTCTGCTTCTAATCATCTGTGTCCTAAAAAATTCAGAAAGCTAACTCTATTCTATTATTTAAAAATAAAAGATATTCTAATTAAAAACCTGACATCTTTTCTAAAATACGTGCACATTTTAGCAACCAGATGACCTATACACACTTACTTCCTGTACAGATATGTAAAATCACCTGTATTTCCTAACAGATGCAGTAAAAGTCCTACAACAGTTAAATGTAAGTAAACCAAAGATCTAACTTATAACATCTATGTATATAAACACAAACAAAAACCATAGCATCTTTCTGGGCCCATGCCCAGGATAAAAGAAGCTATTATTAAAAAGAAGCTATTATTTTAAAGCCTTAGAAAAGTAGGCAAGTAAACTTATTGTTGACAAGTTTTCTTTATTGAATTAAAATTATACCAGTACAAAATAACAATGTATATACAAAGGGATTTGATGCAACTCAGTATATACAATTATCTTTAAAAAGGTACGATACAAGTTACAATGATTATGAATATAAAATTTATATTAAAATATTCTCCATAAGTGATTTATTTGACTGTTTTGGTTCGAAGTCGTCGTTTGAGAATCTGATGATCGCTTTCTTTCACTTTATGGTCCATCAAAATCTGAAATTAACAATTTCACAAATTTTATAAGTGAAAATAAAAGTAAAAATGAAACCTTACTTACAATTAATAAGATATGTTCATATTTCAGTGTTTAATAACTGAAATAAGTACATGACAGTAATTTTTGTCCTCCTGGACTGCAAGTACACTATCTTCTATAAAAAAGCATGCCTGAGGCAGTACACTTTATAAGAGATTCTTACACAACCACCTCATTGTAAAATTAAAGAAATCCACACTTTTACTGAATTCAGGACACACATAGTTTGAAATAATAATTAAAATACTTCGAAACAAGTATCTCGAGTAATTTTTAAGAAATTATTTTTAGCAATAACAAGTAGAGCATTATTTTGCAACTAAGAAAAGAAACAATTTCAGCCAAGGGAGAAAATCATGTACTTTTATCAGACAGATGGAAAAAAGTTACCAAGAGAAGAGCACCTTGAAAAGTATGTCCTAATGACCCTAATTCTTTACTACTTGCTTCAAGTATCTATCTTTTATCTGACAGCTACTGTCACAAAAAGGTCTCTTCTGATTTTTCTTGGCCACTTCCTGTTGAAAGCTTTTCCTTTAATTATTTTCCCATCTTCACTATTATCCACTAGGCAAATGCAAGCATGATAGAAAATTAGAACTTTCCCTGTAATAGAACAGCGTGTTCTGAGTCAGGAGAATGAGTCAGAGTCAGGTTGACAAACTGCAGTCTTTTCTTAAGAGAACATGGAAGCCTCACAGGGAGAGTGGGAGGAAACAACTGAATGTCAGGTCTATATTTTCACCAGGCAGACTTGGGCCCAGATTTGCACAACTCTTATGATACAGATAACATGAAAAAACAGATGTTAGAAGCCAATAAATGATTAAACAGTGATAATTCTCTTGATGGAATTAAAGTTCTAGAATTCTAATGAGTTTACAAATGCAGATGCACGTGACACCTGTATACATCAATGTAGCATTTACATTCAATTACTATAAACTTAACACATCCAGTACCAATAGCATAACTTTTAAAGCAAGTTTTATGAGACTTGGTGTACAGAATAAAAGATTCAAACCACTATATAATTCAAATTGTAAGCGTACTTCAGAATTAAAAAGAACATAAAGAGTTTTACTTTTAAGAGAACTGAAATAGTAGCTTACCACTTGGCCAGATATATCAATAGGAGATGAAATTTCATTTGTGTATAATTTTCGTTTGGCCCGTTTTGGTCGAGACACATTTTCTTTACTTACTTCTACATTTGAGAACTTTGAAGAGCTCATTGTTTCAATTATCTTCTTTGCTATGAAAAACATTTATCAAAACATTTATCACTTAAATCCTGAAATAATTTCCTAATTGCAAATATTATAAATCCTTCATAAAGAGTCATATTAAAAAGCACTGCAATTTATAAATGGTGAAAGGACACAAAAAGAAATGCCCAATAAATACATGACATAATGATCAACAGCAAAAATAGAAAGGCAAATAAATAAAATATCACTTCACTAATATTCAACATATTGTAAAGGTTGAAATTTGGTAAATTTACTATTGGTTAATTTACATATTGGTAAATTACACTACCACCAGTAAAACTCAAGCATCTTTAATGAGTAAGACGTTAATACTACATTTACGGAAAAGATCAGTACAGATACATAGTGGACCATGTAGCATTAAGAATAATAAGGTGGCAGAGCTAGTTGACTATTCACATGTAAAGATGTCCACAGGAATATTAAGTAAAAGTAACTTGTAATTGTGAACCATTTACTTCCAGTTAACAAACACATGCACACAGATACATAAATTAAAAGATAGAAATCAAATTTTTAACAGTTGATCGTTTCTAGAGAGTTGAAAAGGAATTTTTCAATTTCTTACTTTGTACATCTGCTTTATTTATTTATTTATTTTAACAGACATATACTGATTTCACCAGAAAACATTTCCATTTAGGAATACTTCTGGATATAAAATCCATATATATATATATGTGGGTGTGTATATATATATATGATATCAAATATATATTTTTTAAAAAAAGAAAACATTTAAGGAAATATGCAGAATTAAGTGTCTCCCTGTCAATGGGTGAGCTGAGCCTAAGAGCTGAGGTGCCAGATGTCAGAGGAGCTAATTAAGACAAGCCAACACGAAAGTGAAAGGCTTTAACCACCTACTGCAACTGAATAAGCAAGAGGCTAGACTGAGTGAGCGAAGTCGCTCGGTCGTGTCCGACTCTTTGCAACCCCATGGACTCTAGCCTACCAGGCTCCTCTGTCCATGGAATTTTCCAGGGAAGACTACTGGAGTGGGTTGCCATTTCCTTCTCGAGGGAATTTTCCCAATTCAGGGATCAAACCTGGGTCTTCTGCATTGTAGGCAGACGCTTTTACCATCTGAGACCCAGGGAAGTCTAAACTGAGAAAACCAAACTCCCACCCTGTTCCACACTCCCCCATGGAATAATGCATGGTCTGGGTCAGGTGGATCAGAACAGAAATGGTGGTTCTATCATTGTCAAAAGGCTACTGCACTTGCAGTTTCATGGACCTTGGTGCTGGAGACCAGAGGGGTGGGCTAGGAGTGGAAAAGTACAGTAAGAGTGGAAAAAAGTGTCTCCAAGGTTCCTTCTCCTTCCCCATCATAAAGTCTTCACCAGAGACGCCTGAAAACATTCTCTATTGAAGTCACTCAATTAGGAGCATCCAAATGAAGGCCCTTAAGATAGGAATTCCATGGTAGCTCAGTGGTAAAAGAATCTGCCTGCAATGCAGGAGACCAAGGTTCAGTCCCTGGGTCAGGAAAATCCCCTGGAGAAGGAAATGGCAACCCACTCATTATTCTTGCCTGGAGAATTCCATGGATGAGGAGCCTAGCAGGCTACAGTCCATGGGGTATGGACAAAGAATTGGACACCAGATTGATTATATTCTTTGCAGCCAAAGATGGAGAAACTCTGTACAGTCAGCAAAAACAAGACCAGGAGCTGACTGTGGCTCAGACCATGAACACCTTATTGCCAAATTCAGACTTAAATTGAAGAAAATAGAGAAAACCACTAGACCATTCAGGTATGACCTAAATCAAATCCCTTATGATTATACAGTGGAAGTGAGAAATAGATTTAAGGGCCTAGATCTGATAGACAGAGTGCCTGATGAACTATGGAATGAGGTTCGTGACACTGTACAGGCAAGAGGGATCAAGACCATCCCCATGGAAAAGAAATACAAAAAAGCAAAATGGCTGTCTGGGGAGGCCTTACAAATAGCTGTGAAAAGAAGAGAAGCAAAAAGCAAAGGACAAAAGGGAAGATATAAGCATCTGAATGCAGAGTTCCAAAGAATAGCAAGAAGAGATAAGAAAGCCTTCTTCAGTGATCAATGCAAAGAAATAGGGTAAAACAACAGAATGGGAAAGACTAGAGATCTCTTCAAGAAAATCAGAGATACCAAAGAAACATTTCATGCAAAGAGGGGCTCGATAAAGGACAGAAATGGTATGGACCTAACGGAAGCAGAAGATATTAAGAAGAGGTGGCAAGAATATACAGAAGAACTGTACAAAAAAGATCTTCACGACCCAGATAATCACGATGTTGTGATCACTGACCTAGAGCCAGACATCCTGGAATGTGAAGTCAAGTGGGCCTTAGAAAGCATCACTACGAACAAAGCTAGTGGAGGTGATGGAATTCCAGATGAGCTATTCCAAATCCTGAAAGATGATGCTGTGAAAGTGCTGCACTCAATATGCCAGCAAATTTGGAAAACTCAGCAGTAGCCACAGGATTGGGAAAGGTCAGTTTTCATTCCAATCCCAAAGAAAGGGCAATGCCAAAGAATGCTCAAACTACCACACAATTGCACTCATCTCACACGCTAGTAAAGTAATGCTCAAAATTCTCCAAGCCAGGCTTCAGCAATACATGAACCGTGAACTTCCTGATGTTCAAGCTGGTTTTAGAAAAGGCAGAGGAACCAGAGATCAAATTGCCAACATCCGCTGGATCATGGAAAAAGCAAGAGAGTTCCAGAAAAACATCTATTTCTGCTTTATTGACTATGCCAAAGCCTTTGACTGTGTGGATCACAATAAACCATGGAAAATTCTGAAAGAGATGGGAATACCAGACCACCTGACCTGCCTCTTGAGAAATTTGTATGCAGGTCAGGAATCAACAGTTAGAACTGGACATGGAACAACAGACTGGTTCCAAATAGGCAAAGGAATACATCAAGGCTGTATATTGTCACCTTATTTAACTTCTATGCAGAGTACATCATGAGAAACGCTGGACTGGAAGAAACACAAGCTGGAATCAAGATTGCTGGGAGAAATATCAATAATCTCAGATATGCAGATGACACCACCCTTATGGCAGAAAGTGAAGAGGAACTAAAAAGCCTCTTGATGAAGGTGAAAGTGGAGAGTGAAAAAGTTGGCTTAAAGCTCAACATTCAGAAAACGAAGATCATGGCATCCGGTCCCATCACTGCATGATAAATAGATGGGGAAACAGTGGAAACAGTGTCAGACTTTATTTTTCTGGGCTCCAAAATCACTGCAGATGGTGACTGCAGCCATGAAATTATAAGACGCATACTCCTTGGACAGAAAGTTATGACCAACCTAGATAGCATATTCAAAAGCAGAGACATTACTTTGCCAACAAAGGTTCGCCTAGTCAAGGCTATGATTTTTCCTGTGGTCATGTATGGATGTGAGAGCTGGACTGTGAAGAAAGCTGAGAGCCTAAGAATTGATGCTTTTGAACTGTGGTGTTGGAGAAGACTCTTGAGAGTCCCTTGGACTGCAAGGACATCCAACCAGTCCATTCTGAAAGAGATCAGCCCTGGGATGTCTTTGAAAGGAATGATGCTAAAGCTCAAACTCCAGTATTTTGGCCACCTCATGCAAAGAGTTGACTCATTGGAAAAGACTGATGCTGGGAGGGATTGGGGGCAGGAGGAGAAGGGGACGACAGAGGATGAGATGGCTGGATGGCATCACTGACTCGATGGACGTTGAGTCTGCGTGAACTCCGGGAGTTGGTGATGGACAGGGAGGCCTGGCATGCTGCGATTCATGGGGTTGCAAAATGTAGGACACAACTGAGTGACTGATCTTATCTGATCAGAGTAACAGATTTTTAAGAACTAGGCTCTATTTTCTTCTTTTTTTCCCTTTATTTCCAAGTGATCAACAACAGACATGTACTGCAGTTACAATCCAAAACAGGGAATCTTTATATTCCTAGGAATTTAAAAAAAAAAAAAAAAACCCTGCCGAGTATACAGTAGGGAAGCTGTTAAGCTAAATCAACCGAGTCAGGAAGTCATTACCATCTGGGTACTTCCCTCTACTTGAAAACATGTTTCCTTTTAATATATAAACCATATATTCATTGCTTTTTATGGCAATATATGTTTTATATATCAAAAGGAAATACGTTTTTAAGGAGAGGGGCTTCCCTTGTAGCTCAGTCAGTAAAGAATTTACCTGCAATGCAGGTTCGATTCCTGGGTCGGGAAGATCCCCTGGAGAAGGAAATGGCAACCCACTCCAGTATTCTTGCCTGGGAAATCCCATGGACAGAGGAGCCTGGTGGGCTATAGTCCATGGGGTTGCAAAGGGTCAGACACAACTTAGCAACTAAATAAACAATGGTCAATATAATTAAGTAAAATACCTAAGAATCTAAAATAACAAGTCCCACCTCTCCAAATTTAGACATTTAACAATTTGCTTTTTACCTCTCCAGATATTTCCTATGCTTATATAAATGATACCTTTCAAACAATGTATACTTTTAAATATATATATATATATATATACACAAAAATGGATCTAAGTCTGAAGTTCCCAAACTGTGCACCAAGACATGTTGCAGCAAATTCACAAGAGCAACTTGGAATATTTTAAATTTCTAAGGAAAACAGTGACACTCAAGGTAGTACACAGTTTCAAAAAGGTATCAAATATCCTTCCTTTTGATGGTGACATATTTAGCAACCTGGATGTTCAGAAGCTAAATTTTCAGGGATTGTTTGGCCTTAAGTATTAATGGATGGGACTATTTAGGTGTTTCTTTGGGTGCATGGATGCACTAAAATTACTAACACATTAAAGGCATTGTGAACCAAGAAAGTTTGGGAAGCTCTGTGTAAGTTTTACACAAAGTACTTTTACACAACCAATGTGACTCAATTCAACTGTCCCCCTGCTTTCCGTCACTTTCCCTGCTCATTCTCCCCACCTCTAGTCTCCAATTTATCCCACCACCACCACCACTCGGGTAATTTCATGAAAACTCACTCCTTCCTGCCCCTTTCCTCCTAATAATCTCTCCACATTCTAGATGCCAGATGCATATTGCTACCTAGAACTGCCTGCACAAGTCCTACACTTCCCTGGTACTATACTTATATTAAAATTGTTCTTTCTGGTAGATGTGTATATAAGTATGTATTTATGTATATGTGTATAGAGAGAATATATATCTTAGCACATATTAATACCAGAGTATTAATATGTCTACATTATAAAAAAGCATTAAGCAACTAAACTTAATAGATATTTAAAGAAATATGTTTTTGATATTAGTTCAGTCACTCAGTCGTGTCCAACTCTTTTTGACCCCATGAATCGCAGCATGTCAGGCTTCTCTATCCATCACCAACTCCCGGAGGTCACTCAGACTCACGTCCATCGAGTCAGTGATGCCATCCAGCCATCTCATCCTCTGTCGTCCCCTTCTCCTCCTGCCCCCAATCCCTCCCAGCATCAGAGTCTTTTCCAATGAGTCAGCTCTTCGCATGAGGTGGCCAAAGTACTGGAGTTTCAGCTTCAGCATCATTCCCTCCAAAGAAATCCCAGGACTGATCTCCTTCAGAATGGACTGGTTGGATCTCCTTGCAGTCCAAGGGACTCTCAAGAGTCTTCTCCAACACCACAGTTCAAAAGCATCAATTCTTCGGCACTCAGCCTTCTTCACAGTCCAACTCTCACATCCATACATCATAGCCTTGACTAGACGAACCTTTGTTGCCAAAGTAATGTCTCTGCTTTAATATGCTATCTAGGTTGGTCATAACTTTCCTTCCAAGGAGTAAGCATCTTTTAATTTCATGGCTGCAGTCACCATCTGCAGTGGTTTTGGAGCCCCAAAAAACAGTCTGACACTGTTTCCACTGTGTCCCCATCTATTTTCCATGAAGTGATGGGACCGGATGCCATGATCTTCATTTTCTGAATGTTGAGCTTTAAGCCAACTTTTTCACTCTCCACTTTCACCTTCATCAAGAGGCTTTTTAGTTCCTCTTCACTTTCTGCCATAAGGGTGGTGTCATCTGCATATCTGAGGTTATTGATAGTTCTCCCGGCAATTTTGATTCCAACTTGTGTTTCTTCCAGTCCAGCATTTCTCATGATGTACTCTGCATAGAAGTTAAATAAGGTGACAATATACAACCTTAACGTACTTCTTTTCCTATTTGGAACCAGTCTATTGTTCCATGACCAGTTCTAACTGTTGCTTCCTGACCTGCATACAGATTTCTCAAGAGGCAGGTCAGGTGGTCTGGTATTCCCATCTCTTTCAGAATTGTCCACAGTTTATTGTGATCCACACAGTCAAAAGCTTTGGCATACTCAATAAGGCAGAAATAGATGTTTTTCTGGAACTCTTTTGCTTTTTCTATGATCCAGCGTATGTTGGCATTTGATCTCTGGTTCCTCTGCCTTTTCTAAAACCAGCTTGAACATCAGGAAGTTCACGGTTCACGTATTGCTGAATCCTGGCTTGGAGAATGTTGAGCATTACTTTACTAGCGTGTGAGATGAGTGCAATTGTGCGGTAGTTTGAGCATTCTTTGGCATTGCCTTTCTTTGGGATTGGAATGAAAACTGACCTTTTCCAGTCAGGTAATATTTATCCATGCAGAGGATAAAGCACTAGAATATATACCATAATACTAACAGTGGTTACCTCTAGGATGTATAATCTTCCAGTATTTCAATACTCAAGTTAAATACCATCTCTTCTATTAATATCAAATCTTCCCATAGCCCCCAACAGTTATTTTCCTCCAATACTTTCATAGTTCTTTCCTTGTATCTCTACAATGCATTAAGTAGTCTGCATGCATGCATGCCAAGTCGTTTCAGTTGTGTTCAACTCTGTGCGACCCTATGGACTGTAGCCCTCCAAGCTCCTCTGTCCACTGGTGTCTCCAGGCGAGAATGGTGGAGTGGGGTGTCATTCCCTTCTCCACAGAATCTTTCCACCCCAGGCATCGAACCCATGTCTCTTACATCTCTTGCACTGGCAAGCAGGCTCTTTACCACTAGCGCCACCTGGGAAGCTAGTCTGGATCAATTATTTAAATACAGACTGTCCTCTCCCACCACACAGTGAACACAGGGCACATTAGAGCTTTGTGTTTCCTCCCTCAATACCTAACATTAACACAGAACAGTTTCTACTGGAGATGCAGGAGTCACTGTGGTTGAGTTTATACCAAACAGATATTAGAAAACACCATACATCTAACAGAAAGGGTCATTTAATTAGTAGTCTGCAAACCTTTTGATTGAAGAATAGTTGGAGAATGTTGTAAGAAGTCTCCAAATTTCTGTAGTGTTCCTTCTTTTTTCTTGGCAGACCCGTTTACACCAACTGTGGATGCGTGACTCCGTAAAGAATAAGTTTTCTTAGATGATGGGCGTATGGAAACCTAATAAACAAACATTTTTGTTGTTTTTATTGGTAATGAGGCATGTTAGAACAAACAGTTATAGCCATAGTTGAATTAAAGAGGCCAGACACAAGTTATAAATTCTCAGGCAGGGAACTTGGGGTTAATAATATAAGGAGAGGGATGAAAGGGCCAGAGAATGAGTGTGATAAGAGTGCTAAGTCAGAGGTGAATACACCAAGAAGTACCTGCTACTTGTCAAATGTTAAAGGTTATATATTCTAAGCTGAATTAGATAAATAGAAAATGGAATATAAGTGAGTTATAACCGGACAAAACTCAACTTCTGAATAATTACTAATCAAATTTGACATTTTAATTTTCATCATCTATTTCACAATGTAACTTATGAAAATGGTCGATTTTGGACAAATTAAAAGACAAACCTTTTGTTCCTTTTTGATAGAAGAATTTCTATGCTCAGAAACAGGGGACTTCAAATTAATTCTTGGTGTAGCATTCTTCTTATTTTCAAATTTTACAAAGTCCTAAAAATAATGAAGTTCAGCACTGATTAATTTCTTGACAACATATTCTATCTCTCTCTAGACTCCAGAGGAAGAAAAAAAAAGAAAACAAACAAACAAAAAACCAAGCAAATAGTTCTTAACCAGGAGCAATTCTTGACCCCAGGGGATGCTGGCAATGTCTGGAGATATTTATGATTGTCATTGCTGGGTATAAGAGGCAGGTTTAATGGCAACTAATGGGGGTAGAAGGCAATGGCACCCCACTCCAGTACTCTTGCCTGGGAAATCCCATGGATGCAGGAGCCTGGTAGGCTGCAGTCTGTGGGGTCGCGAAGAGTCGGACACAACTGAACGACTTCACTTTCACTTTTCACTTTCATGCATTGGAGAAGGAAATGGCAACCCACTCCAGTATTCTTGCCTGGAGAATCCCAGGGACGGCGGGGCCTTGTGGGCTGCCGTCTATGGGGTCACACAGAGTCGGACACCACTGAAGCGACTTAGCAGCAGCAGCAGTGGGTAGAGGCCAGGAATACTGCTAAAAAACCCTACAGTGTACAGGACATTGAACTCTTCAAAACAAAGAAATATCTGGCCAAAAATGTCAATCATGCTAAAGGTGAGAAACCCTGACTGAAGGTACAACTTTCTTCTCACAATTTTTCACCTTCAGTGAAATATTACTGATATATAACATATGTGGGTTGAAGTGCACAGCGTGACAATACATGTTTTTATTACAAAATGATTGAAGGTATGAATTTTTCACATGCATCATAATGAAATTACATTACTCAAATGAAGGGAGAACATCTTTTGAGTCCCATCTTTAAAATACAACATAGTAATATATCTACCCTTTTCCCAACTCCCAAATCATGCTGAGCATGACCTCTAATTGGTACTTAGCAACACTGAAAACAAAAATCTTCAGTATAAGCACAGGTAAAAAATAATAGTGAAGAAATAAAATCTGCCTTCAGTACTAAATAGGCATGACATCTTACTCTTTTTCCCCACATTACCTTACTTAAGACAAAATCTTTTGTAGTTATTAACTGAATTGAACTTGTGCAAATCCTAACTGTGCTAAAGATGATAAGCTTAATAAAAGGGGTCAGGGGGCAGGGCGGGGAGGGAGGCAAGAACAGAAAGAGAGAGAAGATCATGACTGAACCTCAGAATTCAAGTTACAAAGTAAAGTCATAAGGATGACAAGAAGCAGATTTTTCTCAAGAGAGGAAAGACAGACAGATGGTAATCAGGGAAAGCAAAGGAAGAAAGATTGTAACTCTATCACATTTGCTGTTTTCAATAGAGCACTTCAAATTTTGAGTCTTCGTAAGAGTAGAATATAGCATTGTATAAATTATTTTCCTGAAGACTTCACAACACTGTTTACTACAGCAGTAAAGAGCCTAGCAAAATCAGTTAAAACTTCAGTTTCTACATGGTTTACTTACAACAATCTGTTGTTTTAAGTAATTCTGAAATGGGGAGTATATACCAGCAGTAAAAAGAATAAAATAACTGTCTCTTAACCCTCGGAATACACAGCCCATTTTTCCTTTTCACTTGGAAAAAATGATTCAAGTCGACATAGGTGTCAGCCACTGTGTTAACAGATGATGATGAAATCAAACTACTTAGTAGAGTTGACCCTTGAACAACACAGCTTTGAAATGCATGAGTCCACTTATACATTGATACCTTTCCATAGTAAATACTATTCAAAGTACACTCTGTACTTTGGTTGAATCCACGGATGAGGAACCTCACACTCAGAGAGCCAACTCTAAGTTACACAAGATTTTTCTGCACAATGACTGGCACTGAGCCCTCATGCTGTCCAAGGGTCATCTGTATCTTAATGGTATCTAAGTGGAGTAAATATAGAATAAAAGTTAACTCAGGCTCTCCAAAACAATCTTTTAAGGTGTTCTATGTGTAGCAAGAAATATGCTAAATAATATTCATTCATCAAATGTATTACCTGACAGAGAGCCTCAGGAGTATGTTTAATATTATTTCTGTTCTTCCACCAGCTTGAAAATACACTACTCTTTAAAGAAGTGAAAAAGACAAGTTGGACAAAAAGTTATTGTGCTAAAGAGTTTTAAACATAAATATTACTTTTAGCATAAATATTGTCATTTATTATGTACCTATCACAGGTACATAATGTTAAGGCAAAACATTTTAAACACATTATATCTAATTTTTTATTTCAAAAGGAGGAAAGTAAGAATCAGAAAATTTATGTGACTTGCTGAACTGACACGGCTAGAATATGCTAGAAGGTTGGTAACCCCACAATAAGAAAGCTGCAGAAGCAAAAGTAAGTCATTTTTGGCCTACCACTAAATAGGATCCAAATTTTCATACTGGCTCACAGAAAAAGAATTTCTCTTCTGAAACCTACTATGATCATAGAGACCTAAGATTTTAACTAAATCACAAGGATTCTATTCGAGCAAGTTAGTCATTTCAGTTTCTCTAATTCCTTTATCCTTAACCCTTTTTCTATTCCACAGGAAGGAAAGTGACTAAGTACGAACAGAAATGGAATACTGAAATAGCTTTCTACTAAAATTCACCACCGTTTGACCTATCACAGCTTCACTGAAACAAGGAAAAATCTACACATTTTAAAATCCTCAAGCTTTTTGTTTAAGGACTATTTACCACAGCGACATTCTTAAGAGTATTAAACATACTGTAAACTATGACTCTGGGTTCTAATACTAGTGCTTATGCACAGGAGGGCAATGTAACAGAGTTTAACTATATAGCTGAACAATAATAAAACTTACTTGTTTAGTTCACTTAATAGTTAAGTATTTACCTCTTCCATTTCATGACTTTTCCTCTTTCGGGCCTTGGGAATCTTAACCGTCACTGGTGAGGTACAACCTGGGTGTTTCACTGCCATTCTGTTTGGCTGTAAAGGTGTAAACTGAATCTCTAACTCAGGTTTTGGAAATCGAGTGCTTTGATTATTTTCTGTTGACACTTCACAAGAGTCAAGGACTACAGATCCATCCTACAACAGAATTTAAAAGGAAAACAAATCTTATTTGCAGAACATGAATTTCTAAATTGCCAAAAATTACCTCTGTCAAATACCTATTAAAAATAATGAACAGGGAAAGATAAAACGTTTGGGTCAAACTCCCCACAACAGGGATAGACAGAGTGAGTGGTCATCTACTTTCTCCAGGTTTACACATGGTACTCAGTATTTCCCAAACCTGTATCATCATAAGAATACTCTGGAGAAATAGTTTTAAAAATTCTTGAACTCTACCACGAATTTACTAAACCAGGAATCTTGAAGAAAAGAGTCTAGGATTTTTAATAAGCACCCTATCTATTCCAATATCTATTGTTTACTGAAAGTTGCTCAGTCGTGTCCAACTCTTTTGGATCCCATGGACTATAGTCTGCCAGGCTCCTCTGTCCATGGGGTTTTCCAGGCAAGAATACTGGAGTGGGTAGCCATTCCCTTCTCCAGGGGATCTTCCCAACCCAGGGATTAAACCCAGGTCTTGCACAATGCAGGCGGATTTTTTATTGTCTGAGCTACCAGGTAATAAGCACCCCCATTGTGGTAAAGTACAGTTTGCTGTGAATACTATTCTTCCTCAAGAGTCCCATCCGCACTCCCCTGAATGGAGGCTGGCTTTAATGGCTTCTGTGACTAACAGCGTGTGGTGGAAGTAACATGATTCTTCTGAAGCCTTGTAAGGAATGCCTTATGCTATTTTCCTGAATTAAAATGCCTTTCTCTTCCCATTCTCTGCTTGGTAAACTTTCATTAGCCTTCAAGACCCAGTATAATGTTCCTTTTTCTACACAGCCACTCAAGCAAAATTCATCCTGTCTTCCTCAGTGTGCCTTCTCAGCACTCTCTTCATAACACTCAGTCCAAACGGTCAAACAAGACAGTCATTAAATACCTGTCTTATTAGAATTCTTACTCCTCAAGGATGGCGATCTTATGTCTTTACCCTCAGGGCTTAGCAAGCTTCCTAACAATGAATGCCCCCATTAAATGTTTTTGAAATAAATATTTTAAAAAGTAATTTTATTTTCAAAAAGTGACATATGATTTTTACCTATTTCATAGGCACTCTGATAAACTCTATGCTATACAATATGAGTCACAGAACCCCAAGCCCACTTCAAACCAACGAAACTTCACTGTGAGGTTATTGGGATTTGGTGATAAAGTCGTAAAGTAGGTAAAATTTCCAAAAAATACTATTTACTAGAATGCTTTTTAAATGGACTACTTATGAGAGAAAACAGTCATCCAAATTTTATCTTTTGTGGGATTTCCTATTTCTGACCATCAAATTTATTTATATTAAAAGATCTGTTGTTTGAGATCAGTATCATTTTGAGAAGATCAGTATCATTTGGGGATCAAATTTACTCAGGAGAACTGCATCTACCCTCAAAAGCCTTTAGTTCTCCTTCCCAGGAGCACTCATAGCTAACTGTACAGCAAGATACCTTCAACAGCTGATTAAATTATACTTTCAAGTGTTATTCAGTAATTAATGGTCATTGGCAAAGAGGGTTAAAGAACAGACTGTGTTATCAAATACCCACCTCTACTTCACCTCTGGAAATTTCCAAACTTGTTGATTGAGGTTCAGTTTCAACCCTGCCGGGATCTGCTGAACTCATTTGTGTGGGCTGGATATCCATGGTCTGTTTTTCCTAAAGTAAGGAAATATTAAAGCAACAAGCCGCTGTAACTGAATATACATTAAAATAGTTCACCTAAAGAATATAAAATCAAGATTTAGATGAATTAATACTGGAAGTAACTAAAGACTTCACTAACCAACTTAACTCTCCTTATTCCTCTTTTGCATGCTCAGAGACTGGGCAACTTTCCAGCCTCTTTTGAGTCTGACCCAAACAGAAATTTGAAAGATTACTTTCAAGTTCCAAGGTGTTTTACATATATTCTCTCATTTTACTTTCACTGCAACTCGGAATTAGATTTGGCAAGAATCATTATTTCTACTTTCCGTATAGGAAATAGAGACCTGAGACATTAAATAACAAAAGCACACTCTGTACTGAGTTGGAGCTTAAACCTCCCAAATCACTTTGATAATGTAATTCTGAAAAACTAGAGGTGTCTTAGGAGTGCAACTACAGAATTAGAGTAGAAAAGACTATACTGATAACTAAACTTTTCCTTGCTGCACGCTCTTCATCCCACTTAGTCACAGGATATTCTCTATTCCTAAACCCTATCTAGAAAAAAAAATCATATTTACATTGCTAAACTTGATAAAGTCCAACATGGACCCTCTAATCACTACCACCAAAACCAAAAGTCAAACACATCTCTTATGACACCTACCCAAAACTGCAAGTAAAAAGATCCTATTTGCACTCAATGCAGAAAGCAACTAGCATGTACTGACTTCCACTGTTGTAATAACTTTGCTAACTGTTTTACAAACACTCTCAATAAATTTTCACAATTCCATTAGGAAGACATCATCACCTCTGATTTAAGGTTCAGAAATGTGAAATAATTTTCCCAAAGGTCCCCAGACCACAATGACAGTAGCTGATACCTCATTTTTCTAACTTTCTATTCTGTACAATTTATACCACATGCTAATACCTGTTTTGAGCAGTCTTTCTCTGAGAATCACAAGGTCTTTTGATGTAAGAGACAGATATACACATACACATTTATTTTATCATTTATCTGAAGGCTTTAGAATGGCATATTTTCAAACGCCAATCATTTACTCTGAAAAGACTAGCTTTAGATGTACCCTGATTCAATTTTCCTGGGAAACATCTATCTGAGAAATGCAATACTTCCTTCATCTAGGGTTCCTAATTCCAATGCATATTACAAAAGTTGCTCCTGGGAATTCCCTAGTAGTTCAGTGGTTAGAACTCGGAGCTCTCACTGCTGGGGCCCGGATTCAATCCCTGATCGGGGAACTAAGATCTTGCAAGCTGAGTGGTGTGGCCAAGAAAAAAAGGGGCCCAGATTCAATCCCTGATCGGGAAACTAAGATCTTGCAAGCTGAGTGGTGTGGCCAAGAAAAAAAAAAAAGTACCTGCTGAATGACTCACATCTCCTCACCACTGTGCTTATTTTCAAAAACAGTGTGTATCTTTATCATAAATTTAGGATGGGCTCAAATATTTAAATATCAGCAAGAGTTCAGGCTGAGTCACACTGCCAATATTTTAAAGACAGATGAGGGGACTAAATCACCAGTTGTTTATTTTCTAAATACTCTACCTGAAGATATGGCCAAAATACTAGAGAAAGTACTATTTCTCAACCAGTCATTGAGGTGAGGAGTCAACTCTGAGTAAACTGTGAAAACTCAAAATTCATGGCAAATATGCAAATAATTTTTTGAATCTATGATTCCTCACTGATCTACTAACATTTTTATTCTTTAAAAGTTAATCAATTAAATAATTTTGGAAAACTCCTATATTTAATCAAAAAAGGCAAAGAAAGAGTAAGATTCTACTGACTGTCTTAGAAGCCTCTGATGTGATCTTTTTTAATTGTTGGATCTCAGTATCTTTTTGTACATTACTGGAGATCAGTGCTTTCAGCTCTATTTCTAAAGCTGCAACCAGCTGATCACGTTCTTCCCGCCACTGCTGGAGGTTACCATCTTTCTCAGCCAACTGTCCTTTAAGGATTTCCTAAACAGAATAAACACAAAATGCTAAAGTAAATGCTGTAACATTATCCATCTAAGAATTTTGGAAGTTATCATGGATAACACAATAAACACAACTGTGAACAGGATATACAACAAATTACATAGACAAGTCTAGATAAAATATTTACTTAAAAAACCAAATACATAATGCCTTTATGTACCTTAACTATCCACATACTATATCCTATCCCACCTCATTCCAAAACAAAAAAAGCTTACCAGGCACTTTCTTCAATAAACAATTATAGCTTTTAAACTAATTCTAGCATTTCCCTCAATATTTGCAAAATGTGATGGTAAAATTAAAAAAAAATAAATGACAAAACCAATAGCAACAAACAACAGAAAAATGAAAATTAAAAATACTTTTTCACTGGGTTCAAAAATCATGAAATAGTGGCAAATTAGAGAAAATATGTGCAAGATCTAAATGTAACTACAAGACCACAATGTTCATAGCAGCACTGTTTACAATAGCCAGGACTTGGAAGCAACCTAGATGTCCATCTGCAGATGAATGGATAAGAAAGCTGTGGTACATATACACAATGGAGTATTACTCAGCCATTAAAAAGAACACATTTGAATCAGTTCTAATGAGGTGGATGGAACTGGAGCCTATTATACAGAGTGAAGTAAGCCAGAAAGAAAAACACCAATACAGTATACTAACACATATATATGGAATTTAGAAAGATGGTAACAATAACCCTGTTTACGAGACAGCAAAAGAGACACTGATGTATAGAACAGTCTTTTGGACTCTGGGGAACGGGAGAGGGTGGGATGATTTGGGAGAACGGCATTGAAATATGTATAATATCATATCTGAAATGAGTCGCCAGTCCAGGTATGATGCCTGATAACGGATGCCTGGGGCTGGTGCACTGGGACGACCCAGAGGAATGGTATGGGGAGGGAGGAGGGAGGAGGGTTCAGGATGGGGAACACATATATACTTGTGGCGGATTTATTTTGATGTATGGCAAAAGCAATACAATATTGTAAAGTTAAGCAAAATAAAATTTAATAAAAAAAAAAGACACTGCTGAAAGAAATAAAGGAACATGTAAATAAACAAGGGGCTTCCCTGGAGGCTCAGACAGTAAAGAATCTGCCTGCAATGCAGGAGACACAGGTTCGATCCCTGGGTTGGAAAGATCCCCTGGAGAAGAGAATGGCAACCCACTCCAGTATTCTTGCCTAGAGAATTCCATGGAAAAAGGAGCCTGGTCCATGGGGTTGCAAACAGTCAAACAAGACTGAGCAACTAACACTTACACTTTCTTTTTTAAATAAACAAAGAGAACCTGTGTTCAAAGATCAAAAGATTCATTATTTTTAAAATATCAGTTCTCCCTTAGAAGATCTAGAGTTAAAGCAACTTCAATAAAAATCCAATCAAGTGTGTGTGTATCTGTGTGTCTGTGTGTGAGTAGAAGTGGAAAAGCTGACTCTAAAAATAACATGAAAATGCAAATGACATAGTCAAATTTACTCTGAAAATGAAGTACAAAGTAGAAGCAATCATACCATGTCATTATAAGCCTGCTGTTGCTACTGCTGCTGCTAAGTCACTTCAGTTGTGTCCGACTCTGTGTGACCCCACAGACGGCAGCCCACCAGGCTCCCCCATTCCTGGGATTCTCCAGGCAAGAACACTGGAGTGGGTTGTCATTTCCTTCTCCAATGCATGAAAGTGAAAAGTGAAAGTGAAGTCGCTCAGTCGTGTCTGACCCTCAGCGATCCCATGGACTGCAGCCTACCAGGCTCCTCCATCCATGGGATTTCCCAGGCAGAAGTACTGGAGTGGAGTAAAGACATGATATTGTCTTAAGGATATACAGACATCAGAGAACAGAGGATACAGTCCACAAATATTATGGTCAATTGATATTCCATAAAAATGTCAAAGAAACTCAATGGAGAAAAGAACAGTCTTTTCTACAAAGGGTGATGAAACAACTGAATAGCCAAATGGAAAAAAAGAAAGACTTAATAATCTCACACGATATACAAAAGTTAACCACTGGACAACTGACCTACAACAGTTGCAGAGCAGTAACAGCTTTTTCAAAAAGTACTACCAGGTCGATTGGTAATTCAGATTTACAAGAACGATGACAGCCTTTACCCCTATCTCACCCCAACACAAAAATTAATACTGGAATCAAAATATGAAAGGTAAAACACCAAACCTTTCAGGAAATAATGTTAAGAGAACATCTTCATGTCTTTGAAGTCAATAAAGGAAAAGACTGAGAAAATGAATTAGAATAATTCTTCATTTCTGTTCTAAAAAGGGAATGAGAGTAAAAAGGTAAACCAGAGGTTGAAAGAAGGTAATTGCAACACACTCCTATCCAGAAAGTATAAGGAACTCCTGTATAAAAAAAATAGTCAAATAGAAAATAAACAAGGGGACTTGGGTAGGCAGAGCCCATAACAAAACATCCAACAATACGAACTGCAGTTTAAATGGGTAAAACTACTTTGAAAATTAGTCTGGCATTCTACTAGAGTTCCACATATGTTTACCATGCCTGCGTGCCTGCTAACTGCTTCATTCATGTCAGACTCTGTGTGACCCTATGGACTGCAGTCTGCCAGGATCCTCTGTCCATGGGATTTTCCAGGTAAAAATACTGGAGTGGGTTGCCATCCTCTCCTCCAGGTATGTTTACCCTATCCACTAGCGATTCTATTCTTGGCTATATACGCAATAGAAATGAAGGCACACGTGCACTAGGAGAAATATATAAAAATGTTTACAGGATATCTTACTCATAACAGCCCCAAACAGTAACAACCCCTATATCTTCAACTTTAAATTGAACAGACTGTGGTATATGTATACACTGAAATACTCAGCAATGAAAGGAGACTAACTCCAGCTACTTGGAACAAATATAGATGATCCTCACAAACATAATACTGAGTGAAATAAGCTAGGCACAAGAAAATGCATTCTACATATTTTTATTTATATAAAGTTTTAAAAAATGAACAAAACTGAAGTTTAACATTAAAAGATAGAACAGTTATTATCATTGAGAAGATGGGGTCTCTCGGATTCTAATATTGTTTTATTTCTTAAACTCAATGGTAAGTTAACTAGGGACTGGCTTTATAATAATTCATTGAACGGCATTTCTTTTACTTACTGTATTGTGTGTATTCTAGCTTAAAAGGCTTTAAAAAAAATCAACAATTTATTTCTTAAATATTGCAGACACACATCCTAGGTACGAGTGTAAAGAAGTATATAGGAGAAAGGAGAAAGCTAGTTTGCTCTAGGACTAAAAATTCAAAGGAGGTTTACTTGCTGGCATTGCTGCCAGAGGGACCACTGATTAGGAAAAGAAGTAGGCCCATTCCTGGTTTGGGGCTGGAGTGACTAACTATGAAAGTCAACAGCTCTGATTTCACTTCTTGCCTCTTGTTAACTGTCTGGAAAGTTGAATGGGCTATGGACAGAAACAGAACCAGCAGCAGCATTTCCTGTTAAGATATATGTAGGATTTCAATCTTGCTCAACACAACACTTCCTGAAGGTAACTCCAGTCAGGTGGCGTTGGTACATGAAGTGAAATATATTGCCACCTGCATGCCATAGTAATAACAAGTATTAGTCTCACGTACTTTGTCATGTGACAAAGAAAACAAAGTCAGGACTCTAAGGAAACTTGACAACTAAACGGAACACAGTATCCTACATGTGATCCTATATCCAGGAAAAAAGAAAATTAGTGGGAAAGTTGGTGAAATTCTAGTAAGATCCATAATTTAGCAATCAGTATTGTAATAATATTAATTTGTTGGTTTTGATCAGTGTACTGTTGTTATGTAAGCTCTAACATCAGAAGTTGGGTAACAGGTATACAGAAATTCACTGTACTAGCTTTATAACGTTTCTGGAAATAAAGTGATTTCAAAATAAAAAATAGTTCTTAAAATCTGTGTGAAAACCTTCTTTAACTTAGTGAAAATTAATGTTTTGTACAGAAAAGTTTAGCTGATATAAGTAAAATTCTGTCATAAAGGAAATGCCAACAGATGGCAATGCAATACTGCCACATTACTATTACTGTAAATAGGGAACTAGGGCTAGGGTTAGGGTTAGGTTATATTTTCATTTAAAGATAATATATTACTCAACAGTTTTCCCAGGATCAACGATGACTTTGAACTTTTTTTTCTGATTGAGTATGAAAGAGACTAAGTTGTAGATTAAAAATAGGAGGAAAAAACACAAACTATTAATAAGACAGAATTACTTGAGAACTATAGCTAATAAAACAGAAAATTATTTCTACCTATAGTCTTCTAGAAACTATATAGTTGATTTTTTTTTTAAAAAAAAATCTGACAAAATCAGCTTATGAGGTAAAATGCATACACCATGTTAGCAGAATCTACAGTTCAAAATGCAAATATTTTACATTATAGCAGGGATAACCCTGTGGCAGTCAAAAGGAAAATGTTTTTAAGTTCTGAATCTAGATACTGAGAAATAATTATTTTCCCAAAAATAAGAACTTCAAGATAAACTGGGATAGAAAACTCATCTTACAAATAGACAAACTGCCTTAAAAACAACCAACCAACCAAACCCACACAACCATGTAGACACTGATTAGAATCTAAGAATTCCAAGCCAAAATTTAAGAAGCCAAAGAAAGCAGGCAAAATACACAGCAGATAAAGTACGACTATTACCAACCATTTCATTTTGTTGCTTCAAACAATGCTCTCTGTCTTCAGCATATTTTTTCATCTCTTTGTTTCGTAGATTCTCAGCTTCTTTTGCTTGAGTGATAAGCATCATTTTTTCTTCTAACCATTTTTTTCTTTCAGCTTCATGTTTCTGTTCAGATTCCTACATGTAGAAATAGCGCAAGTAACTATCACATTTTTCGAAAGCAGTTAATCAATCTGCATTTATAAACATTTCCATATAATCCATGGCTCTTCATTTCACCTTTTCAAAAACTTAAAACAAGCATTTTTCTTTAAATAATGACAAAGTTTGAGTATATTTCAGACTATAAAATGAACACTGTTGGTTGCTTTCCTAAATACTTACTTCATTCATAAACTTAATTTTGCTATAAAATCCATTTAAGAACTTTCCTTCATCAGTGAGCTTAAGAAGAAATAACTGAAATTTCTGAAAGAATTACAGAGAATCAAGTCTTTTTAAATGCCAGATTAAAAAAAAATTTTGTTTTGTAGTGGTCCTTTCTAGCTGTGATTCCAAAAATAAAATTTTCCCAGGTATACATAATGTCAAATAAAGAGTAACTTGTGTAACAGGACAAATATTTATTAAAGAATACAGGGAATAGATGGATAGAAAATACAGTTGATCAGCAAATTTTAAAGACGCTTCCATAGATTCTTAAAGTTCAAAAATATCTCATTTATACATTCAAAACTGACATAAAACTTCTTAAGCAAAAATAATAATACTACACTAAAAGCTATGTATTTAAAAATCTACTGTTTTTAAAATTTGCAAAACCACTGTGCCAGATAAATTATCACTAGTCCATTACAGAATTACAAAGTTTATTATCAAAGATACATGATCATATTATTTTAGAATGCAAAACACACCAGTATTCCTTAATATGAATATTCGCAGAGTAATTAGTGTATTTTTTCATAACTAATGGATTATCCACTTTGTTCCAGCTGCTTTCAGTTCTGACAATGGAAAGGATAAATTCTATAGTATGTAATTAATAGTTACAAAAAGAAAGGAACAGATTTATTTGTTTAATATCTGATTATATACAGCCTGAATTTAAAAAAATAATTTAGATGCACTCTTTTCAAAACTCATTACTATGCTTTCTTCAATGCCAAAACTACAGTTGGATTGTAACTTGTAATAAATAAAATGTATAAAGTTTTACATATTTGTTAAGTCCCATTAAAAAATCTTTGCCCTGTATGTACTATTCATGGTATGTGAAAGCTAAATACGGAAAAATATATAAACAGAAAACAGGTTATCTTCTATGTAGTGAAATATTTTCAAATGTAGTAATATAGTTTCAAATCTATTCCAATGTTCATACAATTCTATTCTTTTCCAGCTTAATAATTACATTTACAATAATCAAAATAATTTTCCTAATAGTTTCATCTCTGCAGCAGTATTTGAAGAGTTAAAAGTTTAAACAGTACAAAAATAGGTACAAAGACGTAAGACATGATGATACAAGAATTAAATATGTAAAACTGAAGACCCAACCACTGCATTTTCATTGGCACTTAGTAGCCTGTATTCTAGGGAATCTCTTCCCCATGTCATTTCAATGTGTACTGAGAAATTATATTCTAACATTTCCCAGCTATGAGTATATCCATATCTAAATTAATTATAAAATATTTACTAAATAATCAAGAGAAATATAATAAATATATAGATAAAATTACACATGTAGATAAAAATCATACCTGTAACTCATCTTGAAGCTTACTGAGTTTTTTATTAAGTACATCTGTGTTATCCTCAAATTCTTTATTTGAACTTTGATTGTGTTTGGCTTCCAAATCTTTGTATTTTTCCTTCCATTCTTCCAATTCTGATATGCAAATACAAATTATTTTTAAACTACATGCAAAAGCTATACTGCACAGAGATGTATGTGGCATGGGACAAAGACAGGAATACAGACAGCAGAGCCCAGAAGCAGAAGATCATAGGCTAGGATAGTAAATAGAACTGAGACCATTCTGGGCTTCCCTTGGAGCTCAGCTGGTAAAGAATCCACCTGTAGTGCAGGAGACCTGGGTTCAATTCTCTAAGCTGGGAAGATCCCCTGGAGAAGGGAAAGGCTACCCACTCCAGTATTCTGATCTGGAGAATTCCACGGACTGTATAGTTCATGGGGTCACAAAGAATCAGACACGACTGAGACACTTTCGTACGTACGTACACACACACACACACACACACACACGACTGAGAGACTTTCGTACGTACACACACACACACACACACACACACACACACACCATTCTACAATTTACCAAATTCTAAGACAAGAACTACGAAAATCTCTCAATAACTCATTGAATAGTGTTCTGAGTATAGTTTAAATGTGTGCCAATATATAGGAAACCTCAAGCTCTCAAAAATTTAAAAAAAAAAAAAAAAATCCACTGATGGTATTCTGAAGGACAGAATCAGAGTATTTATATTGAGCTAAACATACAAGAAGATACCAATTGCTGTAGAGAGGTGAAAAAAGTTGAAAGTTTATTCTTAACATCTGGGGACACTGCAAGCTATCATCCAGTTACTGTGAAAGTGTACTGATTCCTCTTTTCAATGAGATACAACGATCTTCATCACAGTAAAACAAGTGACAGGATATTCCAAAATGACAATAAATACTTTATTATTATAAATTATTATAAATATTAAACCACATTAAAAAGGAAAGCAAACTAGTAAAAGAAAGAAAATGAAAAAGTATGCTTTGAAATATGTAAGCAATCTTGTTTTACCTGTGGCCAGTCTTTCGGTTTCCTCTAATTTAGCCTCAAGCACTTGATCTTGTTCTACCTGAGTTTGCTCTTGTTCTTCCAGGGTCATTTGCATGTCTTTGATTATTTTTTCTTTAACACTCAGATCTAAAAATTTACAAAGAACATTTTAGAAATTATTAACATTTACATCTACATATCCATATTGAAAATTAAGTTAACTTAAATAGAATATGAGTTCCACAAAGACAAAACTTTGTCTCGTTCACTGCTATATTTTCAATGCCTAGACCAGTACTTGGAGAAGAAAATGGCAACCCACTCCAGTGTTCTTGCCTGGAGAATCCCAGGGACGGGGGAGCCTGGTGGGCTGCCGTCTCTGGGGTCACACAAAGTCGGACACGACTGAAGCGACTTAGCAGCAGACCAATACTGGTATCAATGAAGGATCAAATAAATAATTGATGTACAGATGAATGCAAGAATAAATAGAAAAGCTTTTCAAATAAAATTAATCATTTTCAATTAAGCTATTAATGAAAATCATAAATCTATTATTTTACTATTCTTCACTTAATTGTGCTTCAGATACACTGGGTTGTTTATAAATTCAAAGTCTGTGGCAATCCTGCATCAAGCAAGTCTATAAGCACCATTTTTCTAACAGCATTTGTTCACTTCCTGCCTCTCTATCACATTTTAATAATTCTATCATTATTGTTGTATTTGTTATGATGACCTATGATCACTGATCTCTGATGTTACTATTGTATTTCTAGTGGGGACGCTATGAACTACAACAATGCAAGATATAGTACGATTAACCCATAAAGACTGTGCGTGCTTTCACTGCTCCCATGACCAGCTATTTCCCTGTTTCTCCCTCTCCATGGACCTCCCGATTCCCTAGGACACAACAATATTGAAATTAATCCAATTAATAACACTACAGAGGCCTTTAAGTGCTCAAGTGAAAGGACGTGTTCAAGGAGAGTCCCACAATTCTCACTTTAAATCAAAAGCTAGACATGAAATGATGATGTAAGGAAGGCATATCAAAAGCTGAGACTAGCCAAAAGCTAGGCCTCTTGCTCCAAACACTCAAGTTGTGACTGCAAATTAAAGTTCTTCAAGAAACTTTAAAGTCCTACCTCAGTGAATATTCAAATGATAACAAAGCCGAAAAGACTTACTGCTGATATAGAGAAACTTTCAGTGGCCTGGATAGAGAAATCAAAAATAACCACAACATTCGCTTAAGCCACAGCTTAATTTAGAGCAAGGCCCTAATTCTTTCCATCTGATGAATGCGGAGGGGTAAGGAAGTTGCAGAAGGAAAGTTTCAAGCTAGCAGAGGTTAATTCTTGAGGTTCAAGGAAAGAAGCTGTCTCCAAAACATAAAAGTGCTGACACAGGTGCTGCCAGTTATCCAGAATATACGACTAAACTGCTGCAATCTCATGGTAAAACTTGAACAGACGACGAGTTGCTTCTTATGGATGAGCAAAGAAAGTGGTTTCTTGAGATGGAATCTATTCTGAGTGAAAAATGTTGAAATGACAACAAAGGACTCAGAATATTACATAAACTGATAAAGCAGTGGCAGAGTCTAAGAGGCTTGACTCTAATTCTGAAAAAATTCTGCTGTGGGTAAAAAGGCATCAAACAGCAGAGCATTCTACAGAGAAATTGTTTATGAAAGGAAGAGTCAATTGATGCAGCAAATTTCCTCATCGTCTTACTTTAAAAAAGTAGACGCCATGGCCATGGCCGCCCCAATCTTCAGCAACCACTACTTTGTTCAGTCAGCAGTCTTCAGCATCAACTTAAGGCTCTACTCTATCAGCAAAAAGATTACAGTTCCCTGAAAGCTCAGATGATGGTTAGCATTTTTTAGCAATGAAGTATTTTTTAATTAGGTGTGAGCACTGTTTTTTTAAACATAATACTATTATGTCTTAATCTGGAAAAGGTAAAGAAGCAGATTCTCCCCTAAAGCAACCAGAAGAAACACAGTTTTGCAGATATATTGATTTGAGCCTTATTAGACCTTTTTCAGAGTTCTCACCTCCAGAGTTGTAAGGTAATGTATTTGCATTGTTTTAAGCCATTTAACTATGTGCATGGGTGCTAAGGGACTCCCTGGTGGCTCAGACTGTAAAGAATCTGCCTGCAATGTGGGAGACCTGGGTTCGATCCTTGGGTTGGGAAGATCCCCTGGAGGAGGGCATTGCAACCCACTCCAGTATTCTTGCCTGGAGAATCTCATGGAGAGAGGGGCCTGGTAGGCTCTACAGTCCACAACGTTGCAAAGAGTTAGACATGATTGAAGTGATTTAGTACGCATGCACAGGACCAAATCTGAAACAGCTCTGAGGTACACTAGTACTAATAAACACATATATTGGGATTTAGAAAAAAAAACCTATTTGACAAAATTTAAATAAAAAGACGCTTACTCCTTGGAAGGAAAATTATGACCAACCCAGATAGCATATTCAAAAGCAGAGACATTACTTTGCTAACAAAGGTCCGTCTAGTCAGGGCTACGGTTTTTCCAGTGGTCATGTATGGATATGAGAGTTGGACTGTGAAGAAAGCTGAGCGTCGAAGAATTGATGCTTTTGAACTGTGGTGTTGGAGAAGACTCTTGAGAGTCCCTTGGACTGCAAGGAGATCCAACCAGTCCATTCTAAAGGAGATCAGACCTGGGTGTTCTTTGGAAGGAATGATGCTAAAGCTGAAACTCCAGTACTTTGGCCACCTCATGCGAAGAGCTGACTCATTGGAAAAGACTCTGATGCTGGGAGGGATTGGGGGCAGGAGAAAAAGAGGACGACAGAGGATGATATGGCTGGATGGCATCACCGACTCAATGCACGTGAGTTTGAGTGAACTCTGGGAGTTGGTGATGGACAGGGAGGCCTGGTGTGCTACGATTCATGGGGTCACAAAAAGTCGGACACAACTGAGCGACTGAACTGAACTGAACTGTTAATATTCTTAAACCAAAACTAAAACTATAATTTCTACCTCCTTAAAACAATAAATACTCAATCCCAAATTTACTTTTTGAAAGTCTCAAGTAATTATTTTTTCTAGAAAAATTTTCAAAGCAAAATATTTACTTCTAGTGTTTTTTAAACCAACTCCTCAGGAACAACTGTGCTATTATAACCTTACTAAAACTGTTTCTGGCCCTTGAAAAAATAGCTATAATAATGGATTATAAATAATTCTAATCCTACCTAAAAGAGATAAGGAGGAAAGACTGGCTTATTGTCTTTGGTGACACAGTACCAGGGCTCACTGCCCACACCTCTTACCAAGACTACTATTCATGTCAGAGGTGATGAATTTATAAATGCATAGCTCAAACGAGCACTAAAAGTAACACTAAAAATGACACAAATATCTAAAGATGGCTCCCTTAAAATACTTACTATAAAGTAAGCTTAAAACAAAAGAATGAGAAAATATTTTGAGTAATTTTCAGTATTTCTGTTCATTGATATAAGCCACCAGGAGAATTAATGAAACAGAATTCTTTCTTAGGGTTAAAGAAGTACTGGTATTCTACCCCAAACTCTTCCTTTGAAAAAGCATGATATGCAAATATATTGACTATATAGTTAATCACAATTTTATTCAAATAATCTGTTCTTCTTACATCCTATCTTCTGCTCTAAATTAGAGGGTTCAAAAAAAGGAGTTTAAGTATCTAGATAGCAATCAGTAAAGTTCCAAAACACCAACGATAACTTCACTAATGGCTATCCATCTATTTTGAAAGGCAGAAACAGTAAAAGAAAAAAGATAATTATATTGGTCACAGCCTCCAATAACTGAACTTTATTTCAAGAAAAGAATCCAGGAATATGCAACAAATAAAACACAAAATAAAGCAAAAGGACAGGAACTAGATATTTCATCAAAGCTATCTAAAGACAGCTATGAATTATCATAGCTAAATAAATGCCTGGTAGACAATCAATCAAGTGTTTAACATTCAGGAGCGAGGATCACTGAAAGCTATATAATGTCCTAGCAAGGCTTCAAGGAAGAAAAGCTTAAGCATAATGTTCGAGAGCAGGTTGGTTGTGCAAAGAAGGGACATTGCACCAACTTGGGAAAGAAACGACATACATATGTCATGTAAAACTCTGGATTAGAAATACTCAGTGATTGGGAATTTCATGGCAGTCCAATGGTTAAGATCTCCAGGGCCTCAGGTTCGATCCCTGGTCAGGGAACTAGATACCACATTCCACAACTAAGAGTTGGCATGTCACAACTAAAGATCCCAAGTGCCACAACTAAGACCCAGGACAGCCAAATAAAAATTTTTTTTTTTAAGTGAGAGAATTCACACTTCTCAATTTCAAAACCCACTAAAAGGTAAGAATACTGTATGGTACTAGCATAAGGACTGACATGTAGAACAATGAAACAGAGATAAATCCTTACATTTATGGTCAACTGATTTTCAACAAAGATGCAAAACAATGCAACAGGAGAAAGAATAGTCTTTTCAACAAATGGTACTGGGACAACTGGATCTCCAAATGAAAAAGAATTAAGTTAGACATCTACCTCACATAATATACAAAATTATACTCCAACAGATTAATTCAAAGTGAGTCAAAGACCTAAATACAACAGCTAAAAACTAAAAAACCCTTAGAAGAAAACTGAGGTAACTTTAGATTAGGCAACAGGTTTTTAGACATGATACCTAAAGCATAAGCAATCAAAACAAGATAGGTAACGTCAAAATGAAAAACTTTCACTTTGTAAACATTGTAAAGCAACTATACTCCAATAAAAATTAACTTAAAAAATTAAAAACTTTTATCTATCAAAGGACACTACCTAGGAAGTGAAAAACCACCCACAGAACAGGAGAAAACATTTACCTGATAAGGGTCTAGAAGCCAGAAAATATAAAAATCACAACTCCACACACACACACACACACAAAAACAAGTAGGGGGAGGGACAAACAACCCAACTGCATTGTTTGAGGGGGCAACTTTTGCCCAAAATAGGCAAAGCACATTAAGGACATTAACAGACATTTCTGCAAAGAAGATATACCAACGGCCAACAGCAGAAGACAAGATGCTCTATATCAGTAGGAAATGTAAATCAAAACAACGAACAGGACTTACCATGTGGTCCAATGGTTAAGAATCTGCCTTGCAATGCAGGGGATATGGTTTCAATCCCTGGTCAGGAAACTAAGATCCTACATGCTGCAGACCAACGAAGTCCACATGTCTAAACTATGAAGCCTATTCTGTGGAGCCTGTGTCCACAACTAGAGAAGCTGTGCACCAGAACAAAAGATCTCAAAGACACAATGAAGATCCCATGGACCACAACTAAGACTTGCTGCAGCTGAATAAATAAGTGAACCAAAATGACACTCCTTTATACCCCCAGCATGTCAGGGGAAAAAATTATGTCTACTCCCTGTAAATATGATCTTACTTGGAAAAAGACTCTTTGCAGAGGTAATCAAGTTCAGAATAAGGTCATACTGGATTAGTGTACCTGAATGCAAAGTTGCTTCAGTAGTGTCCAACTTTTTGCGACCCCATGAACTGCAGTCCACCAGGTTCCTCTGTCCATGGGGTTCTCCAGGCAAGAATACTGGAGTGGGTTGCTCCAGTGGGAAGTCCCAGGGGATCTTCCCAACCCAAGGGTGGAGTCCATGTCTCTAGCACTGCAGGTGGATTCTTAATAGCTGAGCCACTGGGGAACTCCTTTACTGGATTACAGTGGGCCCTGCTGCTGCTGCTAAGTCACGTAAATCGTGTCTGACTCTGTGCGACCCCATAGACGGCAGCCCATCAGGCTCCCCCGTCCCTGGGATTCTCCAGGCAAGAACACTGGAGTGGGTTGCCATTTCCTTCTCCAATGCATGAAAGTGAAAAGTGAAAGTGAAATCACTCAGTCGTGTCCGACTCTTCGCGACCCCATGGACTGCAGCCTACCAGGCTCCTCAGCCCACAGGATTTCCCAGGCAAGAGTACTGGAGTGGGTTGCCATCACCTTCTCCACAGTGGGCCCTAATTCAACATAATTGGTGTCCTTGTAAGAAAAGGGAAGTCTGTATGGCAACAGATAGGGGGAGAAGAAACACACTCAGAGGGAAGACATCTATGTCAAGATAAAACCAAACTGGAGTTCTGGTGGAAGCACAAATGGAGAGTGATTGCTAATCAGTACAGCATTTCTTTCTAGGGTGATGAAAATGCTCTGGAATTATATAGTGGTAGTGGTTGTACAAGTTTGTGAATATACTAAAACCTACCATACTGTAAAGGGTAAATTTTATGGTTTGTATATCTCAATTTAAAAACTCAATAAGATACCTAGGTAAATGGCATTCAGTATTTAAATTGAAGAACTTTAGAAGCCAGGGAAACACTTAAGAGCTAAAAACGTATTTTTCTGCTTGTCAGAGAATGTCCAATACAAAGTTAAAATTACAAAAGTGAAGGAACTCAACAGTGAAAACAAAGACAAAAAAGATAATGATGCCTTATTCAGGAAATTTGTCACAGCAGCTAAGGTCCATTCTGAGAGAAAGAATAGATCACAAAAGCCAAGGTAAAATAGTTTCAAAAAGGGGGAAGCTACACATCACCTTTATACTTAGAAAAAATACTCTTATACAATTAATACTACTTAAAAAACAAAAATGAGAGAAAATGAATTGACAAATAATTAAAAAATAAGGGAAAGGATGGACTGCAAAAACCAAAAAGATCCAAAACTATGTAGGTTACAAGTGGCCTGGATGAAAGTTTAGAGAGAATGGAGAAGATGGAAGATTAAGAGTACTCAAAATGGGCCTACACCACACATCTCAATATGTGGCCAAGAAATAAAATATTCAAATATGAAAGAAATTGTATTCTGGTTCAAAGAATGTTTTATAGAATAGCCAAGATCTATTCACACCCGCCAACAATGACACAGGAGCCAAAATAAAGGAAAATTCCAAAAATATTATGGAAATATGAGATGCTTATGGGACAATGGCCTAAAAGGGTAGGAAAAATAAGATTCTGTAGGGACATATATTTTCACATCCAAGTTACTGATCCAAGTTAGTCCCTCTTCATTGATAAACTTCAGGGTGGTAAGTTACTCTTGAGAATCAATGCTTTTCTCTTTTGATAAAGTTACATTTTATGTTGCCCTTATTTCACTTTAGAATTTTCAAAGGAAAATGATGAACCAATTCTTATTATAGCTACTTATTTTGAAGTCTTTTTAGTACTGGAAGAAGAGTTTTGTTTCTGACCTTTGCACACTCTCTCATACTGTTGTATAGCTTCTTCCACTTTTTGATTATTTAACTGCTCCTGCAAAATGAAAGAACATGAAATGCAAATGAAACTTAATTATATGCCAATATTTAATAGTGGGACTTGAATAGGGTTTATTATTAACTTTGAAATCTATCTCCTAGAAGGCTAAGTCTTAAGCTTCCAAGTTTGTTTCACCTCAGAGTAAAGGTGAGAGTGATAATAGGAAAAAATAAAACAAAACAACCCCCCCAACTTTATACCTTTAATCTACCTCAAAAATGCCAAATCACCTTCTTCATTCAACATTTTAAGCTAGCATGTATGTTCTCTTACACAACACAAAAAGCATAAAGGGGAAGAAATCTATTTAATATGGGAACAACAAAGTAAACCATAAATAAATTCTTTATCAATCAAGATGCAGAAAAAAAAGGGCCCCCACATCCCCTATATGTAGAAAGTAGCTGGAAGGTTTGAAAAAGACGCAACATTAATTTATGGACACTGGAAATCCTTCAATTTTAGTTTTAACCTGTCTGGTAATCTAACCTTCCATCTGGAGCTGGAAGGATGGTGAAGAGACAATGAAAGAAAACGAGGGAGGAACTACGGAGGTGGATGGACAGAGACGGATGGAAACACAGAGAATACAAAGGTTGACGGACAGTGACAAAACAGACCAGAAACGGCACTGCAGAAATGGACCCACAGAAAGGAAACAGAGAACCAAGGAGGTGGACGGACAGGGTGGAAACAGGCGGAGAATGACGGAGGTAGACAGACAGAAAGCGACTGAGGTGGATGTAGAATGATGCAGGTAGCATGACATGACTGAAACAGAGAACAAGGACGGTGGACGGAAACAGATGGACAATGGTGAGAGTGGGTGACCAGAGACCCAAACGCTGAGAACAACACAGGCTGTTAACAGAGAACGATGGAGGTGGTCGGACAGGACAGAAGCAGATGGAGAGCAACAGAGGTAGGCAGATAGGGACGGAAATAGACGGAAAAGAACAGTGGTCAAAGGTGGTCCGACAGTGAGGGAAAGAACCTAGTCGGTGTCTGGTCACATAAGGGTGCGCTACAAACAAAATTTCCATCTATTTTGACACCTCACCATTCCTTTGGATTGATGCTCAAATCGTTTATCGCCAAGTACTCATAGCTGTTCCTCAACATCCCCTAAAGATCCCTAAGGTGTTGGAATCATGAACTAATTGTCTTCTTGAAAGTAGGATTTTAACAGCTTTTTCCGCCTAAAGGCCTCCAAACATCTCTTGAAAACGTGACTCTTGTTCTGCAGGTGCTGGGGAACATGATGGCGGACTAAGAGATCCCCCTGAAACTGGGCTCCCAAGGCCTGGGAATCTCCCCTAAACCTGGGTCTGCGGTGCCCTTCCCTGACGGCAAATGCAAACACATCTCTGGAGCAATCCCAGCTGTTCTAGGCACCTTGACCAGACAACTGTGCTGGGTTTACCACCTAAGAGTCCTAAGTTGTGATAAACATTTTAAGGCAGGAGAAGGAAAAAAAAATTTTTAAACATAAAATTCTCTGTGCCCGCCTCCTACCCTATTTTAACTGTGCATTATGCACTGGCATTAACCCCTCCTTAGAAGACTCAGGAATGCCTGCTGGATGGTAAAAAGCTATTTTCTCCTGGTGCCAGCAAGGTAACTCCTTAGGAGATAACCTTCCTTCTTATGGTCAAATGGGCCATGATTGCCCCCTACTCACTTTATACTGCACATCTGAGTACTGTAAATTATCAACAATATATCATTTGATGTGTAATCCTTTGTCTCAAAAAGTATGCAACTTTGCTTTGACCTCTAATGGGTAGAACAGTCCTAAGAGCTTTCTAAAAGACTGTCTCCCAGGTTACAATCCTCAGATTATCTATTTCTTACTTAAAAATATATATATATAGATTTAATTAAACACTAAAATATACCAACAGAATCTACTTAAATCATCTTTAAAAACAAAACTGTTACCTTAAGTTGCTGAATAGTTCGCTGTTTCATATCTATTTCCTGAGAACACTGGTTTTTCTTTTTCTCCAGTTCATTAATTTTAATCCTCAACAATTTCTCCTCATCACGCATTACAGAGATCTACAAAGTAATAAATCAAATTAAGTATTTCTAAAAATATTAACTGCTTTTGTTGTTTAAAATTCAAGGCCACTGTTTCAAAGATTAATGTCCTTTTAAGAGCATTAGAAAAATTAGAAATTCCAACATACATGATGTAACTCAAATTATCAGAATCTCAAACTCTGTAAACGCTCCCCAAAAAGACTCAGAATAGTCCCATGCATGCAAGAGGGAAATCATTATCATGGAAAAATCAATAAAGATACTCTAAGGGAAAAATAGTGACTCTGATTTCCAAGATTTATTAAGTAATATGATCCAGTAATATAAGAAATAACAGCTAATAAGGGCTGCCGTCTATGAGGTTGCACAGAGTCGGACACGACTGAAGCGACTCAGCAGTAGCAGCAGCAACAGCTAATAATGGCATGTAGAGGATGAAAACAGAACAATTGTAAGATCAAAAGGTACCCATGTAAGGGAAGGTCAATTGATTTTTGGTGTTACAGGTAACTTAATCCTACAAACCCATTAAAGAAATCAAAAAGCACTTTGAATTAGTATGCAAATCTTAAAGGAAAAGAGGGGGGAAGGAGAGAGGGGAGAGAAGGGAAAGGGAAAAGAAGAGAAAATATGTAATCAAAGTACATTTTTAGGCCAATTTTCAAGATACCTAGGGATCTCAAAAACTGAAGGAAAGTTCCCCTTTCTGAACTGAACAAAGTTCCCCTAACTGAACAAAGTTCCCCTTCATAAAAATTATGGAGATACCATAATAATAGTAGTTCTTTGGTTTCAGGTGATTTTTACATTTCTTTTTAGTTTTCCTGTATGTTCCAAAATTACTATAATAAACATATATTCCTTTTATAATCATACATTAATAAAATTTAATTTTATATATTATCTTATTTTGTTCAAAAACAAGGGACTTCCACTAATAAACACCATCTTCATCAATTTTACAGAAATAAACTGCCAATAATATAGAAACTATGTATTGCACCAAGATGCACATAAGGACTGCTTCTGTTTCCATCCTGGCTCTAACACTGGACAAGTTAATTCTCTTAATGCCTATTTCCCTAGTCATAAAATGGAAGCTAAAAATAGTCCCTATGCCTAACATTTGTATGAAAATTAAATGAGATGATACATGTAAATTCAGAACAACCAATCCAGAATAAGCTTCTACTATTATTAGCATTAACATTATACACTGTTTATTTTGAAAGACAGAAAACAACTCTTAATTCTCACCCTTAGAGTAATGTTAGTCATCTGCACAATAACACATTACTTAAAAAGAGATACCATCTAAAATTATGAAAAAAAAAATCTTAAAATTAGAACAAATTTTAAAAGCAGTATTTATATATAGCTGATCCCATTTATAAAAATAAAAACACACAAGCACATAGAATAACTATTTTACATATATGGATATGGAGGGTATCTACCAAGTCATAGTGGGAGCTTCTCTTTACCAGTCATGGTAAAGAGGCCTGCTGCTGAGTCGCTTCAGTCGTGTCCGACTCTGTGCGACCCCATAGATGGAAGCTCACCAGGCTCCCCCGTCCCTGGGATTCTCCAGGCAAGAATACTGGAGTGGGCTGCCATTTCCTTCTCCAATGCATGAAAGTGAAAAGTGAAAGTGAAGTCACTCAGTCGTGTCCGACTCTTAGCAACCCCATGGACTGGAGCCTACCAGGCTCCTCCATCCATGGGATTTTCCAGGCAAAAGTACTGGGGTGGGGTGCCATTGCCTTCCCCGAAAGAGGCCTAACAGTCATGAAAATTATAATTTATTTGATCAAAAAATTCACACCCATCCTTTTCATTCATTTTTAATTTACATTAATGCTATATTATTGTGAGTTTTCTTATGCTACCTAAAAAAATTATTCAAGGACTTCAAATGCTGGATAAAAAAGTTTTAAATCTTTTTAAAAGTACTGAGGAACTAACAAAAAAAATAAATAAACATCGAGATAACAGAAAAAAATTAAGTGAAAAAAATAATCACAGAAATAAGATTAACACTGACTGGCTTTCACAGAAAGAGGAGGCCTGACTTTCAACAAGTAAGCTAGAAGGTATTTGCAATATATTTTATAAGAATTAGAACCAAGGACTTCCCTGGTGGGAAATGGTAAAGAATTACTGGTGGAAACTAGAGAAAGCTCGTGCAGCAATGAAGACTCTGCACAGCCAAAAATAAATAAATAAACAAAAATTTTTTAAAAACAGAATCAGACACAAGAATAAAGAAATCCAACATAATAATAATTTTTAAAAGGACAGCAAAATTAAAAGAAAATATGAATGAATTTCACAGAGTGAAAACTAGAATAGACATATAGTGAATAAAAACAGACACTGAGAGGAATACAACTTAAAACCATAAGATTCCCCTTTATTTCCTGACTCAACAATTCCACCCCATGCTCTACAAATTCTTGTACACGTATACCTAGGGCCTGTTTAAAATAGGATCACTGTTTACAATAGCCAGAACGTGGAAGCAACCTAGATGTCCATCCACAGATGAATGGATAAGCAAGCTGTGGTACATATACACAATGGAGTATTACTCAGCCATTAAAAAGAATACATTTGAATCAGTTCTAAGGAGGTGGATGGAACTGGAGCCTATTATACAGAGTGAAGTAAGCCAGAAACAAAAACACAAATACAGTATACTAACGCATATATATGGCATTTAGAAAGATGGTAAAAATAACCCTATTTACGAGACAGCAAAAGAGACACTGATGTATAGAACAGACTTTTGGACTCTGGGACCGGGAGAGGGTGGGATGATTGGGGAGAATAGCATTGAAATATGTATAATATTATATCTGAAACGAGTCGTCAGTCCAGGTACGATGCCCGATAACAAATGCCTGGGGCTGGAGCACTGGGACGACCTGGAGGGATGGTGTGGGGAGGGGAGAGGGAGGAGGGTTCAGGATGGGGAACATGTGTATACTGGCGATGGATACATCTTGATGTATTGTAAAAGCAATACAATATTGTAAAGTTAAGCAAAATAAAATAAAATAAAATAGGATCACTCTTTCTTCTAAGAGCGAAGAATGAAAATAAATAGTCAAGAGAATAGATAACTAAACTGTATAGTCACACACACTTTGGAATATTACACAGCAGTGAAAGTGATTAACTATAACCATACATAAATGACTCCTAGGAATATGATGTGGATAATGTCTCAGAACACAATTAATGTGTAGAAATAAAATATATATATATAGTTTAACTTACATTTTTAACAGATCTGAAAAAAGACAAATACAAAACATTCATTATATTAACTTCATTGGGGATAGGAAACAAAAAATGGATGAGACCCACAAACATCTGCTGTATGAATATTCTTCAGACCTTAGCATTTAAGTATTCTTTTGTTACTAACTCTAAGTAATGAAAATATTTAAAATTATTTCAACTTTTTAAAAAAGTCTAATTATGATACAAAATACAGCAATCATAAAAGAAAAATAAATTGCTCCAAGGGAAAAAGCTCCCTAATCAAAATCAAGAAAAATGGCAAGATAGGGGTCAGGTACAAGGGTTATCCACAATTAATAGCCTTAAAAAGTTAATTTCCTAAATATATAATAAGCTCCCATAAAGCAATAACAATTAAAAAAAAAAACCTAAACTTAAACAAAGAATATGAATACTCAGACCACAGGAGAAAAAAAAATTGTAAACCAAAAAATGTTCATTCTAATTAAAGATATGCAAGTTAGAATTATAGTTGAGATATACTATTTACATGTCAAGTTAGCAGATATCAAAGAAACAATGATAAAATTCTACTTTGTGGATAAGAGTATAGAGAAAAATACTTTCTTATACATTAGTTCTTGTGAGTAAATTGGCATAATCTCTAGAAAGCATGATAAATATCAAAATGTACAAACCAGTACTCATAAATTCCACTTTTAGGAATTAATTTCACAGGTAAGACTTACTAAAGTTCAAAATGACAACAATAGGGGACTCATTAACCATAAATACATGTTCCTAATCATTAAAAAAGTCACCTGGAAACTCTTTATATCTTGAGATGGAGAGACAGTCAAGATACACTATGTGAAGAAAAACAAGGTTCACATAGTGTTTATTGAGGTTTCCATTTTTTAACAGGAAGAGAAGGAACAACAGAGGAAGATGGAGAAGTGAAGAAAAAAAATTATTGGTAACATTTGATTCCTTGGTGGGAAGCTTGATGGCATCTTCCCCCTCACTATATATACTTTCATGTATTTTAAATTTGGAACTATGTGAACATATTTCCTATTTTTAAAATCAAATTATAATAAAAACTTGTTAATAACTACAATACATACTCTCCTACATACAATCTGTAAACAGAAGTTTACTTTTTACTTTTTGGGGGGGACTTGAGCTTAGTCCTTAAAAGAAAAAAAAAGGTTCTAATCTTATATAAGGCATGTATTTTTCTTACTATTAGACATTCTTCGGTTTGTTTAAGCTAACTAAATTTTTGGCGAAATAATAGTTCTCATCATTTGAAAAAAAAATTATGGAGTTGACAAATGTTCTGGTCAATACTAAAGTTAGTGTCTAAACATGATATATAAGGAAAACAATGATTATCATTTAAATTGGCCACAGAACTTTTCAAATAACTAACCTCTTTCTGTACTTGGTCAATCTGCTTTTTGGCATCGGCCAGTTTCTCTTTGAGCTCAGCATAATCTTCTTCCTTCCTCTGAAGGTCAGCTTTCAGATTCTGGGTAAGAGCAGTGCTTGCAGAGAGCTCCTCTTTCAACCTAAAAATCAAAAATCATTTTCCTATAGTGATATATCACTAATCACTTAGGATCATGTGTGTGACTAGTAATCTACAAAATTAGATCTCTTAACAAATTTGGAATGTCCATAGCATGAATGAGTACTTCAAGGAGGATTTCAGGAGATTTTATAAACAGAACTCTGCATGTAAATAACATTCAGTTCCAAAGGTTTATACAAAGTTCAAGTTCTTCTCTCAACATATATGCTATATTTAACCAGATTAAGTTATGCCCACCTAAATTCTTTAAAAGCTATATAGAAAAGTCAATGAAAGAAATGCAAATTTTTAAAACCTTTTAAAAACGTTTAGCTTACTTTTCTGTTTCTTGCCAGTTTCCTTTATTTTCTTCTTCCTTTAATTGAAGTGAATGCTTAGCATCTTGCAATTTTTTTGTTAACTGCATGATTTCTTCTTTCAATTTTACTTCCCTTTCACTTAAATCTCTGGCATTTTGGATAGAATCTTTAAGATTTGCTTGACATTCATTCAGATTTCTTTCTTGCTTTAAAATGATAGATTCCTTTTCCATAATTTCTTGTTCTAACTTGGCTGAATGGCTACATTCATCTTTCTGAGTTTCTAACATTGCTTCAAGTTCCTTTATTTTCACCTTATAGCAAGTAACATCTTGCATAAGTTCTGAAAGTGCTCTCTTTCCTTCCACTACATGCTGTACTTCAATATCAAGACGAATGGTTTTTTCTTGCACTTCTTCCTTCAGCTGCTGTATAAGACTATCTTTTTCTTTTAGTAAATCATCTTGATTCTTTTTCTCCCTCTCCTCTATTTTTAGCCTATTGTTTTCATTTGTATAGTCTTTTACTTCTGCCTGTAATTTTTCAATTTGTTGTTCTAGTTCCTCGATCTGATGGGTTTTTTTGGAGGAAGTCTTTACAATCTCTTTACATTCTTCCCAAATGGCTTCAACAGTAGAGTGGAAAGACCTTTCCCTACTAAGTTCTTGAATACCATGCTCTTTAACCCGCTTACTTATCAAATAATCATTATCCAAATGAGGTAACTGTGTATTCGGCAAATTATCTTCTTGAGAACAACTGGACAGATCCCTGAGATTGAGTAAATCTATGTTTGCGATCTGAGAAACTGAATCAAGTCTACGCAGTTCATCTATTTTTGCTTGCATTAATTTTATTTGGGAAACATTGTTTGTGATGTTTCCTCTAGCAGTTTCTACCTCCTCTGACAATTTCATGATCCTTTCCTTCTGTTCTTGATTTATACTTTTCTGCACATGTAATTCAGAAATCACATTGTCATAACTCGACTGAATTTGTTGGACCTCTATACTAAAGCCTAAACTTTTTTCTTCAGAAACAGAAAGTTCTTGCTGCAAGCTAACAATCTGTTTATTCAATTCTGTTTTTTCTTCCTTTTCATTTTTAAGTTCATTCTCAATGGTGAGTAAACGTGTTTTTAGCTCTTCATTATTTTCTTGTAGAACTCTAATGTTTTCCTCATCTGAAATGCTCTCTTGCATTTCTTCACTTTTCTTTTGGTCTTCAGTGATAGTTGGACTAGCATGCATAAGTCCTTTAAAAAAATATATATATATACATTATTAATCTTGCAAACTTTAATAAAATCTAAGTTACCATATAAGCCAATATTCAAACATATGAAACATATGAAAACACACAATGAAAAACAGAGATAAGCTATTGAGTTAAAAAGAAAAAAATCAGGTTGCAAAACATACATATTATAAACCCAATAGTTCCATTAAGTCACAGCAGAGTTACTAGTAAAGGATGTTCAAGAAAATACTGACAGCTACTTCTGAATGGGATTACCAGTTACTTCTACTTTCTTTTTATAGCATTTAAAGTTATTTGAATTGTCTACCACAAATCTTTATTATTACTATGGGATAGAGGTTAGGGAATCACACCCTAAGGCTGACTAAAGAACAGTTTAAAACTACAATTATACTATAGGTCTACTAAATCAGTGATTTACAGAGTGCCTTATACTTTCAGAGCGGAAATTAGGAGAAAAATGGTTAAACTTCTGCTAAGTCTAATGGAGCCTTATCTTTACTACTTGCATAACTGTCAATCAACTGTTTGATTCCATGGCTGTTTCCTCAAATGTAAAATGGAAATAATAATATCACCTATCTCAGAGTTGGCTTCCCTGATGGCTCAGAGGGTAAAGTCTGTCTGCAATGCAGGAGACCCGGGTTCGATCCCTGAGTCGGGAAGGTCCGCTGGAGAAGGAAATGGCAGCCCATTCCAGTATTCTTGCCTGGAAAATCCCACGCATGGTGGAGCCTGGTAGGCTACCATCCGTGGGGTCGCAAAGAATCAGACACGACTGAGCGACTTCACTTTCATCTCAGTTATTGTGAAGATCAAGAAAATAAATGAACTTGGAACACTGTGCTTGGGATATAGTTAGACATTATTAGAAACTCAAAATCTGTACAGAAGAGCTCAGCTAGTTAAAAATAAATAAAAGTTTGTCTTTTTCAGGCTTAATACCTACATTTCAAAAATAGGATATTTTTCTGCCCTACTTTCTACAGGATAGTGTTAAGACGGCCAAATAAATTAATACATAATGTATGTTAAAGCATTTTCTAAATGTTATGTAAGTACACGAACATTAACAAATACAGATGATATAAATTAAACTGTGTCCAGAGGATGCACTATTAGCTATAAGTTAATTCTTAATATTTATGTTGACAAACTAAATCATCTCACACAACTGTCCAGTATAAATTATGTTCAAATTTTTCTCACATGATTAACTCTTGAAACATAATTCTCAATTCTCCAGATATACAAATTTATCTTTTTAATGCTTTCATACAATTTCCATTATGATAATAACCGATCTGATGAGTGTCTCATATCCTAGGAAAATTACTTCTAAACATAAGAATCTGAACCTTTGGTTTTTAAATTTTTTTTTCTATTCTATTTCACTTCATGGTTTGATGTTTATATGTGTGAATTTTATATGCAACATGACTCTAATACAATTTATATGTACTTTTTACACAGTATTGATCAACTCAACATGTCCTTCTGACCTTCATGCACTCCCCCCAATTGGCCATTTATCTGTCAATTTCATCTATATTTTTATTTGGCAGTCTCACTAAGCACATTAAGAATCAAATTCCTGCTTAGAGGTTCCAGGTACAATGTGAAATCCATAAATGCAGAAGGCAGTCATAAGGGAGAACTGGACTGAAATTCTCCAAAAACTCTATTACTTTCAGTTGTTAACTGTCCAAAGAATCTTTAAAAGGTATATTTTATAGTTGTCTTTTTAGTAAATGCCCCCATATTATCCTATGAATCTGAGTACATCATATTATATTGAAATACTATGTATATTTGTTGTTCTCATCTATTATATTCCAAATTTCCCGACAGAAGACTCTCTGTGTCTAATGCATCTTTACATACTTGAACAATAATCCTAAATGAATTATTTTTGACATTTAGCTACGTTGCTTAATGTTCTCCTTGTCTATCTCTAATACATATCACTGGATCAAAAAAACACAATTTTTGTCATCAGTCACCTACTCCGGTTCTAGATATGTGCTAATTTATAATCTAACATGCCCCAGTTATATTAACTCAGTTACTGTAGTGTAATTTTATGTTTTAAATTTTAAGGTTTTATCTTTATGGTATCTTTTTTTACAATAGTGATTGTTTAGTTTTAGAGAGTGAGCAAGACAGCTCAGAATGTAGATTCCAAACAAATATCAAACATACTGATTTGGTAAACCTGGAATGTATTGTACATGCAAACACCTTGAGCGTACATACACAATGATCCAGGAACTTATCTGTTTAAACTTCTGGAAGAACTTGATGGTCACCCCTGTAATACATTTGGGATCTAAACGTATCAGTTTGCTTCATTACAAAGCCCCTATCTGGCAGGCTGGCTACATGTAATTGTTCCACAACAGATAAATATCAAATCTCACACAGCAATGAGATTCAAGCTCTTAAATTCTCCCCACTGCTATGGCAGGCTCTTGGGCATCTAGATGAGAGACGATAGTACCCAATCTAATGAATCTGTTCAATTAAGAAGGCATCTTTAAGATCATAAAAAGCTCTTTAAAATTAATACTATCCTACATACAAACAGTATGCACACATAAGAATCAGTCAACAAAATGAAAAGGCAACCTGTGGAATGGGAGAAAATATTTGCAAACCATTTGTCCGGTACGACAAGGAGTTAATATCTAAAATATATATGAAACTCACACAACTCAACAGCCAAAAAATCAAGCAATTCAATTTAAAAACTGGCAGAGGAGCCAACCAGATATTTTTCTAAAAAGACATACAAATAATCAACAGGTACAGGAAACGGTATTCAATATCACTAATCATCAGGGAAAAGGAAATCCAAAGTACAGTAAGATTATCACCTAACACTTGTTAGGATGTCTATCATCAAAAAGATAAGAGATAACAAATGTTGACAAGAATGAGAAGAAAGAGAAAATCTGCTCACTGTTATGGGGGATATTAAGTAGTATGCTGCTGCTGCTAAGTTACTTCAGTCGCATCCGACTCTATGTGACCCCATAGACGGCAGCCCACCAGGCTCCCCCGTCCCTGGGATTCTCTAGGCAAGAACACTGGAGTGGGTTGCCATTTCCTTCTCCAATGCATGAAAGTGAAAAGTGAAAGTCGCTCAGTTGTGTCCGACTCTTATCGACCCCATGAACTGCAGCCTACCAGGCTCCTCGATCCATGGGATTTTCCAGGCAAGAGCACTGGAGTGAGGTGCCATTGCCTTCTCCGATTAAGTAGTATAGGCAGTAGAAAACCAGAACAGAGGTTTCTCAAAAAATTAAAAATCGAACTATCATATGATCTAACAACGCCACTTCTGAGTATACATCCAAAGGAAATGAAATCACTATTCAAAGTTCATGCGAGTTCATGCCCTATGTTCACTGCAACATTTTTTACAATAGCCAGGGCATTGGAAAAAACCCAAGTGTCGATGGATGGGTGAAAGGATTTTTTTAAAAGGGGTATAAGTATGTATACAATGGAATATAATTACCCAACCTAAAGAAGAAGGAAATCTTGCCATCTCCAACACAGGTGAATCTGGAGGGTTCATTTTGTGAAATAAACTACACATGGGAAGACAAATATTGTATGGTATCAATACAAGGAAGAAAAAAGATCTAACTCATAGAAACAAAGAGTAGAATAGTGGTTGACGGAAATAGGGAGAGGCTTGTAAAAGGGTATAGTTTTTCAGTTGAAGATGAATAAAGTCATAGGATCTAACTATAACGTGGTGACTATAATTGATAACAATGTACTGTAAAACTGAAATTTGCTTGGGGTGTATAACTTGAGAGTTCTCACCAAAAACGAAAAAGAGGGGGAAAATAGGTGACTACATGAGATGATGGATGTATTAATTAATTAACATGGTGGGAAACTTTTCAGAATGTATATCAAATCATGTTTAAATATTATTTAAACAGTTTAAATATATCACAATATTATTTCTCAATTATACCTCAATAGGACTGGAGGGAAAAAAAATCCCAGTTCTCTCAATATACTGATGTCTCCGGTGAGAGTATCCCCTCACCCCAAAACTCACTATATAACCTGGGAACATCACCTTGCCACTCCAAGAATTTATCCATTTTTACATTCAGTAGTATACTTGTGAAAACAGGCTTTATTTGTTAAGTTTTCATTTTCCAAATACAATCCATATTCTTTTCCTTCACACAATAGTTTAAATGCTCTTGGGCAGCAGTAATTATGTAATCCTATAACAGGATTCCAAGATTTCTTTAACAGGATAACTAAAAAGCACACTGGATAACATTTTAATACCTATAAATTACACTGTCTCTTCTGACTCAAAAAGGAGAGGAAAATCATGGCATCACTCCTGCTCTATAGCCTGGTTTCTGAAAAGCTAATGAGTTGATTTTTGAAGATTTTCCTGTTTGTAGTTGCATTTTCATAATTTAGCTCCTTCAGATTCTCAGTTTATTCTAAGGAGTCCAGCTACTTTGGAAACTAACAGATTCACTCTTATTTACTTTTATAACAAACTTGCCCATTTATTCTAACGAATTTTTAAAAATAATCTTCAACCAATGCATTATTTTTTATCAGACTGTCTCCTAACATTTTACAAAACTGTAGCCAAGTCATCCCAAAGTGGAATAACTTTCTTTCCCCCTGATTCACACTTCTGCTCTACTTTCCCTTTAAGTAATTTAGTATTTATGACACAATTTTCACACCTGTGACTTCATCAGTGGAACTTCACCAGTGGAAATGACTAAATCTTCCTGCCCTTTAAGAAGACAAGTTATAAAAAAAATGTCTGAACCCTTTATCAGGAGAGATGGGATATAAGCAAGTTAAAAATGATAATCAGAAATTCAGAGCTCACAAATAAATCCTGAATATCCTGAGAGAAGAGACTTGAGTCATGCATACTATATGGACATATCCCTAAACCTTGAGGTAAATTAAAGCAAGTGCAATATAGCTTTTGTGATCAAATAAAGCATTTTGTCACATTGTTCTCTTACTATAATAAACTAGATAATTACATAAGATACTTCAGGAAATTGGAGTTGCATCTGATATTCAGATATTCACATTATCCTTTTATAAATTTTTATGTTTCATATCAAAGGATTCATAGAACATATTCAGAACAGTATTGTCAGGGAGAAATTAAATTATTAGTCTAGCAATAAAGATGAAGTAGATTTTATAGTATATGAGCCTAATATAGGTTAACTTATAAAAAGTAAACATAGCAATAAGAAAGACAGTTACTTTAATTCAATATTTCCACCACACCCAACCTGTACATATATTGCTTTACCTATATTTTGCTACAAAAATTAGTTTTGGTTGAAAAGTCACAGGTGAGCAGACTATAGCATATTTCTGGTTTGTCTCCTTTATCGTCATTCTGACCCATGAAATTAAAAGACGCTTACTCCTTGGAAGGAAAGTTATGACCAACCTAGATAGCATATTCAAAAGCAGAAACATCACTTTGCCAACAAAGGTTTGCCTAGTCAAGGCTATGGTCTTTCCTATGGTCATGTATGGATGTGAGAGCTGGACTGTGAAGAAGGCTGAGCGCCGCCGAAGAATTGATGCTTTTGAACTGTGGTGTTGGAGAAGACTCTTGAGAGTCCCTTGGACTGCAAGGAGATCCAACCAGTCCATTCTGAAGGAGATCAGCCCTGGGATTTCTTTGGAAGGAATGATGCTAAAGCTGAAACTCCAATATTTTGGCCACCTCATGTGAAGAGTTGACTCATTGGAGAAGACTCTGATGCTGGGAGGGATTGGGGGCAGGAGGAGAAGGGGACGACAGAGGATGAGATGGCTGGATGGCATCACTGACTCAATGGACGTGAGTCTGAGTGACCTCCGGGAGTTGGTGATGGACAGGGAGGCCTGGCGTGCTGCGATTCATGGGGTCGCAAAGAGTCGGACACGACTGAGTGACTGATCTGATCTGATCTGATCACTATTCTGAAGGCTTATTTCTTGAAATGTTTACATGGTTAATCAGCTTACCCAAAGTACAGATACAGTGACGCAAAGAAGTAAATTCACTTTCATAGGGAAATAGCTTTGCATTTCCTTTTAAGAGCAGAAAACATCAATCCTGCATAACTATCAACCCCCTAATCCTATCCTAGTAAGTACAGAAATCACGTATTTTGTTCTGGAGATTTTGTAGTAGCAGGTAGAGGGGGGAAATGGTTATATTATAGCTACAATTTTCATATGATCTCTTACCTAGTCCTTATTATCTCTTAACAACAAATAATTAAGAAATAGCCACAGTGGTTATGAATTTAGGGGGGAAAAAAAGTATTTTGTTACCTAAACTTATAAACCTACTCACATCCAAATTATTTATTGCTAACAACTCAGATTACTATCTAATCATCTTTTTCATGAATGGGGTACCCTTAGGGATTAGCCATACCATGTGGATCACTCGCTCCTGCACACTTCCACTTCCTAGCGATCTACAGATTCTACATTCTCAACTACCCTGAATTCTCAACTACTCTATGGCCCCAAACAAGGTGAAAAAACAGAGGAACAGTGCTATGGAAATCATAAAAAGGTTATACTTCCTGTAGTTAAGGCACCACTCATTCAGGGATAATAGAAAATGACCATGCATATTAGTGTGCTGTTTCATATTGTTAATGGGGTTCTCAAGGCAAGAATGCTGAAGGGGTTTGCCATTCCCTTCTCCAGTGCCTAGAGAACTATGGACGGAGGTTCACACACTGTACAGGAGGCAGTGATCAAAACCGTCCCCAAGAAAAAGAAATGCAAAAAGGCAAAATGTTTGAGGAGGCCTTACAAATAGGAGAGAAAAGAAGAGAAGCGAAAGGCAAAGGAGAAAAGGAAAGATATACCTATCTTGAATGTAGAGTTCCAAAGGATAGCAAGGAGAAATAAGAAAACCTTCCAAAGTAAACAATGCAAAGAAACAGAGGAAAAAAACAGAATGGGAAAGACTAGAGATCTCTTCAAGAAAATTAGATATCAAGGAAATATTTCATGCAAAGATGGGCACAATAAAGGACAAGAAATGGTATGGCCCTAACAGAGACAGAAGATATTAAGAGGTGGCAAGAATATACAGAAGAACTGTACAAAAAAAGATCTTCAGGACAAGGATAACCACGATGGTACGATTACTCACCTAGAGGCAGACACCTTGGAGTGTGAAGTCAAGTGGGCCTTAGGAAGATCACTACGAACAAAGCTAGTGGAGGTAATGGAATTCCAGCAGAGCTATTTCAAATCCTAAAAAATGGTGCTATTAAAGTGCTGTACTCAATATGCCAGCAAATTTGGAAAACTCAGCAACAGCCACAGGGCTAGAAAAGGTAAGTTTTCATTCCAATTCCAAAGAAGGACAGTGCCAAAGAATGTTCAGACTACCACACAATTGCACTCACTTCACACACTAGAAAAGTAATGCTCAAAACACATGTACACCCGTGGCGGATTCATGTCAATGTATGGCAAAACCAATACAATATCGTAAAGTAATTAGCCTCCAATTAAAATAAATATTATATTTAAATATATATATATTTAAAAAAAAATTCTCCAAGCTAGGCTTCAACAATAAGTTAACTGAGACTTTCCAGTTGTTCATGCCGCATTTAGAAAAGGTAGAGGAACCAGAGACCAAATTGCCAACATCCACTGGATCATAGAAAAAGCAAGGGAATTCCAGAAAAACATCTACTTCTGCTTCATTGACTATGCTAAAGCTTTTGACTGTGTGGATCACAACGAACTGTGGAAAATTCTTAAACAGATGGGAATACCAGACTTGTCTCCTGAGAAACCTGTAAAAAGGTGAAGAAGCAACAGTTAGAACTGGACATGGAACAACAGACTGGTTCCAAATTGGGAAAGGAGTAAGTCAAGGATGTATACTGTCACCCTGCTTATTTAACTTATATGCAGAGTAAATCATGCAAAATGCTAGACTGGATGAATCACAAGCTGAAATTAAGATTGCTAGGAGAAATATCAACAACCTCAGATATGCAGATGATACCAGTCTAATGGCAGAAAATGAAAAGGAACTTTACAGCCTCCTGATGAAGGTGAAAGAGGACAGTGAAAAGGCTGGCTTAAAACTCAACTTTCAAAAAATTAAGATCATGGCATCCAGTTCCATCACTTCATGGCAAATAAGGAAAAAGTGGAAACAGTGGTAGATTTTATTTTCTTGGGCTCCAGAATCACTGTGGATAGTAACTAAAGCCACCGAATTAAGAGACGCTTGCTCCTTACAAAGAAAGCTATGACTAACCCAGACAGCATGTTAAAAAGCAGACATCATTTTGCTGACAAAGGTCCATCTAGTCAAGCTATGGTTTTTTTCCAGTAGTCATGTACAGATCTAAGAGTTGGACCATAACAAAGTCTGACTGTCAAAGAATTGATGCTTTTGAACTGTGGTGCTGCAGAAAACTCTTACAAGTCCCTTGGACAGCGAGAAGATCAAGCCAGTCAATAGTAAAGGAAATCAACCCTGAATATTCATGGGAGGGACTAAATGTTGAAGCTCCAATACTTGGGTCACCTGATGCGAAGAACCAATTCACTGAAAAAGACCCTGATGCTGGGAAAGATTTAAGGCAGGAAGAGAAATGGGCAATAGAGGATAAAATGGTTGGATGGCATCACCAATTCAGTGGACATGAGCTTGAGCAAACTCCAGTAGATAGTTAAGGACAGGGAAGCCTGGCGTGCTGCAGTGCTGCTGCTGCTAAGTCGCTTTAATTGTGTCTGACTCTTTGCAACCCCATGGACTGCAGCCTACCAGGCTCCTCCGCCCATGGGATTTTCCAGGCAAGAGTACTGGAGTGGGGTGCCATTGCCTTCTCCGATGCTGCAGTGCACGGGGTCCCAAAAAATCAGACACAAATGAGTGACTGAACAGCGACAAATGCATATTAGTTTCAACCTATTAGCTCATAAATTATTATATTAATATAGCTAATGCTATCAGTTCAATTCAGTCACTCAGTCGTGTCCGACTATTGCTGTATTATCCTTTAAGTCAACTACTTTTGAAAACATTACTATTACTGAGGTTCTATGAAGTCTGTATTATATTGGTGTATTATCCAATTGTTTTTATTCTTAACAACCTTAGGAGGCAGGTATATTTAACTTATTTTACTAGTAAACAAAGCAAGACTTAATTTATCCATTTATCTCAAGGTGAAGCAGCTAACTAGGTTTCTAAAGAATGTATGTTCTCTTAGAAAGCTCCTTCTCTGTATATATTCTCTGTATTATATTATAGTTTTCCTAAAGACAGAATAGTAGAGACAAAGTGAAAGCTGCTGTGTTCTCCTACATAGCCAGGGAGGTATAGCATAAAGTGAGTAAGCTTAGCACACTTTTTTTCTAGTAGTTTCATAGAAAACACAACTTGACCACATTTGCCTTTTGTAACGTTTAGCTCAAAGTCTTCCTGTCAAATAGCCTTTTCTTCAAATGCAAAAAAGAATAAAGAGGGAAAAAAAGTGTGGAGAAATTTTGGCAGAAAAGGTGACTTTCAATTACAATAGGCACAGAAATAAGAGAATTATCATGATACTAAATTGATAAGAGCATAACATCTAAAAACATTAAAATAAAGGCAGTTTTAAATACGTGCATCCTCTAGATAGTTTATAACATGTTAGTGTAAAAATTAGAGACATTTAGATTTTCTCAGGTTTTTTCCTTAGATAAGTAAATTTCCTTCTACTTGCAACTTTTGTGTTTCCCGGTTTAGGAGTTAGCTTTCTTAAATGGCCTCCTGTTAGCAGCTGAAGTACCTTTCTTTGCTGGTGGTTCATCTTGTTGAAGTTCAATTTCACTTAATCTTTTTCTTCCTGAATACGTTTTAGTTTTGCTGTCCTTAGACATTTCAGTCGTTTCATTACAAACCAATTTATTGTTTATTATTAAAGAAGAATTACCAACATTGTCCTAAAGTAAAATAAATTAAAATTAGTTCACATATAGAAAGCTATAATAAATGTAACAACTATATAAATTAAAATTCAGTACTGCATCATAAAAATTGTATTTTCAAGTTTGTTGAGATATTTTCTAGGTTATTCCCTAAATCTCACCCTACCCTAAAATAACTGATGACTCTATGAAATATTAACTAACTTGTATAATCACTAAGCAGGACCCCCCTCCCCAAAAAAAAAAAGTAACTGTGTAGTTTCATTCTGATACCAAAACTAAAAACAAATTCATCTTTAGATTTTCTAAGAAGATCAGGTGGGTTAGAGACTTATTTGCAGATAACCAAGTCCTAAAACACTTACCTCTAAATCATAAACAAAATGAGCTTTGACAAAGAGAAATATGAAAACAGTATGACATAATTGCTCCTTATACTTTCACTTAAAATTTTGAGTAATTATGAATAACTAGAAAACATCAGTCATTTTGTTTTGCAACCAAAGCTCAAAGTAACCACATCCTACACTTTAACCAATCCCAGAAAAAGTTCTAATCTTAGTTAGCTTCTTGCCTTTGTATATTCAAAGATACACAATCTACATACTGCTTTAAAACTGAGCTCCTAGTTTATCTAGATGAAAGAGATCATTTAGATTTTCATTTTTTAAGGCAAAGACTACACCTCCCTAATAGGACAGCAAAAAGGTACCCAGAAAGAAGGGTGAAACCTTAGCAATTAAGTGTAAGTTTATAAAGTAATTAAAGGTTTGGGAAAGGCAGAGATTAATTAAATCCCTATATATTGGTAGCCATCCATTTGCTGGGGGCGGGTAGGTGGTAGGTAAAACTATATGAGAAAATAAAACATCATTTTATATTATAAAATCATCACTTTGTTAAGAGACATAGATTAAAATGATTTTAAGTCATAAAGTAATGATTTTAAAAAAAAAGCAGTCTTTTTAGAGAGCCCTAATCAAAGAATATCATGAAGGACAACCTCCATGCTTTTTCACAATTAGTCCCTTGGTGTCACTGATAAGTGACAAAAGTCCTGGGATAGAGGAATCAGACCTCTGACAAAAGTCTGACATTTCAAACAGTCCATGATAATTTTAAGTTGTCCCCTCTTCCATGTTCAGACATATTATAATCACCTAATCAATTTTCTCCTCTTCAAACTATACAATCTTCACCCAGAAAAAAATCTATCCTCCACAAGCGTCAGTTCCCAAAAGGAATATTTTCTGCCTAGAGTAGTCTTGGTAGGAAGGATGCTAAAGAACCATTCAAAACAAACTTTTAATCATTAAAAGAGTCTGCTTTGGACTCTTTGGAACAGTGACCCTAGATCAACAGTTGATCAGCACAGTCAGGTTAAGTTCTAATTTACTCTGAATTTGTTTATTTATGTGAACAAGTTAGTACACTGTTTTAAGTTAGTTGATAAAACAGAGTCTAAAGCCTATCTAAACAATTTACTCAAAGGCAAGGATTATTAAATTAGAAATATTGCTTACTTTATATTGTTTTACTATTATTTACATAAACATTATTAACATTATGTGATATGCAAATATACTACAGAAATAGATATAATCCCCTGCTAAAGTTCCAACAATCTTCTTCAAAGTTGTAGGCACTAGAAGTGATCTGTCTCTGGCTTCTCTTTTTCTAGTTTGTTTTTTGTTTTTGTTTTTTTTTTCTTAACCTTCAACAAATCTAAGGCTGAACTTAAAATTCAGATCAAGTCCTGGGAGCTCAGCTGGTAAAGAATTCACCTGCAATGCAGGAGACACTGGTTCGATTCCTGGTTCAGAAAATGCCCTGGAGAAGGGACAGGCTATCCATTCCAGTATTCCTGGGCTTCTCTGGTGGTTCAGCTGGTAAACAATCCACCTGCAAAGCGGAAGACCAGGGTTTGATCCCTGGGCAAACAGCTACCCACTCCAGTATTCTGACCTAGAGAATTCCATGGACTGTATAGTCCATGAGGTCGCCAAGTCGGACAGACTGAGCAACTTTCACTCACTCACTCAGAACAAAAACAGGTGGCAAATAATCTCAAAGTGCTAAGAGCCTGAGGCCCAGCAATTCATTTACTTAAAAAGTCAAAAACCCTAAGTTGTAAAAAGTTTTTCCTCTTTTTATTTCACAAATCAATTTCCTCTTCTTAATCCATACCATCACTACCCAACTACCTTAAATCAAAATCCTCATCAACTACCACCTGAACTTTTCCAAGAGTTTTCTAGTTGGTCTCCCAGACTTCATTCTAATTCCACCTCAATCCCATCTTCCAAGTTTCTAAAAATACCAACTCAAAATAAAAAATCAACTTTGCTATTCTTCTCCTTAGACTCCTTGCTGCCTACAGAATACAACCCAAATGCTTTAATGTAAGGCCTTCTGCTTCCCTGGTGGCTCAGATGGTAAAGAATCTGTCTGCAACGCAGGAGATCCCGGTTTGATCCCTGGGTCAGGAAGATCTCCTGGAGAAAGAAATGTCAACCCACTAGAGTATTCTTGCCTGGAGAATCAATAACATGGACAGAGAAGTCTGGAGGGCTGTGGTCCATGGGGTCGCAGAGTCAGGACACAGCTGAGTGACTAACACACACACGATCTTACCCCAATCTACTGTTCTAGCATCATTATTCACTTCTCCTGCTTCAAACTTTCCTCTTGAGCAAATTATTAAAACCTATACTTTCCTACACTGACTGCAGCCTTCTCATGTGTCCATGACTGTGGATTCTGATTCTTTTATCTAGAATAGCAGTTTATCTTCTTGTCCCTCACATCCACCAACTGCTCCTAGTTTGGACTAGATAAATTTCACTTGCCATTTAAGATTCAAGTTAATCATTTTCATCTGCACAAAGTATTCTTCCAAACCCTATCTATTCTCAGCTTCTTGTACATACTGACTACCATTGCACATTTCATTATAAATACATTTATGCTGGTTTTCTCTTACTGGGGAGTTGTTAAGGGGAGTAGTTTTTATTAATCTGTATAATCCCTAGAATCTAGCAGAGCACCGGGCACACAGAATCTCAGTTTTCCTTGACAAAATAAAATCATTTTATGCTTCTCCTCCTAACTCTCTACCTTACTACAGGGGTATTCTCCCAGTTCAGAAAAGTTAAACAATAATACATATAACAGATCTGAAAAAAAGATCCAACAACATATAATTATAAATTATAATTAAAATATTAATTATATTACCAATATAATTTGTTGATAACTATATTAACATAAAGACTTCCCTGGTGGCTCAGGTGGTAAAGCGTCTGCCTACAATGTGGGAGACCTGAGTTCAATCCGTGGGTCAGGAAGATCTCCTGGAGAAGGAAATGGCAATCCACTCCAGTATTCTTGCCTGGAAAATTCCATGGATGGAAGAGCCTGGTAGGCTACAGTCCATGGGGTCACAGAGAGTCGGACATATTAACATAAATCCTAAACTGTTAATATAATTATTAATTTACAATAATGTATTCAACGGAAATGACAAAAAGTCAGATGGAGTGAATAATGCGTCTAATAAATGCCAAAAGAGAGGTCTGCTACCAGAGTAGACAAAGGATGAGCTACGCTTCTCCAGACAATGTTCCTTATTTACCCTTGTAGTATCAAAAACCTATCTGATGTTGAGATGATACAGATAAAGTTGTGGGTACTGGCGTTCAACTCTCAGGTCACAAAGGAGGGTCAAATGTAACATTTTATAATACGGTAATCCCTGCTTACCTGTAGAGAATACATTCTGAGACCTAGCAGTTGCCTGAAACCATGGAAATATTGAATCCTATATACACTATGCTTTTTCCTGTACATGCTTACAAAGTTTAGTACATGCCTAAAGTTTAATTTAAAAATTAAGCACAGGGACCTCCCTGGTGGCCCAGTGGCTAAGACTTCCTGCTCCCAGTGCCCAGGACTCAGGTTTGATCCTTGGTCAGGAAACTAGATCCTACATGCTGCAACTAAAGATCCCTCATGCCACAACTAAGATCTGGCAGAGCCAAATAAATTTTTTTTTTAATTAAGCACAGAATGAGATTAACAATAATAAAATAGAACAATTATAACAATACACAATAATAAGTTATGTGAATGCAGCCTCTGTTGCTCTCAAAATTATCTTGTACAAATTTAATGCTTTTTACATCTTAAGCACCTATGCTCTATGGCCATAACTTTTGCAGTTTGAGGTGTAACAGCAAAACTAGCACAAATTTTCTTCTTCCTTCTTCACAATTTCACAAATAGAAAATTCATTCTTACCATAGATCTTAGCAACCTCAGCATACAATTTTTTTCTTTCCTTATTGAGAATTTTTACCTTTACTTTTAAACAAAGCACTTTATAGCTTCTCTATGACATATACAAATTGTCAGCATCACTACGCTTCTGCTTTGGGGGCCTTAATAAGCAAAATCAGCATTACTCGAACACAGCACTATGATACCAACAACAGACAATCTGATAAACAAGACTAACAGGAGGGATATGCTAGACAAAGGGATGAGTCAGGCCAGGCAGGATGGAGCAATATGGCATAAGCTTTCATCATACTACTCAAAACAGCACACAATGTAAAACTCATGAATTATTTCCGGCATTTTTCATTTAATCCTTCTGACCTTGGTTAACTCACAAAAACTGAAACTGCAGATAAAGGGGAACTACCGTATACCACGCTTGCCTTTGTTAGAGAAAAGACATACAAAAGCAGAGAATTTTAGCTATTAATTTACTCAACCTATTGTGTTATTAACAATATGTCAAAAAATAATTTGAAGGTACCTGCAATAAAAAATGAATATAAAAGAAAGCCAAAAACCATTGTTTAATAAACAAAACAACTAAAAGGCAGGCTGATCATCCAATCCTAAATTAACTAAATACAAAATTACCTAAATTTCTATTTATGAAAGCCTACTTAAAAACCCTTAGAATGTTGTAGCTTATATTTTAGTCACTGAGTCGTGTCCAACTCTTTTGCAACAGTATGGAGTGTAGCCCACGAGGCTCCTCTGTCCATGGGATTTGTCAGGCAAGACACACTGGGACTGGGTTGCCATTTCCTTCTGCAGGGATCTTCCTGACCCAGGGACTGAATCCATACCTCCTGCATGGCAAGTGGATTCTTCACTGCTGAGCCCTGACAAGCCCATAAAGGCTTTATATGCTATAGTTAATAATGTAATTTTTAAAAGAAAATATCCCTGCTATTAAATAGATGAACTTAAGCAAAATTGTATAAACTAGAAACAAGCTTCTAAAACCTAATGTCATTTATAGTTCTATAGAGATGGACGTACAGATATAGACAGATATATCAATAGAGTAGACCTACAGAGAGATACAGATCTTTATGATCTGTGGATATCAAAGCACATTTAAGTTTCTTTCACCCCAGAGCTCCCCATCCAGTTTGCTGAGGCTTAAACTTCTAAGGGCTACACAGTCTGTCCCTCTTATGTACAAAGCATTCGTAGCTTAGTTTGTGGAGATTAAACTGCCATCTTCTAAGTTCTCAAAAATTCATCTCGGCAGGATAGTGAATTGAATTCAATGCCAAGATAAGCAAGTCAACATTCTTAGTGAATTAGTCTCAGCTGTATAAGCTATTTTAAATTATTTTAAACCAAACCAAACATATACTTTATTTAATTTATAACACAAATAAAGTTATTAGACTCTTACACTGCCTTTACATGTGTTTTCCGTATGAAATTTCAGGTTCTGAAATTTGTAAATAGTATCCTCTTTTTGGTCAATTTTATCCATCAACTCTTGAATTCTTTGATTCTGCATAATTATTTTCTTTGGGAAGGAAAAAAACAAAGTTTAGTGAATGTACTTTGGGGATAACTAGAATGCAAATATGATAGTTTAGAATTCCTTCAAATTTTAAGATTAAGCAAACAAAACAAAACAATAGCAATACACTATGCATAGCATGACTTTACTTTCATTAAAAAAATTAACATGCCTAAATATAAAATGAAAGAGAAGCAATATATCATAATGGATAAGAGCAAACAGGAGTCACATGATCTGGGTTTGATTCCTAGCTTCTCTACTTTCTAGTTGTAAACCTCAAGCCAGTTATTTAATGCCTACGTAGAAAACAAAAAATAACAGTATCCACATCATAAGGTTCTTCTGAGACTTAGACAACTAAAGAACTTAAAAGAGTTTATAGAAAATGTGCTATAAAAAATACATGTATGTGTATATATACATAAAATAATCTCTAAGAGCTACCAACCAAGTTGGTTTGGATTTGTTTTCAATATAAGAGAGACATTACGGGGGACTACTGTAACTTCTATTTTACATAGTTTAATATAACAGTATGTTTACAACTAGCAGCTATTTTTATAAATAGGAAAAAAATGAAAGGAAAGGAGAATAGGAACTGTCTAAACGACAGCTAAAATGTCTTGTATTGAGTACATTATTTTGGTTATCTTTTTAAGTACTGGGTATTAGATGCCAAGATTTTGAATTATTTATATCTGATCACATGTTAAAATATTCAGCTCTTTAGAAGAACAAATGTAAGTTAAGAGAAGGTCAGGAAAAATATTAAGTTTAGAGTTTTAAATTCACTTCACCTCTATGTATACCTGCAATTTCATACTTAGATCTAAAAATGTCAAATCCATCTACAACCACTTAGAGTAATTATCTGATCTGAAGGTATAAAGTACAAGAGATTTTCAGATTCTGATGCTGCACACGGATAAGGCCATATCCTAAATTTTAAAACAGTAACTTCAGACAAGATAAATACTATTTAAATAATCTATTCAACACAATGTACCTGGTAAAAGAATGACATAGAGATGATTCTCTGGCAGCACATACAGATCTAAGATGCCTTCTAAAGGAAGAAAGCAAGACACAGAACTACAATCCTATTTGTATAAAATTTTTAAAAGATGTATGTTACACACATATATATACACATATACAAATAAAATCTTTTCTGGAAAGACTAAAGAAACTTTCCAGAGACCATATGTGGAAAGAGGTATGAGAGTGAAGTCATTTATATACTCATTAATTATTCATACTATTTTAATTATTAATTTCCTTATCAAGATAAAATAAAGCTTAAACACATTACCTTATTAGATTTCTCAAGCTCTTGAACCAATGAATTTAAATTAATTTCTGATTCTGAAACAGAATATTAAAAAAAATATCTAAGCACCTAAAAAAATATATTGCTAAATAAACATGAAACATAAGCTGCTACAGTAGACACTTCATTGTTATACTCAGGAAAAAGAATTTTCACAGCACTAGAAGTACACAAACAGCTACAAATTCTACCACCAGAGAGTAATGTTTCTGAAAAAGCCACTTTCAAAACCCAGGGCAAAAATGAATGCTGTCTGCTCAATAGTCGGAAATTTCTGGAATGATGTCAGAAGAGAAGTAGCTTATACCTTTCTGATCCACTTCATAATGGGGCATCACTTATCTGCTATTTTCCACCCATCTTGTTTCACACAGAAAAGGGCAGCATATTTCATCTAATAGTTGAAACTCAGATGTGACAACCCCTCCCAGTCCCCCACCACCAGACACACACACACACACACACACACACACACACACACACACACATAAATGAAAAAACTTCACAGTTTTACAATTTCCTATGATATTTCTAAATTTGCTGATAATTAGATTATCAGCAAATACTTAGATTTTGTGTTTTCCTGAAAGTCTATTTTCTAGTAATATTAGTCTAAAAGTAAAGAAAAGGAAAAATATATTTTTACTAGTAAATTACTATAAACTCATACAAATGATAAAATATTACATGTTACCTCCATCATTTTCTGACCACTTTGTAAATAAGCTGCATAAATCTCATACTTACCAACTGTCTTTTTAAGAATTTATAACATCTACATAGGGATATAATACAAGCACTTACCACTTTCTCTCTTTTTTAACTCTTCTTGGGTTTTGATTAATTCTTCTTTGGTTTTAGCTAATTCAGCTTTAACTTGATTAAACTTTATTTCTAAACAAGCAATAACTTCCTGGGGGTCAGCAAGAGATGCAATATATAAGTGAGCAATTTCAGCCTGTTTCTTAATACCACTGACATCATCTTGAAGAGCATCAATAATATCTTCAATTCCTACATAATTATGTCCTTCCTAAAAATAGCAAAAACCACATGCCTAATGTTAACAGTGGCTTTCACTACTTCAGTGTGGTACCATCTAGTGTGTTTTAAAAACAAATAGCAAAACAAATGCACAATTTACAATTTTTTAAACATATTATGTTTTTCTATTAGGTAATTATAGAAATGTTTATGTTTTCTTATATAGAAGTAGCTCCAAATATGAAAAACATGTGTTCCATTAGTCATCTTCTATTTTATGGAACATGAGACATTATTCTCCATAAGAACAATGTCATAAACTGTACATTGTTTATGTACAGTTAACAGAACAATTATAATTATCTAGTTCAGGTATACTCTTAGTCATATCAGATCAGATCAGTCGCTCAGTCGTGTCCGACTCTTGCGACCCCGTGAATCGCAGCATGCCAGGCCTCCCTGTCCATCACCAACTCCCGGAGTTCACTCAGACTCACGTCCATTGAGTCAGTGATACCATCCAGCCATCTCATCCTCTGCTGTCCCCTTCTCCTCTTGCCCCCAATCTCTCCCAGCATCAGAGTCTTCTCCAATGAGTCAACTCTTCGCATGAGGTGGCCAAAATACTGGAGCTTCAGCTTTAGCATCATTCCTTCCAAAGACATCCCAGGGCTGATCTCCTTCAGAATGGACTGGGTGGATCTCCTTGCAGTCCAAGGGACTCTCAAGAGTCTTCTCCAACACCACAGTTCAAAAGCATCAATTCTTCGGCACTCAGCCTTCTTCACAGTCCAGCTCTCACATCCATACATGACCACAGGAAAAACCATAGCCTTGACTAGACAAACCTTTGTTGGCAAAGTGATGTCTCTGCCTTTGAATATGCTATCTAGGTTGGTCATAACTTTCCTTCAAGGAGTAAGCGTCTTTTAATTTCATGGTTGAAGTCACCATCTGCAGTGATTTTGGAGCCCAGAAAAATAAAGTCTGACACTGTTTCCACTGTTTACCCATCTATTTCCCATGAAGTGATGGGACTGGATGCCATGATCTTCATTTTCTGAATGTTGAGATTTAAGCCAACTTTTCCACTCTCCACTTTCACTTTCATCAAGAGGCTTTTTAGTTACACTTCACTTTCTGCCATAAGGGTGGTGTCATCTGCATATCTGAGGTTATTGATATTTCTCCCAGCAATCTTGATTCCAGCTTGTGTTTCTTCCAGTCCAGCATTTCTCATGATGTACTCTGCGTATAAGTTAAACAAACAAGGTGACAATACTTTACTCCTTTTCCTATTTGGAACCAGTCTGTTGTTTCATGTCCAGTTCTAACTGTTGCTTCCTGACCTGCATACAAATTTCTCAAGAGGCAAATCAGGTGAACCTGGTATTCCCATTTCTTTCAGAATTTTCCACAGTTTATTGTGATCTACACAGTCAAAGGCTTTGGCATAGTCAATAAAGCAGAAATAGATGCTTTTCTGGAACTCTCTTGCTTTTTCCATGATCCAGCGGATGTTGGCAATTTGATCTCTGGTTCCTCTGCCTTTTCTAAAACCAGCTTGAACATCAGGAAGTTCACGGTTCACATACTGCTGAAGCCTGGCTTGGAGAATTTTGAGCATTACTTTACTAGCATGTGAGATGAGTGCAATTGTGCGGTAGTTTGAGCATTCTTTGGGATTGGAATGAAAACTGACCTTTCCCAATCCTGTGGCTACTGCTGAGTTTTCCAAATTTGCTGGTATATTGAGTGCAGCACTTTCACAGCATCATCTTTCAGGATTTGGAATAGCTCAACTGGAATTCCATCACCTCCATTAGCTTTGTTCGTAGTGATGCTTTCTAAGGCCCACTTGACTTCACATTCCAGGATGTCTGGCTCTAGGTCAGTGATCACACCATCGTGATTATCTGGGTCATGAACATCTTTTTTGTACAGTTCTGTGTATTCTTGCCATCTCTTCTTAATATCTTCTGCTTCTGTTAGGTCCATACCATTTCTGTCCTTTATCGAGCCCATCTTTGCATGAAATGTTCCTTTGGTATCTCTGATTTTCTTGAAGAGATCCCTAGTCTTTCCCATTCTGTTGTTTTCCTCTATTTCTTTGCATTGATCGCTGAAGAAGGCTTTCTTATCTCTTCTTGCTATTCTTTGGAACTCTGCATTCAGATGTTTATATCTTTCCTTTTCTCCTTTGCTTTTCACTTCTCTTCTTTTCACAGCTATGTGTAAGGCCTCCCTAGACAGACATTTTGCTTTTTTGCATTTCTTTTCCATGGGGATGGTCTTGATCCCTGTCTCCTGTACAATGTCACAAACCTCATTCCATAGTTCATCAGGCACTCTATTTATCAGATCTAGGCCCTTAAATCTATTTCTCACTTCCACTGTATAATCATAAGGGATTTGATTTAGGTCATACCTGAATGGTCTAGTAGTTTTCCCTACTTTCTTCAATTTCAGTCTGAATTTGGCAATAAGGGGTTCATGGTCTGAGCCACAGTCAGCTCCTGGTCTTATTTTGCTGACTGTATAGAGCTTCTCCATCTTTGGCTGCAAAGAATATAATCGATCTGATTTTGGTGTTGACCATCTGGTGATGTTCATGTGTAGAGTCTTCTCTTGTGTTGTTGGAAGAGGGTGTTTGTTATGACCAGTGCATTTTCTTGGCAAAACTCTATTAGTCTTTGCCCTGCTTCATTCTGTATTCCAAGGCCAAATATGCCTGTTACTCCAGGTGTTTCTTGACTTCCTACTTTTGCATTCCAGTCCTCTATAATGAAAAGGACATCTTTTTTTGGGTGTTAGTTCTAAAAGGTCTTGTAGGTCTTCATAGAACCGTTCAACTTCAGCTTCTTCAGCATTACTGGTTGGGGCATAGACATGGATTACTGTGATATTGAATGGTGTGCCTTGGAAACGAACAGAAATCATTCTGTTGTTTAATGAGTCTTTAAAAGATTTTTGGGGCAAGCTGAAGAAACAAATCCTCATTTTCACAATTCAGACTGAATCCCAAACTATGTCAGGGACACAGAATGATGGTTTGAGGGCAAGAGCCTAGACATTATCATCCTAGACCGCTGAACTGCGTAATCAAAAGACAAAGCAAAACAAAAACAACCAACCATTCCAAAAAGATGTGATTAATTTCAGCTTCCGTAGAAGCAGCAGAAAAATGTTTCCTAAACAGTAGAGAACAGTTATTCAGCCAAGCAAGAATGATTTTTTTATATATAAATATATTTGTTTTAATCAGAATAGAATTAAATGATACTACAAGTCTGTCAGCCACGTAAAATTCTTAAGTTTAAAACAAATCTGAGTGGGTATCCCATAATCAGACAAAACGCAATCTACCTACAAACAACACCATGACTCAAGCAACACCAAAGTGAGATGTAAATGTAAAAGCTACTTTTTTCTAAGCTCAATAGCTATATTTAAACTCTTTGCGTTTACATTCCTAACAAAGCACACTTACTTATAATAAAGTTACATATTAAGTTTTTTTTTTAATTCTGAAGTATATTAAATTATCACTGATATTATATACTAAATCCTGGTACCTATACTTCATGTATTTAATATTTCAGTTAACATACTTCAGTTTCATCTTTCATGGCATGATCTTCATTCTTTGGTTCCTCCTGAGTATCACATTTACCAATCAAATCCTTGAAAATAGCCAAACGACATTCAGCATTTTCTTCTAAAATTTCTCGCTCCTGAAGGAGAGTTTCCCTTCATAACAGAAATTAATCTCATTAAGAAACAGAAAAACCACTACTTTACATTTTTATTTTAAATTTCTAAGGTTAAGCACATTATAAATTAAAGTGAAAGTGTGAAAATGTTAGTTGCCGAGTCCTGTCCAACTCTCTGAGACCCCACTGACTAGCCCACTAGGCTCGTCTGTTCATGGGACTTTCCAGGCAAGAATACTGGGGGGATCTTTCTGACCCAGGAACTGAGCCCAGGTCTCTTGCATTGAAGGCAGATTCTTTACCATCTGAGCTCAGACAGTAAATAAAAAGATTTATAAATTAAGTCAATTTAAATGATCACTCATATATAATTCACAGTCACCATGGGAATCAGTAATAGCTATTTTCAAGTTTGCGTAAAGGTTAGAGTTTAGAAGACACCTAATATCAAAAAGCAAGAATAAATTTTTTTCACAAGTAAATAAAATTTTCAATTTTTATTAGACATGAACAAAAAAAACTTACTTAAAGTCAGCTTCTCGTTGGGCCAAATACTGAGTAAACTCCTGTGTAACTTCTTCACGAATTTTAAATTCCAATGTTAACTTTTCCTTTCTTTCATTTATTAGTTTTTTTTTCAAATCTTCTATTAAATCCAGAAGTTTCTAAAATATAAATATTAAAATTCTAATTAAAAAGCAAATAAATTCCAAGAGAAAGATATTCACGCGTTTAAAAATAAAACTTTTCATTTCATTACTATGCTTCTTTTTAATAAAGATAGTATTTTCACTAAAAACTATGTATATGCAGAAATTGATTAATGTGAAAAATCAAGTTTGTCTCACCACATTTTAGAAACACAGTTCAAATGTCTGTCTGGTTACACAAAGAATGAACAGAAAAGAAAATCTGACCATCTATTATCTACTAGGAACTACTGTGGGGAGTTCATATTTTATTTCATTTAATCTACGCAACCCTTTTTATATTTAGTAGGAGCACTCAAATTTCCTAGGTAGGGAAAGTAAGGACCAAGTCTGTGGTAAATGCTTAAGTCTGAGTTCAAAGTTAGTCTGTCAAAATATAAAGTTGACATGTTACACAGAGCAGTTACTGTGAATCCCCAGTTTTCAAAATGGCAAAGGGAGATATTACATATTTTATTGGGTTTCTATAACTATCCAAATGTAAGCAACAACTCTGTCTTTGAAAGCACACACATAATCATGTAACATGGACAATAAACAATAAAACAATTAAAATTTGACATTATAGCCAGTATAGGTATGTAAATTATAGCAGTCAAGAAAACAGCCTGATAGCCTTTTTTTAAGGTTTCTGATTAAAGTTTCTCAATAAGAAACTAATTAATAAACTCTCTCAAAGCTACAGATCTTTCACTTTCTCAATTTTATATTTGAAAATATTTTACAGATAAATTGACTTTGAAATTCTAAGAACTTCTACTGAGGAAATAATTTTATATTTTGGCTATAAAACAGACACTGTGTTTTTTGCAACAATGAGTGGTTGTACGTAAACACAAAAAAGTAAAACGCAACTTAATAGTCAAACTTATTAAGAAATGGGTTCAACTATGGCACCATCATACAGTAAAACTACTGTAATGAATTATGATGACATATTTACAATTCATAATTTCCACAATTTATTTTTAAATGAAGAAAATCAGTTAATAGTATTATAACAAACAGTAAAAATCTATTAACACAATAAGTAGATTTAGAGACATTTATATTTATTTCCCTTTTTCTTTTTCTACATTCTATCATGATTATATAAATACTTTTATAATTTTAAATAACTACAGACTTTTCCCACTGTTCAAAACAATAAATATTTAATAGTAACTCATAGTAACTACTGAAGAAGAGGGGCTTCTCTAATGGCTCAGATGGTACAGAATCCATCTGCAGTGTAAGAAATCCAGGTTCAGTCCCTGGGTGGGAAAGATCCTCTGCAGAAGGGAATGGCAAGCCACTCCAGAATTTTTGCCTGGGAAATCCCATGGACAGAGCAGCCTGGCAGGCACAATCCATGGGCTCACACAGAGTCAGATACGACTTAATAACACTTTCACTTTTCACATTGAAGAAGAAATGTGGGAGACTCAGAGAAATCTGTATGAATGTGGGAATACCTTGGGAAATTGGTTTCTTTCAGTAATTCTCAACAACAACTAGTTTTCTATCACTGTTAATATATGATAAAGTATTGAGTGAAAAAAATTCTGGTTGGTTATTCAAGTTAAATTAATTTTAAGCATAAATATATTACTATCAATATATTTCATAATGATCTTTAATAATTTCATAATGATCTTTAATACTGACAACCCTCTAATTAATAAAATGCTAACAATGTGAAGCATGAGAAGCTTAATCATTTTCATTTTGAGAAGTATTACAAAAAACTTGGATGAAACTTTAATTTTGAAGTACCTCGTCAATATTATAAGATATGCATTTACACTATATAATCCTACATAAATGACATTATTTTTCCTTAATAAATTCATAAACAACTAACTTTATAAGTTTAACGAACATTACATTGATATATAAACTTCGGTTTTGAGATCAAAAAAAATTAAAGGACGACTATTAATGACTTGAGGGAAGTACTACACTACAGAGGTCCACGGTAAAGCATGTTCAATCACATAGTGACCAGATAAACTAGGACTAATGGCATCTGAAGCTTTCATCTTCATTTCTAAGCAACACATGCACAACAATGGCTTTCAGGGACAATGGCATAAACTATTAAGATGAGAGTATTTAACTCAATACATCATTGATCTATTTAAACTTCTACAATCCAAAAGAGTACTATGATGTCCGATGTATCAATACCACTGAAGTCAGTTAATGAGGGGAACCAGTAATGTGGACATGATCTATATTTCAGAATTGTGTGCATGCGTGCTCAGTCACTCAGTCGTGTCTGGCTCTTTACAACCCCATGGACTGTAGCTCGCCAGGTTCCTCTTTCCATGGGATTCTCCAGGCAAGAATATTAGAGCAAGTTGCCATTTCCTTTCCCAGGAGATCTTTCTGACCCAGGGATCAAACCTGCATTTCCTGCCCTGGCAGGCGAATTCTTTACCACTAAGCCACCTGGGAAGCTGTATTTCAGGATTAATGAAACTTAAATATATGTATGAATTTTATTTGGACAGAAATTACAAGAAACACCATTAAATCTTGTTTCTATAAATGTAAGACGATCAAGCGATTTTTGTTTTGAATAAATAGAATAATCGGTACTAGGCACACATTTTGCACTCTTGTACTTAAAGACTGCAAGGTAAAATTTTGGAGGAGTATGCTAAAATCACAGGGTGAAAGGATACTGGTGAACAATGAAAAGAGATCTGAAACACAACACTGAGTTAACCAAAACTTGGCTTCACCAAAAATGTAGAAATCAGACACTGTCTGCCTCCTAATGTGATTCAATGGGAAATTCACAACTTCATACATATAACAAGCTTGCCTAAAGTGTTAAACCTGGATCATCTTATGATAATTATCTTATGATAATAAGACGATCCAGACTGGAGGTTTTCTAAAAGACAACTAACCACAAATTTTCAAAAACATCTATGCTAAATTAGAGATTAACTAAAGAAACATGATAATCAAAAGCAATGTATTGAGTTGTATATCAAAAACAAAGTGGCTATGAAAGGAAATACTTGGACCACTAGAGAAATCTCGATATGGACAATATAACACTATGTTGTATTAATGTGAAAGTGCTTAGGTATGAAAATGGCCTTTTGATTGTGAGGAGCATGCCCACGTTCTTGGGAAACATGCTCAAGTAGTTAGTTGTAAAGTGTCATTATGTCTGCATCTTGTCTTCAAATGATACAGGCAAAAAAGATGTGTATTTACACTCACAGAAAGAGAATATAAAAATGGTAAAATTTTAACAACTAGCAAATCCAGATGAAATGCAAATGAGTATTCATTATACTATTTCTATGGGTGTCAAAAATTTTCAAAACATGTAATGAAAGATAAACTTAGCGTATTGTTGGAAAAAATGGGAGAAAGAGCCTTAAGAATTATTAACCATAACCTCAGAATAATAAATAAGCCAATTTTAGAAGTATGAGTTAATACATACTCTCTTCCCTGCATGGCTACTGAAAGCCTTATCATCCTCTAATGTATCATCTAGATCTTCATCAATAAATTCAGTTTCCACATTCTGCTTTTCTTCAGCTTTTTCTAGATCCTCAACCAAATCTTCATCTTCCACCACATCTTCTAGGCTACTTTCCCATGAAATCGTGGATCTTTTTTCATTTAGTATTTTATTATCTGAATTATTAATATCTAATGATTCATCTTGAGAAGATTTGACAGGTCCAAATGATTTCTCTTGAGAGCAATTTAAAATATCTGGAACACAAACCTGGTAAAATATTGAATGTAAATTTTAAAACAAAGGCAAAAACTGTCAACAAAGAAAAAACAATTATAAATTTAAGTCAAATGACAACTTGAGAATTAAAAAGAAAAATCTATACAAATACAGAAGAAGGAATTAGCACACTCAAATACATATTTGATAAGAAAAAAAGCTAATGACACATGTATACTACATATAAATCTACTTTTCTGGGTTAAGTTCTTAGCACTATTCCCAGCAGGGGGTTTCCTGATTAGCCACTATATAAGCCAGATGGACAGCAGAGCATATAGTTCGCTGCATACTTGCAATTTGTAATGGGTAAGTTATTTATTACTGAGGTCATTTTACTCTTAAGCAGGGGTAACTTTCAATTTTTTTCCTATGCCTTCTACTGCTGCTACTGCTAAGTCGCTTCAGTCGTGTCCAACTCTGTGCGACCCCATAGAACACTACTCTCAAATATTACATTTTTAATTTTCAATTATTTTCTAGGTTTACAGCTGTAAGTGCAAAATGTATTATCTACTCTAAGAAAAAAAAATCATTACTACTCTAATAATACGAAGCTTAACAAATTCTGAAATTTAGCTATATTTACTTTTTGTGCAATGGCTGAGAACTTCAACACATTGAGTGTCTCATCATAGGTAAAAGAACATTGGCTAATGTTGACAATCATACATATCTTCCCTTTACCATTAAAAAAACTTTGAAAATAGTGGGTCAATTTACTTTCCCGGAAAGGCACATGCTGTTGAAACCTATGGAAAAAAATTTCAAAAAATTACAAGTTAAAACAAGTCTTGTGAAGTCAGGATACTGATAAATTTTACAAAGTAACATAACAACCATGGACTTAAATTCTAGGTTAGTGATTAGTTTCATTTGTACTGTCATTTTCTGTATATTCATGTTGTTTTCTTTAAACATTGCTACTATTATTATTAATACTGATAGTAATAACCAACTAGGCAAAATGTAAAAGAAGTCACAATGAAGTGGGTTGTGTTCTCTAGTGTATAGCAATTATGCCATATATAAACCTTAACTAGAAAATGGTAAATGCTGGATTTATCATTTACTTAACCTAAAATGCAAGTTAATACAGAAATCTACCACATCTAGAAAAACACAATGCATTAATAAGAATAATATGGTTTCAAAGTCTGTTAATAAACCAGCATTAGAAGCTTATTATCTAAGTTGTCTGTTGATACATATTTGCTATAGAAAATACTGTGTTTACCTGAGTCACTGGCATTGACTGATAATGCTTTTCATTTCTATCATTCCTAGTCATTACGTAAGAAGCAAGTTAAAAACAAAAGAACTTTCTAAAACTAGCAAAGCTGAAAGTTTAAATAGTATTAACACAATCCTTGATATGCTGGTAACATGCTCAGCAACTCTTACTTTGACTTTTCGCTGTTCTTCAGAACACTGATGCACTTCCCCAGAGTCAATAAAGAAGTGTTGATATTCCCGGTCTCTCTTAACCTTTCACCTTCATTCTGTGTCCTCATGCTTCGTTCTGAGCCGGCAAGATCACATAAAGACAATCTAAATTAACCAGAGGAAAAAAACTTTAAAAAATTCTTCAGAACAAAAAAATTCAAAATAATTACAATTTAAACAATGCTCTACTTACTCACTGACTCGTATTACATGTGGTATTTCTGAATCTTCAATCTGTAATATTCTAATGGTAAATATGCTGTGACTAAAAGAAATAAAGATTAAATATTATCATTCATTCTTTATTTTCTGCATTCTAACAGGAGAGGCAAGCATCTCAATCGATATCTATTTTCTATCCTAATAACTAGCCATCATTGCAGTACTACATTCTCCAACTAGCTGTCAGGTATCTCAGTTTAGTGCTTCACTGTCACCTATATAACACTCAACGACTAAAACCAAAGAGCTTATTTTTCTTTCACTAAGTCCCAGATCCTTCAAATTTACTCTTTTCAACATTCCAACTTCTATGAATGAAGTAATTCATAATAAAGTCTCAATTTGCTTGCAAAAACATTACTTATTAAAATGGTATAATATACAGCTAAATCACTTGAATCAAGCAAAGTATACATTTGGCTTAGATGCCTAAATATTGGCTTATCTGGATTATATGTTGTCCTTAAGCCATATATGGGAGACAGGGCTCTTTCCCCTTTAAGTGAAAATCTGTTTTAAGTATCTCACTGTTTAAACTTAACATCCTTTTGTTTCTCATTCTCCAATCCCTTCCATTAAAACATCCTTCCTTAGCCCTTTGAAATACTGGCCTAACTCAGTATTTATACAGTGTCTATGATGTTCATGGAGTAAGTGGAAAAAAACACAGAGAAATGTCCTATATTATAGGCAATTAAAACATTGAGCTTAGATATTCACGTATATAAAGAATAAAAATACTTCATGTTGAGTGGAAATTAGTAAATTGTATGTTAGAACAAGAAATTAGTCCTGATAATCTTATTTAACATATCAGAAAACCTACTGTCTGATTTAATCTTAAATTAGTTGTATTTAAATGAGCACAGCTACTAGGTCTTCCCTAGAAGCTCAGTTGGTAAAGAATCCGCCTGCAATGCAGGAGACCCAGGTTCAATCCATGGGTCGGGGAGATCCCCTGGAGAAGGAAACGGCAATCCACTCCAGTATTCTTGCTTGCAGCATTCCATGGACAGAGGAGCCTGGAGGGCTACAGTCCATGGGATCGCAGAGTCCGAAGAGGATATGTGACTTTCACTTTCAAATTAGCACAGAACACCTGGGTGCCTCAGGTAATGCTTATACCACAAGACTTACTCCTTACCTTCTACTAGAAGCATTGTTCAGTTTTGTGAAAGCAACACTCTGGTGCTTTGTTCCTAGCTTTAAAAGTCTATATGCTTCTTTGGCATCAGATACTTGAATCCACTGTAGATCTTTAAAAAATAAAGAGGCACATGTCAATTTACAAATGTACAGCATTTGCTATACAGTGTAATCTCTTTGAAGATTTGTAATCTCTTTCCTAAAGACATAAAATGAAATCTTTCTTTTAATAACACCTCCTTGGTATAGCCAACTCAGCTATCTCATATTCCACTAGAAAATAAATACACAAGATGAGGATATTATAATGATTTTCTAGCATAAACACAAAAAGTAAATGTTCAACAGTTTGCCAAAGGGAAAATTAAAAATAGGTTAAGATTCCTCAGAATTAGACGTAGGAAAAAAAAAAAAGGACAAAGTGCATTACAGAATAAACCTAGAAAATTAACTAGCTATGAGATTTTAGATAGATTGCAATTCATTTGTGAGTCATGAAATCAAATTTCTTGAGCCATAACTAGCATTTTGTAAAAATGAAGTAGAATGTACAAAACACCAAAGTGTATTCCTTGCAGTGAGGGTAAATATAATTAATGATTATTTTCAATTGTAAATATGCATACACACACACACACCCACACACACATGCAGGTGGAGAATCATGATGTCATTAATAAGTATTTTCTGCTGTAGAGTAGTGATTTTTAAAAGATTGGAAAAATACCACTGTGGTATACCAAATAACTCCAAGGTCTGACTGAATACTGTTACAAAGCAGCAGAATAATGTGAATATACACACACAGCTTTTCCTATTCCCTAAAATTCAATCAATAATACTCAAGAAACAAAATACTAAACCCTTTTACCTTCAGGTTTAATGAACATACCAAAACATATTTTCAAAGCACAAACTACTCTTACTATCTTGCTATTAATAAATAGTATAAAAACTTTCAATTTCCAGTCTGCTTTCCTATAACAAAGCCTAGAAAGAAATTTCAGAGCAAAAAAGTAAAAAATACTCATCAGTATACCTTTTATGAAAGAATAGCCCTTTACATCTTGGGAAAGGCGCAGTGTCTTTCTCTTTTGGAACTTAGATGATACAGGAACAAACAAATCATAAATACATTCGTTGTAAATCTCAAAGAAAGATACCCACACAGAAAATTTTCTATTAATATCTATATTCAAGTTTGAGTGTTCACAATCTTTCATGGATTCTTCAAACTCTGGGATACTCAAAGAGTTTGTTAGACTTCCTACAGAAAATAAAAAAAAGATAATCACAAAATTAAATAAGATAATAGGCTATTATCTTATTATCTTTTAAGACTCCTCAGCTTGAGAAACTAAGTATACAAATCTTCTAACTAGCAGTGTCCAAATTTTTTTGGACTAAAGCAGATAAAAATATTTGTGTTAACCAAAATTTGGATTTTTTGTTTTTCAAATATGTTAACAAACCAAAATGAAATTCAATGTAAAGGACAGAGAAAAAAACAGTGCCACTCTTGAATTCAACATAAAAGTTAACAATCAGTAAAAATTAACAATCAGTAACAATCAATTATTAAATCCAAATAAAACCTTATGGTGACTGGCATTTCATATAGTTATGTACCATTTTTGAAGTATTATTGACTGTGTCATTAAAGAAATTAAATAACCAGAAGTGATTCAAAAATTAAAAGCCTTTTAAATAATCAACATTTTAAAAGTATATGAGAAAGGAAACCTTACCATAAAGAGCACCATAACTGTCATTATGCATAACAACCTGAAAAAGATTTAAGTTAAAAAATGTTTTTTGTTAAGATTAAATAACCAGTAAATTCATTACCTATCCAAATAAGTCACCAGCCTTACATCTACTCAATTCAACAACCTAATAAGAAATTTGGGGAAACTGCAGAAAATATTCAAAGGAATACCGTTATATATAATCCCTGCCACTCAGAGGCAATTACTATTAATATCTCAATATATTCCTTTCTATTCTTTTCCCTACACTGATTGCATTGTAAGCTTTCTCTCCATAAAATTAAAAATTATTAACAAACATTTGGTGGCTGCATAACTGACTAGATGTGATGTGAAATGACTTAATTAAATACTACCAAGATAAACATCTTAGTATATTTTTTCTTTCTGTAATTTAATTGTTCCCTTAGGCTATATATCTTAATCTGAGTTGGTAGATGAAAAGATACAAACTTTTTTTTAGGTTCTCACTCATAATATGTTATGCTATGCTAAGTCACTTCAGTCGTGTCCGACTCTGTGCGACCCCACAGACGGCAGCCCACCAGGCTTCCCTGTCCCTGGGATTCTCTGGGTTGCCATTTCCTTCTCCAATGCATGAAAGTGAAAAGAGAAAGTGAAGTCGCTCAGTCATGTCCAACTCTTAGCGACCCCATGGACTGCAGCCTACCGGGCTCCTCCGTCCGTGGGATTTTCCAGGCAAGAGTACTGGAGTGGGGTGCCATTGCCTTCTCCACACTCATAATATAGTATTGCTAAACTGCTTTGGAGAAATACAGTTAACAATCAATATATGGAAGTGAAAGTGTGTATCTCATGTCGTATACCTGAAACATGTAATACTGTACAGCAACCTCAAAAAAAGAGATTTTAAAAAAAGAAAATATGATCTCAAGTTTTTAATATTTTAATAATTTCACAGGCAAAATAATATTTTAACTAGATAACCTGTTGGAGAAATTTTTTTTCAATATTAATGACTTGAATTTCCTCTATGAATTATCTATACAAATATCCACCAATCTCCACAAATCTTGTTAAAACACTATTTTATTTTCAGAGAGCATAATCATGGACTCTGAACTTTACTCTCTATTGAGCAACACTACTTTGAAATCTTGATTTCTAAATTATTTAAAAACAAATCCCCATCAGTGTGTTCAATATATCCAAAAAGATTGTTAATAGTTTTTAACAATCTTAGAATAAACGTGCAAAAACGTAACACAAAATCCAGAAGGCACAGAAGGAAAAAATAGACAAGTATAACTTTATTGAAACATGTTTTAATAAAAAATTATTTAAAAAAAGGAAAAAACATAAACCAATGAGACATGTGAATTAATGTAGTAAGAGATTTATGATATGTTAAATGAAAGAGCAAGTTATAGAATGTCTGTATAATAAAATCTCATTTTTGTTCAAATAAAAGATCATTATCCCACATATTAAAAAAAAAGGAATAAAGATATACGCGACTGTTTATATATGACTATATTTGCGTGTGCATATGAACTTCCCGGTGGCTCAGTGGTAAAGAACCCGCCTGCCAAGGTGGAAACGCAGGTTCAATCCCTGGGTCCAGAAGATGCTCTGGAGAAGGAAATGGCAACCCACTCCAGTATTCTTGTCTGGGAAATCCCATGGACAGAGGAGCCTAGCGGGCTACAATCCATGGGGTCACAAAGAATCGGACATGACTCAGAGACTAAACAATATATAGACAGTACCGAGATTTTATTATTTTTGGTATACCGAGAAAAAGATAAAAAAGGATATGCTCATATCTGTTAATATTAGTTTTTCTCTTCAGAAATGAAATTATAGAAAATTATTTTTTATTTTTCATATCCTCTTGTTTAGATTTTGTATATACACATTACTTTTACAAATAGAAAAAGGATTTAAAAAAATCATTATATAGAAAATTGCTGTTTCTACAACAACCTAAAATGATTAAACAACATTTACATTTGTTTTGTTTAAACATATCAGCTGTTTGTACAATACAAAATGAAGAAATGTCTTCAAAAAAGCTTTTAATCACAAAGAAAAGACAACAACCACAACAAGCTATTTCAATACAGGCTGAAACAAACTGAAGAGCTAATAAAAGGTCACAATTATGTGTATTTTATCTGCTAAAATACTCCCATACCTCTTTAATTTGCCGAAGTAATACACTTTTGCTAGCGACTTCTTCTTTCTCTTGGTCTGGTGATAACCGTAAGTATTCTCTGGACCTATGTGGTTTAAGGTTCATCTTTGTATACAGTCTTTCCTGAAGACTATCAAATAATACATTCAAAGTTCGAGGAAGAATGCCAGTATTTTCTTCTGTGCCTATGACAAGAATTTGTGTTTTACAGTCTCTTAAAGTACTAAGAAAGAGTAAAGAAACATTGTTGAGCTACCAAGACTCCTTTTATACCACCAACAGGCAAGAGTAAAAAGCTAAGACAAAAAGTGAGAAAAGCTGCAGATTACTCAATGTTCCATCACTTTGGTTTTCATTGTATAACTGACATTTATCAGCTATTAGTCTGATGTAAAACCTGAAATTTGACATTCAGATCAGATTTTAAGACTGGCTATCATTCATTACCACAAAGTATAAAAGTAAAATAAAATATAAAGTGTTTCCCTGGTTTTCTATGCTTAATTCCTTATGTTACATCAGTCCTTTTTCCAAGTTTTCATCATCATTTAATTCTCTATCATATGGGTAAAGTAGTTTTACAAATTAAGTCAATCTGATTTAAAAGCCTTGGGCAATACACATTCAATATGCTATTACTATTAAAAACAGAGCAAATTTGCAAGGTAATGGAAACATAACTATAAGTATTATGAAAATGAGCAAATATTAGGGCTTCCTTTTTTCTTTCTACCAAAAATAAAACCACTTACCTTGAAATGTGTAAGTTTTTCCAGAATTGGTTAGCCCATAAGTAAAAATCAGCCGACTCTGTCCTTTCAAGAGGTCTTTAACTGGCTGCAGAATGCAACCCTGGAAGAATTCCTTCTGTGTAGTTTCTGGGCCAAAAACCTAAACAAGCATTTTTTAAAACAAGTATTTTTAGAAAATTCAAGTTAATACTCATGAGTTCTACCCTTTAATATTTTTAATATTTAGAAGATCTGTCTTACAAGACTCATTCTTAAAAGAGTTGACATATCCCCAATCCCAACAGATACAATTGCTAGTTTAACTACTGCCAAAGTTGTCACCATAGAAATCTGATCCAGCCAATAACCTTTCATCTAAATTTTTAAAAGAACATTTCCACCAACCACAAAGAGACTGTAAGATTTTTATAATGATTTATTCACTTCCAATTATTTCTTTACACACCTAAAATTTGAGCCCTACCATTGAGAAAAAAATACCGGAACCTAAGATCTAAGTTTCATAAGCACAAGGTGTGTAGAGTTCATTACATACAATTAGGTAGTAATTTCAGAGAAGGCAATGGCACCCGACTCCAGTACCCTTGCCTGGAAAATCCCATGGACGGAGGAGCCTGATGGGCTGCTGTCTATGGGGTGGCACAGAGTCGGACACAACTGAGCAACTTCACTTTGACTTTTCACTTTCATGCATTGGAGAAGGAAATGGCAACTCACTCCAGTGTTGTTGCCTGGAGAATCCCAGGGACGGGGAAGCCTTGTGGGCTGCCGTCTATGGGGTCGCACAGAGTCAGACACAACTGAAGCGACTTAGCAGTGGCAGCAGCAGCAATTTAGCTTAAGCCAAGTCTTTTTATCTTAAAAGAAAAACCTTCAGTTTCATATGGGTACCTACCTTGGAAAAACTGAATTTTTGTGCCATCTGCCCAGAGCTTTTCTCACTTAAACGACCAAAGGTACACTGAGGATCCTTCAGGACAACAGTCTGTGAATCCAGAATATACACACAGCCCTAGAACACAAATAATTAAAAACCCACAACAAGTAAATTAAAACAATGATACTGTGCCCACTTAATGGAAATAAATTATAAAATTAAACTCAGCACAAACCTCAGACTCATGTTCTTTTTCTGGCTGTGTGAATGGTCTTACTCGAAGATAAACTTGGAGATAATCTTTAGATTCAGAACTGTTTGCCTTAAAAAGGAGAAAATATTTTAAAGATATAAAATGTGGAGTTTCAGAGATCACCTTTCTTTAAAGTGGCTGATTGCTACAGAATAATCTGAGATTATACAAAACCTATAAGCAAACAGTGACTCTTCTGTTTTCATCCATTTTATATTATCTGTTCAAAAAAAAAAAAAAAAGAAAATGCCAGAGAAGATTCAATTTCCCCTGCCTTCTATATTTATATTTAAAGTTTACAATATCCTTCTTTGGCATAAAACCGTAACTTTTATAACCAATACAAATAACAGGGCTGAAAGTCACTAAAACATAGAAGAGCAGAGTAAATCACAAGTACCCAGAATACTCAATTACCCCAAATGCTCAATACCATCATGCATTATTTATTTATTTATTTGTTTTGGTGTATTATATTCTCCTTACTGCTTCCTTTGAGAAAGGAATTAGCTTAGTTCATTTTTTTTTAATAATTTTAAAGAAATGCTTTATATTAAAAAGTAAAAAGAAAACAATTACATGAAAAACACAATTCACCAAACAAGACACAAGAAGAAAATTTGAATAACCCTATACCTATTAAAGAAATTCAACTTATATTCAAACAAAATAATCCTATATAAAAAGTCCAAACCCTCCCCAAACCAACACCATGTGCAACAACCTGGTAGTTCATTGGTAAATTCTCTCAAACATTTAAGGTTATAATTACACAAATTAAAGACAAACTCTAAGAAAATGGAAAGAGAACACTTTTCAATTAATTTGAGTTTGATATAACCTGAATATCACAATTTGACAAAGATATCCTCAGAAAAAATTACAGAACAATACCCCTAATAATTACAAGATAAAGGCAAAATGTTCTCCAAAGTGTTGTACCATCTTCTATTCCCACAAACATGGATAAACATGTCAGTTGCTCTGTACACTCACCAGTGGATGGTGTGGCCAGTCTTCTTCATTATCACCCTTCTAGTGGGTGTGAGGGCAGTATCTGATTGTGGATTTAGTTTATGCATTTCCCTTATAGTGAAGAAGAACTAGAGAGCCTCTTAATGAAAGTGAAAGAGAAGAGTGAAAAAGTTGGCTTAAAGCTCAACATTCAGAAAATGAAGATCATGGCATCCCGTCCCATCAATGCATGGCAAACAAATGGGGAAACAATGGAAACAGTGGCTAACTTTACTTTTTGGGGGCTCTAAAATCACTGCAGATGGTGACTGCAGCATGAAATTAAAAGACGCTTACTCCTTGGAAGGAAAGTTATGACCAACCTAGCCAGCATATTAAAAAGTAGAGACATTACTTTGTCAACAAAGGTCCGTCTAGTCAAGGCTATGGTTTTTCCAGTAGTCATGTACGGATGTGATAGTTGGACTATAAAGAGAGCTGAGCACCAGAGAATCAATGCTTTTGAACTGTGGTGTTGGAGAAGACTCTTGAAAGTCCCTTGGACTGCAAGGAGATCCAACCAGTCCATCCTTCCTTTAGGAAATGGCCACCTGATGCAAAGAGCTGACTCATCTGAAAAGACCCTGATGTTGGGAAAGATTGAAGGCAGGAGGAGAAAGGGACAACAGAGGATGAGACTGCTAGATGGCATCACCAACTCAATGGACATGAGTTTGGTTAAAACTCTGGAAGTTGGTGATGGACAGGGAGGCCTGGCGTGCTGCAGTTCGTCGGGTCGCAAAGAGTAGGACACAACTGAACTGACGATGACTAATGATGTTGAGCACCTTTTCATGTCTGTATTAACCCTATTCAACCGGTCCATTCTAAAGGAGATCAGCCCTGGGATTTCTTTGGAAGGAATGATGCTAAAGCTGAAACTCCAGTATTTTGGCCACCTCATGCGAAGAGTTGATTCATTGGAGAAGACTCTGATGCTGGGAGGGATTGGGGGCAGGAGGAGAAGGGGACGACAGAGGATGAGATGGCTGGATGGCATCACTGACTCTATGGATGTGAGTCTGAGTGACCTCCGAGAGCTGGTGATGGATAGGGAGGCCTGGCATGCTGCAGTTCATGGGGTCGCAAAAGTCGGACACGACTGAGCGACTGATCTGATCTGATCTGATAGCTTCTTTTGTTAAGTATCTGTACAAATCTTTTGTCCATTTTTATTAGACTATTTTCTTATTGACATGTAAATTTTTTTGTTTGTTTTGTAATTGTTTTAATATAATCTGAAAAAAAGTTGCCTGTCAGGAAAAAAAGAGGCAAAAATTCCCTAACAAAATATTAGCTAATACATAAAATAGGAAAGTATATCGTAACAAAAAATAGTTTATCCTAGTGCAAGGTCAAGCTGGCATTCAAAAATAAATTAGTACATTAAAAGAATAAATGAGAAACTTTCATCACTACTAGATGCAAAAGAAGTACATATGAATGACTTGAATTTGATACACGTATTCAACATCCATCCATAATAAGAATTACAAGCAGACTGGAACAGAAGGGAACTTCCTTAACCTGATAAAGAACACTTATAAGAAACCTACACTTAACAGCATATTTGATGACAAAAGACTGAATCAAAGAAGAGCAGCAAGATGAGTAACAACAAAGGGATTTCTGCTTTCACCACCTCTATTCAACATTATATTAGAGGTTCTAGATGTTTTAGCAAAAGTCATCAGTTGAAAGGAGGGGGAGAGGAGGAAAGAAATGAAGGAGAGGGAAGAGGGAGGAGAAGAGAAGAAAAAGGAAGAGGAAAAGGATGGGAAGGTAGAAATAAAATTGTCTCTATTCACAGACATCATGAATATCTACATTTTTATGTTAAAAATCTGACACCACCTTCAAAAATGTTACCAGAACTATTAAATGAGTTTAGCAATGCAGTATGATATAAGACCAATATGCAAAAAGTAATGTTTCTGTATATGCTTGGATGAAACAGAATTTGATTTTAAGAAACAATACCATTTGCAATAACCTCAAAAATTATGAACTAATTAAAGAAAAATCTTAACAAAAGATCAGGAACACCATACACTGAAAATTTAAAAAACATTGCTCAGAGAAATTAGAAGGGACCAAAATAAATGGAGATATGCCTCATTCATTATTTGGTAGACTCAGTGTTGTTAAGATACCCATTCTTCCAAAACTGATCTACTGATTCAATGCAACTGCAATAAAAAATCCCAGGAAGTTTTGGGGGGATTAACTGACAAGCTCATTTAAAAACTCACAGATAAATGCAAAGTTCCTAGAACAGTCAAAATAATTCTGATAAAAAAGAAGTTTGATGGGCTAACACTACCACCTGAGTTCAACACATTTTAAAGCTACACTGATCAAAACAGTGGGGTACTGACAGCCAGAGAGAGAGATAAATGAAACAGAATATAGAGAGTATTAAAAAATAAACCTCCACATACAAGAGTATTTTATTTATGACAAGTTGTAAAGGAAATGCAGTACAGAATGATAGATAGCTCTTTCAACCAACTGTGCTAGAACAACTGAATATCTATATACAATTTAAAAAATAGCAATTCAAATACATATCTCACATTGTATAGAAAAATTAATTTCAAATGGGTCACAGATCACAGACTTAAATATAAAACTAAAACTAAAAACTTCTAAAAGAAAACACAGAAGAAAACCTTTGTGGCCTTAAGCAAAGATTTCTTAGATATGCCATCAACAGCACAATACATAACAGAACAAACTGGTAAAATGGACTTCGTCAAAATTTAAAACTTCTCTTGCAAAACACGTGAAGGATGAAAAAACAAGCCATAGAGGAAATACTTGCAAAGGATATATCTGATAGACAGATGTATCCAGAGAACATAAAAAACACTTAAAATTCAATTAAACAAAATTTTTTTAATGGGTAAAAGATTTAAATTGACATTTCTCTGAAGACACACAAAGGGCAAATAAACACATGAAAACATATTTAACATCTTTGGTCATTAGGTAAATGCAAATATCAATTAGATTATCAATACATACCTATTAGAATGACTAAAAATAAAGACTACTCAGGATAGCCAACATCAAGTTGAAATAGAAGAATTAAGATGAAGGACTCATAATACCCAACTTTAAGACATACTGTAAAGCTACAGTAATAAAGATAGTGTAGCAGTGGCAAAAGAACAGAATCAATGGAACAGAAGAAGAGCCCTGGAACAGATCAACATGAATATAGTCAACTGATCTTTGACCAAAAAGCAAAGGCTACACAAGGGAGCAGACAATCTGTTCAACAAATGGTGCTGGAGCAACTGGACATCCAAATGCAAAAAAATTAACCTAGGCATAGACTTTACACCCGTCAAAGAAATTAACGTAAAAAGAATACAAACCTAAATGTAAAACGCAAAACTATTAAAATTCTTGAAAATCTGGATAATCCTGTGTTTGGTTAACAACTTTTTTGATTCCATACCAAACGCAGATCAATGAAAGAAGTAACAGATAAGCTGGGCTTCATTAACACTAATTTTATGCTTTGTAAAAGACAAAAGCAAGAGAATGATAAGACAAGCCAGAGACTGGGAGAAAATATGTGCAAAAAAGATACCAAATAAAGGACAAGTATCCAAAATATATAGAGAATTCTTAAAATGTAACAATAAGAACACAAACTGATTAAAATGGGCCAAAGACCTTATCAGATATCTTATCAAATAAGATATACAGATGACAAATAAGCATATAAAAAGATGCTCCACACTTTATGTCATCAGGGAAATGCAAATTAAAATGAGCTATCACTACACATCTATTAGAATAGCTAATATCTGAACACTGACAATCAAATGCTGGTGAGCATGTGGATCAACAGGAATTCTCATCCACTGCTGGTGGGAATGCAAAATGTTACAGCCATTTTGGAAGATAGTTTAACAGTTTCTTACAAGATTAAACATATTTTTGTTCCATACAACCTAGCAATCATATTCATTGGTAATTATGCAAAGAAACTGAAAACATGTCCACAGAAAACTTGCACATGAATGCTCATAAAAGTTTTTTTCATAGTTCCCCAAAAGTAACTAAAATGCCTTTCAATAGGTGAATGAATAAACCAGAGTACATCCATATAATGCAATATAATTCAGAACTAATTGTAATTCACAACTAAACTTATAGTTATAAATATTAAACAAATTAAAATTATAAACCAAATATATACTTATATATATTTAGTTTAAATTATAAACTAAATTAAAATTAGAACTAAATATAATTCAGAACAATGGAAACAGTGAGAGACTTTATTTTGGGGGGCTCCAAAATCACTGTGAACAGTGACTGCAGCCATAAAATTAAAAAACGCTTGCTGCTTGGAAGAAAAACTATGACTAACCTGGAAAGGCAATGGCACCCCACTCCAGTACTTTTTCCTGGAAAACCCCATGGATGGAGGAGCCTGGTAGGCTGCAGTCCATGGGGTCACTAAGAGTCGGACACGACTGAGCAACTTCACTTTCGCTTTTCACTTTCATGCATTGGAGAAGGCAATGGCAGCCCACTCCAGTGTTCTTGCCTGGAGAATCCCAGGGACGGGGGAGCCTGGTGGGCTGCCGTCTATGGGGTTGCACAGAGTCGGATACGACTGAAGCGACTTAGCAACCTGGAAAGCATGTTAAAAAGCAGAGACATTACTTTGCTAACAAAGGTCCATCTAGTCAAATCTATGGTTTTTCCAGTAGTCATGTATGGATGTGAGAGTTGGGGACTATAAAGTTGAGCACTGAAGAATTGATGCTTTTGAACTATGGTGTTGGAGAAGACTCTTCAGAGTCCCTTGGACTGAAAGGAGATCAAACCAGTCCATCCTAAAGAAGTGAGTATTTGTTGCAAGGACTGATTGCTGAACCTGAAGTTCCAATACTTTGGCCACCTGATGCAAAGAACTGACTCACTGGAAAAGACCTTGATGTTGGGAAAGATTGAAGACAGGAGGAGAAGGGGATGACAGAGGATGAGATGGTTGGACGGCATTACCAACTCGATGGACATGAATTTGAGTAAGCTCCAGGAGTTCGTGATGGACAGGGAAGCCTGGTGTGCTGCAGTCCATGGGGTCGCAAAGAGTCGGACACAACTGATCAATTTAAATGAACTGAACTGAACATCCATATAAAGGAATATAATTCAGAACTAAAAACACCTGAACTATCAAGCCATGGCAAGACATGGAAGAATCTTAGATGCCTACTGCTAGGTGAAAGATGCCAATGTGAAATGGCTACAGAGTGTATAATCCCAACTTAAAATATGATATTCTGAAAAAGGCAAAACATTGGAGATCGTTAAAAGATCAATGGTTGGTGGGGTTGGGAAACAGACGAACAGGTGAAACAGATGAATTTCAGGGTAGTGAAAATACACTGCATGATACCATAATGATGGATACATGTTATTACACATTTGTTCAATAGAATGTATAACACCACGAGTAAACCATAATGTAACTATACTGTAAGGAATCTGAGTGATTAAGTGTCAAAGTACATCTATGAATTGTAACAAATGTACCTCTGTGGTGGGAGATGTTAATAATGAAGGAAGCTATGTGGGGGCAAAGAGAATACGGGAAATCACTGTATCTTCTCTTCATTTTAGCTGTGAATATAAAACTTCTCTAAAAAATGAAGTCTATTTAAAAACAAACAGATTGACCACACCAAGGGCTGGTGAGGATGTGGAAGAATTTAACTCTCACACGCTGTTACTGGGAACATAAAATGCTATTATCACTTTGGAAAAGTTTGGTAGTTTCTTAAAAATGATCCAGTCATTCCAACCCTAGGTATTCATCCAAGGGGGGAAAAAGGAAACATATATCCATACAAAGATCTGTATACAAAATGTCATAGAAGCTTTGTTTATAATAGTCAGACACTATAAACTCATGTGCCCATCAGCAAGCAAATGACACTGTGATACAAAAGCAGACCTAGAAGACCTAGAAAATAAGTAAACCAATCAATATTTGAATTTCATATAATTTTCATGTCATGAAATAGGATTTTTCTTCTTCAATCATCTAGAACTGCAAAAACCAGTGACAGCTTATGAGCAGTACAAAAACAGGCCATCCCTTCCTTTATTCTTTTATGAGTAAATGAGCTAAAGTAAAAGAGCCTGACACATGAAATGGGTATAAAATAATTACTTTTCTTTTATCTATGTTCCCTATACCCCCTCTCTTCCCCTTCCATCATTTTTTTTTTTTTACCATTTCATAGCTTTTTTTTTTTTAAATTGGGTATTCACATGGTTGTGCATTTTTGCTTTTCAGAGCTCTCATAAAGGTATTTTAGTTAGTCTCTAGTTACTGTTGTTGTTTTAATGTTTCATGGGGGAAATGAGGACTTGGAGCATTCTAGTCTGCCTTTTTGCTAGTGTCAGTTCCTAGACCACTTACTTACATAACACACACACACACACACACACACACACACACACACAAAACAAAGTCACTCTTTGAGTAGTTTTAAATTCCCAGCAAAACTGAGGACAGAGAAAGTACATGAGGAAGGACAAAGTTCTCATATACTTTCTGTCCCCACACAAGGACAGCTTCCCCCACTATCACCCCACACCAGAGTGGTAACTTTGTTACATGTCATTATCACCCAAAGTACACAGTTTCCATTAATTAGAGTTGTCTTTTTTTTTGTTATAAGAATACAGTTGATTTACAATGTTGTTAGTTTCTACTGTACAGCAAAGTCAATCAGTTATACCTATGCATATATCCACTCCATCTGTCTTTATAAAAGGGGTTAGTACATCTCTAAGGCATCAAAGTTAACAATCTAATCTGTAATAAAGACAATATAAATACATTGAAAGTAAATTTGTAAGAAAAAGTCTATAAACACAGCAAACATAGTAACCGGTAGGGTGGTAGAAACTTAGTAATGTTTATTTCTTAAACACTACTAAGTTAATTTTTTTTTAATCTGCATTATTTTTTAAACTAAGGCCTGCAGTTCCCAGGGGCATAGTGGAATATTTGACATTTTTGAGAGAACCATAGCAATACTTGACACATGTTGAAAACCATGAAGTGTTGGTTTCAACACTGGATCACACCACTTCTTTTGATAAAGTCATATCTTAGTGAAGCCGGATTTCTCAGTGGTTGTTGTGATGAAAAGCAAGTACAGCCCCAAAACAATGAAGAAAAGGAAATGAAGGTGGCAGTGTCTAATCTGATTCCAAAGTTTGAGAAGTTGTGCAGCACCCAAAAGGCACACATAACCCATAAGTAAGTAACCCTTGGTTAGTGAAGAAGGATGTTAAAATTCTTTTTTCATTTAATTTTTTCTCAAATGGCTACCATGACAGGCTGCTATGCTATTTGCTGGTCCGCCCCGGCCCCCCCCCGCCCCCCCCCCCCCGAAATCCTCCCAAAAAAGGAAAAGTGAAAGTGAAGTTGCTAGTCGGCATAAATAGTTATTAAGTTGTCTGCACCTACTATTTGGAAAGCAACTGTTATGCATTTAGCGCACCATGAGAAAATTACTGAGATAAAAGTCTGTCTTAAACCTACAAGGTTTGGAAAGCTCGTCTTTAGTCATACCTGTCAACAAGTGTATGTGTGCATGTGTGCACACGTCCATTTCCACTCAATCACGACAATCAACGCAATACTTTTCTTGTACTTACCTCAGTGCTTGAAGCAACTAAAGAAAATTCACGAGAGAGGTCAAGCTTAATGCCATCAAAATTTATTTCTGAAGGTCTTGCAAGTGGGTCAGCACTGAAAACATAAGATGGTCTAGACATCCCATCTTGACTTAAATTAGATTCCATTCTGCAAGAATAACAGTAACATCTTTAGAAAATCTCAATAAATCAGCATATAAACCATCCATAGTTTAAAAAGTCTGTAAGTCCAGCCCGCTACTTCTTGCCACATAAACCAGATTTCCAAAAGAAAGATATTACTATTACATCTACTATATTTCCAAAAGATATTACTATTTCATCTATAACATAATGAGCCATGGAAAAGACAAAAGAAGAGATTATTTACAGATTCTAAATCAACTAATATTGGATACTGCCTACCACTACTGTTCATGTGATCCACCTAGATAGATAGATAGAATAGGTAGATTCATCCAAAGAGATTTCAAGAGTGAAGATAATCCACAGAGTAAGATAGTATAAAACATTCAACCTCTGTCTGAAATGCTCTCAGAAGTCAAATAATAAGGTGGAATAAATATAACCTCGTGCTTAGTTTTTTTAGTGTCTTCTGAAGAATATTAGACTTTGTAATGTTTTATAATTTTGGTTAAATTCAGTTATCTGGACAACTACTTTCAACTAAACTCTTCCTAACAAGGCAAGTAAAAAGTAAAGTACTGGGCATTCCCTGGTGGTTGAGTGGTTAGGACTCAGCATTTTCACTGCCAGGGCCAGGGTTCAATTCCTTGGCTGGGGAAATGAGATTCTGCAAGCCATGCGGCATGACTTAAAAAAAAAAAAAAAAAAAAGATGTGAACGTATTTAAAATAGTACCTGATATGTCACAGGTGAATATGGAATAGAATATGGAATACTTTACCAGTAAACTACTACACCCAAAAAAGATGTACTTTTTCCTAGAACTAACACCCAAAAAAGATGTTCTTTTCATTAGAGGGGACTGGAATGCAAAAGTAGGAAGTCAAGAAATACCTGGCGTAGGGGCTGGTGCACTGGGAAGACCCAGAGGGATGGTACGGGGAGGGAGGTGGAAGGGGGTTCAGGATGGGGAACATGTGTATACCCGTGGCAGATTCATGTTGATGTATGGCAAAACCAATACAATATTGTAAAGTAAAAAAAAAGAAAAATACCTGGAGTAAACAGGCAGATTTGAGATTTGGCCTCAGAGTACAGAATGAAGCAGAAAGAAGCAGAGTTTTGCCAAGAGAACGCACTGGTCGTAGCAAACACCCTCTTCCAACAACACAAGACTCTACATCTACACATGGACATCACCAGATGGCTGCTGCTGCTACTGCTGCTGCTAAGTCACTTCAGTCGTGTCCGACTCCGCGTGACCCCATAGACATCAGCCCACCAGGCTCTCCTGCCCCTGGGATTCTCCAGGCAAGAACACTGGAGTGGGTTGCCATTTCCTTCTCCAATGCATGAAAGCGAAAAGTGAAAGTGAAATCGCTCAGTCGTGTCCGACTCTGAGCGACCCCATGGACTGCAGCCCACCAGGCTCCTCCATCCATGGGATTTTCCAGGCAAGAGTACTGGAGTGGGGTGCCATTGCCTTCTCCTGAAATCCGACTGATTATATTCTTTGCAGCCAAAGATGGAGAAGCTCTGTACAGTCAGCAAAAACAAGACCAGGAGCTGACTGTGGCTCAGATCATGAACTCCTTATTGCCAAATTCAGACTTAAATTGAACAAAGTAGGGAAAACCACTAGACCATTCAGGTACGACCTAAATCAAATCCCTTACAATTATACAGTGGAAGTGACAAATAGATTCAAGGGATTAGATCTGACTGAGTGCCTGAAGAACTGTGGACAGAGGTTTGTGACACTATACAGGAGACAGGGATCAAGATCAACCCCAAGAAAAAGAAATGCAAAAGGCCAAAACAGTTGTCTGAGAAGGCCTTATAATTAGCTAAGTAAAGAAGAGAAGCTAAAGGCAAAGGAGAAAAGGAAAGATATATCCATTTGAATGCAGAGTTCCAAAGAACAGCAAGGAGAGATAAGAAAGCCTCCCTCAGCGATCAAGGCAAAGAAATAGAGGAACATAATAGAATGGGAAGGACTAGAGATCTCCTCAGGAAAATTAGAGATACCAAGGGAACATTTCATGCAAAGATGGGCACAATAAAGGACAGAAATGGTATGGACCTAACGGAAGCAAAAGATATTAAGAAGAGGTGGCAAGAATACACAGAAGAACTATACAAAAAAGATCTTCACGACCCAGATAATCATGATAGTATGATCACTCACCTAGAGGCAGACATCCTGGAATGCGAAGTCAAGTGGGCCTTAGAAAGCATCACTATGAACAAAGCTAGTGGAGGTGATGGAATTCCAACTAAGCTATTTCAAATCCTAAAAGATGATGCTGTGAAAGTGCTGCACTCGATATACCAGCAAATTTGGAAAACTCAGCAGTGGCCATAGGACTGGAAAAGGTCAGTTTTCATTCCAATCCCAAAGAAAGGCAATGCCAAAGAATGCTCAAACTACCGCTCAATTGCACTCATCTCACACGCTAGTAAAATAATGCTCAAAATTCTCCAAGCCAGGCTTCAACAGTACGTGAACTGAGAAATTCCAGATGTTCAGGCTGGATTTAGAAAAGTCAGAGGAACCAGAGATCAAATCGCTTTTGTTGGATCATCAAAAAAACAAGAGCATTCCAGAAAAACATCTATTTCTGCTTTATTGACTATGCCAAAGCCTTTGACTGTGTGGATCACAACAAACTGTGGAAAATTCTTAAAAAGATAGGAATACCAGACCACCTGACCTGCCTCCTGAGAAATCTGTATGCAGGTCAGGAAGCAACAGTTAGAACTAGACATGGAACAGACTGGTTCCAAATCAGGAAAGGAGTATGTCAAGCCTGTATATTGGCACCCTGCTTATTTAACTTATATGCAGAGTACATCATGAGAAATGCTGGGCTAAATGAAGCACAAGCTGGAATCAAGACTGCTGGGAGAAATATCAATAACTTCAGATATGCAGATGTCACCATCTTTATGGCAGAAAGCGAAAAAGAACTAAAGCGCCTCTTGATGAAAGTGAAAGAGGAGAGTGAAAAAGTTGGCTTAAAACTCAATATTCAAAAACTAAGATCATGGCATCTGGTCCCATCACTTCATGGCAAATAGATGGGGAAACAGTGGAAACAGTGTCAGACTTTATTTGTTGGGCTCTAAAATGACTGCAGATGGTGACTGCAGAAATTAAAAGACGCTTACTCCTTGGAAGAAAAGTTATGATCAACCTAGTTCAGTTCAGTCACGTCTGACTCTTCGTGACCCCATCAATCGCAGCACACCAGGCCTCCCTGTCCGTCACCAACTCCCGGAGGTCACTCAGACTCACGTCCATCAAGTCAGTGATGCCATCCAGCCATCTCTTCTGTCGTCCCCTTCTCCTCCTGCCCCCAATCCCTCCCAGCATCAGAGTCTTTTCCAATGAGTCAACTCAACCTAGATGGCATATTAAAAAGCAGAGACATTACTTTGCCAACAAAGGTCCGTCTAGTCAAGGCTATGGTTTTTCCAGTAGTCATGTATGGATGTCACAGTTGGATTGTTAAGAAAGCTGAATGCCAAAGAAGAATTGATGCTTTTGAACTGTGGTGTTGGAGAAGACTCTTGAGAGTCCCTTGGACTGCAAGGAGATCCAACCAGTCCATTCTGAAGGAGATCAGCCCTGGGATGTCTTTGGAAGGAATGATGCTAAAGCTGAAACTCCAGTATTTTGGCCACCTCATGCAAAGAGTTGACTCATTGGAGAAGACTCTGATGCTGGGAGGAATTGGGGGCAGGAGGAAAAGGGGATGACAGAGGATGAAATGGCTGGATGGCATCACCAACTTGATGCACATGGGTTTGGGTGAACTCTGGGAGTTGGTGATGGACAGGGAGGCCTGGAGTGCTGCAATTCACGGGGGGTCACAAAGAGTTGGACACGACTGAGCAACTGAACTGAACTGATGCTGAGAAAGATTGAAGGCACGAGGAGAAGGGGACAACAGAGGATGAGATGGTTGGATGGCATCATTGACTCATGGACATGAGTTTGCATAAACTCCAGGAGTCGGCGATGGACCAGGAGGCATGGCGTGCTGCAGTTCATGGGGTCGCAAAGAGTCGGACATGACTGAAGGACTGAACTGAAACTACTACAACTAAATTAAGCATCTCGCTAAATTTAAAGACAAATGTAGAGGTAAGCTTCACTGATAAAATATTAACATTCAAATATTTACTGAGAATCCACTAGGTGCACAATATCAGGGAGAAATGGAGAGAGCACCATATTCTTTGAATATTATGATATACTCAGAACAGTTACTGCCAATAGGGTTCCTGGCTCAAGAAGGGACTTGTAACGGGCATCCACAGGCATTAAGTAAATAAGCCAAAGATGGTCCCCGTATACTGGCCCTGAATTGTTTATTTCTTCACAGCAGGCTGGCAACATTAGTTCAAAAAACCAATGAGGTGTCAAACTAAAATTTTTATACATTTGTTTGCTTTATACATAGCCAAAATAATCTTAGTTTTAGCCATTTAGAGCCCATCTGGTTTGCACATTCCATGAAACTGCACTCAACCATCCGCTAGCCACAGACAAAATCCAAGACTATCAAGACCCCAAGTCACTGCTGCCCTTTGAAGTTCTCAGACATGCGGACTCCCTACTGTGCTAGGACACTTATACTGAGCTCCCCCTGCCATCATTCCCACTTCTCCCCAATTCCTTACCTCCCCCTTCTAGGTGATAGCCCTTCACGCTAGTCTCCGAGCAGTCTCATGTTTTGGGCAGCTTTCCAAGCATGCAGTCCTGTCCAAGTGCTAACCTGGTAAAGATCCTGGTGTGTTACTGCCACCTTGTGGTGCTATCTTTTTCCCTTGATCAGCTCGCTAAAAAAAAAAACTGGGTGGGGTCCACTGAAACCCCCCAAACTCAGTACAAAGCTGTTTCTCTTTCTTTTCTAAACTTCAAAGATTTAAAGAAACTATACATTTACCTTCAACAAAACCCAGCAAACTACAAGATCAACTAACCATACAATTAAGCACGTTTAATCTTTATTGCTTTTTGCTTTCATTGTATCATCAATGATGTAATCTAAATGAGAAAAGTATTTTAAATGTAGTTTGATAGAATATTTCAAATATTTTATTTATGGGTGAAAATTTAAAAGAAAACATATCTGATAGAATAAAAACCACTGATCTAGAACACAGAAGAAAAGTTTACAAAAACATGAACGTAATGGCTTGACATTTCATAACTCAAATTTCATGGAAATGCCCAGGAAACTGGAAAGCAACCTCCATTCTTGGCCTTCAATTAATTTTTGGCTTAAAAAAATGTTGACACATCTTTTATGAAATTACTAAGTTAAAAAGAATATTGTACCTCCTTAAAAAAAAAGGTTACAGTTGTTTGTGCTTGCTTCTATGTTCAGTTTTCAATGAATAAACTGCCCCTTAATAATCATAAAATTGAGAGATCCATTGTCACTTCCTGTACTTGTAGTTAACGTCTATGGATGTGTGGCCTCCCTAATTAGACTAGAAATGACAGCAAGTACCTTGTCTTAGACACACTACTCTGTACCTCTACAACAAATTCAGAGATTTAGACAGTGATAAAGACTCCCTGTATAGTGGGTTAAATAATAATAAATAAAATCCTTTATGCGCAAAAAAAAATTTTTTTGGTCCTATTTTGTCTCTAGTCAACGCCAAGGTTCAAGACCTCACTGCGGAAGGCTGTTACCACGTCTGAGAAATGGCATCCTTTATCTTCTCTCCAATGAGATTTCATGAAGACTGATTGCTACTGAGGTTGCTGCATGTCATCCACAAAATACAGTCAAAAAAAGTCTTCACAATTAACTTATGAGTCTTTTATATTATTTTGCAACCTGAAGTCTCAGGTCTTGGATGTACACAGGTCTAAAACGTACACAGTTCTGGCTGTTTCCGGGTAATGCTACCTTGTTTTAAGAACGGATTCAAACCTGAATTTGATCAGCTTGGGGATTAAAAAACTAACCCATAAGGCTCGAACTTCTGTCAATTAGCCCTTCAGTAAGGAATATTAGAGAGCGACACTAAGCAGTAATCACTGAACCAAAAAGTACAATGAGATGGGGGAAACCTTCCAAACGGGGGGTAGGGGGGTTGGGTGGAGAACACTGCAGTCATCGCACTCGCCACACACACCCCCTTTCGCTCCGCACTGCAAAGACCCAGAAGGGAGCGCCCCGGCACCTGCGGTAGCAGTCTGGAAATAACTGCACAGACGTCGAGCCCCCGACCGCCCTAAAAACAGACCAAGCCACTTGCCGAGCAAAATGCTCACCTTGGGGATACAGGACACCAGATTTGGCAAAGGAGGCCTGATCCTCAAAGCAGCAGTAGCAAGAATAAAAATACTAAGGATTGTAAATACATCGTGCTTACTATACCAAGGGCACTGTTTCTAACAGTTGTACACATTATCCTTATCTTCGTAAGAGCCGGAAGAGGTAGGTTCTATAATTAAGCCCTTTTAACAGATGAACAAACTGAGGCCCATAGATACTGAAGACGTTGCCTTGCCTCAGAGTTAATAAGCGGCGACTGTTGTTCAGTCGCTCGGTTGTGTCCGACTCTTTACAACCCCATGGACTGAAACGGCAGAGACCAGATTTAAACCCTAACGCTAGTAAAATGGTTCAGCCCTCCACAGAGCACCCGGAACCCCACGTATCGACAGTCACCTGAGGGGCGTCTTGAGCCCGGTCGGAAGGTACTCACACCGTCTGAGACCTTTCTTCACCTCACCTGGTATGTACGCAGTCCCCTGTTTCCTTCCTCGTGCCCTCACCTGCAAACGTTACACTGCCAGCCCCACCCGCGACCAGCACCGAGTTATTGCCCTTTTCAAATTCAAACAATGGCGGCCAGGGTCCCGCATTGAACGCTGGGAGTGGGCGGAGCTACCGGAAAGACGCGTCGGAGCGCCGCGGTCTCTCTCTGTGGACTTCTCTTCCGCTCCCGGGAGAAGCTTTCAAATTTGGGGGCGGGTTTCGGTATGCCGAGCGACCAATGGGCGGAAGCAGACTGGAGAGCGGCTAGTGGGCGGAGCTTCCCGCGTGTATCCGCGTGCCAAGCTGGGTAGGGTCCTGCTTCCTGGCTGCGGTGGGTACCACCCTCTCTTGGCAGCGTTGCGAATCTCGGATTCCAATCTGGAGACAATAAAGACGTAGCGGAGGCCCCGAAGTGAAGCCGCTGCCACTACACTTAGCTCCGCGATTTCCCTAGGGACCAGGTGAGAAATGGCAGGCCTTTTCACTGCGGACCCGGACAGGCTCTGCTTCGAAAGAGTAACTTAGAAAGAGCGCTGTCCGCAACCAGAAGGTCACTTCACTTCCTTCGCTTCATGATTCTACCTGTTGTCCATAGGCGCCCTCATGGACAAGGTACATTTTTCTCAGAAAAGATTTTCAAAAGCGTTCTTCACTTTTTGTGGGTTTGTTTGCTAGTTTTTGCCATTCTGAAAATATAAAGCAGCTACCTATCTTCCATGCACAGCCAAGGCGTTTGCAGTGCTCAAAATGTAAGTTCCAGTACATCGTCTCTGATTATCTTAAAGTGATCCTTTTCTTTTGTTGCAGTGTTAATTACAGTCATATGACAAATATTTACTGCTTGGGCCATCTCTGCGTGCTGTGCTTCATTTTAAAGAAAAGTAACTGCTAATGTTAACTGAGCATTTACCTTGTGCCAGCCGTGGTCCTAAGCACTTTAAAACTGGTTATGGTACTGATCTGGAGAACAACCCTATGAGGTGGATACTGTTAATATGCACTTTTTATAGATTTTGAACTGTTATTATGCCCTTTTTATAGATTTTGAGGAAACTGAGTTCAAGATTAAATAATTTGCTCAAAGGCATACAGCTATTAATGGTGGAACTGGGAATTTAAACTCAGCTGGATGACTTCAAGACCTGCCCTCTCACATGTGATCTTATTTTCCACTGTTTTATTTGGTTAGCAGCATTTGTAACATAGTAACTGTTTTGTTGAGCTTATTGTCTTTCTTTTTCTTTTTCTGTATTTATGTTTCCCATAACCTACCTCACTTCCCTTTCTAACTTCCCGACTGTCTCATTCAGTTTGCTTTCTTTCCCCACAAAATCATATTTGTGGTGAGCCAGTTGGGAATAAAGAAGGGATGCAAGGCCAGGAGTAAAAATGAACAGAGAAAGTAGATGTGAAAGGGAAGAAAGCAGAGATGATCAAATAAAACTGTAATTTACTATTGGGGCTGGAACTTAAGTCTTTAGGGGCCTCTGTGTCAAACTCTTCATTACCCCTTCAGGCAAGTCTACCCAAAAATCTACCCTTTCAGTCTGCACCTCATAATGCCTGTGTTGCTTTTTACTAGCTATTACTGATTCCAACTCTTGGGCCCTCCAGGTGCTACATTTATTTATTGTTCAACAAATATTTATTGAAAACCTGCTAAGTACCAAACTCTAGACTAGGCGGTATTGAGACAGCGGAGGAGAGCTACCAAAACAGACACTAACCCTCCAGGAGCTTTGTTGTTCAGCCGGGTCTGACTGTTTGCAACCCAATGAACTACAGCATGCCAGGCTTCCCTGTCCATCACTGTCTCCAGGAGTTTGCTCAGACTCATGTACACTGAGTCGGTGATGCCATCCAACCATCTCATCTTCTGTTGCTCCCTTCTCTTGCCCTCAGTCTTTCCCAGCGTTAGGGTCTTTTCCACTGAGTTGGCTCTTCACATCAGGTGGCCAAAGTATTGGAGGTTCAGCTGTAGCATCAGTCCTTCCAATGAAAATTCATGGTTGATTTCCTTTAGGATTGACGGGTTGGATCTCCTTGCTGCCCAAGGGACTCTCAAGAGTCTTCTCCAGCATCACAGTTCGAAAGGATCAGTTCTTCAATGCTCAGCCTTCTTTATGGTCCAACTCTCACATCTGTCCATGACTGCTTGAAAAACCATAGCTTTATATGGACCTTTGTCAACAAAGTGGTGTCCCTGCTTCTTAATGTGCTGTCTAGATTTGTCATAGCTTTTCTTCCAAGGAGCAAGTATCTTTTAATTTTGTGGCTGCAATCACAACCTGCAGTGATTTTGGAGCCCAAGAAAATAAAAATCTGTCACTGTTATATTCCAATAATTGACAAAAAATTGCAAAGACAAATAAAAAGACAAATAATTGAGCAATTACAACTGTACTGAGTGTTTTGAAGAAAATGTTTAGAGCATTTCTAAAGACTGTCACTGGAACCTGAGCAAGTAGTGTTTGATCTGGATCTCCAAGGGTTATTAGGTGTTAAATAAGTTTAAAAAAAAGAGAGGAGTAAGCACCCAGGTATGGGGGCAGGATAAATACAAGATCCAGTGGATTTTCTGCCGTATTTTATTCTAGCTCCCAGAAGCATTCCTCACAGTTTGTTTCATCCACACAGTTAAATGTTTCAGCCTTGAAACATTCTTCATTTGGCTTCTGGGCCAGAAAAGGTCACCCTCTCCTTGTTTACTGTTAATCTCTGCCTTAGCATATTCAATATGGGATCCTGATTTTTCATTGCAAAACATGAAGCCTCTCCTCCCTAATCTCAGATCAGATCAGTCACTCAGTCGTGTCCGACTCTTTACGACCACATGAATCGCAGCACACCAGGCCTCCCTGTCCATCACCAACTCCCGGAGGTCACTCAGACTCACATCCGTCGGGTCAGTGATGCCATCCAGCCATCTCATCCTCTGTCATCACCTTCTCCTCCTGCCCCCAATCCCTCCCAGCATCAGAGTCTTCTCCAATGAGCAAACCCTTCGCATGAGGTGGCCAAAATACTGGAGTTTCAGCTTTAGCATCATTCCTTCCAAAGACATCCCAGGGCTGATCTCCTTCAGAATGGACTGGTTGGATCTCCTTGCAGTCCAAGGGACTCTCAAGAGTCTTCTCCAACACCACACTTCAAAAGCATCAATTCTTAGGCGCTCAGCCTTCTTCACAGTCCAACTCTCACATCCATACATGACCACAGGAAAGACCATAGCCTTGACTAGGCGAACCTTTGTTAGCAAAGTAATGTCTCTGCTTTTCAATATGCTATCTAGGTTGGTCATAACTTTCCTTCCAAGGAGTAAGCGTCTTTTAATTTCATGACTGCAGTCACCATCTGCAGTGATTTTGGAGCCCAGAAAAACAAAGTCTGACACTGTTTCCACTGTTGCCCCATCTATTTCCCATGTAGTGATGGGACCAGATGCCATGATCTTCATTTTCTGAATGTTGAGCTTTAAGCCAACTTTTCCACTCTCCACTTTCACTTTCATCAAGAGGCTTTTGAGTTCCTCTTCACTTTCTGCCATAAGGGTGGTGTCATCTGCATATCTGAGGTTATTGGTATTTCTCCTGGCAATCTTGATTCCAGCTTGTGTTTCTTCAGTCCAGCGTTTCTCATGATGTACTCTGCATAGAAGTTAAATAAACAGGGTGACAATATACAGCCTTGACGAACTCCTTTTCCTATTTGGAACCAGTCTGTTGTTCCATGTCCAGTTCTAACTGTTGCTTCCTGACCTGCATATAGATTTCTCAAGAGGCAGATCAGGTGGTCTGGTATTCCCATCTCGTTCAGAATTTTCCACAGTTTATTGTGATCCACACAGTCAAAGGCTTTGGCATAGTCAATAAAACAAAAAGAGATGCTTTTCTGAAACTCTCTTGCTTTTTCCATGATCCAGTGGATGTTGGCAATTTGATCTCTGGTTCCTCTGCCTTTTCTAAAACCAGCCTGAACATCAGGAAGTTCACGGTTCACATATTGCTGAAGCCTGGCTTGGAGAATTTTGAGCATTACTTTACTAGCGTGTGAGATGAATGCAATTGTACGGTAGTTTGAGCATTCTTTGGCATTGCCTCCCTAATCTGTGCCTCAGTAAATGACACCACCACGCATCTACCTAGTTATTCATGAGGAATAATCATCTCTGAGCTCTCCTTTTCACTCACCACTCTCATCCAGTTCATAAACAAATGCATCTGTTGTACTTTTTTGTTAGACGTGAAATAAAATGCTCCCCTCCTTTTTCATTGCCCAGACCCCTACAGCCTCCAGCTGGTCGCCTGCTTCACATCCTGTTCTCCATTATTTATAGGGCAGCAAAATCAGCTTCAGGTGGGAAGGATCATGTCAGCCTCTGGCTTAAAGCAATTCAATGACGTTTTAGAATAAAATGATGTTTATATTGTTCAGTGGAAAAAAAAAGATGCAAAAGTATATAAAAACTGTACTATTATGTAAGCAAGAAGAAGAAATGAGAGTTTACATACATATATATTCCACACACATTTTTGGTATATTTTTGAAGATAGAAATACAAAAACTATAAAACAGAAAATTAGTTATAAATGGTTGTCTATAGGGGATGGGAATGTGGCTTCTGTAACTTTTTAAAAAAAAAAAGAGTTTTGCTGTTTCAAAAAATTAAAAATAAAAGCAAGCCCTAAAATTTAATGCAAAGAAAGAGATGAATTTATCTGTATATTGAATTGTCAGCATAGCTACACAAAGATAAAGAGCTTGTTCAGTTAACTTGGGCACAGTGTTCTATGTACAGGAGTTAGGAGTTGTGGGATATGATGAAGAGCAAAAAGAAATGCAAAAAAATTAATAACTTGGCTTAGTAGGCTTGATGTTGAAACGGGTATTGGTATAATTTTGAAACTATTATGCATGTGTTATCAGATCAGATCGGATCAGATCAGTCACTCAGTCGTGTCCAACTCTTTACGACCCCATGAATTGCAGCACGCCAGGCCTCCCTGTCCATCACCAACTCCCGGAGGTCACCCAGACTCACACCCATCGAGTCAGTGATACCATCCAGCCATCTCATCCTCTGTCGTCCCCTTCTCCTCCTGCCCTCAATCCCTCCCAGCATCAGAGTCTTCTCCAATGAGTCAACCCTTCGCATGAGGTGGCCAAAATACTGGAGTTTCAGCTTTAGCATCATTCCTTCCAAAGAAATCTCAGGGCTGATCTCCTTCAAAATGGACTGGTTGGATCGCCTTGCAGTCCAAGGGACTCTCAAGAGTCTTCTCCAACACCACACTTCAAAAGCATCAATTCTTCAGCACTCAGCCTTCTTCACAGTCCAGCTCTCACATCCATACATGACCACAGGAAAGACCATAGCCTTGACAAGACGAACCTTTGTTGGCAAAGTAATGTCTCTGCTTTTCAATATGCTATCTAGGTTGGTCATAACTTTCCTTCCAAGGAGTAAGCGTCTTTTAATTTCATGGCTGCAGTCACCATCTGCAGTGATTTTGGAGCCCAGAAAAATAAAATCTGACACTGTTTCCACTGTTGCCCCATCTATTTCCCATGTAGTGATGGGACCAGATGCCATGATCTTCGTTTTCTGAATGTTGAGCTTTAAGCCAACCTTTCCACTCTCCACTTTCACTTTCATCAAGAGGCTTTTGAGTTCCTCTTCACTTTCTGCCATAAGGGTGGTATCATCTGCGTATCTGAGGTTATTGGTATTTCTCCTGGCAATCTTGATTCCAGCTTGTGTTTCTTCCAGTCCAGCATTTCTCATGATGTACTCTGCATAGAAGTTAAATAAACAGGGTGACAATATACAGCCTTGACGAACTCCTTTTCCTATTTGGAACCAGTCTGTTGTTCCATGTCCGTGTTTGGTTCTAGGCTTCTCAACTGTGGGAGAAGGGAAATAAATATGGTATGATAGAAAGTAAAGAAGAATCCCATGATGTTAGATTTGAATTGGTAGTAGAATGACCTGGGTTGTTTGGGGTTTTTTTTATCTTTTTTTATCTTAATTGGGTCCACTGAGAGGGCCTGGAGGCATAGAAGCCCTGGCACCCCAGTAACAATGAACACCCGAGGACCAAGCCACCCAGATGGTTTCTAAATACCATTTATCCCTAAAAGAAACCAGTGCCTTTTGGAGAGAAAACTGCTTCCAGATCTGGGGCAAAGAAATTATAAAGTGAGCCTAGAACATTCTTGTCAGAAAAAGCAAAGAAGTCTTCAGAATGAATGAAGTCATTTAACAAAGAACACTGTATCTGGCATAAAGGGTTTTACACTGACCATGTTTGGAACAATTTGTATGTCAAAAGAATAATGATGGTAATAGTTTAATAACACATTTAATGTTTTAAGTCCTCTTTGTAGGAGGGTGGAAGAAAAGGACTAAAAATGGAAAGCTCTTTACACGAGAATGCCAGTTAATGCAAAAAGAATAGTAAACTATCCTCACTTTGCAACTCCCAATGTAAAAATTGACATCCCTGCTAAGTCACTTCAGTCATGTCCAACTCTTTGGGACTCTGTAGACTGTAGCCTGCCAGACTCCTCTATCCATGGGATTCTCCAGGCAAGAACCCTGTAGTGGGTTTTCATGCCCTCCTCCAGGGGATCTTTCTGACCCAGCAATTGAACCTGCATCACTTATGTCTCCTGCTTTGGCAGGCAGGTTCCTTAACCACTAGTGCCACCTGGGAAGCCCAAAAATCAACATCAGATCAGATCAGTCGCTCAGTCGTGTCCGACTCTTTACGACCCCATGAATCGCAGCATGCCATCCCTCCCTGTCCATCACCAACTCCCGGAATTCACACAAACTCACGTCCATCGAGTTGGTGATGCCATCCAGCCATCTCATCCTCTGTCGTCCCCTTCTCCTCCTGCCCCCAATCCCTCCCAGCATCAGAGTCTTTTCCAATGAGTCAACCCTTCGCATAAGGTGGCCAAAGTACTGGAGTTTCAGCTTTAGCATCAGTCCTTGCAAAGAAATCCCAGGGCTGATCTCCTTCAGAATGGACTGGTTGGATCTCCTTGCAGTCCAAGGGACTCTGAAGAGTCTTCTCCAACACCACACTTCAAAAGCATCAATTTTTCAGCACTCAGCCTTCTTCACAGTCCAACTCTCACATCCATACATGACCACAGGAAAGACCGTAGCCTTGACTAGACGAACCTTTGTTGGCAAAGTAATGTCTCTGCTTTTCAATATGCTATCTAGGTTGGTCATAACTTTCCTTCCAAGGAGTAAGCGTCTTTTAATTTCATGGCTGCAGTCACCATCTGTAGTGATTTTGGAGCCCAGAAAAATAAAGTCTGACACTGTTGCCCCATCTATTTCCCATGAAGTGATGGGACCAGATGCCATGATCTTCATTTTCTGAATGTTGAGCTTTAAGCCAACTTTTCCACTCTCCACTTTCACTTTCATCAAGAGGCTTTTGAGTTCCTCTTCACTTTCTGCCATAAGGGTGATGTCATCTGCATATCTAAGGTTATTGATATTTCTCCCGGCAATCTTGATTCCAGCTTGTGTTTCTTCCAGTCCAGCATTTCTCATGATGTACTCTGCATAGAAGTTAAATAAACATGGTGACAATATACAGCCTTGACGAACTCCTTTTCCTACTTGGAACCAGTCTGTTTTTCCATGTCCAGTTCTAGCTGTTGCTTCCTGACCTGCATATAGATTTCTCAAGAGGCAGATCAGGTGGTCTGGTATTCCCATCTCTTTCAGAATCTCCACAGTTTATTGTGATCCACACAGTCAAAGGCTTTGGCATAGTCAATAAAACAGAAAGAGATGCTTTTCTGGAACTCTCTTGCTTTTTCCATGATCCAGCAGATGTTGGCAATTTGATCTCTGGTTCCTCTGCCTTTTCTAAAGCCAGCTTGAACATCAGGAAGTTCACGGTTCACATATTGCTGAAGCCTGGCTTGGAGAATTTTGAGCATTACTTTACTAGCGTGTGAGATGAGTGCAATTGTGCGGTAGTTTGAGCATTCTTTGGCATTGCCTTTCTTTGGGATTGGAATGAAAACTGACCTTTTCCAGTCTTATCAGTTAATGCTAAAACAATGGATTGTGTGTGTGTGTGTGGTCACTCAAACGGACTCTTTGTGACCCCTTGGACTGGGGCCCACCAGGCTCCTCTCTCCATGGCACTTTCCAGGCAAAAATACTGGAGTGGATTGCTAGTCTACTCCAGGGTATCTTCCCAACCCAGGGATCAAACCTGCATCTCCTGCATTGGCAGACAGATTCCTGCCAGTGCATCACCTGGGAAGCCTGCCAGAAATGTTTAACCTGATATCTAATCATGAGGACCATTTTACAAGTGAACAGACCTAGAAATGTCAGTGTTAGGGAAAGAGAAAGTCAAAAGTCAGGTGCTTGTTGCTAAATGAAATTCATGAATCTTCATTGGTTATAGATTTTTTAAAAAGTAACTGCAAAAAGAAAAACATTTTGTAGACAATTGGGGAAATTTAAATATGGATTACATAGTAGATTATACTGAATCAGTATTAATTTGGGGGCATGTAATAATTTGTGACCATGTAGAAGCATGTCTTTATATTGGGAAGATGTTTGTTTCAGTATTTAGCAGCAAAGTGTATCAGTGTCTGCAACTACTTACCTTCAGAAGATTTAGGGGGGAAAATAGAATGTTAGTGAGAACAAAAGAAGAGAGAACAAAGAAAATAGATCCACAACAGTTATGTGACAAACAGTTCAGTTTTTATAGCTTTGAGCTTTTGTGGGATCGTAGTTCCCTGACCAGGAATCGAACCCACACACCCCCTACATTGGAGGGTAGAGTCTTAACCCACAGCCCCTTTACTGGAAGACAGAATCTTAACCACTGGACCAACAGAAGTCCCCCAAATTCCTAATTTTTATGATGACCTACTAGGCCCTACAGGATCAGGTATCAGCCAATCTTACTCGCCACTTTCTTACTTCTGTACAGTGATTTCTACTCTGGGTACCTCAAACACACCAGCCTCTTCTAGCATATGTGAACCTTTGCGTAGATTCCCTCCACCTGAATTCTCTCCTCTCCATTTATCATGTGAGTCACTTGTCTTCCTCCTTTAGATCTCTTTTATCATATTACCTGCTTAGAAAATACTTTCTGTCCGTCTTATCTCAAATGCTCCTCTTTTTTATGTGCAAGCTAGATTTCATTTTCCTACTTATTACAACCAGCAATTATTATATTTTTTATAGTAATTATTACATGTCTGGTTTTTGTTGTCATTGTTCTCCCACCTCCTAAAAGGTAAGTTCTATGAGAGCCGTGTTTCTCTTGGTCACTGCTATATCCTCAGTGACTCCGTAAATACGTGGTGATTAAACAAATACTTGCTGAAGAATGAATGAAGGCTGATGTGGCTGAGGTGGGTGGAGAGGGATGGGCTAAGGGCAGATCCTACAAGGCTTAGTCAGCTAAGTTACTGATTTGCATTCTTATTCTAAGAACAATGAGAAACCAAAGGACTGTTGTAAGTGTGCGTATCATACATACAATACCATTTGCCTTTGTGTTTTAAAAAGGTTAATCTCCTGGAGCAGAGAATAGAGGCCACCAAGGAGAATGCCGTTGAACCAGCCAGGAGGCTATTGCTGCCATCCCAACAAGAGGTGGTGATAATGTGGAACTGGGAGATGGCAGAGCAGGTGCAGAAAACTGAACAGATTTCAGAGGTATTTTTTTCTGCTTTTTCCATCTCAGCACCAGCCACTAGTTTTCCCTTAGAAACACAGAGCCCGCTTGATCGGGAGATGCCTAAGATTTAGGCCCATTTCAAATAATTCCCATTAGTCCCCTTGAAGTGAACGTTAGCTTAAGATGAAAAAATTACATCAAGCTGATTTCTTGCTCTGATCACAGCCTGTACAAGTAGTAATAGCTAAGTGCCTCTGTGCTGGATACTATTCTAAGCACTTTATACTCATTCAGTCCTAGATACCAAGTGAAGTATTCTGTTATCCATATCCTGCCTTTAGTTATTGTTCTATTGCTAAGTCATGTCCGACTCTCTGCCTTTCGTAGAGAAGAAAATGGAGTCGTGGCACTGTTGAGGGCTAGTAAAGGTATTCGCTACACAGAGGTGTTAGGTTTAGTCAGGAAATGCCTGTAAAGCACTTTTAAACATGCCCGGCACATGTTAAATAATAACTTATTGTACAAATAGTAAACGATAGAATTGGAATCTGGGTAGATGGCTGTAGAGTCTGCACAGTTAACCACTGCTTCCTACTGCTTCTTAAAGTTTGGACTGAACACCCCTGAAACTCTACTGAAAGAAGACTGAGTGCCTAGCTCCTGCTGCAAAGCCATCTCCAAATGCAGAACTAACGTAGACAGTTTTTCAATCCAAAAACTGAGTAGGTATTTTTGCAAAGGTTTGAATAACAGGTTCAACAAACATTTATCAGGTACCCCTTATGCAGCAGGTATCTCTGTCTTTAAGAAGGCTTCATCCTAAAGCAAGTCTTTCTCAATCTGAGATTTCAAGCAAGAATGTAATCCCTATAATCCCTGTTCCCTCCAGCACCCATTGTATGTAATGCAATCATTTCTCTCTTATGCCTGTAGAATGGTATTATTTCTGTGGCCATCCTGAGAAAACTGAGAAAATAGTCACATGAATAATTTGGTTTTTTTGTATCCTGTGGTTTATATAGGGAAATCCATGCACAATTTCAAAACAGTATGACAAATGTTATGATAGAAGTGTACAAAGAGTAATAGGAGCAGAATGAGAAAAATTTAGTGACAGCTCTGATGGTAGACAGATTTGAGTTTGAATATAAACTCAGTCACTTACAGGAAGTGACCTCGGGAAGAATATAAAAGTCTCCCCAAAGTTGTGAGGATTAAAATAGCATTTGTTAGTTATTTAGTAAAGCCTAACACATAATATGTTTCATCGTGCCATTTGCTTTTATTCAATCTGCATAAGTCACTGGTATGCAAGCTCATGTGTGTCTGTCTAGAACCTCTGTATATAACAGCCATTGAATAAATATTTTTTATATTTATAAATGACATCCACCAAGGAAGGTTTTGTAAAGTGGCATGTAAACTGAAATGAATGAATGGGGTTTGCCAGTGAATTGTAGAAGGAGGCCATTCCAGGCAATGAAAACATATGAGGCAGTGAAAAAAAAGACATGAGCACACAAAAGTCATTACAAAAACTGTAAGCACCTAGTTCAATAAGACTTTGAGTATAGCTCCCGTGGACAATGACAGGAGATGCAAAAAGCAGGCAGGACCTACATATAAAGGGTCCTGTATGTATGACATGCTAAAAAAGAGTTAGAATTACTGTATTCTATAGTGCATAGGAGGTTGTGCACAGCAAAGACATGCAGGGGGAAATGGAGGAAGAGAAGCAACAGAAAAGTTTAGGTCTGTAATATCCCAGTCTTACAATGTGGGAGTCAAGAGATGAAGGAATAGGACATGGAAGTTAATTATTTATAGGTGTGAAGGTAACCAGTAGAGGCAGAAAAATAACCATAACTCTCTTGGCTAAGTGCTTATCTGTCATTGTAGAAAGTAAGTAGACAGTGCCTATAATTAATACATGAAGAAATAACATTAGGAGTGTGTTATTCAAAAATATGTCAACAGAACTAAAAGTAGATTGTAAGGGTGATTGCTTCTGAGAAGCAGGACAGGAGGGGGCCCAGGGAAGCTTTTTGTTACAAACTCTTTTTAAATTCATAATAAGAATTTTCTAATGTGATGTGTCAAAGAAACGACACACTATTCACTTACTGTGTGTCAAGCTATAAGACCCAATCATCTCCTCACTGAAGGAGGCTCCCCACTCCTGAGCTTGCAGAGGTTGCATCATTGGCCGTCTTTCTAAAACATGGTCGATTAATACTTGCCTGAGAGCTTCTGCACTCTCTCTTCCCTCTGTTCTCTCCAGATGTCTCTCCATGACTAACTTGTCATTATTCAGTGTTACCCTCCCCAAAGAGGTAACCTTTGCCCACTCTCCCTGAGGTTGCTCCCTTCACCCACTACCCCCCTCCCAACCAGTCACTTTCTATCCAACTGACCTCATTTACCTTCTTCATAACGTTCTTACAATAACTGAAATTACTTTCTTTGTTTATACCATGTCTTCCCCCACCATAGGGCAGACCTATGAGACAGAGACCTCATCCATCTTGTTCACCACTATATCCCTAGTATCTAGGATGGTTCCTGGCACATAGTAGGTGCCCAATAAATCCTCATTAGGTATTCAATAAAACTTTTATTAATAGGATGTATAGAGGAATTCACACTGTGCACTTTCTTATATGCCATCTCATTTAGTCTTAAGACCCTAATATTTCTCCAGCATAAATATATACATGTAACTGCACACACACACACACACACACACACACACACACACACACACACACACACACACACACACACACACACACACACACACACACACACACACACACACACACACCCTACTCCACAGATGGATTTCCCAGTTCAGACTCTTCCAAGTCCTAAAGCTGGGGTTTCTGTTTTCTACTTCATCTTCAGTGTCCTCTGGTGGGGAAGGATCTCACATGATTCTGAAAAGATAAACATCTTTTAAAATATATATCTTTTCAGATATATCCTGTTGACAAGGTTGAAATTCACAGCAGTTCATTTGGGAGCCTAGCAAGGTCTTAGGACACAGGCAGACATTGTTTGGGCTTCCCAGGTAGCTCATTGGTAAAGAATCCGCCTGCCAAGATCCAGGTTCTATCCCCCGGTTAAGAAGATCCTATAGAGAAGGAAATGGCAAGCCACTCCAGTATTCTTGCCTGAGAAATCCCATGGACCGAGGAGCCTGGCGGGCTACAGTCCATGGGATTGCAAAGATTCAGACACGGCTAAGCAGCAGCAGATGTCTTTCAGCTGGATGAGCTAAGAGGCCCAGCGCAGGTGTAGCAATGAGCTGACAGTGATGACAGCAGCACCTGTGGTTCTCCTAATACACAAAGAGCCACGCTCACTCGCACAGTGGAGATGAACTGCAGTGCCTGGCCTCCTTTCCACATAGCTCCCCGTGGTTGGTCAGCAACCATCTCCACACGTGGGCTCCCTTCCCTACTCTGCTGTTTTTTGGAAATCCGTCAGTTGAGTTATTAACTGTCTCTCTCTGAATCCCTGATCTGAAAATCTCAGTTGTCCCCAAGTCGACATGGATAGATCTAACTATGTGGAAGTATGGAACAAGAAAAAAGAACACAGCACTAGCATTTCAAGACCTTTTCTCACTGCACATATGAAAAATCAGACCATTCTGTTACCAAAATGAAAGTACTTAAAACCAAAACAGTACTATTTCTGTATTATATCTTGCATTGTTTTGAAAATAGCACGAGGCGGTGCTAGCGGACCTCACGTATTTTTCAGCAGCAATTACAGACTTTCTGGTGAATTTCTAAAGAGTTCTCTTTCTGATGAGCTATTTCAAGATTCTGGCTTCCTCAGAAGAAGGAAGAAGGATCGTGGCAATGTGATCTTTTTATTTCAGAAAATATTACCTTTATTATATGCATTTCAGATTTTCATTACTAGGGAAAATGATGATATCATGAGTAGTTTGACTATTTTTGGTTGAGGGAAGCCAGTGAATTCACTGTAATTACTTGGAACATAATGAGACCAATTTTAGTAACTCCCTCAAAACATACAATCTTTGCTCCATGCCAACAGGGCCTTAGTGATGTTGGGAGGGAAAAAGGAAAATGAGAAAGAAGGGGGAAAAATGAAACACCTATTTGGGTAGTTTTTGTTTTCAGTCATCTAAAGGAATATTTCTGAGTCTTTAGTCACAGAGTTATAGAATATTAGAGACATAATGGGACATATAAGCGATCTGGTTCAACTTTCTCATTTTATAGGGGAAAAAACCAAGGCTCTGAAGTTAAGCAGCATGCCCAAGCACTCATCATAGGCAGTAGCAGAGCCAGAATATGAATACATAAATTATAAGAACCTAACCAATTTTTTAAAAATAGAGACACAAGGAAAAGTATCAAGCTACAAATAATTAGAACAGTATGATCTCATGTTAGCAACTCTGAGACTAGCACACATTTTTTAAAAATACGTGATCTCTTCTTTAGCAATCAGAAAATGACCATTGTTCTTTTTACTTCCTGAGCTCCTTTTCATTCCATTTCCCCCAGTTTTTCACCCTAATGCAAGTTTTTTTAACCCTAATACAGAGTATTTGCGCTCCAAAGACTTTCATTGATCACTTTATCATATGCTTCAAACAAAACCAGATACAGATTTTAATGTTTTTAGTTCCCGCTAAGTTAAAAAAAATACTCTGTAGTTAAGATTATTATTGTTATACAAGTATTTAAAAATATAAATATATTAAATATTTTTCATAATTGCCAAGCACCTAATTAGGAATTTGCAAGCGTGTACATTTTATTGAAGTTAGTGGGGGAATTTTCCTGGTGGTCCAGTGGGTTAAGACTCTGTTTCCAATATAGAGTTCAAGCATTCAATTCCTGGTCAGGGAACTAAGATCCTGCATGGCCAAAAAAAAAAAAAATTTAGTTAATGGGAATTTATCATTAGTTCAGGTACTCATAGAAGAACATTATTTCTAAAAATAGGACAGAGTACCACTTCTTTTCTCTGCTGTTTTTCACAATAATAATATAATAATAGAAATTATGGCAGTGTCACCCAATTCTTTTAACTTCTTTCAAATTTGATGTCAAAAATAAGTGATTTATTATCCAAAATTACTTAAAAGTTTTATCAGCTAATAATTGAATTAGGTCCTCTTTTTAGTTTTATTGAAAGCTATTAATTACAAACCATCTCACTTATAAAAGGTTTTATTAGACAGATATTAAGAGTCTCAGTCTCTAAAACTGCACCAAAAATGCTGTTATCACAGATTATCAAGTAAATGTTAATTATACCTTTTATTCTTTCACTCAGCAGTGTTTGATTTAAACCAATATACTCAGTCAAAATTGAAGATACTAATTTCAGTTATCTATGATAGCAAAGGAAAAGGCAATGGCAACCCACTCCAGTACTCTAACCTGGAAAATCCTATGGACGGAGGAGCCTGGTAGGCTGCAGTCCATGGAGTCGCTAGGAGTCGGACACGACTGAGCAACTTCACTTTCACTTTCATGCATTGGAGAAGGAAATGGCACCCCACTCCAGTGTTCTTGCCAGGAGAATCCCAGGGATGGCGGAGCCTGATGGGCTGCCATCTATGGGGTCGCACAGAGTCAGACACGACTGAAGCGACTTAGCAGCAGCAGCATGATAGCAAAGTGTTTTTTATAAACTTCTTTATCATATTTTAAATATAGTTATGTCAAAACTTAAAGCTTTCATTCACTGAATATATGGAAAGTACCCCTATCTTGTGGTCAACCAGACCACAAATGACAAAGCCATATGACCCAATTAACAAAGCCAGTCCTCATTTGGAAACTAATCACTAAAATATCACTTATTTTCTGTCAGAAAAAGTCAGATTTTATTTTTCAATTCAGATATGCTAATATTTCTTTTAAGAAACAGTATCAAAATCACTGAGAAGGGGGGGGGCCCTTACAGAATCCATGTTGTACAGTGTATTTCTATGAGCTATCAAGATTACAATGATATAGCTCTCGTATAAGTAATTTTACATTACTTAAATGAAACAAAGCAATACATTTTTCATTTCTTAATTTGCAATAATGCCAAAGAAATATCAATAACCTCAGATATGCAGATGATACCACCCTTATGGCAGAAAGTGAAGAGGAACTCAAAAGCCTCTTGATGAAAGTGAAAGTGGAGAGAGAAAAAGTTGGCTTAAAGCTCAACATTCAGAAAGCGAAGATCATGGCATCTGGTCCCATCACTACATGGGAAATAGATGGGGACACAGTGGAAACAGTGTCAGACTTTATTTTGGGGGGCTCCAAAATCACTGCAGATGGTGACTGCAGCCAAGAAATTAAAAGACACTTACTCCTTGGAAGGAAACTTATGACCAACCTAGATAGCATATTAAAAAGCAGACATTACTTTGCCAACAAAGGTTCGTCTAGTCAAGGCTATGGTTTTTCCAGTGGTCATGTATGGATGTGAGAATTGGACTATAAAGAAGGCTGAGCAGTGAAGAACTGCTGCTTTTGAACTGTGGTATTAGAGAAGACTGTTGAGAGTCCCTTGGACTGCAAGGAAATCCAACCAGTCCATTCTAAAGGAGATCAGTCCTGGGTGCTCTTTGGAGGGAATGATGCTAAAGCTGAAACTCCAATACTTTGGCCGCCTCATATGAAGAGTTGACTCATTGGAGAAGACTCTGATGCTGGGAGGGATTGGGGGCAGGAGGGGAAGGGGACGACAGAGGATGAGGTGGCTGGATGGCATCACTGACTCGATGGACATGGGTTTGGGTGAACTCCAGGAGTTGGTGATGGACAAGGAGGCCTGGCGTGCTGTGATTCATGGGGTCGCAAAGAGTCAGAGACATCTGAGCGACTGAACTGAACTGAACTGAATGTAGTATCCAGCTAAGAGTAGAAGTTACATATCAATCAAGGCCTATGAGAACAGGTGTGGTATTCTTTAGGCATCTTGATTGGAAATCTGGTATGCTTAATAAAAGTAAGTAGCTGTTTAGTCGCTAAGTTGTGACCAGCTCTTTGGCATTCCCATGGTCTGTAACCTGCCAAGCTTCTCTGTCCACAGGATTTCCCAGGCAACAATATTGGAGTGGGTTGCCATTTACTTCTCCATAATAAAAGTATACATTGTTTATATTAATCAGGGTAATTAAAGGTAGATGCTATTTAAAAAAAATTACAACTCCCACTATTTGTCATTCATATCATAGCCCCAGTGATAGTAGGGTGACTCCTGTGCAGCTGTCTTCAGAACAGTGGGTTGGTTCCTTTCATCTGGTAATGTGCAGTTTTGACCTCCATGGGCCCAGCAGAAGGGGAAGAGAGAGCTTGAGTAATGGTGCCCAGAGAGTTTATAACTAGGCCTGGAAAGTGGTGTCGATTACTTCTGCTCATGTTCCTGGGATAGGAACCTAGGCATGTGGTCCCAGTCTAACTGCAGGGGAGAGTGGGAAATGTGGTTTTCCGACACACCCAGGAAGAAGCCCAGTTGATGAGCACACAACCAGTCTCTGTCACACAGCTAATAACTAATTGGCCCAGCATCTAGTAAATTCACTTGTTATTAGGAGATGTTGTTATTAGGGTTGCTGTTTCCTACTCCAGGGGATTGTAATTACCAACCCAGGGCTCAAACCCACATCTCCTGTGTCTCCTGCATTGGCAGGTGGATTCTTTACCACTGAGCCACCTGGGAAGCTATTAGGAGATAGTAAACCGTAAATAACTCAAAAAATGAAATAAAATGGGAATAGGGGACTTCCCTGGTTGTCCTGTCCAATGGCTAAGACCTTGCATTCCTAATGCAGGAGGCCCAGGTTCAATCCCTGGTCACCGAACTAGGTCCCACAGGCCACAACTAGAGTTCCTGTAAGCCACACCTAAGACCTGGCACAATCAAATAAATATTAAAAATGGGAATGGACTTTAATCAGGATAAGTATCTCATGATCTAATTTGATAAAATAGGGTTCGGCTCCCTTATTGGATGATAGACAACTAACCTGAGAAAAATTTTATAATTTTTTCTAGCTAATGACAAGTGCCAAGATGAGCATTCTTTAAATAGCTAAAAAGAATTGCTTTCCTTATAAAAAAAAAAAATCTAAGCTGTCTTTCCTTTACTATCATAGAACTTTCAAGGGCACTGCATTCTTTGATTCTAGTCCATAAAGGGCAGAGGCACAGTCACCTCTAACACCTATTCTGTTTTAATTCAGAGTATCCCAACACTGGCCAAAATATGCTGGTTCTAAAGCAACATTTTTCTCTTAACAGAAATAATGTATAAGAAAGACAAACGTTAGGCCGGATTTTATGTGCCTTGACTAATTATTCAAGGAGCCTTATTTAAGATTTTTTTCGAATATGGACCATTTTTAAAGTATTTATTGAATTTGTTATAATATTGCTTCTGTTTTATGTTTCAGTCTTTTGGCCACAAAGGATATGGGATTTTAGTTCCCTGATCAAACCTGCACCACTTGCATTGAAAGACAAAGTTTTTAACCATTGGATCTCCAGTGAAGTCTCCCAGTCGTCTGAATTGTCCTTTTGTTGGGTAACCAGGAGATTTTTACTTATTGAGATAATACACCATAAGATTTAAGATAAGTTAGGGTATGCCTTTCTTTTCTAAAGTAGGAGAATGGGCTGTAGTGAAGAGACAGGTGGGAACACAGAGTCTGAAGGCAAAGGAAAGAGTGTTGTTTAAGTTAGAGTGAAAAATAAATAGAGCTTTATAGTCAAAGAAGTTTGTGACACTGGGCAAGGTCAGTGGACATTTCTGAGTCTGGTGCTTTTTAAATGCCAGCTTCTCTTGGGTACAGAAGGGACCAATAAATGGTAGTTATTATTGCAGTCTTACAGGAGAGACCAATGTAAAAAAATAACATAAGTGTGGTATAGATTGTAACACATGTGATCCCTTCCTCTCTTGAGGAAGAGAATTTTCATTGGATTTTATACATTTCTCATTTTATTTACTAGATTTTAAACTTCTGGGATTACAGGAACTGTGCTTTACACAGTTTTATAAACCCCTCAGTCCTAAGGACTGCTCTCGCACATAATGGGAAAAGAGAAAAAGATTTAGGCCTGAATCAACAATCTCCAGTTCATTATAGATGTTCCATGAAGATCTACACAAATATGGGGATGATGAGACTAAGGGAGAAAAGCTGGTCCTCCACAAAGAACTCATAAAATAATATTTGATGTAGGACCCTAACCACAGACTCTTAAAAGGCATTCAAAATTCTAATGAATTCTTTCTAAGTTAAAGGAAATATTTTAGCAGAATATCTAAAATATGTTTTTAATTCTGAAACTTGATGAACAATAATTCTGAGTCACAGTTGGGATGTATAATTTAGGGAATCATTAGAAAAAAACAAACAAAACCTTTCAGATGAGTGGATATTTATGGGAAACTTGTAGGAGTATTTTAGACAGATCTGAAATGAGCTGTTTTCTCTCATTTGTCTTGATTACTCATTGTGGGGCAATAAGTATCTAAACAGATTAAGTACCAAACAGATTATTTGGAAGAAAAAGAAACATCTAGATTCATTGACTATAAATTTAGCACATCCAGCCTCTTCTTGCCTAGGCATCTTCACACTGCCCAGCACGGGCCTCAACTATTGGCTCTGTCAGTCAAACAGCCAAGAGTATTAGGTTCCTTTGCTAAAAATATTCCAACTCGAATCATCTTGGCAGACAATACCAAAAAAAAAAAATTTTCTTTGTCCAATAAAGTGGCCAAAGTTTAGGAGACTGAAAAGAAATAGAAAAGCAAGTTACTAATTGAGCCTCAGTCTTGTCACCATTAAAATGATATTTTTAATACAGGCCCACAGTCTCTACTCCATAATTCCAAAATAGACGAAACACAAAACCAAAAAAGTACTGTCTGAGACCCAAAAGCATTTTTATAAGTTTGGCACCAGGATTATTTGGCAGCAAAACCTCAGCTCTGCAGCCTTAGTTATATCTTAGCACTCATATCCATCATATCCATCACCGCTCATGTCTCCTCTCTGCTGACATTTGGTGGCTTGAGGATTAATTGCACTGTGAAAATGACCCAAAGAGTTAAAGACATGCCTCTGGGTAACAGAAGAAAAGGATGCATGTGTCTTTGTCAATAACTCAGAAAGTGGAGTTACCGCAAAGCTTAGTGGTGGTGTGTCTGTGAGATGCCTTACTGAAGAATATGGTGTGGGAACCATCACCATTTATGACTTGTACAGACAGAAAGATAAGTTCTTAAAATTTTTACGGTGACAATGATAACCAAGTGCTAGTGAAAAATAGAAAAACATTTCATAGGACCAAAAACAAGGATCTTGACTGTGTGTTAACTGAATGGATTCAACAACAAAGAAGTCAAGATACGCCACTGACTGCCTTGTAGGTCATAAAACAAGCTAGGCTATACCATTAGGAACTGAACATTGAGAGTGAGTGTGAATATTCAGAAGACTGGCTGTAAAACTTTTAAAAGCATCATGGTATCAAGTATCTTAAAATCTGTGGTGAAGAAGCTGCTGATGATCACGAGACCACTGAAAATTATATTGATGAATTTGCCAAGATTATATCTGATTAAAACCTTGGCCCTGAACACATTTACAGCTCTGTACTGCTACTACATTCCTAGACAAACCTTAACAATGGCAGGCAAAAAGGCACCAACAGATATCTAGGATGCCAAGCAAAGGTTGACTGTTCTTAGTTGTGCTTAGGCTGCAGACACACAAGATAAAATTGACAGTGATTGGGAAAAGTCTGTATCCAAGGTGTTTAAAAGGTGTGCACAGGGACTCCCCTGGTGGTCCAGTGGCTACGACTCTAGGCTTCCAGTGTAAGGGGCCTGGGTTTGATCCCTGGTCAAGGAACTAGATCCCACATGCTAAAACTAAGACCTAGTGCAGCCAGATGAATACATTAAAAAAAAAAAAAAAAGGTATACACAATTTACCTTTGCAGTATTATGCAAACAGGAAAGCACCAATAACAAGAGAAATCTTTTGGGATTGGTTGCATTAGCACTTTGTGCCAGCAACATGAACTCATTGCAAGCAAGCTGGACTGGAAGACAATTGCAAAACTTTACTGTGCCTAAACAACTGTTCTGCACATCCCCCTCCTGAACTTCTTGTGAAAAATAATGTTTATGGCACTTACTTTCCCCCTAGTGTTACATCCATAATATAACCCTGTGACCAGAGAATTCTATGCTCCTTGAAAAAAAGTATAAATGCTTCTTTCCTTTTTTGAGTAGTATTCTTGCTTTGGTCAAAAGGAGCCTAAAAATCCAAGATTTCCTTAAGAATTTAGTCTCGAGAATGCCCTTTGTGTTAGTCACTCAGTAATGCCCGATTCTTTGCGATCCCATAGGGATCTTCTGTCTATCTACCAGGCTCTTCTGTCGGTGGGATTCTCTGGGCAAGAATGCTGGAGCGGGTTGCCATTTTCTTCTCCAGAGGATCTTCCCAACCCAGGGATAGAACTCAGGTCTCCTGCATTTCAGTCAGTTCTTTACCCTCTGAGCCACCAACCAACTGTTAATGCTTAGAATGATGTCAGTAAATCAACACTTGGTACAGACTTTGGGCCACAATGACGTTTGAAAATTACCTGACGGATAAAGATTTTGAACTATTTAGAGACTCTGGTTAAAAGACGATAGCAAAGCTCATTACTTTTGCCAAAAACTTATCAGCTAAAAGTGTAAATATAGTCGAAAGAAGCAGACTTTGAAGAGATGCTGAACACATAATGATGCCCCCGTGTGCTTTCTTTGAGTCATGGGGAAATTGCTGAGAGAGTGGTAAGTACACCCACAGACCCACACAGAAGTTGCTCAGTTGTGTCCGACTCTGCGACCCCATGGACTGTAGCCCACCAGGCTCTTCGGTCCATGGGATTTTCCAGGCATGAATACTGGAGTGGGTTGCCGTTTCCTTCTCCAGGTGGTAAGTACAGATCAGTACAAAGATAGTAGTAGTACTGACAGTGACATCATAAGCACAGATGAAAAAAATCTCCAAAGACCAAATGGTGAAAAATGTGTGACCAACCAATTGCTAGCCTTGAACAGTGTATGTTTATCAGTGAGCAAGAGATTATGTCTCTTTACTCATTTAAATAGAAACTGCTGGAGTTCTCCTGTGGTCCAGTGATTAAGAATCCACCTGCTGGTGCAAGGGACATGAATTTGATCCCCAGTCCAGGAAGATTCCACATTCTTTGGGGCAACTAAGTTCATGCAGCCACAACTACTGAAGCCTGCTTGCCTAGAACCGACGCTCCACAAGAGAAGCCACCACAGTCAGAAGCCTGCACACCACATCTAGAGAGTAGTCCCTGCTCGCCACAGCTAGAGAAAGTTCTTGTGCAGCAGCAAAGACTCAGCATAGGCAAAAATAAAACTAAGTGAATAAATAAATTTTTTAAAAAACAGAACCTGCTTAAACACAAGCCTGAGTTTAGGGAGACCAGTAATACTGAGGAAAGTCTTGAAAAAGAAAGGTCTCTCTGTGTTTGGTAACACTTCATCACTTGAGGATTCTGTTTCTGGCTCCCTATCAGATGTTCAGCTCCAACCTGGTTTCACAGGAAGTGATAACACCAGCATCATCTCTTCAAGAAGTGATATTTGTTGCATGTGTTGCTGCTGCTGCTAAGTCGCTTCAGTCGTGTCCGACTCTGTGCAACCCCATAGACGGCAGCCCACCAGGCTCCCCCGTCCCTGGGATTCTCCAGGCAAGAACACTGGAGTGGGTTGCCGTTTCCTTCTCCAATGCCTGAAAGTGAAGTCGCTCAGTCATGTCCAACTCTTAGCGACCCCATGGACTGCAGCCCACCAGGCTCCTCCATACATGGGATTTTCCAGGCAAGAGTACTGGAGGGGGTGCCATTACAGGTTTGTTTGCATCAGTATAAATTTTAAATATTGCTAAGACCTTTCCTAGAAATAAGCTTTATCATAAGCAAGGAAAGAAGGCTCCTCCATCTATGGGATTTTCCAGGCAAGAGTATTGGAGTGGGGTGCCATTGCCTTCTCTGCATACACCTCTAGGTTGCCCTTATTTTATTCATCAAAAAAATACAATTATTAATACATGCTTATCTGTTAACCATTCTTTCAGCTCTCTCTTCCATAAGTACCACATAAACCATAATTTAATCTTCCTTGTGAACAAGGATTTATCCTAACCCTCTGTATAACCTCGGCCGCTATTGTAAGAACTTGGACATGGCTGAATAAATAAAGTTGACATTGTGTTTTATAAAACTGTTGTTAGCCTGATGAGTGTGAATTGATTTTCTATAGCGTAGTCTCCTTTGTTTTCATTTTTCTGTAGTGTTTGTGTGTTTAAAATGCAAGATTCATTGCTTTTCTCTCATAAAAGGCATACATAGCTATTGTAGAAAGCATGATTTATAAGGAAGAAAATTAACTCACTCCTAGTTTTACAACCGCTTCCCAGGTGGCTTAGCAGTAAAGAATCTGCCTGCCAGTGCAAGAGATGCAGGTTTGATCACCGGGTCAGAAATATCCCCTGAAAAAGGAACTGGTAACCTACTCTAGTATTCTTGCTGGGGAAATCACATGGACAGAGGAGCCTAGAGGGCTACAGTCTATGGGGTTGCAAAAGAGTTGAACATGACTTAGCGACACTAAAAGAACAATGTTACAGCCAGTGATAATCACTCTTAACCTTTGTTTACTTTGAAAGCTATCTACGATGCTGATCTGTAAGCCCTATGGGGGTACAAATGGCAGGCTTTCCATTCATTCCTCTTGTCTGCAGTGCCCTCAGCATGTAAGGTAGCAGGCATATAACAGATTTAAAGAAAACACACCTTCAGGGATCAAACTGTTCACAGGTTCTTTTATCCAGATTATTTTTAGTTAACACTATCTTGTATTTTCCCACATCAATCCTATTTGATCTGACAAAATCTGATTTTCTACACTGCCTTGCGCTTATCCTCTCTACCTCAGGACCTCTACTCCCTAGCCCTGGGGAAACACTATCCTGCAGCCCCTCTGCCAGACCAGCCTTCCTTTCTGTGTTGTCCTCACCGCTTCCCCCTCAGAATGGTCCCTCTCATTTCCCATTATCTCATGCCCTACCTCTCTGCAAGCTGCTCTTACAAGGTATAATAACCTTCACCTTCGTGTGGACTCACAGGTAACCTGACTGGAGATTGGTTCCCATTCTCCACTCAGCACTGTTCTTGGATCGGGACGAGCTGATGTTGTGCGGGAAAGGCATGGCATGGAAGAGAGTGAGAGTCTCCACGGAGAGAAGAGCAGCAGCAACTCCATTGTGGTAAGTAGGGATGTGAGGGGTGGGCCCTGTGTCCTCAGTGGAACCCACGCCAGTCTCAAAATTAGTCACTGAAATAGGTGTGAGCTGATGGGAAGACAGCTCATGATTAAGAGTGCGCCCCACTGGTGTGTAAGCCAGATGAACAACTAGCTCTAGATGACACTAGAGTTGGTATTGTGAGCCAGACCCTGGGAACTGGCCTTGTGTGATTTTATCTTTGGACTTTATTCCCATGTGATGCCAGGGTTTTCTATAATTTTTATAAAATAATAATAGATGATGGTCTCCTTCTCCCAAGTAATATGCTTTACTTTAGCTGTTAATTTCTTTACCTAGGGATAATTTTTAAATTGTCATCTATCCTTAGTTTTCTGAAATGTTACCATCAAGTGTCTGGATGTGATCTGGGTTTTGTTTTGTTTTTCTATTCATTTTAAGCAGCACTCATGGGCTCTTTTTGTTGGAGGTGTCATGTCTTTCGTTGACAATGAGCTATTTTATTCTGTTGGTTTTTTAATATTTCTTTCCCTTCATTCCCTCCATTCTTTGCTTCTGGGACACCTCTTTGTTTTTCTTCAAATATTTGGTGATTCCCAGTTGTTCATCTGTTTGCATTTTCAGTTGTCTCTTAGCCTTGCGTATATGTTTGAGTGCTTATCTGTTCATTGTTTCTGCTTCCTGTGGTTATAGAGGAAGGACATACCACCAGATCAAGTGGATCAGTAGCTGGTCTTCTGAGCATGGGAACTCCCACTTCTTCTGGGGTACGCACATCTCCTGATTATTACACTGCTTGTAATCCCCAAGAGGTCCCATTGGAATTACTTTGGCTGTTTGCTGTGTAGCACAGGTGGAAGGAAGAAAAGAGGAACTGCCTGATTGTCCCTGCTGCTAGAATGCTACCAGAATCACCCTAAATGTTGTTTTGGGACTGCCTCCTGACTGTGTATCTCCTTTCCCTAACTACTGGAAAATATTAAGTATTGGTGCAGTACTGAAGCCTGACTCACAATTTATAGGCCCCCTCTTCTTTAATGTTGGGCAGTGGGTCCCTTTTCAGTTTTGTCTCAGTTCTACTTTCTGTGTTTCAGCAGTTCGTGCAGAATGTTTGATCCATTTAGAGAAATTCTTCTTGCAAGTCAACAGAATCTTCAAATATCTGTATCTAAAGACATATAGAATCTATATATTTATAGGCATCTGTAGATATATATCCTTTAGGTTAGTTTTAGGGTTTAGATCAGAGGAAGAAGGCTGGATAAGCATGGTTTTTGTTTGGATTGCCATCTTGATCCAAGATTTCTGTAGAAGTTTTCCAACATTTTTAAAAGACATACTACTTTTCAAACAAAATCTCATGTAGAGGATCAATATATTAAGCAGATAAATCCAAAACTGATGTAGCTGAAGCCAAGGAGTCAGCCCTGTATGTGAACTCATTGGTTTCCTTTTGACCCTTCACTGCAGCTCCTGAGACCCTCCATGGGATCTTAGAAGTCTGCAGAACAGATGAACAACCTCTGACAAGATTTATAGTCCAGGAATGTCTGATCCATAACAGGTTCTTAATAAATACTGCCTATCATTATGAATTAAAGGATACAGTATGTGGATGGAATGGAATACTACTCAGCCATAAAAAAGAATGAAGTTTCGCCATTTGCGATCATGAGGATGGGTCTGAATGGCATTAGGCTTAGTGAAATAAGTCAGACAGAGAAAGACACGTATTTTATATTATTACTTAAATGTGGAATCTGAAAAATGAGACTAGTGAGTATAACAATGACAACAGAAAAGACTCACGGTTCTAGAGAACAGGCTTAGGGTACTAAGAGATACTAGGAGATATAAACTACTATACATAAAAGGAGCTACTAGGGCATATTATATAGCACAGGGAATATAGCCAATTTTTATAATAAGTATGAATGGATTATCATCTCTTAAAATTGTGAATTTTTAATTGTGAATTTAAAATTGTGAATGCAGGTACTGTGTACCTGAAAGAAAATATTGTAAATCAACTTATGTGTATACATGTGCGCTCAGTCGTGTCTGACTGTGTGACCCTACGAATTGTAGCCTGCCAGCTCCTCTGTCCATGGGATTTCCCAGGCAAGGACACTGGGGTGGGTTGCCATTTCCTTCTCCAGGGAATCTTCCTGCTCCAGGGATCAAACTTGAGTCTCCTGTGTCTCCTGCATTGGCAGGCAGATTCTTTATGACTGAGCCACCTGGAAAGCCCAAATCAATTTAAACCTCAATATTAAAAAGTCCCCAATTAATAGACCCCAAAAAAAGTAGCAATCATTATTATTACTTTTAAAATCACTGCCCCTCTACCTTCCCTAACCCAAAGCCTTCCATAGGTCCTGATACCAGCTTCTGCCATTCATTCTGGCAGTCCCATCTTGAAGAGAAGGGAAAAAAAATTTTTTTAAAGAATCAACAGCAACGAACCACCTAGTGAGTATGGCCAACTGCCTTCCCAGGTCCTCCCATCTTAACCTAACTTAATCCTTACAGTGATGCTATGAGGCAAGTGTCTGATCTCCAGGATATGATAAAGAAATAGAGGTTCAAACAGCCAAAGTAGAAATATACACAAATTCAAATGAGTAAGAAATGTCCAGTTATTTTATTCTCTAAAATTTAATTAAATCTAACTCCTAACATGGTTCCACTGGAATGGCAAGAAATGACATCTCAGCCATTTGAGGGCTTCCTTCACGGGACCTGACTCAGGATTCCAGTTCTTTCCCAGTGTCCTAAAGCATGGAGGGGGCCTGCCCCTGTCCTTTCTTATCCAACTGCATGATTACCTGCTGAATGCCCATTTTCTATACTAGGAAATGTCCTCTGAAATGAGACATGCCATGTCTTCTGTGTAACCTGCAATGTCAAGGATCTTTGAGGGGCTGGGGTAGGTCAAGGTACACCTCACCACACACCTTTCCTCTCTGGGCTCCTCTCCTTCCCAGGCCTCCCCTTTTTTAGTGACAAGTATATTTGTCTCTTCCTTCTTGCTTCCCTCAAAGAGTCTCCCTTTCTCCTCCCTTTCTAAGAATACATAGAAGAAGCTAGCTGAGTTTGAACTTGAACAAAGCAAAAAGTGGTCCATGGCAATGTCTTTCCTTGTGCAAAAAAACCCCAAGGCAGGAAAATACCATGAGTCTTCTGCTGAGAAAGGGGATGGTGAGCACGGGGTCTGGAGAATGTAAAAAAAAAAAACAAAACTGATTCTCAATAAGTTTTCCTGCCACAAAACTGTAAGTTACCGATTAACCCAAAGCCCCACAGTAGTAAGATGCATACCAACAGCAGCTGACTAGAACATGCCTGGATAGACCAAGTTCAAGTCTCTGCAGGGCAGGTGCTCGGGGCAGGGGAGAACAGCAGCTGCAAATGCCAGCTCTGAGCGGCCCTGTGACCGCACTGACGGAGATCGTGGCTGGACCACATCCAGGGACTTGAGTCTTAGCAGAGTCTGCAGTCCGAACCCAGAGCCATCTCACTACAGGGACATTCCGTCATCTTCCACGAGGCAAACACAGTGCGTTCCCAGGAGAGAATCTAAATTATTCTGACCTTGGAATTTCCACATGGGGATCCTTATGTAAAGCTGTACTTAGAAGAAACGGAATGATAACACAATTAAAGAGCACTTACGTAGAACGAACTCAGCCTCCTTAAATTTTAGTATGTGAGTTACGTAAGGGAGAATTAACACAAAGTGACCTTTTTACACATAAATGTGCTGCTTTCAGACTTTCAAATTATATCCCCGTGAACAATTTTCTATTTTTGTATGGAAGACTTTTAATCCTTTTTCGGACAACCAAGAATTGCATTTCGTTCTGAATTAATTTACTTTCAGTGCTAATAGGAATAGTTGGTTGTTACTCAGAGATAAAACTTTAAATGGCCAAGAAGTTAAATCACAGAGAAAGTTGAGCCACCTAGTTTTGGACCTATCGTTATTTTTATGTTTACAGTAGTAGTTTTATGTTGACATCAACTGTCAAAAACACATTAAAAATAAAAAAGCAGGGGTGTGGGTGGTAGTGTAATTTCTCTGAATAGCCAGAATAGTGCTCATAATGTTTATGTTTTTATAAGTGAGTCCCTTAGAGACACAATTTTTATGTTTACCCCAGTTCACTTTTTCCTTACTTAACATTCTACACGCGTCATAAATTAGGAGGGGAAAAAAAAAAAAAAACAACAAGAAAATTGAAAGTTCAAAGAAAAACTTTCCTGGAAATCTACCACCCAAAGACTACTACTGTTAACATTCCCATTAGTGTCTTTTGGGATATTTTCCTGTACATCTGTTTCAAATTCCCAGTATTGTTTCTGTTACTTCTTTCTTTTATAGTCATGGTCAGTGTTGACTTGTCTTTTTTACTTATTATTGTAAAATAAGAATTGCTGCTAAGTCACTTCAGTTGTGTCCGACTCTGTGCATCCCCATAGACGACAGCCCACCGGGCTCCCCCGTCCCTGCGATTCTCCAGGCAAGAACACTGGAGTTGGTTGCCATTTCCTTCTCCAGTGCATGAAAGTGAAAAGTGAAAGTGAAGTCGCTCAGTCGTGTCCAACTCTTAGCGACCCCGTGGACTGCAGCCTACCAGGCTCCTCCGTCCATGGGATTTTCCAGGCAAGAGTATTGGAGTGGGGTGCCATGGCCTTCTCCAAAATAAGAATTTCCCCCATTTAAAAATTATACTCTTCATAAGCCTTTTTAATGGCTAATAGTCTATCATGTATATGACGACTTTACAATTCACTTAACTAGAGAGATTGTCTTCCAGAAAACCCACTCCTCTAGGTTCCATACCTTTCCTCTCAAATGTGGCTAAGGGTTTCTGGATGCCACACAATAAATATCTACATATACATTACCATATGTAAAATAGATAGCCAGTGGGAGTTCCATCATGATGCAGGGAACCCAAAGCTAGTGTTCTATAACAACCTAAGGGGTGGGAGGGAGGTTCAAGAAGGAGAGGACATATGTATACCTAATGCCAGTTCTTGCTGATGTGTGACAAAAACCATCACAATATTGTAATTATCCTCTAAATAAAATATATATATATATAATAAAGTAACCAATTTTCCACAAAATTGGAAGATTCATTCTAAGATGAACCCAGCTCAGACATTATGAAATAGAGCAAGAAATGTAAATAAAATTTTAAAATAAAGCAGGAAAAGGATTTTTAAAATTAGATGAAATGTGATCAAAGAGAAAATTATTAATTTGTGAAACGTCATCACAACCTGCAATGTAATGGTCATTTGTGATTCATATAATATTCGCAATGTGATGGCCATTTGTGGTTCATACAATATTTGTCTTTTTGTGACTGGCTTATTTCACTTAGCATAGTGTCCTCAAGGTTCGTCCATGTTGTGGCTTGTGAGAGAATTTCCTTCTTTTTTACAGACTGATAATAATATTCCTGTAAACCAGACTGTGTTTAGCCATTCATCTGGGGGTGGACATTTGTGTTGCTTCTACCTTTTGGTTATTGTGAACAGTGGTGTCAGGAACATGGGTGTGAAAATCTCTCTTTGAGATCCTGCATTCCACTTCTTTGGAGGTACACCCCGCAGTGGGATTGCTGGATCATGTGATGGCTCTGCTTTTAATATTTTGAGGAAACTCCATATTATTTTCCATAGCAGTATAATCCATTTAAAAAAGAAGAAAGTATACAAAGAAATTGTAGAAGATCAGGCTGGGCCAACACTCTAGATTCACAGGGCATAGGAATTCACTTAACGTCAATTGTTCCCAGCCCTTTCCCTGACAAAGCCCAGATTTTTGTTCAGGTATCCACTTCTTATTCAGGAGGGCCAGTACTCAAAGGAATTGAACCTCGTTCCTAGGTTTGGGAGTGTGTCTTGCTTACTCTGAACGACTCATGGTAGTCCCACCACCTTGCCGTTGAATGGTTTAGGAGCTCAGGCTTCAGTCATTCATGGCACAGCTTCCTTGGGGAGTGTAATTGGCAGAGGAGTGGAACCTGTGACCTCACTTGACCCCTCAGTCAGCATGAAGGGAAAGGTTTCTGTGGTATAGTGGGTGAAAGGTCATCTTTTTCTCCTGTAGAACATGAAGAAATGTGTGTCTGCACTCGCTCTCATAAGCCATTAATTCACAGTGAGGACTCTAATCTAGAGACAGAACTGATACACAAAGGAAGACTGAACCAGGAGAGTATCAAAGAGATGGAGGGAAGCCCTTATGGCAGTGGCCCTGCAGCCCCTTTGAGCTCTGGACTGCCTGTTAATAAATTTCTTTGTGTGTAATCTAGCCTCAACTGGATTTTCAGTTATTTGCAGAACTGATAGAACTCTCCTCTACTCTTGGGGAACCTTTGGGAGAAAGTTTGAGAATCAGCTCTTCATCTCACAGCCCTGAGGTCTGCATATCCTCTTTACACACTGGCTGGTCAGTGTAGCCTACCCGCTGCCAACTGAGGATGTCGCGCCTCAGGATATTTGAAAATCCGAGAGAAGGTTCTGTTTTGCAGCTGAAGGAGAGATAAGGAAAGGGGATATCCCTCCACCAGGAGATGGCCTATGCCTAGATCTAATCTGGACGAGGAGAGGCTGTACCCTGGTGGTGACTTTGAAGGAAACGGACTGCAGGACCACTGCTAACCCACACTGAATTAGAACAAAAAAATAACCTTCCCAAGACACTTTACCTCCATATCATGATAAACTGTCACAATACTTTGTTTTTGCTAGCACAAAACATTTTCCTTTCATTTGCCAGAAAGTTGTCATAATGAATATACAAATGTATGCTATCTAGGGTGTGAATAGTTCTCAGATCTGGCACCACTGAGCCTGGCACCATCTGGACAAAGAACAGGTCGGCCTCTTAGAGACAAAACACAGAGTAGATGAGAAAACTGGTGGAGACATACTTGCAGTTCAGACATAATTTTGATAAGTAAACACCTTTAGCAGGTGAAATTCAACAAGAAGCAATAATAAGTTCTCATATATCCTTCACCCAGTTTCCAAATGTTCACAATGCATAATGGTACTACAATTATGAAGAATAGAAAATTTTCTTACCATATTATTAAGTAATATACAGATATTATTCAAATTTCCCTAATTGTCACAGTGATTTTTTTTTTCCTGGTCCTGGATCCAATCCAGGATCATACATTACATTTAGTTGTCATATTTTTCTGTCTTCTTCAGACTAAGACACTTCCTCAATATTTTTTTGTCTTTCATGACATTGATACTTTTGGGGAATACTAGCTAGTTACTTTGTAGAATGTCGTTCAAGTTGGGTCTGATGTCCTTATGATTAAATTTAGCTTGTGCATTTTTGGCAGGAACACTACAGAAGTAATGCTGTGCGCTTCTCAGGGCATCATTTCAGGAGTCACATGATACTGCTCTGTCCCATCACTAGTGGTGTTAACTTGGATTGCTCAGTTACGGCGATGGGAGCCTGCTTTCTGCACTATGAAGTTACTATTTTTATAATGGAGTTTCTCATGTAGAGATACTCTTTAAATATGCATCTATCCTGTTTTTCATCAAACTTTACCTCACTAATTCTACAATCCATTGATGGATTTTACCTACATCAGTTATTATTGTGGCATTGGCCAAATGGTGAGACCAAGATTTGGGCTTTAGAATCAAGTTTGGAAAGAGTTTCCAAATGTACGTGAGGAACATCTCACAACCTGCCAGTATAATCGATACTATAAAATGAGAGCAGGAATTTTGCAATCAGACAGATCCACCTTCAAATATTGGCTCTACTGTATATTAGCTGTGTGATCTTAAGCCAGCTAACCTCTCTGAGCATCAGTTCCCTTACTGGTAAAGTAGGGATGATGGAGTCCACTTTATAGAGTTTTTATGATGGTTATAATGAATAGAAAAACTTTGCACAGTCTATGTCACACCATAAATGCTCAGTAAATTTTAGCTATTATCATAATGATAATGGATCATCTTCAACATAAAAAAAAACAAAGATACTTTTTTGGCATAGTTACTTATGGAAGAAGTGCCTTTTTTTCTTTCTTTTTAATTTTTAGCTTTTTGTTAAGTCTAGCTGGGAAGAATGTACTTCTGATGTACCAGTTAGATGGGCAAGAAGCAAGAATGAATACACACACACACACACACACACACACACACCCCCCACACCATATGCCCAGCCCTTTGGATATGATGACAAAGGAAATATACTAGCTGAGATAAAAACTAATATAAACATAATATCCAGGATTATTGAGCACTTTGGCAGATACCACTGGGTTTTTTTTTTTTTAACCCCAATAGCCAATCTCCCATTCACAGGAGAATTCTGCCCTATGAGTAAGTGGAAATGTGCTCAACTAAAAAAAAATTTTATTTCCCAAGTTCCTTTGCAACCAGAGGTGGCTAATATGACCAGTAACAAAAGTCTGCTAGATATGACTTCTAGGAAGCTACTGAATTTTGATAAAAGAGACATAGCTGACATGTGCCTTTTAAACTTCACTCTCCATTTTCCTGCTTGGAACTCAGAAACGATGCTTGTACTTGAAACAGCCACCTTGCAACCTACAGGCAGAAAGACACACACTGAAGATGGCAGAACAGTCAGAATGAAGAAGCCTGGTTCTGTTTGCAACTTTTATTCTCTTATTATAAGTGAGGAAACCCAAGGCTCAGAGATGTTAAGCAAAGTATCCATGGTCAGTTAGCTCTTAAACACTGCAGCTGGGACTCAAATCTATGTCTATATGACTCCAAAGTTGTCTGTTTTCTACTACAATACAAGCTTCCTGGACTAATGTGGTGGTTCAGATGGTAAAGAATCTGCCTGCAGTGCAGAAGATGTGGGCTTAATCCCTGAGTCAGGAAGATCCCATGGAGAAGGGAATGGCTACACACTTCAGTATTCTTGCCTGGAGAATTTCATGGACAGAGGAGCCTGATGGACTACAGTCCATGAAGTCTCAAAGAGTCGGACTCTACTGAGTGACTAACACTTCCACTTTTTCACAAGCTTCCTGAAAGGATGGACATACTTAGAACCCTTTCTCCCCACATATACATATTATGCTGGACAAAGCAATGTGTGATGGCAAAACAAAGTATCCAGTGGCTGACAGGAGAGCCACAAATATTACTTACTCTTTCTCTTTGTTGAGGACCAGCAACCCCAGTCCAATAAGCAAACATGATCAGCAGTTCTCTGGCACTTCATCTCCTACTCATGCCAGTAAATAAGGCTTCAAACCATGATAAGAAACTAATGATGAGTGTCACCAACAAGTAGTTGCCACCTAGAGAGCACATCCAGAACATCACGGCCTAAGTCAGAGGTCACAAAGAAATGGTAGATGTGTCTTGATTGCCTGATTTGGGTGCTTAGTTAATTGCTTGAGCTAGGACTGCAAGGAGATCCAACCAGTCCATTCTGAAGGAGATTGGCCCTGGGATTTCTTTGGAAGGAATGATGCTAAAGCTGAAACTCCAGTACTTTGGCCACCTCATGTGAAGAGTTGACTCATTGGTAAAGACTCTGATGCTGGGAGGGATTGGGGACAGGAGGAGAAGGGGACGACAGAGGATGAGATGGCTGGATGGCATCACTGACTTGATGGACGTGAGTCTGAGTGAACTCTGGGAGTTGATGATGGACAGGGAGGCTTGGTGTGCTGCGATTCATGGGGTCACAAAGATTTGGACATGATTGAGCAACTGAACTGAACTGAAGAAATATCCCTAATAATTGAGATTCTTGCTTCTCTTACAAAACCGAGGCCTGAATTCCTGGGTGGCAACATTTGACTAGAGTGGCCCCCACTTCCAGTTCATCATTCCATTCCATACTGCTTCTCTGATGCTAAGCCAGAGTACTTGTTTCCAATTATCATCAGGTTTGTTCACTTCCTAGTGTTGACTGAAAAAAATGCACAAGGGAAGAGTTGTGAAGTTAAGTTTTTTGGGGGCAAATTGAAGACCATAACCTGGGAGATGGTTTCTCAGGTAACTCTAAGGAACTGCTCTGAAGAGGTAAGGGGGGAGGTCTGTATATATGTGATTTGGGAGGTGGGGGTGATATGTGCAAACAAGTACATATTTTGGCCGAAGATTACCGCTGGTCACAAGAAGGTTGGTGCTCGTCAAGAGGAGCAGATGTCTCCATTAATTATTTTAGTGCTTTTTTAGTTATGAGCAGATGCAAGAAATTCTGCTCATAAAATCTTCCTAAAATATCTAACTATCTGAAGGCCTATTCTGTGAGTTTTTCCCCAGAACACAGAGTGCCTCATTCCCGATTGCCTCCCTGAACTCTTTTCAGGGGGTGTAAGTCAGCAACTGTGGTGGCTACTGACCTAATCTTTGCAGAGGCAGATGGCAAGTGACAAATTTCAGTTGGCAGTGTAACAAAAAATGTTTTCTCTTAATTAAATAGTTGATCTCTATCTGAAACAAGAATTGATAGAGCTGTTTCTTATACCTGGCCCACTTAAGGCATTCATTTACTTACCAGGAAGCGGAGAATTGAAAGAACTCTCAGACATGTGCTTTCTAAATCTGTTTTTAGATTAGCACCCCTTCTGGTGCATTCACAGTCCCCCTGTGTATATTACTTTCATGAGCCTTCTCAACAACTGTTAAAGTTGGTATTGTATTATCTTTCTTATTGGGATAGGATAGGTGAGATGAGTGTTTGGAAATCTTGTGTGATTACTGTTTTGGTTAGCATTTTGACTGCCATTTTGTTGATTTGCAAAGTTGTTTTCTCTGATTATTCTTTTTAGAAATCAGGAATGGAAGAGACTTTCTTGGTAGTTCGTTGGAGAAGACTTCTCACTCCCAGTGTAGGAGGGCCAGGTTCGATCCCTGGTCAGGGAGCTGAATCCACATGCTGCAACCAAGAGACTTGGCACAGCCAAATAAATAAACAGTAAATTTTTTAAAAAGCAAAAGGAATCTGTAGAGAAGGTAGACCAACAGACCTTTGTCTCACCGAAATTGGTAACCTCACATCTTTGCATCTTCACTACCCTCTTCCTTAGCGTTTTAAGTTCTGTGCCAGTCATGGTGCCAAGGGCTTTACATGCATTAATTAATCTATTCATCATAATAACATTCTGAAATCTGTTGAAGGAGAAATTTTTTTAAGTTGAGTCATGACTCACAAATACAAACATGTCTCTGGTTTTATTAATTTAATTAATGATATAATAACTAAGATGTTGCAGCCAGTCCAAATGAGAATCCAAAGAGCAAATACATTAAGCCATCAGGAATGCTTAAATGCACTTACTTTATTGGTATAAAACTGATCTTTATCCAGGGGGCAGTAATGGGTGGCATACCCCTGGACACAGTTTGCATTTCTATATATAAGAACATTTGCATTACTCTACTCTGTTTTCTACAAATTGTAGAGTTGTAAAATAACTCAAAGCCAGTGAAATGCAGAGGGTAAACTTTTAATAGATTAATACATAGGACACCCACTAATTTTTTCTTATTTCAAAGTATTTCACAAATTTCCTCCCTGCCCTGAGAAGTACTTCTGTTGTTATTCCTTGCTTCCAATTAAGGAAATTATAGTCAAAAGAGGTTAAGTGAATTTTCCAAGGCCTCATAATGGGTAAATAGTGGAATCGTGTTAAAGCTTCAGTCTTACTGAATCTGGCAAAAGTAATGCAGTTAATTAAATCATTTTCCCTCTTGGATTTATTATGCTTGAAAAGTTCAATTCAAAGTAAGCAAGAATCACAAAAAGGAAGCCCACTGTTTCTTGCTTTCCCTATAGATATTATAAATTGGTAACCTGAATTCAGTAGAAGGAATCTTTTTAATATACAATGTTTAAATTTTTAAAAATTTTTTTAAAATGGGGCTTCCCTGGTAGCTCAGTGGTAAAGAATCCACCTGCCAAGCAGGAGACATGGGTTTGATTCCCGATCCAGAAAGATCCCACATGCTGGGGAGCAACTAAGCCCATGCGCCACAACTAGTGAATCTGTGCTCTAGAGGCCGGGAGCCACAACAAAGAAGCCACCACACCACAACTAGAGAAAAGTCCATGTAGGAACAAAGACCCAGCACAGCCAGATAAATAAAAGTATTTTAAAAAATGTAAAATATGACTTATGACCATTACTAGTTATCCATTGTTGAGCAGAAAAATGCCAAAAAATTAGTGGCTTAAAACAACAATAAGGAAAAAAGAAATAAGAATCTATTAACTCAGAGTCTTTGCTGAGTGGTTCTAGCTCACAGTCTCCCATAAGGTTGCAAATGTAATATTGGCTGCAGCTATATCATCTGAAGACTCGATTGGAGATGGATGATTGATCAAGGTGGCACACTCGCATGGTGGGCAAAATGGTACGACCCTTGATGGGAAATATCAGTAAACCCATCTAGGCTTCTTCACAGACTGCCTGAGTGTCCTCATTCCACAGTGACTGACCTCCCCCATGGTGTGTAATTCCAGAGGAAGCAAGATAGTCTTTCATATGTCTTAAGACCTTGTCTTGGAAGTAGGTCACATATCATCAATCGCTTCATATTTTATTGGGTCACTCAGACACAATGATATATTTGGTATAAATGACTACACAAGGACATAAGTATTATGGTCAGAAGATCACTGGAGACCATCTCAGGGAATGTCTACCACATGAACATCTAAACATCACAGTTCAGTTCAGTCACTTAGTCGTCTCTGACTCTTTGCGACCCCATGGACTGCAGAACACCAAGCCTTCCTTTCCATCCTGTCCAACTCCTGGAGTTTACTCACAATCATGTCTATTGAGTCAGTGATGCCATCCAACCATCTCATCCTCTGTCTTCCCCTTCTCCTGCTTTCAATCTTTCACAGCATCGGGGTCTTTTCAAATGAGTTAGTTCTTCACATCAGGTGGCCAAAGTATTGGAGTTTCAGCTTCAACATCAGTCCTTCCAATAAATATTCAGGACTGATTTCCTTTAAGATGGACTGATTGGATCTCCTTGCAGTCCAAGGGACTCTCAGAGTCTTCTTCAACACCACAGTTCAAAAGCATAAATTCTTCGCCACTCAGCCTTCTTTATAATCCAACTCTCACATCCATACATGACTACTGGAAAAACCATAGCTTTGACTATGTACGTTGTTGGCAAAGTAATGCCTCTGCTTTTTAATATGCTGTCTAGATTGGTCATAGCTTTTCTTCCAAGAATGTCTTTTAATTTCATGGCTGCAGTCACCATCTGTAGTGATTTTGGAGCCCCAAAAAATAAAGTCTGTCACTGTTTCCACTCTTTCCCCATCTATTTGCCATGAAGTGATGGGACCAGATGCCATGATCTTTGTTTTCTGAATGTTGAGCTTTAAGCCAACTTTTTCTCTCTCCTCTCGCTTTCATCAAGAGGCTCTTTAGTTCTTGCTTTCAGATGACAAGGGTGGTGTCATCTGCATATCTGAGGTTATTGATATTTCTCCCGGCAATCTTGATTCCAGCCTGTGCTTCCTCCTGCTCAGCGTTTCTCATGATGTACTCTACATAGAAGTTAAATAAGCAGGGTGACAATATATAGCCTTGATGTACTCCTTTTCCTATTTGGAACCAGTCTGTTGTTCCATGTCCAGTTCTAACTGTTGCTTCCTGACCTGCATCCAGATTTCTCAAGAGGCAGATCTTGAGAAAAACCTGCCTTTTGTGGTGATCCACACAGTCAAAGGCTTTGGCATAGTCAATAAAGCAGAAATAGATGTTTTTCTGGAACTCTCTTGCCTTTTTGATAATGCAACACAGATGATGGCAATTTGATCTCTGGTTCCTCTGCCTCTTCTAAATCCAGCTTGAACATCTTTGAAGTTCATGGTTCACGTACTGTTGAAGCCTGGCTTGGAGAATTTTGAGCATTACTTTACTAGCGTGTGAGATGAGTGCAATTGTGTGGTAGTTTGAACATTCTTTGGCATTGCCTTTCTTTGGGATTGGAATGAAAACTGAACCTTTTTCAGTCTTATGGCCAGTGCTGTCTTTTCCAAATTTGCTGGCATATTGAGTGCGGCACTTCCACAGCATCATCTTCTAGGATTTGAAATAGCTCAACTAGAATTCCATCACCTTCGCTAGCTTTGTTCATAGTGATGCTTCCTATGGCCCACTTGACTTTGCATTCCAGGATGTCTGGCTCTAGGGGAGTGATCATACCATCATGATTATCTGGGTCATGAAGATCTTTTTTGTATAGTTTTTCTGTGTATTGTTACCACCTCTTCTTAATATCTTCTGCTTCTGTTAGGTCCATACCATTTCTGTCCTTTATTGTGCCCGTCTTTGCATGAAATGTTCCCTTGGTATCTCTAATTTTCTCGAAGAGATCTGTAGTCTTTCCCATTCTATTGTTTTCCTCTATTTCTTTGCACTGATCGTTCAGGATGGCTTTCTTATCTCTCCTTGCTATTCTTTGGAACTCTGCATTCAAATGGGTATGCTGCTGCTGCTGCTAAGTCGCTTCAGTCGTGCCCGACTCTGTGCGACCCCATAGACGGAAGCCCACTGGGCTCCCCTGTCCCTGGGATTCTCCAGGCAAGAACACTGGAGTGGGTTGCCATCTCCTTCTCCAATGCATGAAAGTGAAAAGTGAAAGTGAAGTTGCTCAGTCGTGTCCGACTCTTAGCAACCCCATGGACTGGAGCCTACCAGGATCCTCCGTCCATGGGATTTTCCAGGCAAAAGTACTGGGGTGGGGTGCCATTGCCTTCCCCACAAATGGGTATATCTTTCCTTTTCTCCTTTGCTTTTCACTTCTGTTTTTTTCACAGCTTTTTGTAAGGCCTCCTCAGACAGCTATTTTGCTTTTCTGCATCTTCTTCTCTTGGGGATGGTCTTGATCACTGTCTTCTGTACAGTGTCACCAACCTCCGTCCATAGTTCATCAGGCACTCTGTCTATCAGATCTAGTCCCTTAAATCTATTTCCCACTTCCACTATATAATCGTAAGGGATTTGATTTAGGTCATACCTAAATGGTCTAGTGGTTTTCCCTACTTTCTTCAACTAAAGTCTGAATTTAGCAATAAGGAATTCATGATCTGAGCCACAGTCAGCTCCCGGTCTTAATTTTGCTGACTATATAGAGCTTCTCCATCTTTGGCCGCAAATAATATAATCAGTCTGATTTTGGTATTGACCATCTGGTGATGTCCACATGTAGATTCTTCTCTTGTGTTGTTGGAAGACATCACAAGACTTCACATAAAAATCTGGATTTCTGGCTACTTTAGAAAAATCAGATCTGGCAACCCTGCATTCCCACCTGACAATAAGCAGTTGGAGTTCAGTGGCTGCTGCTCACTTTAGAAAGAATATGTACTTTCTGAACTCATCCTGGTTCCTATTCAACTCACTTATATGACCTACTGAGCTTTTATGCCATATTGGTGATTTCTGACAAATGAAATGTATGCAGAGTGAGACACCACCACTCATAGACCCAACTCCTAAAACAACCCATATGATCATCTGTGCTCTCTGTCCTCTCCCAGCTGCTGGCTGGATATCTATGCTCAGAGCACCCTTTGGAGTCATGCATTGAAGATGGTAGAGCCTCTGAGCCTCCTCTTTGACTACACAGCTCAGAGTTCCCACTCCACATTTGCCCTCACCCCTACATTGGACTGTGGAGTGAAACATGAACTTGACTGTGTTTGTTGTCTTAAGGTACTGAGACTTGAAGGTTCTTTTTATGCAACTAGCGTTAATACCATAACAACACCACAAATGGGACCTTGATGTGGGGGTTGCTGTTGTTCAGTCACTAAGTCATGTCTGACTCTTTGTGACTCCATGAACTGCAGCACCCCAGGCTTCCCTGTCCTTCACTATCTCTCAAAGTTTGCTCAGACTCATGTCCATTGAGTCTGTGATGATATCCTGCCACCCTCTATTCCTTTTACCTTCAATCTTTCCCAGCAGCAGGGTCTTTTCCAATGAATCAGTTCTTTGTATCAGGTCATCAGAGTATTGAAGCTTCAGCATCAGACCTTCCAATGAATATTCAGGGTTGATTTTCTTTAGGATTGACTGGTTTGATCTCCTTGCAGTCCCAGAGGCTCTCAAGAGTCTTCTCTAGTATCACAATTCAAAGGCGGGAACTCCTAAAATAAAAAATCCAGAAAACCTAAAATAAGTGGCAGTGGTTTAGCATGCCAGTTATGGGAAGAAAGGAAACTGATCCCGGAGGCAGAAAAGGTGGCAATGCATGCTGTGCATGGCAAAAACTTGGCAAGAATTCTCAGTTGAGAGGCCAGCCATATGCTTCCTGACTTTCAGCTCCAAGAGAAGCAGTTGGAAGGAATCAAACTGTTAGTGCATTTTGGCCACAAGTGGCTGGCACATTTGGGCAGTTTGCAGGGAGAAGTGAAAGAAAATAGAAAAACTACATAAATTGGAAATCTTGAAGTAGACTACGTCTAGACCTCAAATGGTAGGAAATAAAAGTGAGAACATTGTGAGCAACAAAGAACTGCTATGTCACCACCACCTCTCGACACAAATGACCTCCCAGGTGTGGCTTTCCATTTCGATCCTGACATCGTCCAGGTGGCTGCTATTAAGGTGAGGGAGGCATGAGGATAAGGGGGAAAAGATATAGAGGATGTTGAGAACACTGCCTGGGACAGTGTTTGGTCTTCAGTTTGTGGCATAGGAACTGTCTAGAAGGAAATCAATGGGAACTCTGTTAGGTTTTTGCACAAATGATATTTCCAAAGAAAACAAGTCTGGGACAAAGACGAGTCGAGGCACAAAACAGGACTCCCCTGGTGGTACTTCCCTGGTGGCTCAGACGGTAAAGCATCTGTCTACGATGCAGGAGACCCGGGTTCGATCCCTGGGTTGGGAAGATCCCATGGAGAAGGAAATGGCAATCCACTCCAGTACTACTGCCTAGAAAATCCCATGGACAGAGGAGCCTGGTAGGATATAGTCCTTGGGGTTGCAAAGAGTCGGACATGACTGAGCGACTTCACGTTCACATTCACGTTCTGGTGGTACAGGGAATAAGAATCCACCACCAGTGCAGGGAACATGGGTTCCATCCCTGGTCTGGGAAGTCTCCACCTGCTGCAGGGCAGCTAAGCCTTTGCACCACAACTGCTGAGCCCTCGCTCTAGAAATCCTGCTCTGTAACAAGAGAAGCCACCGCACTTCGATGAAAAGTAGCCTCTGCTTGCTGCAACTAGAGAAAGCCTGTGAGTAGCAGTGAAGAGCCAAAGCAACCAAAAATAAATAAATTTTAGAAAAAGGTACCAAGTAACAACCAGCCTTGGACTTACAGGTTTCCATGAGAAGGAGGCAGACTACAAAGTCTACATAGTGTCAGAGATAATTTCCTCCCCATCACCCACTTCAGATATTGCCACAGAGGATAGATAATGAACAATGAAGAGAATTCCAGAAGAGTGGAACCAGGGGTCACAGAGAAATAGGGACAAGATAATGCCTCTCATAGAGGAGAGAGTCCAATCAAAAGACATTTTCCAGTGCTTTCTGGTCAGGGAAATGTTGCAGTGTTTGACCAACCACTTTGGACCACTGTCGTCTTTCTTTTACTTCTTCCTTTTCCAGATGGGACCCTGAAGTTCCTTGTCTCTGCTCACCAGGGTATATTTGGGGACGAGAAAGGAGCATGGGGCAGATGACTCTTCTTTTTAGTTTGTAAAGTACTCAACCAAAAAGAACAACATGTGAACCAAGTAGAGCTGGCTGAGCATCACCGAGGTCTGCTGCTGCTGCTGCTAAATCATTTCAGTCGTGTCCGACTCTGTGCACCCCCATAGACAGCAGCCCACCAGGCTCCCCTGTCCCTGGGATTCTCCAGGCAAGAACACTGGAGTGGGTTGCCATTTCCTTCTCCAATACATGAAAGTGAAGAAGTTGCTCAGTCGTGTCGTACTCTTAGCGACCCCGTGGACTGCAGCCTACCAGGCTCCTCCATCCATGGGATTTTCCAGGCAAGAATACTGGAGTGGAGTGCCATTGCCTTCTCTGACACCAAGGTCTAGAGCTTTGGATAATGTTCTAGGAAGTGAGTGGGGAGGAGTTTATTCTACAAATGGGAGGAAGAATGAAATGTAGTTATTGACCATGTATTTTCCACAGTCATTTCTTTTTCCTCCTAGGCATTAAGTTAAACTACACTTTTCAGGCTCTCCTGCAACTGGGGTGGGTGTGTAGAGGGAACACGTGACTGAGTTCTGTCCAATGAGATGTGGCCAAAGTTGGTCCCTAAAACACGACCACCATCCTTTCTACTCTCTTACATCCCTCATCCGCTAGCTGATGTCAACATCTAGGGCAACACTAGTTTCCAAATGAACCACACAGGCCAGGCACACCCCATCTGACAACACTGAACTCTTTAAGAAGAGCAAATATACTTTTATTGCATTAAGTCACTGGGTTTTGTTCATAGTGATGCTTTCCAAGGCCCACTTGACTTCACATTCCAGGATGTCTGGCTCTAGGTCAGTGATCACACCATCGTGATTATCTGGGTCATGAAGATCTTTTTGTACAGTTCTGTGTATTCTTGCCACCTCTTCTTAATATCTTCTGCTTCTGTTAGGTCTATACCATTTCTGTCCTTTATCGAGCCCATCTTTGCATGAAATGTTCCCTTGGTATCTCTGATTTTCTTGAAGAGATCCCTAGTCTTTCCCATTCTGTTGTTTTCCTCTATTTCTTTGCATTGATCGCTGAAGAAGGCTTTCTTATCTCTTCTTGCTATTCTTTGGAACTCTGCATTCAGATGTTTATATCTTTCCTTTTCTCCTTTGCTTTTCGCTTCTCTTCTTTTCTCAGCTATTTGTAAGGCCCTCCCAGACAGCCATTTTGCTTTTTGGCATTTCTTTTCCTTGGGATGGTCTTGGTCCCTGTATCCTGTACAATGTCATGAACTTCATTCCATAGTTCATCAGGCACTCTTATCTATCAGATCTAGGCCCTTAAATCTATTTCTCACTTCCACTGTATAATCATAAAGGATTTGATTTGTGTGTGTGTATGAAAAGACACAAATATACCCACCCATAATGGAATAATGAATATCATACCTCAGCGGGCCTCAGGGGTGGGCCAAAAAGGGATTCCATGGGAAGTAGTTAAAACCTTAAAACTGTTTTCGGGTATGGTCCTAGGTCCAATCCTGAGTCAACATCATAGATGGTCTGTCATCTAACATCCAACCAAGGTGTTCAGAGGAGAGGAAAGAAGAAGCAGAGAAGATAGTCAGAGGACAGTGATGCAACACAGACATTAGCAATGGCTCGAAGCCATCACCACTTTAGGCTGGCAAGAAGCAGGGAGAAAGTGATAGAATCAGATCCCAGGAGTTACAGTCACCAAGCAGAAGACAGAGTTAAGGCAGGCGTGTCCGTAGGTGATGGAGACCCCAGAAGAGGGTCATTAACTTTGGGGAGATGTCTCCCTAGACAGCGAGAGGAGGAAGAGAAGATTCTGCCATTCTCACCAACATCTCCCACTGACTAAGCCTGCTGGAAGACAACTGACCCTGGACCCTATAAGAGTTGGCTTTCCAGAGCCAGCCCTCTGCCTCACCAGGCAGGGCAGGGGCATGGCAGGCAACAGATCTGAGCACATAAGCAGAAGACCCACAGAAACTGGTTTTAAAAAAAACAAAAACAAATATAGAACATTCTATTCTCAATAAAAATAAAAGCTCAAGTGTCAGAGCAACTTAAAAGAGTGTTGGAATCAAAGGTGGGATATTTTTAAATTTCTTGCTTTTGAGAGGTCCTGTTCCAGTTGTTGTGATTTAAGTCATCACTTTTTTCATGTTTTATGTTAGGTCATGGAGAAGCCAGCATGTGGGTGAACTTCTTTATCCTGTGTGCTCTCACCCCCTGTTATTCTGCAAAGCTCTACCGTGTTACTTCTTTATATTGCTGACTATAAACTGTAGCTATTTTATTTGTTCACTTGTTAAATGGGTCTGATTGCCTTACTGGTTGTAGTCTTCAGGATGTTTTCTTTAGGACAATACCTATAGATGCTCAAAGAAGATATTGTATAAGTATTCACTGAATAAATGAATGAGGTAGATACCACTATTATCCCCACTGTATACAGTGCTATCCAATACAGTAGCTACTGGTCACATATTACTATTTGAGTGTAAATGGTTTAGCTACTATGGGAAACAATATGGCTATACTTTAGTGTATACTTAGAAATTTGCTAAGAAGGTAGGTGTTATATTAAGTGTTTTTATTATCATCATCATCATGTAATAAGAGGAAAGGGGCAAAAAGAGACTTTTGGAGGTGATGGATAAATTTATGCCAAATTGTGATGGTTTGACAGGTATATACATCAAGTGATATACATTAAATATGTACAGTTTTTATATGTCAATCATAGCTCAATAAAGTGGTTTTTAAAATAAGCTAACTTTTTAAATGTCAATTAATTAAAACATAAATACAATTTAAAATCCAGTTCTTTTTTCATATTAGCCACATGTCAAGTACTCAGAAATGATGCATGGCCAGTGGCCACCACCAAAGAGTAGACATAGTACATTTACCTCATCACAAAATTCTTAGAAAATGCCGGATTATAGAGGAAGCTGCCTGAGAGGAGGAGCTGGGATTCAACCCTATGTCTGAGTGACTTCAGAGATGGAACTCTTAACCACATAAGGTGGTATCATTATTAGTTGCTTAGTCCTGTTTTCAATTTCAGCCCCTTTGAAGGATTTATAGGGAGCTTCAAGCCTGGCTACCTCCTAGGGTAAACAATTGTCCCGTGGGGTTTGCTGGAAACAGAAAACTCTGAGGCAAACAGTGCTACTTCATTATCAAGATTCTCAATTGAGGTTATTGCAGGTAAATAGATGGGCTCACTCAGCTCCATTTCAGCGCCCTGTAACGTGCCGTATACAATACAAAAAAGATCTTAATGACCCAGATAACCACAATGGTGCGATCACTCCCCTAGAGCCAGACATCCTAGAATGCGAAGTCAAGTGGGCCTTAGGAAGCATCACTACGAACAAAGCTAGTGGAGGTGATGGAATTCCAGTGGAGCTATTTCAAATCCTTAAAGATGATGCTGTGAAAGTGCTGCACTCAATATGCCAGCAAATTTGGAAAGCTCAGCAGTGGCTACAGGACTGGAAAAGGTCAATTTTCATTCTAATCCCAAAGAAAGGCAATGCCAAAGAATGTCCAAACTACCACACAATTGCACTTATCTCATACACTAGCAAAATAATGCTCAAAATTCTCTAAGCTAGCCTTCAACAGTATATGAATTGAGGACTTCCAGATGTTCAAGCCAGATTTAGAAAACGCAAAGGAACCAGAGATCAATTTTCAGTATCCGTTGGATCCTAGGGAAAAACAAGAGAATTGCAGAAAAACATCTACTCCTGCTTCACTGACTACGCCAAAGCCTTTGACTGTGTGGATCACAACAAACTGCAGAAAATTCTTAAAGAGATGGGAATACTAGACCACCTTACCTGTCTCCTGTGAAATCTGCATGCAGGTCAAGAAGCAACAGGTAGAACCAGACATAGAACAACAGATTGGTTCCAAATTGGGAAAGAAGTATGTCAAGGCTGTATATTATCACCCTGCTTATTTAACTTATATGCAGAGTACATCGTGTAAAATGCCAGGTTGGATGAAGCACAAGCTGGAATCAAGATTGCTGGAAGAAATATCAATAACCTCAGTTATGCAGATGACACCACCCTTATGGCAGAAAACGAAGAGGAACTAAAGAGCCTCTTGATGAAAGGGAAAGAGGAAAGTGAAACAGCTGGCTTAAAACTCAGCATTCAAAAACTAAGATCATGGCATCTGATCCCATCACTTCATGGCAAACAGATGGGGAAACAATGGAAACAGTGACAGACTTTATTTTCTTGGGCTCCAAAATCACTGTGAACAGTGACTGCAGCCATGAAATTAAAAGACACTTGCTCCTTGGAAGAAAAGCTATGACCAACCTCGACAGCACATTAAAAAGTACAGACATTACTTTGCTGTCAAAGGTCCATCTAGTCAAAGCTATAGTTTTTCCAATAGTAATGTATGGATGTGAGAGTTGGACTATAAAAAAAAGTGAGTGCCGAAGAATTGATGCTTTTGAACTGTGGTGTTGGAGAAGACTCTTGAGAGTCCCTTGGACTGCAAGGACATCAAACCAATCAATCCCAAAGGAGATCAGTCCTGAATATTCATTGGAAGGACAGATGCTGAAGCTGAAACTCCAATACTTCGGCCACCTGATGTGAAGAGGTGACTCATTGGGAAGCCCCTGTTGCTGAGAAAGATAATAGGCAGGAGGAAAAGGGGACAACAGAGGATGAGATGGCTGGATGGCATCACCGACTCAATGGACATGAGTTTGAGTAAGCTCCAGGAGTTGGTGATGGACAGGGAAACCTGGTGTGCTGCAATTCATGGGGTCACAAAAAGTCAGCCATGACTGAGCGACTGAACTGAACTAAACATGCCGTATCCCTTGCTACACATGAGAAAATTGAAGATGTTGGTTTCCCAGGCCCTGTTAGTGCCCGGGTCCTGTACACCAGTTAGCTCTGCCAAGCAGATGCAGCTGGACAGCATGTGGAAGTCCAGATGGAGGAGGAGGCCCAACTTCTGCCGTTTTGTCTGGTGGGCAGTGCCATGGCAGCAGGGGTCCCGGTGTCTTATCCTGGACACCATGGATTTGGAGAGACAGAATATAGGGCATGAATTCTGTAAGTTTCCATTAGCCTGAGACAGTCCGTCCTGGACCCAGGGGTGCAATGACTCCCTGGTTTCTTGGTTTACTATTGTAGCAGAAGTAGCAGCTCCCTTATAGCAGTTCCTTTAGGAAGCTGATCCTGCTGTGGGATTCACTGCTGGGAGCTCAGCCTAGAGGCCGTTCCTTTAGCCTTTCAGAGATTTTTATTCACCCAGTTCCCTGTACTAATTCATTTTATGTAGAAATGAATTAAAGCAGCTTTTATTATTTGCAGCTGAAGAAACTTCAGGATTCAGAGGGAACTTCACTCAGAAAACAGGAAAACTATAAGACAAATTTGAATGTCCTGAATGCTGAGACCCTAATCAAAGACTCTTCTTTCCACTGCTGTCACTCTCAAAGGAAAATGCTTACCCCTTATTCATCAGCATCCCCCCAAATATTGGAACTTTGGTGATGAAGAGATGAATATATACATATATGTGTGTATATATATACACACACATACACATATGGATATAGATACAGAAGTGGGCTTCCCAGGTAGCACAGTGGCAAGAGTCCACCTGTCAACGCAGGAGACTCAAGAGACCAGGTTCCGTTCCTGAGTCAGAAGATCCCCTAGGGTAGGAAATGGCAACCTGCTCCAGTATTCTTGCCTGGAAAATTCCATGGACGGAGGAGGGAGACTGGCGGGCTACAGTCCATGGGGTCCCAAAGAGGAAGCCCATCAAACACACACACACATAGATATAGATACAGATACTCATTTTCTTTCCTCTTCCATGTGCTGGAATGCTCCTCTAAATCTCTCTTCACAATGCTTCACACCTCAGTCTCTCAACCCTCAGAAACCGGTATCAGTGTGGCTTCCTCAACTACCTGCATGTAAACTGGTTCCTTTCTTCCAATAATTCTCTTTCACGTCATTTCATTTAATTTTTATGTTACTTAACACAGACTGTATTTATTGTTTATGTTCTGACTTTCCTTGTCCCCCTCCCCAAAGGAATGTGTGCTCCGGAATGGGAGGGACTTTTCTGCCTTGCTCATCACTATAACTAGTGGTTTGCATATCATTCTAAAATACTTGTTGAATAGATATACAAAATAGAAAAATGGCAGTAGCTGGCACATTTTTTAAAAGGGGGGAAAAAAGCCCTTTTGGAAACAAAAGTCAAGACACTGGACAGCAAAAACATTTCAGTGAGAAGTAAAGGGACTCAATAAGTTTAAAAGGCATTGTTGTGTGGGCAGCGGAATACTATATCAGGTGTTTGCAACAGTGGTGTAAAATCTGCAGGTGACAGCAGGTACACCATCTTTTGGGTGGGCGGCATGGTGGTTGAGTTACAAAACGTGAGGTTCTAGGGCCACCCAGACGTGACTCAGATGTCTGTTAGATTTTCTGCTGTGTGAACTTGGACCCATTAGCCTCTCTAAGCTCTAGTTTCCTCATACAAGATATGAGCTAATAATAGTATCCAAATCCAACTCGCATGAATACCTTGCTAATTAAAAAAGATGACACTTACAGTGTGCTTAGTACAGTGTATGGCATGCAAGAACTCAATAAATGTTAGATAATAAGCCTGCTGTCAATTTGCTAAAGTCAGATACATTCCTAAACTTATGCCCAATACTTGGGGTCACTCTGATTATAGCTTATCAAATTCCTGGGTAGTCACACTCCCATCTCCCTTCATCAAATCATCATTGGTAGGTGCTCAAAAAATATTAGTGAGTAACAGGAAGTTAGTTCATATGGGGTGTGTTTCATTCCTGTACACACAGTTATTACTGTAGTGGCAGCTGCTGATGTTACATTTTTCCACTTCTATTGACAAAAAAATAAAACAAAACAAAACAACAACAACAACAAAAACCCAACAACAAAAAACTAAAATATTCCATCAAGCCATATAGAAAAAACAGTAAAGAGAACAGGATTGGCCTAAACTCTCTCCAGTGGTTCATTTTGGTGAATAATCTTCCTGACATTTGATTTGCCCTATTGAGAGGAACAGGGTCAATTCATCTTTTCAGTCAGCAAGTGTTTATGAAGTGCCTACATGTTTATGACATGAGAGCCTAAGAATAACTCCTCCACTTCCACCACCACCTTAGTTAGCTTCTATTCAACATTCAGAATTCAGCAAATGTCATTTCATCTACTAAAGTTTAAGATGAGTCCAGGTCACCCTGGTATGTGCCCTCATGGCACTGAAAGTCTTTCCATTTTTGCATTTCTCGGAATGATAATTACACTTTTGCTCTTGTGGTGATTATGTGCTAAAGGCCTGTCCATTCTGTAATCTGGATAAGGATGGGAACTTTGTTTTTGCTTAAGAGTATATCCTTGGTCACAACTGAGCAACTTCCCTTTCACTTTTCACTTTCATGCATTGGAGAAGGAAATGGCAACCCACTCCAGTGTTCTTGCCTGGAGAGTCCCAGGGACGGGGAAGCCTGGTGGGCTGCCGTCTATGGGGTCGCACAGAGTCGGACATGACTGAAGTGACTTAGCATACCCTTGGTACTTAGTATGGTACACCATGATCTTCCTGCTGTTCAAGCTGGATTTAGAAAAGGCAAAGGAACCAGAGATCAAATTGCCAACATCCGCTGGATCATGGAAAAAGCAAGAGAGTTCCAGAAAAACATCTATTTCTGCTTGATTGACTATGCCAAAGCCTTTGACTGTGTGGATCACAATAAACTGTGGAAAATTCTAAACGAGATGGGAATACCAGACCACCTGATCTGCCTCTTGAGAAATTTGTATGCAGGTCAGGAAGCAACTGTTAGAACTGGACATGGAACAATAGACTGGTTCCAAATAGAAAAAGGAGTTCATCAAGGCTGTTTATTGTCACCCTGTTTATTTAACTTATATGCAGAGTACATCATGAGAAACGCTGGACTGGAAGAAACACAAGTTGGAATCAAGATTGCTGGGAGAAATATCAATAACCTCAGATATGCAGATGACACCACCCTTATGGCAGAAAGTGAAGAGGAACTAAAAAGCCTCTTGATGAAAGTGAAAGTGGAGAGTGAAAAAGTTGGCTTAAAGCTCAACATTCAGAAAACGAAGATCATGGCATCCGGTTCCATCACTTCATGGGAAATAGATGGGGAAACAGTGTCAGACTTTTTCTGGGCTCCAAAATCACTGCAGATGGTGATTGCAGCCATGAAATTAAAAGACGCTTACTCCTTGGAAGGAAAGTTATGACCAACCTAGATAGCATATTCAAAAGCACAGACATTACTTTGCCAACAGAGGTTCATCTAGTCAAGGCTATGGTTTTTCCTGTGGTCATGTATGGATGTGAAAGCTGGACTGTGAAGAAGACGGGGCGCCGAAGAATTGATGCTTTTGAACTGTGGTGTTGGAGAAGACTCTTGAGAGTCCCTTGGACTGCAAGGAGATCCAACCAGTCCATTCTGAAGGAGATCAGCCCTGGGATGTCTTTGGAAGGAATGATGCTAAAGCTGAAACTCCAGTACTGTGGCCACCTCATGCGAAGAGTTGACTCATTGGAGAAGACTCTGGTGCTGGGAGGGATTGGGGGCAGGAGGAAAAGGGGACGACAGAGGATGAGATGGCTGGATGGCATTACTGACTCGATGGATGTGAGTCTGAGTGAACTCCGGGAGTTGGTGATGGACAGGGAGGCCTGGCATGCTGAGATTCATGGGGTCGCAAAGAGTCAGACACGACAGAGCAACTGATCTGATCTGATCTGCTGTGTAGTAGTTGCTCAATTCTGAAGAAAGGAGAAGAGGGAGGCTCTGATGAAGTGGTCCTCAGAATCTCTCCATAACACTGTTATTCACAGGGCAGTTTTTGTTGGTTTTTGGTGGCCTTTGACTCCCTGAAGCAGCGCTACTCCCTAGAGCCCTGAAGAAAGCAATATGAAAGGCACTGTCTTTGAAAATAGCACAGTACTTGAAAATAGCCTCCTGAGGTGCCTCATGCGAATCTCTAAGAAAAGCACCAATAGCAAAAGAGGCAAAAATGAAAGAAAGAAGTCATCTTGGGTCAATATTATTCTGACAGTTAAAATTCTAGTAATTCTTTTTAAACTATGTCTTGAAGAGTATCCTTTCCCAAGCTCATACTGTGTCATCAGTGTGGTTATTAAGTGGTAGAAAGCTTGGGCACATTGGACTTTATTTCCATTTTAGCAAGGAACTAGAATTTCTACAGTGATCATGTGTAATGATGGCATGGTGGACAGGTTTTAATCTGTGTCTTCAAAAAAAAGTAAATTAAAAGTCTAATTTATAGAAGTTAAAAACTAGTGCTGACCTCCCTCTTTTTATGGGGGAAGGGAAGAGAGAGGGAGGAAAGAAGGAAAGTGGTGAGTGTTGAGTTAGACTGAAACAGACAAATACTGATATGGCTTACATATCAGTGTAAGTACAAGAATGTCATGATCATATCTACATTTTTAAAGGATCACCCTTCTTAAATATAAATCCCAGAGAGAATATAAGTAGAAGGTCTTGCTCCTTTTCTGCATATTTTATCTTGCATGCTGAAACCACCAGATTCCCAGTTGCCCAGAATGGAAACACAAAAAATTATACTGGCCTTACCTCTTCCTCGTTCTGCAGTTGGTTACTAAGTCCTACAAATTCTTTAAACAGTTTCTGAGTCCCCTTGGTGATCTCATTCTGAATGGTATGTCCTTCACTTGGTCCCATCTCACTTCTTTCCTGGTGGTTTCCAGTAGTCGTCTATCTGGTCCCTCCAACTAGGAACCTCCTCCCCTATTTTATTCTCCAGACTGATGCCAGAGATCCTTCCAGAATGCAAATCTAGGAGTTTGTCCACAATCTAAAACTCTTCAGTGGTTTCTCATGGCTTTCAGGGGAAAAGTCTGAATTGATTCCTATGGTGCAGAAAGCCATCTGAGATTTGGACCCCATCTCACCTTTTTGGCCATCACTCACCTCCTCCCTCGGTAGGTTGCTTTTCAGCTTGTTGATCTCCTGGCAGGTTCCCAACCATGCCAGATGGTTTCAAACCATCTGCAGGGCCTCCACTCCCTCAGTTCTGAACGGATTTCCTTCAGCCTTCCATGATGAAATTCCATCATTGGTCAAACTTCAGTTTAAGGGTCATTTCCTCCCTGAAGCGTATTTTAACACCCATCTCAGCCCCGTCTTCTCTGCTCTTCCTGTTCCATCATTGCTCACTCTGGAGTCTTTTGGAGTTCCCTCCCATAGTATAGGTGACACTGCAAAATTCACCGTGAAGACAAGTGGGCCTTAGGAAACAAGCTCTACCCTTAGGATATGTATATATTTCTGTATGTATGTTATTTTCAACAAGAAGTTTAAAAGGAAAAACTCCCTAGGTTATTCTTATGTACCCAGATGATGGAGAATCATTGACTTATCTGTCTCTGTCTCTCTCTTTCTATGAATTGAAAGCCCTTAGAGGGCAATGAAGCCATTTGTTTTGACTTTGTACTTACTCCCAGCACTTATTTCACTGCCCACAACATAGTGCACTCATAATAAATGACTGGTAAATAAATGAATGAACAGAGGGAGAGAGTGACTTGTGGGTTCTTCCTCCCTCTCTCTCTTCCAAACATTATTTGTTCCATTCCCCTGCTGGAGCACATCACAGTTCATACCTCAAAATTACACCTCTGAACCGCAGCCTCCCCGCATCCCCCTGACTCCCACACACCCCATAAGCCTGTGATGTGCCACCTGGCTTCCTCTCTATCACGTGCAAGGTATAACTGACTCAAGGCACCCAGAGCAAAGAAGAGAGAAAGGAAGCTGGTAGAGGATGTTCTGTCCCCCCTACCTGGGCCTGAGCCATCTGGCTCGGGCCTTCCTCACCAGCCTGGGAATCATGCTGGAGAGGATATGTCCTTGGATACACTGCATTGCTAAATCTACTCTCTGCATGTCTGCTCTAAAGTGCTTCCTAAACTACTGAGCTTAAATTATGTCAGAATTTGAAAGCTTTATATTTGAATATTTAGGAGTGACAATCCAGGCATTTTGTTTTTAGCAAATTTACAGTAGAAAGTGAGAGACACCCTGCGGAAATATCACCCAAATCATTTATTCAGTCACAAATAATTGCCAAGAGCTTCCTAGGGATACAGTTATGACAGAGAGTCATCTGCCTTAATGGAGATTACAGTGTAGTTGGGGGAGACACACAATCAAATAATATTGAGCTTTTTTTATAGCACTTATTATGGGCTGGACACTTTACATATATATTCATTTTATCACTGTAACAACTCAATGATGTCCTATTATACCCCCATTGTGGTGTTACAAACTGATAGAGTCATGAACGTCAAGCGTAGGAGGAGGGAGCTCTAATCTTGTTCTAAGGGTCAGGGAAGGCTACTTTAAGAGGTTGAAGTAGAGGTCTGAAGACTGAGTTGGAATCTGGTAAACAAAGACATCTGGGAACACGCAAGGGAACACAGCAGATGAAAAGGGATGTTCGTGTGTTTGAGGAACTGAAAGGCTGCTCTACAGAGGGAGAATCAGGAGCTCAAGGTGAGGCAGGGGCCAGGTCATCTAGGTTTTTTCTTCATATTTTCAAATAATATAATAACGTCAGAGAAACAAAAGTAGAATTAAGATTAATTCTTTACTGTGCGTGCGAGCTCATTCGTGTCCAACTCTGTGCAACCCTGTGGATTCTAGCCTCTGTCCATGGGATTCTCCAGGCAAGAATACTGGAGTGGATTGCCATGCCCTCCTCCAGGGGATCTTCCCCACCCAGGGATTGAACCCGAGCCTTCTGTGTTTCCTGCATTGGATTCTTTATCATTTAACCACCTGGTTTATTCTTTGCTTTGTTCTTAATAACTTCAGCCATCCCTCTGTGGCTCAGTTTCCGTATCTGAAAAAAAGGAGTCAAGGGACCTGTGCAAGTGGTCATGGGTCCTAAAGCTGATTCCAGGTCTGACTCTGCTGGAAGGAATTCCCATCCAGGTACAGGCCCCTGGCTGCTGCTGAGTGCTCTGAGGCCTCTGACTCCTCTGTAGATTAAATAAGTACAGATGACAGAGAACATCACACACAGCAAGTTACACAGTAAACATGACTGCGAGTATGATTTATTCCCCTTGTTGGAAGTGAAGGGTGATCTGCTAATAATAACAGTGTAATAAGGATAACCATCCCCATGGAAAAGAAATGCAAAAAAGCAAAATGGCTGTGGGGGGGGGGGGGGCGGTCCTTACAAATAGCTGTGAAAAGAAGCAAAAAGCAAAGGAGAAAAGGAAAGATATAAGCATATGAATGCAGAGTTCCAAAGAATAGCAAGAAGAGATAAGAAAGCCTTCCTCAGTGATCAATGCAAAGAAATAGAGGAAAACAACAGAATGGGAAAGGCTAGAGATCTCTTCAGGAGAATTAGACATACCAAGGGGACATTTCATGCAAAGATGGTCTCGATAAAGGACAGAAATGGTATGGACCTAACAGAAGCAGAAGATATTAAGAAGAGGTGGCAAGAATACACAGAAGAACTATACAAAAAAGATCATCATGACCCAGATAATCACGATGATATGATCACTGACCTAGAGCCAGACATCCTGGAATGTGAAGTCAAGTGGGCCTTAGAAAGCATCACTATGAACAAAGCTAGTGGAGGTGATGGAATTCCAGTGGAGCTATTTCAAATCCTGAAAGATGATGCTGTGAAAGTGCTGCACTCAATATGCCAGCAAATTTGGAAAACTCAACAGTGGCCACAGGACTGGAAAAGGTCAGTTTTCATTCCAATCCCAAAGAAAGGCAATGCCAAAGAATGCTCAAACTACCACACAATTGCACTCATCTCACATGCTAGTAAAGTAATGTTCAAAATTCTCCAAGTCAGGCTTCAACAGTACGTGAACTGAGATAGCACGGTGAAAAGCAGAGACATCACTTTGCCAACAAAGGTCCATCTAGTCAAGGCTATGGTTTTTCCAGTGGTCATGTATGGATGTGAGAGTTGGTCTGTGAAGAAGGCTGAGCACCGAAGAATTGATGCTTTTGAACCGTGGTGTTGGAGAAGACTCTTGAGAGTCCCTTGGACTGCAAGGAGATCCAACCAGTCCATCCTAAAGGAGACCAGTCCTGGGTGTTCATTGGAAGGACTGATGCTGAGGCTGAAAGTCCAGTATTTTGGCCACCTGTTGACTCATTGGAAAAGACTCTGATGCTGGGAGGGATTGGGGGCAGGAGGAGAAGGGGACGACAGAGGATGAGATGGCTGGATGGCATCACTGACTCGATGGATGTGGGTCTGGGTGAACTCCGGGAGTTGGTGATGGACAGGGAGACCTGGTGTGCTTCGATTCATGGGGTCGCGAAGAGTCGAGACAGGACTGAGCGACTGAACTGAACTGAATAAGGATAACCAGCTCTTTGGGGCATTTACTGTGCACCAGGACTGTAGCAGATAGATTTCTCAAGACAATTTCTAGAGTCAAGAGCTGAGGCTTCAAGGGATTGCACAACTTTGGGAATGTCCTCAGCACCCAAATTTGTCCTGCCTACTGAGCATGCCCAGTCCTGTTTCCTGAAACCAGGTGTGTTAACTTGAGCAATGAGTTTCTCAGGGTTTGTTGGGTGCCTGAGTTGGAGTATGAATCCAGCTCTGACTCCAGGGTTGTGGTGCTGTCTCCCCTGTGATGCTGCCTGCCCTTCTGAAAACACAGGCAACTCCTTACTCTATAAATAGGGTGACATTGTCTCTTCAGCGTCCTTTCTGGGTGAGGAAAGTGCTTTTTATAGCTTGGGACTGCTTCTGTTTGCTTGGTCTCTTCCAGCACCGGTTAATCCCGCCTACATCTATGTCCTTCACTGTCCTTACACTGTATTCCTAGGTTCCTCCCTGTAAAAGACAACTCCACGAGGCCACATAGTGTCTGTGAGTGCCAGCAAAGAAATTACACTCCCCTCCCTCTCCAAATCCGCCTACCTGTCTATAAATAATCGTTCTCCTCCTTCCCCTCGTGCCTGTGAGTAGTTTGGTCACTTAACTAAACCCAGAGAAACACACAGACGCTCACAAAGCTTTCAGGGAGGAGGGGACAACGTGAATGACCTTGCAAAGGTATCTAGCTCAGTGCGGACAGGATTAGCAAACCCAAACCTCTACATATATTTATTGTCTCCCCCTCCCCCCGCCCGCATTCCTCCCGACGCTGCTCCTTCCTCTCACGCCGGCCTCGCCCAGTCCCTTCTCGGCTTGCTCCGCCATACAAAGCCCAACCCGCCCATCTCTTCTCTGCGAAGCCGGAGAACTTCAGTCCCCATGTTGAAGCTCGGCGGTGGCGGGCAGGACTGGGCATGCTCAGTAGCGGGGACAGGTCTGGGAGGCGAGGAAGCCTCGTTTGAAGTCGCGCGACTGGTGCAGGGGGGAAGGCGGGCTCTGGGGGCCCCGGCTGGGGGTGCGCGGGGATCCCCGATTCCGCGCCGGGAGCGGGCATGCTCCCGGCGGGCGCCGGGGGGCCGGCGCTCGAGGGGCAGGGCGTGGAGGAGGTGGGAACGCCGGAGGGAGGAGGGGAGGAGCGCCCGGCTCGCCATCCCCCAGCGCCGGCTCTGCGGCTGCTGAATCGGAAGCCGCAAGGAGGATCCGGGGAAATAAAGACGCCCGAGAATGACCTCCAGCGAGGCCGCCTGAGCCGGGGCCCGCGCGCCGCCCCACCAGCCTCTGGCATGGGCGACCACGGCGGGCAGCCTGAGCGCTCGGCCCCGCACGCCCCGGGGACTCCCGCCGGCGTCGGCGCTGCAGCTGTGAACGGGCTGCTGCACAACGGGTTCCACCCGTCGCGCCTCTGCAGCCGGGGCCCCCCGGGCGGCGGCGACGCGGCACCCCCGCGCCTGCCGCTCCAGCCTGAGCTCCAGCCACAGCCGCCGCCCCCTCAGCACGACTCCCCCGCCAAGAAATGCCGGCTGCGGAGGAGGATGGACTCCGGGAGGAAGAACAGGCCGCGTAAGTCTCTCAGGGAGGGGAGCGCGGGCGCAAAGCGGGGCGCGACCCCGGGGAGCGGCGGGACAGGCATCTAAGCGCGCCCGGGGCATCCCAGCCCCGGCTGTCTGGGGACGGCTTTGAGGGGGCGCACGGGACTGAGTCTTTCCCCAGAGGCGCCAGGCCCTACAGATCCCTTTCCTGCTTCCATCTGTAGAATGGGCCGATTTGACTCGGCTTCTGAGCTGCTCCTCGCGTAACGGCTCTGTAGAAGGCAAACGCGCTGGCCGCCTTACTAGTTTGTCGGTGGGAAAATGCACGTGTGTCAACATTTGATGAGGTCTGGGAGTAGGAGTCGAGCAGCGGTGGGGGGAGAGCCTGAGCTGCCGTCGCCCTTCTCCTCGTCCTTTTCTCTTCTGAGAGCTCATCTTTCTGGGGTTGGCGCTCAGGCAGTCAGCCTGCCCTTTGAATCGCAGAGGAGCCGCCAGCTCCCTGGGTCTATTGGCGAGCGCGAGGTCTGGAGGCGTGGAGTTTGACAGCCTCCAAATCACAGCCTATTAGAGGCTGTTTCCTCGCAGCCAATGAGAGCACTTGTTGGGAGGGACACACCCACTGATACCATGTGGGCCGGAACTATGTGGACCAATGAAAATTGGAGGTGGAATTTTTTTTTTTTTTCGGAGAATGGGGAGGTAGAGTTGAGGTTTCCAGTAGTAATATACAGTGCAGAAAGCTGAAATGCGTTGTTTCACAACCTAAAGCTTGTATATATGTTAGTTTGAGAAGTCTCTCCCCCGCTGAACGTTCTGAGATGCAAATTTGTAGATCAAGTATACAGCTGTTTCTTATTTGAGCCGAACTTCTTTCAACTTGTTACCTCTTTCTGGGTCTCCCTAATGAAGCTTATAAATGGCAAAAAGCAAAGTAAGTAGAATGCATGCTAATAACGTGATTGCATTCAAACATGCATATTTGCGTATAGGTTATTTATTGTTTCATGCAGGGAAATTGCTAGATATGCTTTAGATTCATCTGTAAAACCTTGATATTTGGCAACTTCACTTTTTGCTGTTTCTGTTTATTATCTTAGACTCTTAGCTTTTCTGCATTCAGTTAGTCTGAGACTTTGGGAAGCTTTTTAACCCAACTGTGGGACTCAGTAACTCTGATACTTGTGTTTTGTAAGTCTGAAATGTTCAGGTTCAAAGTTAACTTCTTGTCAGGAACTTTGAACCCACACAGCAGGTTGGTAGGATTGTAAGGAAGGTATCTAAAACCTGAATTTCTGTTTTCTTTTGTTTTTGAACCTTGTTAGAAAATGACTTTATTTATGCATTAGTATTGATTATTTATGATTTATTAACCTGTTTTACTTCTTTTGAAGCCACATTTCATTTATTTCTCTGATTTACTTTAATAAACTATATTAGAGTTTAAAATGTAAATAGCTAAAATATAACAAAAGAGAACTGCTTTGAGTTTTTATTTAGTATTGCTAGCATAAATGGTCTATGTTTGAGTGTATCATACCTCTTGAAATAATTTTTGAGGAATTGAAAATATACTCTCCTAACAGTTTTCTCTGCAGGAAGGCAGAGAAATAACCTTGAACCTTAACTTTTGCTTGAAAATCCACTGGAAGCATTATTTAGAATATAAGAAAGTATAACTTTATGCCTGTGTGTTTTGTCAGGTATTGAAATAGGTTTTGTATTTTTCTTTTAATGAAAACCATAGGTATTTTAAGTTTAGTGATCATACTTATTTATCAACTTTTTAAAAGAATTCATCAAAATTGGTGTTTCATTAGCCTATTTTTTCCTCAAATTTGAACATTTCTGAAATAAATTTTACATGTTCTAAGCCACATCTGCTGTGTTCACTACCAAAATTTCTTAGTTGAAATTAGGTTTAATTTAGGATCCTTATACCTTGTGTATTAATATTCAAGTATCTTTTTACAAAAAAAAAAAAAGAAAAAATTGCCCAATCAGTTGATTTTTTAGGTAATCTAAAACAAATCTACTTAGACTTAAGTATCTCTCTATTTTCTGATGACTGATAAATTTTACATAAGCAATTATTACAAAGAGTATTTACATGCTTTAAATGAAATTTGAGTGTATTGTTGATAAAATCATCAAAGTCGGACAAATAACTATTTCCTACTCACAGTCTGCAACTTCAGACTCCTGCTTCTATCTGAACCAGAAGTGCTTTAGGACAGCCAGGTATCACTTCTCTCAGGCACCTAGAATGCGTATGTGGGTAGATGTGTTCCTATTTAGTAATATATTGGGTAGAGTGCAATACACTTTGAAATACTGCATTTTTGAAAACAATGAATGCAATAAAACAGGCAATTCAGTAGTTTTTGATTATTTAAAAAAATTAAATCTAATCCCTCAGTACAAGGACTATTCACAATCTTGTAATCTAAAAATCAGAGTTGTGGCAGGTTGATTTTGTTAAACCAGGAAATCTTGTCCACTCTGTTCATCAAAAGTACCATCACCTCACTCACTGTGCTTATCCTTGGAAAGCTTTTCCAAGACTTAACTGCTTCATTGAGCTTCCTTGGTTACTTTACCCGTCTCTGCTACTGAGCAATTGTGTGACCTCAACCAGGTTAGATCTCCTCTTGGAATGCTGGAGTCCACGAAATGATCTTCAAGGGTTGTTTCTTGTACTTTCAAAGTGCTAAGGTACTAAAGAGCGAGAGTTCTTTCTTCATAACTTCCACACTAGTCATCTAGTCTACCACATGGCTTAGCATTTTATTCCTGTGGTCATGTATGGATGTGAGAGCTGGACTGTGAAGAAGGCTGAGCGCCGAAGAATTGATGCTTTTGAACTGTGGTGTTGGAGAAGACTCTTGAGAGTCCCTTGGACTGCAAGGAGATCCAACCAGTCCATTCTGAAGATCAATCCTGGAATTTCTTTGGAAGGAATGATGCTAAAGCTGAAACTCCAGTATTTTGGCCACCTCATGCGAAGAGTTGACTCATTGGAGAAGACTCTGATGCTGGGAGGGTTTGAGGGCAGGAGGAGAAGGGGACGACAGAGGATGAGATGGCTGGATGGCATCACTGACTCGATGGGTGTGAGTCTGAGTGACCTCCGGGAGCTGGTGATGGACAGGGAGGCCTGGCGTGCTGCGGTTCATGGGGTCGCAAAGAGTCGGACACGACTGAGCGACTGATCTGATCTGATCTGATCATTTAAAAATTTTTTATTTTTGCCTTGTGCTGATTGTTCCCTGCATGTTATTGGTCTTATCTCCCCAATTAAGTTGGAAGTCTTATTACAGATGATAGTTTTTTTCATATGCTTTGCAACTTGGATACATGAATACTTGATTGATGTTGACGAAAAAGGTACAAGTGACATCATCCCCACCTCATCAAAGTAGCCATTTCCATCTGTGGGACAGATGAGGTGAAAGCCCTTCACTGGAGTCTCGGTAAGGTCTCTATAGGAAGAGTCCTTTGGTATGCTTCTTGGTGTTCTGATTCTTTGAAGCATACGTAAGTAGCACCTTATGAAGTCAGCTCATTTCCCAAATATTTTGAAACTAATTTTATAGTCCTAATAAAATGCCAAGAGCCTAATGTTTGTAAATGGTGGGGTTATCCAGACTCTGGAGGGCTTGAGTTTAAATTGCATCTGGATGACCTGGGGCTACTTATGTAACCTCTATGCTTCAGTTCCAGTATCGATAAGATGGAACTAATCATACTATGTGATCAGGTTGATGTGAGGGTTAAATAAGTATATATATATATATATATATATATATATATATATATACGTAAATTCCTGCTTGGCACACAGCAGTTATTTGGCAAATGCCAGTTGTTATCACACATGCAGAACACTGTCCACCACTAACCCATAGGACAAGAGACTGAGCTGACACAGACACCTCAGATTGACTTTCTTGTTTAAAAAAAGGTGGGAATTGGCTAATATAAGAAAGCCAAAACGTTTTATTTGATTCTCTATGACACTCCTAGTCCCACAGTTACTTCCAACACCCTTTTTCCAATAAAAATATTACATAATACAAACTGGAAGAAACAAAGCAGGAAGAAGTGCTCACAAATACCATCACTCAGAGAAAATGGCTGTTTAAAATGTGCCATTTGCTGAAGGTAATTTTGAATCACACTAAGATAAGATTTTTTAAATTTTTATTTTATGTTGGACCATAGTTGATTTAATATGGGAGGAAACTGCAAGGCTACGAGTACTAGGAGCCAGGAGTCCTTGGATGCCGTCTTGGAGGCTGGCTACCATATGTACCATCTTTAAAACATGGGAAAATTAAGTGAATGAAGGACAGGCATAGTAGATAAAGTATAAATATGGGATTGACATGAAGCAAGTAAGCTGATAATCTTTGTGTATAACATTGTGATCTGCTGCAAAAAAGACGTAGCATCTTAGTTTTATGAAAAATAAGCCTATAGATAGACCTTAGTAATATTCTAGGATATTGTTTTTAGGGTTTTTTGAATTTTACACATTGACTTTATTATTATTAGTGACTTAATTAGGGAATCAGTAAACAAAGGTACGCATGAATGGAAAGGTACAAAGTTTGAACCAGTGCATATCTGAGGTGTGTGTGAATAAACGATTTGGTTAAACCCTGTAACTCTGAGGTCAGAGACCTAGTTAATGCCTGTACAACAGAAGTTTTCTCAGGCTATTACTATTCATAGGTCTGGATGGTATTACTATAAGTGGATTAATGAATGAGTAAGTATATCTATATAGAAGACAAGGAAAGCCATATGTGGTCCAATTATGAGTGTTTAATATATTTTTGTTATTAATACATTTCTAAAGTGCTCAATTCCAATATAAATCTATTTGGATAAATAGCATAAGAGATAAATACCTGGAAATCAATGTTCTGCTTTATTTGAGAAGTGTTGACTGCTTATTGAAAATAAGAAGATATGATCTAATTGGTTATGTCTGGGAGTAATGATGGAGAAGGCAGTGGCAACCCACTCCAGTACTCTTGCCTGGAAAATCCCACGGACGGAGGAGCCTGGTAGGCTGCAGTCCAGGGGGTCACGAAGAGTTGGACACGACTGAGCGCCTTCACTTTCACTTTTCAGTTTCATGCATTGGAGAAGGAAATGGCAACCCACTCCAGTGTTCTTGCCTGGAGAATCTCAGGGATGGGGGAGCCTGGTGGGCTGCTGTCTATGGGGTTGCAGAGTCGGACACGACTGAAGCAACTTAGCAGCAGCAGCAGCATAGTTGATTTACAATGTTATATTAGTTTCAGATATACAGCAAAGTGATTCAGTTTTACATATACATATATCTATTGCTTTTCATTTTCTTTTCCATTATAAATCATTACAAAGTATCAATAGTTCCCAATGCTATACAGTGGGCTTCCATGTGACTCAATGATAAAGAACCTTCCTGCCAACACAGGAGACACAGGATTGGTCCCTGGGTTAGGAAGATCCCCTGGAGAAGGAAATGGCAACCCACTCCAGTATTCTTGCCTGAAAAAAAAATTCCATGGAAAGAGGAGCCTGGCAGGCTATAGTCCACGGGGTCACAAAAGAGTCAGACACAACTTAGCAACTAAACAACACCAGCTATGCTATACAGTAGGCCTTTGTTGATTATCTATTTTAAATATAGTACTGTATATATCAATTCCAAACTCCCAACTTACGCTTTTTTATTTGAAAATCTTAGTAAAAGCATTTTCTTACAGCATTAAAGCATCATTTGTAGTGGTTGTATTACATTCCCAATATTCCATTATATAGATACACTGTAATCTATTTAACCTGTCTAATAGCTTTAGGCTGCAGCTTGAGTCTCTAAACATCATAAACACGGCAGCAGCAACAATTTTGTACGTAACTCTTTTATTTTTTATGAAACTGATGAATATATACTTTTTGGAGAAGGAACATAAATGGCACAAAAAAGTATGGAGCTGTTGCCTTGAAATCCTGGATATTTTAGACCCTGAGGATACTTGTAGATGAGCTGTAATACTGAAGAGGGGAGAAAAATGCAAAGGAGACAACTGTTTGAGCCAGCAAACACTATGCTGTAGAAAGGCAAATATTTGAGTGTCATCAGAAGACTCAAGGATGTGAGCTGCCCTCTTCAACAAGCGGGAATAAGGGCTGGAGCAGTGCCTGCAGCCTCCTAGTAGAAGTTCTGGATTCTGGGATCATGCAGATAGAACGCGAGCAGAAAATGCTGAGAATTCATTATTAACGGAACACATTCATGGGCTATAAACTGAAGAAACACAAGTCTATTACCAGTTTTAGCTAGCCATCATTGACAAAGTGTAAGTCTTCACTTTCCTAAATATTAGGATATTTAACTTTGGCACCTAGAATTTCCCCAACTTCTGAATCGGGCTAATGGAAAAACCAGAATATAAAGGTAAATAGGTAGAATTTTCTGGCTGGAACGGTGTGACTATATATGCATTTTTATTAAAAACATAATCAGAACTTCTAGATGGTGGAGAAGCTTTGCAAATCAAGAACAAAAGACTTAGGATGGAAAGCAGGGGCACACTCTAGAATTCCTACCTCTGGGATGTGGTCTGATTTCTAAGTTTGTCAGTGAAGTTATGAATTGTGCAATGCACATTTGGACCAGAGATTTATGAATTTAAGGGCTCAAGTGTTCAGTGTCTAAGTGGTTAAATTAGGTGTCAGGAATTCATTAGGGACCTGAACACCACTTTTCTCCAAAAGGCCACTAAGTGAATTTCAACGTTAATACAAAACATATTTTGCTTGGCACAGTAACCAAAAATTTTGATGGAAAGAGTGCTGTTAATTTTTAACATATGAGACATTCAACAAGGGGATAAAACAAAATCCAGCATGGTTTTTGGAGACATAATTAGTCAGGAAAGAAGAGTACTGGTTTTAATTAACAGGTTTGGGGTTGGTTTTTTGTTTAAATATGTGTGATAGCCTCACTCTTAATAGTGTGTGTGTGTGTGTGTGTGTGTTTTAATACAAACCAATTACCATGAAAAGCAATCAAGGTTTGACTTCCATTACATTTAATTTTATGCTTTAACTTTACTATGTAGGTCAGTGTTCACCTCGGGATGACAGTATTCTGAATCAGACGGGGTGCTCAGAATTTCTAAGTAGATCTTTCCTCTGGATAGTGCAGCTATCAAGCTTGGTATCTCATTACTTAATTTATGAGATCTTTTAGATGCTTAGAGTTGGCTAATTGTATGTGTGTATGTTTGATTATGTTTTCTCCTTGGGAGTGTATTTGAAAGTAGTCAATGATTCCAAGGGGTAAGGGAGTGTTATTTTTAGAGACAGTTACATCAAAAGAATGATCTGTGCCTCTAACAGATTTCTCTATAGTTTGGAAAGAAGGTGAAAAGATTTATGACAATAGTGGGTACTTACAGTGGTCACTTTGATTGACCAAGTAACTAGCTTAGCTATGATTGAGCAACAGCTGTGTGTCCCATTGCTCTCCATGTGTCCTTACAAAAGAATGTGGTCAGCACTCCCACACTTGATTTATACGATGAGGAAAGAGAGGCCTGGAGAATTGAAGCAACCTACCTGAAGTCAGTGAATGGCAGAGCCAGAATTCAAAGCCAAGGCTGCCTCCATTTTCAGCTAGCTGCCTTTCTTTTTTGCCACATTAAGCCTATTATTTTGGGAAAAGGAAGTGTGTTCTGTAAAACTTGTAGAAGAGATTGATGTATACAGTTGGTACACCTTTGGCAAAAAGCTCATTCATGTGTTTGTGGAAGTAACAGTACCCGATGTTAAGGGACACTTACTCTGTGCCAGGAACCAAAACATTTTACATGGATTATCTCTTTACAGCACTCCCAGCTCCCTATGAGATAGGTCCTACTCTAGATTTATTTCTTGTGTCCCCCCGAAGTTCAGATATCAAAATCCTAACCCTCGATAATGGTAATAAGAGGTGGGGCGTTTTAGAAGTGATTAGGTCATGAGGACGAGCCCAGAGAATTCTCTAGAGGTTAAAAGCAAAAAGACAGCTATCTATGGATAACCAGCAAGGAACTACTGTGTGGCACATGGAACTCTAGTCAATGTTGTGTGGCAGCCTGAAGGGGAGAGGAGTTTGGGGGAGAATCGATACATGTATATGCACGGCTGAGTCCCTTCACTGTTCACCTGGAGCTGTCACTGCGTTGTTGATCGGCTATGATGATGGTGATGTATCACTTCAGTCGTGTCGGACTCTGTGTGACCCCATAGACTGCAGCCCACCAGGCTTCCCCGTCTCTGGGATTCTCCAGGCAAGAACACTGGAGTGGGTTGCCAGTTCCTTTTCCAATGCATGAAAGTGAAAAGTGAAACTGAAGTCGCTCAGTTGTGTCCGACTCTTAGCGACCCCATGGAGTGCAGCCCACCAGGCCCCTCTGTCCATGGGATTTTCCAGGCAAGAGTACTGGAGTGGGGTGCAATGCAAAATAAAAAGCTTAAAAAATAAAAAAGACAGCTTTCTAGGAACTGAGCTCACCAGACACTGAATCTGCCAGTGTCTTAATCTTGGATTCCAGGACTATGAGGAATAAATTTCCGTTTATCCTTCTCCAGGAAACTGAGCAAGGGCTCCGGGACTCAGGAAAATTGAGCTTCGATTTGGACTCTGCTGGGTCAGGAGACCAGGCTCAGGACCCTCTTGGATTCCCAGGATGAATGGGTGGTGTTCTAGAGTGGAAGGAGCTTTGGAGTCACCAGACCTGGATTCAGAGCCTCATTCTACTACCTGTTCACAGCGCAGTCTCAGTTGAGATGCTTACCTTCTCAGAGGCTCACTTTGTTGACTACAAATAACTGGCGTCTGTCTTACCAGTGGTGAGGACCAAAGGTGGAAAATAGGGCTTCCCTGGTAGTGCTAGTGATACAGAACCCACCTGCCAATGCAGGAGACAGAAGGGATGTGAGTTCCATCCCTGGGTCGGGAAGATCCCCTGGAGGAGGAAATAGATACCCACTCCAGTATTCTTGCCTGGTGAATCCTGTGGACAGAGGAGCCTGGCAGGCTACAGTCCGCAGGGTCGCAAAGAGTCGGACACAAGTGAAGGGACTTAGCACGCACACACACATCTTACCAGTTTTGAGCACCAAATGTGGGAAATGTAGGTGAAGTCTCGTGTAGTAGAATGCCTATATCCTGATATGTGCAGAGAAAAAGATATTTTACTATTCATACTAGCTACTATTTACAAAAGGTTAATTTTCTTGCTATTATTTAGTCACACAGGCTTTCAAATCTTTCTGAAATCTCAGGATTCTCATCAACCCATCTTGCTCTGACTGAGTACTTTTATAGACAGAATTTCAGGGTATCCTCCAACCTAATCTGACATCATCTCCTAAATGGAAGCTTCCTTAATTCCTTCTGAGGTTTCTGGAAGCAGGACACATGGCTGTGTCATGTCTTTATCTCACTGTCACTTTCATAGGTGACTCCATGGCAACTCTTGAGACCAAGTACGAGCAGGCCCTGCCTGAGAATGATGTGAATAAGAAAGCTGTGTAATTTATGTTACCGCTAATCTAGTGTCAGGACAAAGTTATTTTTAAAACAGGAAGTATCTTCCTTTGATCTTTTACCATTTGATATCTCAGCCCTTGAGTGAGGCAGATAGGCACCATGGAGAGGAGAAAGATTAGGAAAGGGAGCGCTTTTCCTTTGTAAAAGCTGCACAAATTGAAGAAGGCTTCAGAATTCAGAACAGCCGCATCCAGTGCTTAGGTGTTGTTTTTTTAACCCTCAGCCTAGCAAACTTTGTTCTGGCAGAAGATGAGATGGATACTTCTGGGTGCTTGTTGCCTGCAAGGCCAGAATATGAACCTTCTGGTGTTGTCTGGCCTTGACTCTATGCTGAATCTGAGGCCACAGGACTTTAGATAGAGGCTCGGGACACTCTGGACCTGCATGGACCTCTGTAAGCTAAAGCCAGCCCAAGTGGTACCAGTTACTGGGAATCCTGGGGCTTACAGAAAAACAACTGCTTTACAGCCTGAAGTAAGCAGTCCAGGAGTGAAAGAGACAAGGATGGACTTAGCTGACTTGAAGCTCAGTCTCAGTTGACTTGAAATTCAGCAGTATGGTAAGGCTTCATCAAAACATAGGCACTCAATAGAAATTATGGGGATTGATGTTAGATATCCTTCCTTACACTAAGTCAGAATCCATCTCACAATTTCTACCCTGTGTTCCTTGACAATGCAGCACATCTAATTTATCTTATATAGATATTTAAAGATAGCTATTTTATTTTGACTTTTCCTTGGGGTCCCTCCCTTTGAAGAACCAAGAGCCATACTCTCAGCTGACAGATTCCTTCACCCATGTGATTGAGTACAGGTTGTATTGACTAACCAGAAAGTATTAGACTACAGGATGACTTCTTCTGGATTGTCATAAAGGAGATCAGGTAAGTATTGACCTGGGTGACCTTGAAAACTGAGATTTAATACTCCCCATGGGTCGCACAGGGGTCAGTCAGTTTTTATTCCTTTGGGCCAAGGTACCATGCTAGACTCTGGGTGTGATATTTGGTTTCATGTGATTCCAAGCTGTAGTGTAGCCTGAAACCAGTTACATGACTTTATTCTACTCCTATGCTATGGCAGTTCCTTAAGTCCTGAAACTGTGTGTATGAGTCAGAAGGCTTGAACATAGTTAAAACTGTTCACCATTCATATTTCCTCAGCTACCTTCCTTTGATGAAAAACATCTAAAGAGACACCATGTATTTAGAAGGAAGATAGCATGAGTTTGGTCAGGGAGATATCACGTCTTCTTTCCTTTCATGGAAGCTTTCTACTGTGAAGAAGTAGCCCAAATGTGATTTATTCTTTGCAGTGACGACATAATATTTCATCAGCAGTCTTTTAAAATTTATTTTATTTTTTTCTTAATTAGAGGATAATTACAATATTGTGATGGTTTTTGCCTTACAGCAACATGAATAGGCATTAGGTATTCATACGCCCCCTCCCTCTTGAACCCTTCTCCCACCTCCCTCCCCGTCCCACCCCTCTAGGTTGTCACAGAACACTGGCTTAGGGTTCCTTGCATCATACATTGACCTCCCACTGGCTATCTATTTTACCTGTTGGTGATGTATATGTCTTAATGCTATTCTCTCATATCATCCCACTCTCTCCTTCCCCCACTGTGTCCAAAATGTCCATGTCTCCTTTGCATCAGCAGCCTTACAGAGTGGTAGAGGGTACCATTAATAAAGATGCCAGAACCATCTTGGGCAAACCAGGAGTTCCAGTGGCGTGCTAGAACTGGCTACTACAGGCTCTGGGAGCCAGCTGTATACATTACATCCCAACTCTGCAGTCACTGTCCTTGTATTGACAGCTTGAAATTGGCTACAGTGGGTGTATTTACACAATGGAAATTGGCAAACGCTGAAAATCAGGGCTTTATTTTCAGAGATCCAGTTGTTAAATATTGACCACTGACCATAATACAAGTCACATGTCACTCAGAGAAAAGTCCCAGAGGGCAGCAGTAATACAAACTGAATTATCACAGCTTTGGGGGCAGAGAATGGGAGAAAAAGCTCAATATATCTCTGTTACTTAGGACAGTACTAGAATGTGAGACATTAGATGATGGAGCCTCATTCTCAGGAAAGAAAGTATTCTACAAATGTTTGAAAACCCACTGTAATATAAGGGTAGAATTTAGACTCACATACACACATACTCAACCCTCTGTACCTGCAGATTCTGTATCGGCAGATTCAGCCAACTACGGATTGTATTAAAATATTTGAAAAAGAATTCCAGAAAGTTCCAAAAGGCAAAACTTGAATTTGCCATGTACTGGCAACTATTTATATAGTATTTACATTGTATTATATATTATAAGTAATCTACCCCACTCCAGTGCTCTTGCCTGGAAAACCCCATGGATAGAGGAGCCTGGTAAGCTGCAGTCCATTGGGTTGCTAAGAGTTGGGCACGACTGAGTGACTTCACTTTCACTTTTCACTTTCATGCATTGGAGAAGGAAATAGCAACTCACTCCAGTATTCTTGCCTGAAAAATCCCAGGGACAGAGGGGCCTGGTGGGCTGCCATCTATGGGGTTGCACAGAGTCGGACACAACTAAAGTGACTTAGCAGCAGCAGCAGAGATCATTCCAATGAGAGGGGTGCAGGTTCTATCCCCAGCATACAGGAGGATGCATGTAGGTTGTATACAAACACTATGCCATTTTATATAAGGGACTTGAGCATCTGAAGATTTTGGTATACACTTGGTGGGGAGGGGTTCAGGGTTCTGGAGCAAATCCCCCTTAGATTTTAGATGAACAACTATTTTATCTGCTTTCCTTTTTCCCTCTGAAATTTCTACATCAAAAATAGTTAGTTTGGGACTTCTCTGACAGAAGTAGGAAATGACAACCCCCTTCAGTATTCTTGCCTGGAAAATTCCATGGACAGAGAAGCCTGGTGGGCCCCACTCCTTGGGATCACAAAGCGTCAAACATGGCTGAGCACACATGCACACATACTACCCTAGTGGTCCAGTGGTTAAGACTTTTGCCTTACAATGAGCGGGGTGCAGGTTCTATCCCCAGAAAGAAAGCTAAGATCTCACATGCCTCATGGCCAAAGCCAAAGCATAAAATAGAAGCAATGTTGTAACAAATTCAAAAAGACTTTGAAAATAGCCCCCACAGAAAAAAAAAAAAATCTAAAAAATAAAATAGCTGGACTCCGGTAGCTCAGATGGTAAAGAATCTGCCTGCAATAGAGGAGACCTGGGTTCGCTCCCTGGTCGGGAAGATCCTCTGGAGCAGGGAATGGCAACCTACTGCAGTATTCTTGCCTGCACAGAATTCCATGCACATAGGAGAGCGGAGGGCTACAGTCCGTGGGGTCTCAGAGAGTCCGACACAACTGAGTGACTAACGCTTTGGGGCTAGTGCTGGATGACCCAGCAGGTAGAACGAGCAGGTAGGAGTTAGTGTACCAGCAGTGCAGCATGGGAATCAAGGGAAGGAGACGATAACATACATGTCTTTGTGTGTGTGTGAGTGTGTATACATATATGTTTGCACTTTGGACTTCTTTATACTTCTTTCATAATTCACCATCACTTTTATTTGAATAACGAATTTTGAGTTACACTCTCATCGCTTATGGATTGGAGAACAATATAATTTTTCTTTCAGTTCAGTTCAATCACTTAGTTGTGTCCGACTCTTTGCGACCCCATAAATCATAGCACGCCAGGCCTCCCTGTCCATCACCAACTCCCAGAGTTCGCCCAAACTCACGTGCATCAAGTCGGTGATGCCATCCAGCCATCTCATCCTCTGTCATCCCTTTCTCCTCCTGCCCCCCAATCCCTCCCAGCATCAGGGTCTTTTCCAATGAGTCAGCTCTTCACATGAGGTGGCCAAAGTATTGGAGTTTCAGCCTCAGCATCAATCTTTCCAATGAAAACCCAGGACTGGTCTCCTTTAGGATGGTCTGGTTGGATCTCCTTGCAGTCCAAGGGACCCTCAAGAGTTTTCTCCAACACCACAGTTCAAAAGCATCAATTCTTCGGCACTCAGCCTTCTTCACAGTCCAGCTCTCACATCCAGACATGACTACTGGAAAAACCATAGCCTTGACTAGATGGACCTCTGTTGGCAAAGTAATGTCTCTGCTTTTTAATATGCTATCTAGGTTGGTCATAACTTTTCTTCCAAGGAGTAAGTGTCTTTTAATTTCATGGCTGCAGTCACCATCTGCAGTGATTTTGAAGCCCCAAAAAATAAAGTCTGACACTGTTTCCACTGTTTCCCCATCTATTTCCCATGAAGTGATGGGACCAGATGCCATGATCTTAGTTTTCTGAATGTTGAGCTTTAAGCCAACTTTTTCACTCTCCTCTTTCACTTTCACAAGAGGTTATAGGTATAAATCCAGCCCCAGTTGAGCCTTGCCAATTTAGAATTTCTACACTGATTTAGAATTTACTGCTGCTGAAGCAGCAGGGTGGAGTTGCCAGAGTATCTTCATTTCATGTTTCTGGTTATGGTGGGCAGGTTGAAATTTGTCTCAGCCAGGAGGAGAAAGAACTTGGTATGTAAGTTTGCTTCCAAAACAGGATCTCTCAAGCAAAAAAGGGACTTCTCCACTTGAATTTTACTCCAAAGGCAACTCATTGCGCTCCATTTATTCTCTCGCTGTCTTGAAGAACTGTTTGGAGAGTGTTGGGATTTTTGTTTTAAATCTTTTTATTTAGGAAAATTTCAAACATTATACAAAACTAGAGTGTATGGTATAACTAACTGCTAAGTACTCATTACTCAGCTCAGTTATCAACTCATGTCCAATCTTAATTTATTTAGGCTATTACATGCCAAACTGGATGATACTGAAAGTAAATCTCAGATATCATATCATTTCAATAGTAGATATTTTCATATATACGTTCAAAGGATCAGAATGCTTAAAAAAATAGGCATAATCTGTTCTCTGCTAAAAACATTAACAATGTTTTATATCCAATTGAGAAAATAGTATTTTATGATGCACAATGAGATGAATAAATTCAGTTATCTAACCATGGTTAAAATTGTTGCATCCTATTTGTTGATAGCTGAAAATCTGATATCATGTTGCCCTGAAGGATTCCTTTTCTTTGGGGGGGGGGGGGGTGGGACAGTACCTTTTATTATTTGTTTATCATTAATTTTTAACCATTTATTTCTTCATGGTCTGAGATTTTGAAACCTTTCTTGGGATGAAATAGTCCTGTGCCCCCAAACAGATGCTTTGGGATCACTCTAAAATCACTGAGATAGAAGCATCTGGTATCTCCTATGTAGTTTTTGTCTTGAGCTTGAGAGGTTTGTTGTTGTTCAGTTGTTCAGTTGTGTCTGACTCTGCAACCCCATGGGCTGTAGCCTGTCAGGCTCCTCTGTCCATGGGATTTCCCAAGAAAGAATGCTGGAGTGGGTTGTCATTTCCTTCTCCAGAGGATCCTCCCAACCCAGGGATTGACCTTGTTTCTCCTGCATTGGCGGGTAGATTCTTCACCAGTGAACCACTAGGGAAGCCCTGATTGAGAGGTTAGAAACAGTCTTACAAGAATTCCACCCTCCTTTCTTCTGAAGTCAGTAGGCTGGGAACAGGCAAGCTAGCACTTAGGTTGGAGATAAAGACAAGTAGGATGAGGATGTAGGTCTGGACTTGGGCCTGGCAATCTGGAGGTGCTAGATTCAGGGTTGAGCCAAGAGGTACATTGCTGAAATTTGTGAGATATTTGTGATTGCAGGCAGTCTCTCCACCGATGACCTTGTATTTCAAGTTAACCACAAAAGAGAAAAAAAAGATCCTGAACATAGTATGACTCTTGTTTGTCAAGCATTCCTAGGGATCAAATCAGTTAAACATCTGCTGCTGCTGCTAAGTCGCTTCAGTCGTGTCCGACTCTGTGCGACCCCAGAGATGGCAGCCCACCAGGCGCTGCCGTCCCTGGGATTCTCCAGGCAAGAACACTGGAGTGGGTTGCCATTTCCTTCTTAATGCATGAAAGTGAAATATGAAAGGGAAGTGGCTCAGTCATGTCCAACTCTTAGCGACTCCATGGACTGCAGCTCACCAGACTTCTCCATCCATGGGATTTTCCAGGCAAGAGTACTGGAGTGGGGTGCTATTGCCTTCTCCGAGTTAAACATCAGTGAATTCTTATTGATATACCTGCAGTCATGTGGTTAAGACGGTGCTTCCAATGCAGGGAGCACGGATTCAAGCCTAGGTCAGGGAACTAAGATTCCACATACTGCGTGGCATGGCCAAAAATAAATAAAGGATGTGTGTGTGTGTGTGTGTGTGTGTGTAAACACCTGTATACCTGAAACTAACACAGCATTGTACAATCAACTATACTTCATTTGTTTTTTACTTATTTAAAAGCTGTAATTAAAAACTGGAGATCACGTAACTAATGTTTGGGTGGGTTCATTAACCTCTCTGTGCCTCAGTTTTGTCATCTGTAAATTGAGCATAATAACAGTGCCTACCTCATTCGGTTATGAGAATTAACTATTGCCCGTGAAGCTCCTGGCACAGCACCGGGCACATAGTATGCCCTCAACACTAGTTGTTACAATGCTGCTGCATTTTTTATAGACCCTGGAATAAACTTCTCCAGAATTTCTAAAAAGAGACCTTTGACTGGCATGTGTACAGCCCTGAAGTATTTTTTTGAAATTTGGCCTTTGTGTCTATGTCCACATATCCAGATAAACTTGCATAAGCTAGTACTTCAGCACACGTTTACCACACTCCATTAAATTTGGGGCAAGGCTTAGGCATATTTGGTTGGCAAATGCTCTCACAAGTAAATGGATAACCTGTTGCGTCCTGATTATGTTGTCTTTGAGTTTTAGCATGTATAAGATCTAAATCTTACAGATTTTTGTTTGATTTTTTTTAATGTTTACTACAAGTAAACTGAGGAGCTGTTAGATATTTTACTTTTCAGCTTTTTGTGATACATTTCCAGTAAATCTTTTCAAGCTACTGCATCAGTTTTGATTCAATAAATCTCTGAGATTGTAGGGAAAACTGCTGCAAAACCAGTTAGGATTTACGCCTACTGTCTGTAGCTCAAATTTGTCTCCATATTGTGTAATCCAAAGAAAGTGCAAAGATAAACTGGATGCTGAGGTTCCTGACGCTGCACCTGTCATCAATAAATGACAGTTTTCCTGTCTTTATGATCATCAAAACAGCATCGTTCTTATTGGTTAACTTAACGTTAAATACTTGATATGTTTTGTAAAATAAACCAACTTAAGTAAGATATTGTTTTTACCTCTTTCATATTTGAGATCCAGAGTTAAGATATTTAAAAAAAAAAAAAAGCTCCCATGCTCAAGAGTTTGACAGTCTCACCTTAGTGATAGAGAAGGGTACCATGCCCCCAAACTAAGTGGCACCAAACAGATAAAATATTTTGAATACTCCTACATCTGTGAAGTTTGAATCTCTTTTCCCAATTAGATATTACATCTGGCTGTTCCTGCTGATCACAGTGATCATCACTTCTGGCATCTTGGCAGCCATAACCCAGAAGGCAGCTGAGAATCTGGAAGAAAACAAATGCTTCTGAGCTGCCAAAAATCAGTGTTGGAAAGTAGATCAAGTTGGAGATGCTCGTGCGTTTTACACTTGGAGTACTTCCTGGACTCTCTGGAGTCTATTTACTTTCACCCAAGTCACAGCTTTAACAGACTTGATTTTCTGGTTTCTCTGCAATCATACATAGCAGGTTAGGGATAGACATAACAGTACACTGACAGCAGCCAAGAAATTAACAACATTGGCTGAAAAGAAAGACATAGACAGCTATAACAGAGACAGATGAATGCTCAAACCATAGCAGCCTGGGAAGCACAGGTTTATGTGGTACTTGAGGGCATCAGTATATAGTGGGTACAGTAATTGATTCTCACATGACTCTGAGTCATCAAAAGAGCTACGATTTTCTTCATGTTTCTTTAAGAATATGAGAAGTGAGTCATGCATTTTAGAAAGATTTCCTTCAAAAACTATTTATAATTTGGCATTTATATCTTAAAAGTCATTGGTAAAATGCCTGGATTGGGTCAGAGCTTTATATATGTTATGAAATCTGCTTTACTGAGACATACACACATATAATTCACCCATTTAAAGTGCCCAGTTCAGTGGTTTTCAGCATATTCACAGTGAAACCATTAACACAATTTAGACTACATCATCACCCCCCAAAAAAACCTGATTAACAATCACTCCCCTTTTCCCCCACAACTCCTAATCCTGCTGCTGCTGCTGCTAAGTCGCTTCGGTTATGTCCAACTCTGTGCGACCCCACAGACGGCAGCCCACCAGGCTGCCCTGTCCCTGGGATTCTCCAGGCAAGAACACTGGAGTGGGTTGCCATTTCCTTCTCCAACGCATGCAAGTGAAAAGTGAAAGTGAAGTTGCTCAGTCGTGTCGGACTCTTAGCGACCCCATGGACTGCAGCCTACCAGGCTCCTCCATCCATGGGATTTTCTAGGCAAAAGTACTGGACTGGGGTGCCACAACTCCTAATCTTTTTGTCTCTATAGTCTTGCCTATTGTGGATGTTTCATGTATATGGAATCATATGATATCTGGTCTTTTGCGATTGGCTCTTTTCACTTAGCATAGTGTTTTCAAACTTCACTTGTGTGTTAGTATGTATCAGTATTTCCTTCCTTTTTATTGCCAAATGATACTTCATTGTATGGACATGTCCCATGTTATTTATCCATTCATCAATCGATGTACATTTCTGTTGTTTCCACTTTTTGACTATTATATGTAATACTGCTCTGATCATTTACATACAAATTTTTGTGTGGGCATATGCTTTCATTTCTCTTGGGTATATACCCAAGACTGCAATTGCTAGATTATAGACAAGCTTATGTCTAACCTCTTCCAAAACTGCCAGACTATTTTCCAAAGTGACTGCACTGTTTTATATTCTGAGCATTAGTGTAGGAGGGTTCCAGTTACTCCATATCCCCATCAACACTTGTTATTTTCCATTTTTTAAATTATAGCCATCCTAGTGGGTTTGAAGAAATACATCATTGTGGTTTTGATGTGCATTTCCCTAAAAAGTGCCCTTACATCCCTCCAACTCTAGCATCCTGTGATTTTGAAACATTTAGTATCTGCAGTTTAATTAGAAGGTTCCTGAATGTCTGGGAAGTGTCACACTTCACTGTGCTCAAAAGAGAACCCTGCACAGAACTGCTGCCCTTTGTAAATATTAAAGGATTGTTTTAATTAAGTAATGTCTGGTACAAGGACAATGTGAATTTCACTCATAGGAGAATTTTCACTTCTTCTTTCCAGACTTCTTGATTAATGATCAGTCCTTGCAGAGGAGAATTTAAGTGCCAGGAGACCAGGTTCATTGCTGCATCCTGACTCCACCATAGAGCCTCCCAGGCTATAGAACAAAGTATCTGTTCACTGAATTGGTGGCGCCATAAGCATATAACTTGGTCTTAGATCATTGAACGAGGGTCCTTGTGACCGCCTCGATTTCAGCTTGTATTGCCATGTGAGCAGTTAGCACATCTTTTCTCAGTCCCCACCCAGCTAGACCTGAAAGGTTTGCCAGGCTTTCACAGCTAAAATTAATGAACAAAGCTCATTTCTGGTAGCCCCGTTGTTCTCTGAAGTGCCACCTAGCAATGCTGTTCTCCCCAAAGCCTCTTTAATTAACCATTCCCTGGTATTAAATTGTCAATAGCATCCCTAGAGTAAGTAAGCATGCTCTGGTGGCTTGTCAAGACACAAAGCTAAACCTCTTGGAGATTTAAACTGGGATTTGTTTAAGGAGGTAATGAGATTACCATCTTGAGCTTCAGTGCAGGGTATTAGGAAGCTGGAAGAACCATTCTTAAGTGGATGCTGGGATCAGCTCTGGTGCCTGAAATGATCACACTGGACATTGTCATACAGGTACACTGCCTTCAGGTCCCCTCGGCACATCTCTGCATGGTCAGAACTGTGGCATCTTCTTTTTAATTCATGGACTGTATTTCTGATGAATTGTTGTTGTTTAGTCACTAAGTCGTGTCTGACTGTGACCCCATGGACTGTTGCTCATCAGGCTCCTCTGTCCATGGGATTCTCCAGGCATGAATACTGGAGTGTGTTTGCCATTTCCTTCTCCAAGGGATCTTCCCAACCTCAAGTCCATGTCTCCTGCCTTGCAGGTGGATTCTTTATCACTGAGCCACCAGCAAAGCCATTTCTGACGAGTAGAGTGGTGTAACTACAGGTGAAGACCACACGGAAGATCTGTAGTTGTATATATCTCTTGCCACCCCAGGTGGTGCAGTGGTAAAGAATGTTTCCTACCAAGGCAGGAGACTCAGTTTTGATCCCTGCGTCAGGAAGATCATCTGGAGGAAGAAATGGCAACCCACTCCAGTATTCTCACCTGGAAAACTCCATGGACAGAGGAGCCTGATGGGCTACAGTCTATGGGGTCCCAAAGAATAGGACACAACTGAACATGCACACACACACACACCCCACCACCCCCCACCCCAACACACACACACACACACACACACAGCCTGAGAATATTGCAATGGAATGGGAAACAAATTTCATCTGCCTTTCATTTCTTCTCCTTAAGACCTGTTGCAGGAAAGCAGGGCTGGACTTCAGGCGTGAGGGCGAGAAGATGAGTTCAGTGGGCACTGCAATGACAGTCAGTCCTCACTGTTCTGACTTCTTGTAAGAAGGTGGAATGGAGAGAGAGAATCCAGGACTTTGGAAAAGAGATTGCACCTCACTGAGCCTGTCAGCAACTCGTGGAAGAGACTCGAGGAGAAGTTTGTTTTAGCCTCAGGGGTTTGACATTTTGGGTCCCCTCATGTCTGGCTCCCTGAGAAGGCAGAGGCAACCCCACTCTAGTACTCTTGCCTGGAAAATCCCATGGATGGAGGAGCCTGGTAGGCTGCAGTCCATGGGGTCGCTAAGAGTCAGACACGACTGAGAGACTTCACTTTCACTTTTCACTTTCATGCATTGAAGAAGGAACTGGCAACCCACTCCAGTGTTCTTACCTGGAGAATCCCAGGAACGGGGGAGCCTGGTGGGCTGCTGTCTATGGGGTCTCCCAGAGTTGGACACGACTGAAGCAACTTAGCAGCAGCAGCATGTCTGGCTCCAACTTGGCCCTGCTTCCTCCTGGCCCAGATCCAGGCTAAGAATACATTTACTGGTGCCACCACAGTGGTGCCCTGCAAGGCCTTTTTTTCTCCTCCCAAATCTTAACTTAAAAAAAAAAAAAGAGAGAGAGAGAAAGACATAGCTTTCATGTCAGTATACCTGTTTGTTCTGATTTCATGTGGTTGTCTGTGCCGTGGGTTGCAAATCAGAGAATATCTTCCTGCCTGACCTAAATACATGAGTGCTGTTGCCAGAGCTTACTTCTTTATGGAAGAATGCCTGGTTACCTTTAAAATGGAAGTCACTGGGAGAGAGGAGCACTTGATGAAATTTAATTATATGTGTAACATTTCTAGACCCATGTCCATTGGGTTCAGTCCTGGTTGAATGATAACTGGAAACTTGAGAAGCTGTATTTAAAATGTGAAAATCACCCGCGGAATTCGTGTTATAAATTGTCCAGAAATAATTTCATTAGCAAGCAATAAGATGTTTCCAAGTTCCTCTGGGAATGGGGACGTCAGCCGGGTCATTACCGTGCATTGTCCTCAGTTGGCAGCCTGAGCTCCCTGGCAGTTATGAGCAAAGACAATTCATTCAGACTCTGACTCTCAATTTCAAATTGTGGTCCAGTACTTAAGAGCGTTCAAGAGCATTAGTTCAGCTAGAACTCTGGTTTTGAACTTGACCCATGAGAATTCCAGGGGCCCCTCCTTGAAAACATTGTCTCTGGGCTCTCCAGGCAATGGCCTAGGAGTCTGTATTTTTAACAAGTGCCTTGGATGTTTTTTATGATGAGGCAAATTTGAGAAATATTGTTGTTGATGGCAGTCAAGGTTTTTGCTGTTGTTGTTTGGGTTTTTTAAGTATTTATTTTTCTTTATCTGGCTTTATCTGGTTGCACCAGATCATAGTTGCAGCACCCTGCATCTTTGATCTTCGCATGCAGGATATTTAGTTGCAGCGTGTGGGATCTAGCTCCCCAACCAGGGATCGAATCCAGGCCTCCTGCTGGGGGAGAGGAGAGTCCCAGCCACTGAACCACTAGGAAAGTCCCTACACAGTCAGTTTTTAAAACTAAAGGTAATTGAAACATTTGACTTTAAAATTTAGTTGCATAAAACACTAAAATGGGAGTTGCTTTTGGGAAGTAGAGTTGTAAGAAAATCATAGAGCTCCAGTTCAAATTGCACATGCAAAGTAGACCCTGATTGGGTTTCACATCATTTCTAACCTGGGGTTGGGCACAGAGCAGAATATAAACAGAGTCTCACTCTCATGGATCTCAGGCACTCTTGACTTTGTGGGCCTCTTGCTCCATTTTTTAAAAAAAAAAATGCATTTTACGACTGTTGCTATAAAGTTGGATGTGTTGTTATGTATGGCAGCATTTTCTTTGACCTGAAAATTCATGTTTTCTTCTGATTTTTTTGTGATTGCTTAAAATGTGGTAGGCATGTAACCTGTGGTGCCTAACAGTTAACTGGAGCCTGTGTGGCAGAGGTGATGAAATCCAGAGGTTGGTTCTGGTGACTGTTGTGGTAATACTTCTCCTTGCCCTGGGAGTTCTGAAAGGATTATTCTCTGAAAGGACTATTCTCACTATTCTGTTCCCCTTTTGCATATGAGAATATGATCAGCCTTTTGGTTCTTTCCCACCTGTCTGGGAGAGAGGGGGAAAATTGATGGGCATCTAAGGCTTGTCAGTGGAAGAAGGGCTATTGCCACACAGCAATGTGCGCCCTTTGCCATGGTGATCCATTCCCACAAACATACCTGTGCTTTCTTTAGTGTGTTCTGAATTCCAAGTTTAACATTCAGGGTGTCAAGGGTGTGCCTTGCCAACAGTCGGGGAAATCAGGTCCCTTCCTGCCTGAAAGAGCCCCAGGTGATGTCAAGCATCTAACTAGCTAAACAGCTCTGCTCTTGAGTGTCAGGCTTTCCTTGTCATTCCTTTTCTTTTTTTAAATGTTTTTTTTTTTTTTTAATGTGGACCATTTTTAAAGTCTTTATTGATTTTGTTACACTATTGCTGCTGTTGTTTATGTTTTGGTTTTTGACTGCAAGTTACGTGGGATTTTAGTTCCCCAACCAGGGATGGAACCTGCACACCCTGTGCTGGAATGTGAAGTCTAAGCCACTGGACAGCCAAGGCAGTCCCTCTTTTTTTTTTTTTTTTTTCAACCTTTTAAATTGAAATATAGTTGCTGTACAATATTATGTAAGTTAAAGGTGTACAATATAGTGATTCACAAATTTTAAAGGTTATAGTCCATTTATCAGATAAGATCAGATCAGAACACTCGCTCAGTCGTGTCCGACTCTTTGCGACCCCATGAACCGCAGCACGCCAGGCCTCCCTGTCCATCACCAGCTCCCGGAGGTCACTCAGACTCGCATCCATCGAGTCAGTGATGCCATCCAGCCATCTCATCCTCTGTCGTCCCCTTTTCCTCTTGCCCTCATTCCCTCCCAGCATCAGAGTCTTCTCCAATGAGTCAACTCTTCGCATGAGGTGGCCAAAGTACTGGAGTTTCAGCTTTAGCATCATTCCTTCCAATGAAATCCCAGGGCTGATCTCCTTATAAGGGATAACATACAGTATTTGTCTTTCTCTGGTTTAGTTATTTCACTAAGCATAATACCTTCCAAGTCCATCCATGTTGTGGCAAATAGCAACATTTAATATTTTATTTTGAGTAGTAGTATTCCATTGTGTGTAGTATTCCATTGTGTGTGTGTGTGTGTGTATATATATATATATATATCTCACACGCTCTTTATAGTGCTGTCTTAGATTTTGGTAACAGGCTTGACATAAGCAGAATATTGCATGAGAAAGCAATTGTTGAGATGAGTAATCCAAATAGATGAGGAAATGCAGGCACACTTTTTCATGAGCAAGACCACAGATCTGCTCTCTGTTCATTGAAGTGAAATTAAAACTTTTTTTTTTAACTTTTGCATCATTACAGAGAAGTTTTTGACCGAGAATTATAAAATAACTCTGCTTATAAAGATTAAACATATTGATTGTAAAAATTGAAAAACATCCTATCAGCAAAGCCAGAAGAAAAAAACCATAAGCCCACTATAATGGGCTTCCCACATGGTGCTAGTGGTAAAGAACCTGCCTGCCAATGCAGGTAGGCATGAGAGATGTGGATTCGATCTCTGAGTCGGGAAGATCCCCTGGAGGAGGGCACAGCAACCCACTCCAGTATGTGGTCAGAGGAGCCTGGTAGGCTATGGTGCATAGGGTTGTAGAGTTGGAAAGGACTGAAGTGACTTAGCACACACTATCCATAATGCCTGTTAACATTTTGGCCTGAAGTTTCTAGTCTTGTTTTCTGGGAACAAGTAACTGTTTATAATTTTTACACAAAACTGTAATCATACAAAATGTACCACTTAATCACCCACACTTTTCACCTAATAATATATAATGAACATTCTCCTCATGTCATTAATTGCTATCTTACAAAATTATTTTGATGGTGATGTATTGTTCCTTTGTGTTAATGGATAATTGTCTATAACCAACCTTTTATTTTTGGACATGAAATTCATTTCCTCAGTAGTAGTAGTAAAACTTAATGATTTTTAAGATAACTTTTTTGAATGCATGCATAATTATTTCTACAGGGTAAAGTGGAACCAGTGTATCAAAGGGCATAGGAATCTGGTGCTTTTTAATATATATTTCCAAATAGCCCAGAGGAAGAATTCCAACCATTTACATTCCCATTCCTACTCTGGAAGTGCCTGTGTTCTGATACTTTTGTGCTGTGCTGTGGTACGCTTAGTCACTCAGTCGTGTCCGACTCTGCAACCCCATGGACTGTAGCTTGCCAGGTTCCTCTGTCCATGGGGATTCTCCAGGCAAGAATACTGGAGTGGGTTGCAATGTGACTAAAATTTCAAGAAATCTGGTATGCATTAATTTAAAAGAAACCATGGCTCAAGTTTCTTTGCATAGAGTATTTAATGTTTAGCAGACCGCTCTGTGTACAATAATTATGGGTTTCTTCACAATGTTATGGAAACCCTTTTATTAAATTTTACATTTACCATTTTCTTCAAGGTCCTTAAATAGTTGTTAGGTTTTCAACTCTTATATTTCATGCTGTTAAAGCTATGCTTTTGGAGGACTTTGTATATGTGTAATTGGGATGATGAAATGTAAGAATTTAACAGAACCTTAGTTAGTTGGGTTAGTCTACTTTATCTTACAGATTAGTAAATGTCTCAAGAGAAAAACCTGCCTACAATCATTCTGTCTGTGACTGACAACTCAACTCAGACCAGCCTAGCAAAATGGGGAATGTGTGGGCTCATGAAACTGAAAATAGTTTCTGTTACCTACTGTGATCAACCTTGGGTAATCCCTTGATCTTTCCAAACCTCGATTTTGTTATCTGTAAACAAAGTGTTGAATTTGACCAAAGATCCCTTCTACCTCTTAAAGGTCAATGCTTCCGTGAATACATTAGCAGAGAATGTCATTATGCTGTCAGTCAAATTTAGACACAGTGAGGGGGGTGGCTAGCACTGAGGAAATTTTTAAAGAAATACAGTTTGTATTACACACTTGGATCTCAATTAAAGTTGTTTTTGGTGGTGTTTTTAACTTGCAGAAGTCCTTAGGCAACTTGAGCATAATGGGTATCACATAGTATAAAAATATCTTCCAAAGTACTTGAAAAGTCTCTTTTCTGTTGATTACACAATCCTCAAACTTCTTTCCCACCTATTTATTAGTTTGCTTGACAGTCTATTAACAAAGAGTGGGGAAAGAAACTCAGTCCAGGAGGGAAGGGGACCCTCAGCAGTAGTGACCACCACAAGGTGTTCTGATTCCCAAGTATTTGGCTCACTCTCCTTCCTCCATGTGAAATACTCATCTCCTCCCCAAAGGAGAGAACCCCACAGTCCCACCCAGTCAAAGAACCTCGATGATGCACAGTTGGCACTAAATTAGGGGGTGAAACAAAGTCATTTCAACATCAACTCTAGATGTGGGTCCTCTTGATCTAGAGGCTTCTGAACTTAAAAAAAAAAGTATCTGGATTTAAAAAGGAGAAGTAAAGAGTGAGTGCAGACATTCTGTATCTAGAAGGAACATCACTTCTGGCAAACACAGAAGAGATTTTTATCAGTGGTCCAGCTGAATTTATCAAAACATCTGCATACCCTGGATTAAAGAAAACATGAGTCATGGATGCTGGCTGCATTCGGATTTCTTTTTTCCCTTTCTCTTCTGTCTCCAACCACAGCTTGTATATGGGAACTATCATTTAGGTAGCCCTTGATATCAGGAAGATAAATAAAACTGAACATTTAAAATATGATAGTATCCTATAAAAGCATTAAAATGTGAATAGAAGGGCATTTAATTTTTTATGAAGGTAAGAAATGAATATAGTAAGCAAAAGCAATTTATATTGCCATTTAAACTATAGTTTTCCAATCCTTATTCCCTTTTACCTTAACCCAAACTGCTGATATGACATTTAACTGAATTTTCAAAACTCTACACTTTCCCCCACTGTTTTGCTGAGCTGCTAACAAAAGCTTTGAAATGGAGGAGGTGACGCAGGAAGAAGAAACTGGAATTATAAATAATTTATAAAATGCTTAGCTGTCCCTCGACACATTTTAAAAAGGGAGACCTCTTTTCAGTTGCCTGTACTTAAATTAACAACAGCCAACCATATAAAGGCCACAGGGGCTTTTCTGGGTTACATACAACTTGTTCTGTCCATTCTGCACTAAGATGTCTTATTTTCCATTATCACTGAATTCTTATTTTACTTCTTCATGTACTGAAAGTTCTAAGTATAGAATTTTCTCATGCTTTTCTCTGTCTTCTAGCCTCTACCTATACAATCCACTTATCCCACCATCCTCCAACAATATAAACAACCCGAAGGGGTGGCCTTCTCTACCTTCATGTGGGCTCATATAATCATAAACACTTGGGGTCTGCCTTCCACCTGCCTGCCCACTGTCCTTCGTTCCTCCTTCCTCTTTTCCTTTCTCCCTTCCTTGTTTTCCCAAACCAGATGGAGTAAATAAGTTATTTACACTGCTAGGTATCTCTTACTTTTCTCATTCACAGAAGACTGGGGATATCTCTAGTATAGATCTCATTCCTTCTTTCTAATGTTTGCCTAATATCCCATGGTTTGGAATGTCATACTTTATTGAAGGTTCTCTGTTAAAGGGCATGTATGTTGCTTCCAATTTGTTTTGATCTTACTTCTTTGTTTTTCTTACATTTGGCCACTGTAAGGGGTGCAGTGGGCTTCCCAAGTAGCTCAGTGTTAAAGAATCTGCCTGCAGTGCAGGAGACATGGGTTCGATCTCCGGGTCAGCAAGATCTCCTGCAGAAGGAAATGGCAATCCACTCCAGTATTCTTGCCTGCAGAATCCCATGGACAGAGGAGCCTTGCTAGCTTCAGTCCATGGGGTCACGAAAGAGCTGGACAGGACTTGGTGACTAGTCAACAAGAAGGGGTGCAGTAAACTTCTTTATATCCATCCTCAAATACTGGTCCTTTAAAAAATATGGTCCAAGAGAGGAATTAACTGCATTTTAAAATGTATGTGTGCTTTTAATAGATGTTGGAAGAGTCTGTCAAAAATGGTTATCCTTAGCTGTGTTCCAGAATACACTTCCCCCATCCTATTCAGTAGTACGTGTCTTTCCTACGTGGACAAGAATGGATTATACCTGCAACCTCGATTGCATAACCGGACACCTGTTGACATACTACAGTATATTTCAGTGGTGTTTAAAACTAGGGCTCTGGTTGGCCTATTTGATTGTAGCTGGTTGTGATTTTTGATTATGTGTTTCTTAAAAAAAAAAAAAAATCCTTGGGAAGTTTATGGGAGGGAGAGAACTGGAGGCCATTCTTACACAGTCCACTCCTTTCACACATAAGGAAATTGCGATCCAGAGAGGTGAAGGGAGTTAATGTGAGCTAGTTACTGGCTGCTGCTTCTGGGAAGCAGTTGTTCAGAATCCTGAATTGGGACTCGACCTATTACACTGTGGGTTGGGCTTCCCAGGTGGCGCTAGTGGTAAAGAACCCTCGTGCCAGTGCAAGTAGACGTAAGAGACATGGGTTCAGTTCCTGGGTCAGGAAGATCTCCTGGAGGAGGGAATGGCAACCCACTCCAGTATTCTTGCCTGGAAAATCCCATGGACAGAGGAGCCTGGTGGGCTGCAGTCCCTGGGATCGCAAAGAGTTGGACACAACTGAAGTGACTGAGCACTCACGCATGCACACTGTGGGCCCTGCTGACAGTGATTTTTAGAGAATGGACCAAGAAACATCATCTGTGAGCTAGGGATGAACGGTTCCCAGGTTTCTGTTCTCTCCTGCTAGGATAGGCAAGCTTCCCAGTCTACACTGAGCCGTGTGGGATTTGCTTTGCAAACTTCTGCAAAGATAAGAGGACATTTGTTAACAGTCTTGTTACCAGAATTTGCTTCTCTTAATACGTTTTTGAGGAAAAAAAAAAAATTATTTCTATAGCTGCACCAGGTCTTAGCTGTGGCATGAGGGATCTTTGATCTTCACTGAGGCACACAGGGTCTTTAGTTATGGCATATGAGAACTCTGAGTTGCAGCATGTGGGATCTAGTTCCCCGAACTGGGATTGAACCCCGGCCCCCTGCAATTGGGAGCACAGTCTTAGCCACTGAACCAACCAGGGAAGTCCCTGCTGTTCTTAATCTTCTAGGGAGTTTGGGATTTATCATTAGAGTTACTGCTTACCAAGTGTGGAGTAGCTGGCTTGGATCAGAACTCAAATGACAACAGGCAAGCACAGGAGAGAAGATTCTAGGCAGGAATGGTTTCCTCCTATGTACTCCTTCCTCCTCCCTTCCCAGTGTACCGATGGAGAGGGCTAAATAGTGGGGCTGCCTAGAAAGAAGACTTCCTCTAAGTCCTAGTTCTGTTCCTGGCAATGTAATCTCTAGGTATAATGTGCACAATTTGACCACGGCTCAAATGGCTCTTCTCTAGGGCTGAATAGAATAAGCTTTTTGAAAGAAGCCACTTTAACTTCTTGAGTCTTTAAACTCAGTTTTGGTGTTTTTTTAGTTTAGATCTGAGTATAGTTGATTTAGAATGTAAACTCACTTTTACTGTAAGGTTCAGATTTAGCCCATACAGTCTACTGAGGAAGATGAAAACGGATCTCCAAATTTCAGATTCCCATTTGGGTTTGCCCTGTGTTTACTACAAAGCATTCAACAGTCCAGTATTAGTTTTCCAGGTTGCCTCTAAATAAAGTCAGCCTGTTCAGGGAGCTCAGCCCACTCCTCAACAATAACAATAAAAATAATTACTATGGAAATTCATTTTGTCATAGGTAAACCTCTCTAGCATTTATTAAATATAGACATATATTTATATATCAAAATATTACACAAAACGTGCCTCTGTGTTGTATACCTGGTCAGGAGCTGTGCTTATTTGTAGGCTTGACCATCAGTGGTCATGGTTCTTGTAGTTTAGCAGTTTGCAAGCCTGCAAACTGGAACATCTGGGGAACTTAAAAAAAATACTCATGCCTAGGTCCTCCCCAAGAATTAAATCAGAATCGATGGGGGAGGAGACACAGGGCTGAGGTGAGGACTTCTGGAGATGGAGAGAGAATCTCTTCCTTAGTAAAGAAAGGAATGAGTTGTAATTCAATCTGTTCCTTTAAGAAACCTGTTGCCATTGGAATCATCATGTCTGCCCCTCAGCTCTTACAACGGTCTCTTTCTCCTTCCTATTCTGTTGAATGAAGCAGTGGAGTCACACTGTATAAAAGTCAGCTCATGAAGGCAAAAATTGTATACCGTGATAATTATCATCCAAGAGTGCTCTGGGAAAAGAGCATGAGGCTTAGGGGTCAACATACCATCTCTTGGTACGTACAGATAGCATAGCAGCATTTCCTCTGGTGTCAGATCATTGTTTCTTTGGCTGAAATTCTGATAAAATAGCTTTTGGGAGCCAGAGTGTATGCAAAATATATATCTTTAAGTATTGAAATTGCACTCCATTTGGTGACATTCTGGAGCCCTGAGGAGTAAGCGGCAATTGACTGCCTTAGAGAATCCTATTCTTATAGTCAATTCTGAGGCCAGCTCTTGAGTGGGATGAAAGCAGAATCATGGGCACCATTTTAAAGCGTGTATTTCACCTCACCTGTCTCTTCTTTTAGGCACCTGTAGTAGAATTCTGGTAAATTTAATGGTAAATGCACATACATATGCAACACCACTGCATTTCATTATTGACTATTTCTTGAATGTACTGAATTCATGGTCACTCTGTCTTTCTGTCCCCTAGCGTTCCCGTGGTTCGGCATGGATATCGGTGGGACGCTGGTTAAATTGGTCTACTTTGAGCCGAAGGATATTACAGCTGAAGAAGAGCAGGAGGAGGTGGAGAACCTAAAGAGCATCAGGAAGTACTTGACTTCTAACACGGCTTATGGGAAAACCGGGATCCGAGACGTCCACCTGGAACTGAAAAACTTGACCATGTGTGGGCGGAAGGGGAACCTGCACTTCATCCGCTTCCCCAGCTGCGCAATGCACAAGTTCATCCAGATGGGCAGCGAGAAGAACTTCTCCAGCCTGCACACCACGCTCTGTGCCACGGGAGGCGGGGCTTTCAAGTTCGAAGAGGATTTCAGAACGGTATGTCCGCGTTCAGTTCAGTTCAGTCACTCAGTCGTGTCCGACTGTCTGCAACCCCATGAATTGCAGCACGCCAGGCCTCCCTGTCCATCACCAACTCCCGGAGTTCACCCAAACTCATGTGCATCCAGCTGGTGATGCCATCCAGCCATCTCATCCTCTGTCGTCCCCTTCTCCTCCTGCCCCTAGTCCCTCCCAGCATCAGGGTCTTCCGCTTTAGCCCTGTGCAAACCACAAAACCACCTCTTAGAGAAACAAAGGAAGCCTCTCCTATGCCCATGGCCATGGCCTCTCCAATGGAAGAACTAGGCTACTAGGCCTGGCAACTTTGGACAAGTTTACCTCACTTCCCACTGCTTCAGCTTCCTCATCTATATGAGAATAAAAGTAGTTCCTGCTTCATAGGGCTGGGGGAGGAGAAGGCGATGGCACCCCACTCCAGTACTTTTGCCTGGAAAATCCCATGGATAGAGGAGCCTGGTGGGCTGCAGTCCATGGGTTCCAAAGAGTCGGACAGGACTGAGCGACTTCACTTTCACTTTTCACTTTCATACATTGGAAAAGTAAATGGCAACCCACTTCAGTGTTCTTGCCTGGAGAATCCCAGGGACCGGGGAGCCCTGGTGGGCTGCCGTCTATGGGGTCGCATAGAGTCAGACATGACTGAAGTGACTTAGCAGCAGCAGCAGCAGCAGGACTGGGGGAGATAATGTGTACCTGGCACTTAAAATGCCCAATAAATATTAGCTGCCCTCTTCAGTTTTGTTTCAATTACGTCTGCACAATGTGCCAAAGACAAGGTGATGTAAATCACCTTCTGAACTATTTTAGTTTCCCACAGACTCTTGAGACTTGTGAGAAACATAATTATTGTGCCAGTTTCATAGATATATAGACTGAGGCCTGCAGGAAAGGCTTTTTAACATCTTACTAAAAATGAGTACTTCTTTCTGCCCATTTGCTCTGTGTCTTTTCTGTTTTATGAATGTCCTTTAGAATTTTTGCTTCTAAACAAAAATGAAATCTTAGATATTACTTACAGGTAAATTCCTTTATAAATAAACAAGATTTAGGCAGTATGGTTCTACATAATAAGAATAGTACCTTATCCTGGGGTCATCCTTGGCAGTCCAGTGGTTAAGACTCTGTGATTCTAGTCCAGAGGGTGCAGATTCAATCCCTGGACAGGGAATTAGGATCCCATACGCCACATGGTGCAGCCAAATAAATAAATAATACCTTATCCTGACCAGCAGCATATTCTTTCTCTGTATTGCTTATTTAGATTTGACAGAGTTGGCTAAATGGAAAATATGGATGAGTGACATAGAGTCCTAACTTCTTCTTTATTAAGCAATCTCTAACACCTATGTGTTCCAATTTTCCCATTTCTATACTAATCTCTTTACTTTCTAGGTTCATCTCACAGGGAATACAATGAGAAGAAAGAAAAATAATAGAGCTAATAGAGAAATTTAAATAAACAGGAGTGTTTGAACATAAAAGAAGGAAGGGTTGAAAGATTCTGGGATTAGTGTTGCCGGAAATTTTATCATTAATGAATAAATTAGTAAATCAATGCCTTATTCATTGTATTTAATAAAGCTCTAATGCAAATTTATTTGCACAATCAAAAGGAGCATCATTTATCTCATTGATAAGTAGTTTCTGCAAGAGCTAGCAATAGAGCCCTGGAACTTTTCCTTCAATCAGATTGATTATATTCAGGTGCTCACTTTTCCTTTTGTGTCCATGTTCCCTACCCAGCAGTAGAATTTGATGCTGCCACTTACTTAAATGATCCACGGAATCTTTTCTCCACCAAGTTCAGTTCAGTTCAGTTGCTCAGTTGTGTCTGACTCTTTGCAACCCCATGGACCACAGCACGCCAGGCCTCCCAATCCATCACCAACTCCTGGAGTTTACCCAAACTCATGTCCATTGACTCAATAATGCCATCCAACCATCTCACCCTCTGTCGTCATCCCTATCTCCTCCTGCCTTCAATCTTTCCCAACATCAGTGTCTTTTCAAATGAGTCAGCCCTTCACATCAGGTGGCCAAAGTATTGGAGTTTCAGCTTCAACATCAGTCCTTCCAATGAACACTCAGGACTGATCTCCTTTAGGATGGACTGGTTGGATCTCCTTGCAGTCCAAGGGATTCTCAAGAGTCTTCTCCAACACCACAGTTCAAAAGTATCAATTCTTTACTGCTCAGCCTTCTTTATAGTCCAGTTCTCATCCATACATGACTACTGGAAAACCATAGCCTTGACAAAATGGACCTTTGTTGGCAAAGTAATATCTCTGCTTTTTAATATGCTGTCTAGCTTGGTCATAACTTTTCTTCTAAGGAGTAAGTGTGTTTTAATTTCATGGCTGCAGTCACCATCTGTAGTGATTTTGGAGCCCCAAAAAATAAAGTCACCCACTATTTCCACTGTTTCCCCATCTATTTGCCATGAAGTGATGGGACCAGATACCATGATCTTAGTTTTCTGAATGTTGAGCTTTAAGCCGACTTTTTCACTCTCCTCTTTGGTGCCCAATAATTGAAGAGTTTTGAAACTGAGAAGGTTGAGATCTAGGAGCATGAACATTAAGTACAAATTCATAAATGAAAAAGCACTGATCCTGAATTCTAACTATGTTTCTGCATTTAACTAGCTGGGTGCCTTTGGATAAATCATGTCCCTCCTGTGGGACTCAGTTTCATCATCTTCAGAAGGCAGCAGAAGGTGGCTACAAGGATAAGGAAACTAAAGCTAAAAAGCCATAAAGAGGCATTCGTAATGCCCCCTTAGGTGAGAGCTGAGTGTTAGCTCGATTTTGATTCAGCAGATGCTGACCCACTACTAGGGCTGTGAGCTCCCCAGGTCCCTCAAGGTTGCCTGTGTCCATCTCTTCTAAGGAGCCTGAAGTGAACCAAGGTGACCTAGAGCATTTAAGCAACCTCCATCAAAGGCTCTATCCCTCCTCTGGGGCAATGCCCCAGGAGAAAGTTACTCAATTTTTGTTGGTCATGAGCAAGTGTGTTTCTCAAGGTTCTGACCTGAGAAAGGTCATGTCTTATTTAACCAAAAAAAAAGAAGCCTCTGTCCAGGAGAAATATCAGTAACCTCAGATATGCAGATGACACCACCCTTATTGCAGAAAGTGAAGAAGAACTAAAGAGCCTCTTGATGAACATGAAAGAGGAGAGTGGAAAAGTTGGCTTAAAGCTCAACATTCAGAAAACTAAGATGATGGCATCTGGTCCCATCACTTCATGGCAAATAGATGGGGAAACAGTGGCTGACTTTATTTTTCTGGACTCCAAAATCACTGTAGATGGCGATTGCAGCAATGAAATTAAAAGACGCCTACTCCTTGGAAGAAAAGTTATGACCAAGCTGCCGCTGCTAAGTCGCTTCAGTCGTGTCCGACTCTATGCGACCCCCTAGATGGCAGCCCACCAGGCTCCCCCATCCCTGGGATTCTCCAGGCAAGAACACTGGAGTGGGTTGCCATTTCCTCCTCCAATGCATAAAAGTGAAAAGTCAAAGTGAAGTCGCTCAGTCGTGTCCGACTCCTAGTGACCCCGTGGACTGCAGGCCACCAGATTCCTCTGTCCATGGGATTTTCCAGGCAAGAGTACTGAAGTGGGGTGTCATTGCCTTCAGCATATTAAAAAGCAGAGACATTACTTTGCCAACAAAGGTCCATTTTGTCAAAGCTATGGTTTTTCCAGTAGTCATGTATGGATGAGAACTGGACTATAAAGAAGGCTGAGCAGTGTGGGAAGGGGGAGGAAGGAGGGTTCAGGATGGGGAGCACGTGTATTCTGGTGGCGGATCCATCTCGATGTATAGTAAAAGTAATACAATATTGTAAAGTTAAGAAAAATTAAAAAAATAATAATAATAAAAAAAAAGAATTGATGCTTTTGAACTGTGGTGTTGGGGAAGACTCTTGAGAATCCCTTGGACTGCAAGGAAATCCAACCAGTCCATTCTAAAGGAGATCAGTCCTGGGTGTTCATTGGAAGGACTGATGTTGAAGCTGAAACTCCAATACTTTGGCCACCTGATGTGAAGGGCTGACTCATTTGAAAAGACCCTGGTGCTGGGAAAGATTGAGGGCAGAAGGAGAAGGGGACGACAGAGGATGAAGTGGTTGGATGGCATCATCAATGTGATGGACATGGGTTTGTGTGGATACCGGGAGTTGGTGATGGACAGGGATGCCTGGCATGCTGCAATTTATGGGGTCGCAAAGAGTCGGACACGACTGAGCAACTGAACTGAACTGTTCCTTCAGGCTGCTGGAGCCTAATAGTCAGATTGGTGCAGGCAGCAAGTCTGGAGTACTTGCCTAACAGTCCAGCCATCTGTAAAAGAAAGTATCAATATATGGGCTGCCTTCTGTTTGCATACTCAGGTTTTGTTATTTTTCTCACTCACAAAACATATTTGAAATTCAACTCCCTTTCGGGTCTCTCTCAACTCTCCCATGTAAGGAGCAAAGAGCCCCTAGTGTAATCTATAGTTCAGAGTCAACCATTTTATATGTAGATTGTTCTTGAGCTTAGTAAGATAACCTTTTCTGCCATTTCCAGTATGACTTATAGAGCCAATGTCAGCAAAAGCACCTTGGAAAGTGTGGGGTATCATACAAATGTGTATCATTCAAACAATTTAGTGACTCATTTCTCAAGGGCAAGCGAGTGATATAATGGGGTAGATCCATAGCATACTCCCATAGAGAGCAGGCATGAAACCTCTTGGGATGGTTTTTTTCAGATTTATGAACATACATATGTATGTATGAATGCATTTATTTATTTATTCATTCAGCTATTTGTTTAGTTACTTTGAAAGTTTTTGTATTGAAGTCTAGTTGGTTTCCTAGTTGAATCTAATTGAATCCACCAGCAATACAGGAGACCCTGGTTTGATCCCTGGGTTGGGAAGATCCCCTGGAGAAGGGAAAGGCTACCCACTCCAGTATTCTGGCCTGGAGAATTCCATAGACTATATATAGTCCATGGGGTCGCAAAGAGTCAGACATGACTTTCACTAGTTGATTTACAATTGTGTGTTAATTTCTGCTGTACAGCGGAAAGATTCTCTGTATCAGTACACATATACACCTTCTTTTTCATATTCTTTTCCATGTTTTGTCACAGGATACTGACAACAGTTCCCTGTGTTATACAGTAGGACCTTCTTGTTTAGCCTATCTTATATATAATAATTTTTGCTAATTAGTTATTTTTGACAGAGGGAAGCACATAAGGAGAACCTCTTCCAATTGTATCCTCAACATGTCTTGTGTTTATAATCCATATTTTTTTTTCTAATTTCAGCATACAGGAATTCACTGAATTCCTTTGAGAAATTAAGAGCCTTCAGTTTGGAAACGGGTTTCCAAATGTATTTCATCTTAAGAAGATTGAATTATTTCACCTCTTGTATAAGTTGTGTAGCTCATGTTTCCAAGGCATTTTCACACAGCCCTCTCATCGGGTTCTTGAAAAGAGCCCTGACAGTTAACTAGGGCAGCTGGTACTGGGGAGAGTATGTGGTTTTATTGAAGGCCTGTTGTCACCGTACTGTGGTGTGATCATGCATTCATACCAGCTCTTCAGCTCCAAAGTCCATGTGGTCGCAGGACCAGCAGCATCTGGATCACTTGGGATATTGTTAGGCAATCAGAAACTCTGGGAGTGGGGGCCCAGCAGTCTGATTTAACAAAGCCTCCAGGTGTTCTGATGGTGCCTAAAATTTGAGAATCCCCATTGCACCCATGCTTGCTTGGGTGACTTTGGGAATAGGCAAAACAGAATTAGTTTATCATAGTAATAATTTGAAAAAAAGGTGTGTTTTTTTGTTTGTTTTTTTACTTTATTTCTTCCCCTATCCCCATTATTTACAGAGTTTGAGTTTTAGGGCTAATTTTGATGTCTTGTTTTTAAGTTTGGGGAATAGTTTAAACTTAATAATTTAAGAACTGGCAGAACTCATACTTTCTTTTCTTCTTGGCTGCACTGTGCGGCGTGTGGGGTCATAGTTCCCCATCAGGGACTGAGCCTGGTGCCCACTGCAGTGGAAGCGAAGGTTTAACCATTGGACTGCCAGGGAAGTCCTGCAACTCATATTTTCTGAAAGTGCTAAGGAGAGTTACACGCAGCGGTGTGCTGGAGTCAGCTCCTGTTGGCTCATGAGAACCCACTGTGTCTTCCCAACTTTGTGCTTAGTGACATTGTGCTGGCAGCTTGAAGCTGGCCATGGTGGGAGTGACGATACAACTAAAATTGGTAAATGCTCTAAACCAGGGCTTTTGCTCCTAGAGAGCTAATTGTTAAACATTTACCAACACACCTTGGTGACAAGGTTATGTTCACATTAACTGAAACTTCATCTGCATATTCGCTGCATCTGATATTTCAGATCTACCATCATCTAAGACCCACTATAGAGATCACCATTAAGAATACATATAAAATTCATAGGAATTTACTGCCTATTAGTGGGAAGTCAGATGTAGCCCACAGCTGTTATGGTGCCCTTCTATATAGATATTTCATTTAAACTAGCTGCCAGCGTTTAAAAATTGGAAGTTTCATGTAAAAATCTAGATTTCTGACTCTTGAGAAATCTGATCATTTGGCAACATTGAGCCCCCATTATCACATGGGCTGCAGTGAATTTTAAACACATGTGGATTGCCTTGTGTGCCACAATCCCCATACTTCTGTTACTTGAACGTTTAGTCAAAACTTTACTCCTTTACTGGCTCCTGCAGCATTTGTTTTTGTTTACCTCCAGTATAAAGAAAACTAAGTTCCAAGAAAGAGCATTTCTCTGTAGCTGGGATCTGAACATGCTGTCCAAGTAATGATTTGACTCACGACTTACACTTGGGAGCCTGTCCTATTTCCTGGATGAGAAAGACCTTCGAGGGAAGTCTCCACAGGTCTCAATGAAAGTGACTAATATTTGTGTTTCTCAGTGTGGGATGCATGACCTCAGGCTTCAGAAACATCTATCGGACTGATGAACCTATTTGCAGGGCAGGAATAGAGAAGAAGACGTAGAGAATGGACTTGTGGAGAGGAAGGAGAGGGTGGGACCAATTGGGAGAGTAGCACTGACATAAATACTACCCGGTGCAGAATAGCTAGTGGGAGGCAGCTCGCAGCGCCGGGAGCTCAGCTCAGTGCTCTGTGCTCATCTAGGCGGGTGGGACGGGTGGAGGAAGGAGGCTGAAGAGGAAGGGAATATACGTATATATATAGTTGATTCACGTTGTTGTACAGCAGAAACCAACACAACATTGTAAAGCAATTATACTCCAATTAAAAACTAAATAAAAACAAATACCCATCCCTGAGTAAACTGCTATAGAAGAGATGTCTGTTTGCAGCTAGCACATTATTTGAAAGTGATTTTGAGGGGAAAGTTGAGATCTTTCATTTCAGAGCAAAGTCGCATGCTTTATACGCCTTGACAGGTTTTTCTTTTTCCTGAGCAGTTTCAGGACATCTCCTGGACACACTTTGTTCACGTTTGTGATGTTAGTTCTGGGCATGGCTTTTAATATTGTTGATGGACCTCTGATTAATTTTTAAGCAGATTAACCTATGGCCCCAAGACTGGCTGATGAAATCGCTACTTTTCAGTGTGGGGTGATTTAAGAGGGGACAACTTTCCCTGTTCTGTTTAAGAAATGTTTATTAAGCCATTATAATGGACAGGCCTTTGAGCGTGGTGTGCAGGGGCACCCAGTGAACCACAAAGCAAGCCAGAACGTGATCCTTGCTGTGAGTTCAATGAAAGATATGGATAGAGCTGAGGAATCTAGGAGGAAGAGAAGACAGGGTTTACAGGGCTGTGTATCCCTATAGCGTTTAGCTCTCCAGATGGTCTTACGCCTCTAGTATTACCCCTGAACACCTGAATCACGATATGCATCTCACCCAGAATTTCACTTGGTGGAAAATGAAATGTCCAGGATCATTTGATAGACTTGCTTTATCATCACATGTCATTTAGAAGGCTTTTTCCTGTATATCAAGAAAACGTCCACTATCTTGCTAGTAACCTATTCTAACTCTGCTCTGCAGATAAAGCGTCAGTAGATTTTGTTGACTGGGACAGTGAGATGACAAAAAGTCCAACATTTCCTTCTAGCTATTAACTTTCATAATGAAGATGATGCTTTGGGTGCAATATATCTAAGTATAGGACTCGTGTAGGTGGTTTCCAGATCCCAGAAGCAGGGCTCATTATGAATGAAGACAGGAGAAGAACGGCAAGGTATTTGCCAGTTGTGTCACTTACGGGAGGTTACCTCAGGTCTATGAGCCTCAAACATAGCATTAGGATAATGATACCTCTTCATAGGATTTTTGTGAGAACTAAATGATCTAGTATAAGGGTTGGGCATATAGTAAACAATAAATACTAGTATTATTTTCTTAAAGAGATTTTTTAAATTTAAATTAGACCCTATAAATTATCTTCCATTGTTGACTAAGTTTCATGTTGGTGAATATTAGATTGTTTTCTCTTTTTTTTGGACCAGCAGTAATATCACTCTTGAGGACCATGAATAAACTTTTGAGGATGCAAAGTACCCATTGCCTGCTAAGGCTAGCCCTCAGTTAACTCATTCCCCTTTTCTTCCCCCACCCCAAGTACCTAGGAGAAAAGGAGTTTTTGTTTCTCAGGAGCATGAAAGGACACTCTGGGACTACCTAAGCTATTAGTAAAAGAGTCACTATTTTTCGAGTCCTTTGTACTTGCCAAGCCATGTGTAAGCATTTTGTTTTATTTTATTTTTTAAGATATTTATTTGTTTGGCTGCCCTGGGCCTTAGTTGTAGCACATGGGATCTTTATTTATGGCATTTAAACTCTTAGTTGCAGCATTTGGGATGTAGTTCCCTGACCAGGGGTCAAACCTGGGCCCCCCTGCACAGAGAGGGCAGAGTGTTAGCCACTGGACCACCAGAGACGTCCCAGCATTTTATATATTATTATCACGTAGTCTTCACAACACTATGCTGTGGGTATCATCCCCATTTTACAGAGGAGGAAACGGGGGCTTGAGAAGTTAAGGAACTAGCCCCACATCCCTCAATTAGCTAAGTGTTAGAGCTAGCATTCAGAGTCAGGCCCCTCTAACTCCAAAGCCTGACGCCTGGGAAAAGGAGAGCTGGGCTGCTACTGCTGCTAAGTCACTTCAGTCGTGTCCGACTCTGTGCGACCCCATAGACGGCAGCCCACTAGGCTCCTCTGTCCCTGGGATTCTCCAGGCAAGAATACTGGAGTGGTTTGCCATTTCCTTCTCCAATGCATGAAAGTGAAAATTGAAAGTGAAGTCGCTCAGTCGCGTTTGACTCTTAGCGACCCCATGGACTGGAGCCTACCAGGATCCTCCGTCCATGGGATTTTCCAGGCAAGAGTACTGGGGTGGGGTGCCATTGCCTTCCCCGAGAGCTGGGCCATTTGGGCTCAGAGGAGATTGTCCCCAGCCCCCAGGCTCACGTGCCTCCCTCAAGACTGTGTATCTTTTCAAGGAAGTGTAGAAGTCTTTCTGCTTCCAGAACATTCTCACTCTCTTCACCCCATGGTATGCTGGGTTAGTTTCCTGTGGCTGCTATAGCAAATTACCACCCTCCTAGCAGCTTAAAGCCACAGAAATGTATTCAGTCAGTTCTGGAGGCCAGAAAGATGAAATCAGGGTGTTGCTAGAACCACACTTCCTTCAGAGACTCTCTGGCAGAACCCATGTTTTGCCTCTTCTGGCGTCCAGTGGCTGCTGGCATTCCAGGCCTGTCTGGCAGCCTTCCAGTCTCTGCCTTCTGTCTTCATGCGGCCTTCTCCCGTGCGTCCATCCGGTCTAACCTGTGTCTTATCAGGAAATTGTCCGTGGACTTAGGGCTACCCAGATAACCCAGGATGCTCTCTTCATCTCAGGATCCTTAATTTAATTACATATGGAAAGACCTTGTTTCCAAATAAGGTTGCAGTCATAGGTTCTGAAAACTAAGATATGGGCATATCTTTCAGGGGCAAGCATTTAACACCCCCCACATGCTAGTGGCTGGTTTTCCACTGGAATGACTGAGTCTCAACAAGATTTCCCAGTGCTGTGCTAAAGAGTGTTTCCATGCCTTTCACGTTCATGACATGTTAAGACCAAAGAAAAGCCCCCAGGACATCCCCTGAGGTGGTGGCAGTCTCCCTCCCACGGGCTTGTTCTCTTTCAGATTGCTGACCTGCAGCTCCACAAACTGGACGAACTGGACTGTCTGATTCAGGGCCTGCTTTACGTCGACTCCATTGGCTTCAACGGCAAGCCGGAATGTTACTACTTTGAAAATCCCACCAATCCCGAATTGTGTCAGAAAAAGCCGTACTGCCTGGATAACCCGTACCCTATGTTGCTGGTGAACATGGGCTCAGGTGTCAGCATCCTAGCTGTATACTCCAAGGACAACTATAAAAGAGTTACAGGGACCAGGTAAACTTGGTTTCCACTAGGAGAACCTTTCTGTGCTTATTAAACCCCGGCCTCTTCCTTAAAGACCAGTTTCTGAAAAGGTTACTTATATTGAATACATTTTTAAAAGAAAGATCTTACCTCCTCAACTAACCAAAAAGGATTTATTAGATGTGTTATACAGAGTGATTGATAGAAAGGTTAATGAAACACAGCTCTTGCTCTGGTGGGAAACTGGTCTGGTGCGGGAAAAGGGTCACACAACCCAGAAGCCAGGTGGAAGGATGCTTGTGATGGTCAGAGGGCTGCAGAGAAACCCTTCCTTTAGAACTGCCTTGAAAGTGCAGTGGATAGGCAAACAGCCCTGTGATGGCAGTGGGGTGGAGTGAGTGTTTCTTTGTGTACACACACCCTACGGGCATGTGGGCTCAGCTTCCTGTTAGTAGGGATTCAACACGGAACAAAGATACAGGGTCAGAATTCTTTGAGAGAGTGTAGTGTAAACAAAATTACAGGGGTTTTCTTTACTTGTAAGAGGATTAGAATGAAGTTTCTTTAACTTATTGGACCACAAGAACCCATTTTTGGAGGAATGATTTAAGGAACTAGTGCTGTGTGACATGGGCTTTGAGACATGATGTTGAAAGTGTTGTTTTTGATAGACAAAGATATCATGTAACTCCCCTGAGCCTCAGTATCCTTGTTTGTGCCATGAAGTGAGTTGTTTCTTAATTTGTACCCACCTCTCCAGTACCGACATTCTATAATTCTACTTACGCATGGGGAGGCGAGTACTGCTTTTCTCCTGTATTAACATGACTTGTGATGGGTCTGAATAAATCAGTTGTTCACCACTGGGGAAGGGAAGACTGAGCCTCTCAGGGGAGGGAGGTTTGACAATGTTCGGAGACATTGTTTTTTGGTTGTCACAACTGGAGATTCACTGATACTGGCATCTAGTAGTGACCAAGGGTGTTGCTAAATATCCTACAGTAGCTCCCTACAGCAAAAAAGTGTCAAGTCCCAAACGTTAACAGTTAGTGGTATAAGGAAACCCTGGTACACACATCCTGACTGATCCTGCTTGTGTGTGTGTAAATTGCCTCCAGGCAACACACTTCCTTACTAAGAATACAGCACTAAGCTGAAGAATCGGCCCCACAGCCTCATTAGGACTGTCAGAAGTATCAGAGACAAGTAAATATTTTGGTTAGGCTGGGTTTACCTGAAGAGAGTGATCTCCTGAGAAAGGTATAATCTTCAACTACAGACTTCCTCCCAAAAGGAGCCATTGAACTGGTAGAGCTAGTCCCAAGGTAACAACAAGCTAACCATTGTCCACAATTAGAGATATTTATAGCTTTGTTGATTAACACTAAATCAGGTCATGATTTATATCACAGGTACATGCTCTCAACCTTGGAGGTTCCAAGGATCTGGTTGTCTTTGAATAATGAACCAAACTGTGATGTTTGGTATCTGATATATGTACAGTAATGCCTATAAATTCCAATGACTGGTAAATGCTGTTTAATGATCAGTGCTTTGCAATCAGCGAATACTGTTTGGATGTCCAAGCTTTCTGACAAGCTCTCTTTAACCAGTAGTTTTGGAAAGGTGTTGCAGGAGACTGAAGTTTTATGAGAGAGCCCTCTCCAGGGCTACCACAGATTGGAGAGGGGAATGAAATATCAAGTCTCTGGACCCCAGGTCTTCCTTATCCAACCAGTTATTCTGCCAAAGGTTTTTTGTTTTGTTTTTGATCCAAGTTAGAAAACCACTTATCTATAAACTATAGGCATACCTCAGAGAAATTGCAGGATCAGTTCCAGACTGCTGCAATAAAGCCAGTATCACAATAAAGCGGACCACATAAATCTTTTGGTTTCCCAGTGCATTTAAAAGTTGTATTTACACTATATTGTTATCTGTTAATTGCACAATGACATTTTGTTTAAAAATACCTATATATACCTTGATTAAAAAATTTTATTCCTAAAAAATGCTAACCATAATCTGAGCCTTCAGCAGGTCATAATCCTTTTCTAATAGTAATTCCAAAGATCACAGATCACTATAACACATGTAATGTTAAAATTTGAAATATTGTGAGAATTACCCAAAATGTGACACAGAGACATAAAGTGAACAAGTGCCACTGGAAAAATGGCACTGATAGGCTTGGGGATCCAAGATTGCCTCAAACCTTCAATTTATAAAAATTCAGTATCTGTAAAGTGCGATAAAGTGAAGCATGGGAAAATGAGGTGTGCCTATATTTTGGTCCGCCATGAACATCAGTGTGTGGAACACACTTTGGAAATCGCTGATTAAAGCAAATGGCTTGATCTTTAAGTTTTGCTACTCCTAGTATGATGGCCGTAACTCTAGGTTTTTTGTTATCCTCATATACCCTATTTTCCTATTAAGCATTTTTTATTTTTAGGAAGCCACATTATTACAGGATATCCGTTTTCTTTTAGACATATGATTTTAAATGATTTGTTTTGGTGTTATATGTAATTTTACTGCATCCTAGATTCATAGCAACATTTCCTTTCTGTTGACACAGCTCCAATTATATTATAGCAGTCAATGAAAAAAAAAAGCAGAACTTAACAGCTTATGTTGTTAGAATGTGTAATCTATGAAAAGAGGAATGTAAAGACTTTTCAAGCATCAATGAAATGAGCAGTGCAGCTTATTTCATTCTTTTGGAATCTGTTTTAAGGGCATGAGCATTCGTGTAATTGGACTCTTTTACTTTCTTCCTGAAATTCCTCACTACAAGTTTATTCGGTTTTTTCAAAAAAGAATGCTGTTTTTGTCTCTGATTTGCTGAGGATTTTGCTATGTGTCTGCTGAAACAAACATGCATCTGATGATGAGCGAGAGAATCACTAGACCAGATAACGGGGGGCAGGATGGGATTGAGGATGTGAATAAAGTGCTCTCCTGCAACTGTGCATTCTTTCGTCCACCCTGCAGTCCCAGCTCTGCCAGTGCATGCGTGCTTTTCCCATCAGCACCGGTTCTTTGCCAGCCACCTGTCATTTCCCAGTCATACAAAGCCCTCGTCCCTTTTCACTCACACCAACACATCACATGATGGGTTGCCTTCTTTCTAAGCCAGCCAGTGCCTTTAGGTGCTTGTATGTTTGGAATCAGTTGCTGAGCACCTTGAGGAATACAAATACCTGATTTCAAAGACAGGATATTAGTGTGGATGAAAGGTAGAAACTAGAAATGGGAGCCAAGCTTTTTATACACACACACACACACACACACACACAGAAAACAAGACAAATTCACGTCACACAAGCCAAAAAGTGTTCCCATTAAACCATGCTAGCTAGCTATGTGGGGCAGACTGAAAACTAACAACATCTCATGATGCACCATGTTAAATGTAAATAAACACAAACTTTCTTAGAGGAAATCCAAAATTTCTGCCGTGACTGAGTTGTCAAGGCAGTGATGCCCGTGGAGCTCTTTTTGTCCTCACAGGACTGCACCTACAGTTTGGATAGCTGTGACTGGTGCCTACCTACCTAATTTGCTACAAAGACACATCATTTGAATCAAGTATGTATTTTTGTAAGAATCACTATTTAAGAAATATTACAGTTACACCTTAGATGTAAATCCTAAAGAACTGTGTGTCTATAATCTGGTACCTTTTTGGTAACAACTTTTTGACAATAAATATAGTTTACCCTAAATTTTCTTTTTTTTTTTTTTTTTTTAGATTTAAGTTTTGAAAATAACCTCAATCTCAATTTGAATTTTCTCTTAAAAGCCAGTATCAAAACACATATGGAATCCCCAGGGCTGGCAGTTCTTGGAATTTCAGAACAAACTGATATGCATTTACTCTTGAGTGGCAAACAGAAAGTAAGGCCCATTCATGGCCATATCAGTGCTCTTCCCTGCCAGGCGCTCACCGCTGACAGTTTTATTCTGAATCTGCTATTCTTCCCCTCAGATAACTTTGACATTAATATACAATTGAGTTACCTCTCAACTAACATGACTGGTTTCAAATTTTTTCTCAAAAGACAATAGAGGAATTCCCTGCAGCACCTCCCCCCCACAAAAAAAAAAAAAAACTGAAAGCTTTTAAAACATGGTTCAAGCACTGAAACCATTTTAAGATCTCTGTTACTATTTTTTTGACTATCGGATGGTAAGTAAAATACTAATAATCTTTTCCAAAGTTTACTAGAAAAAAAAAATCAAATATGAGATCCATCAATTGTTTCCTTTTTGAAATTTCTGAGAATCTTCAGTGACATTATTTCTGCTGGAGAAGCAAGGTCAGAGGAAAGATACAGCTTTGGGACCGGCTATTCCTGGCAGAGTCCGAGTTCAGTTTGGTTGATGACCAAAATACTGAAGTGGGTTGTCTCACTAGATATGAACTATGCTTCATGTATACACAGTTTCTAAGTATTTGTATTTAGCTACATATGTTTGTGGTTTTTTTTTTTTTAGTAGCAGTCATTTCTCTGGTTATTTGCTGCTTTCACACCACCCAAATTAAGGGAGCTAGTGTTCTTGCCTGGAGAATCCCAGGGACGAGGAAGCCTGGTGGGCTGCCATCTATGGGGTCGCACAGAGTCGGACACGATTGAAGTGACTTAGCAGCAGCAGCAGCTCATGATTTGGCCCCATTTTCTAGGCGAGACGATTGCATGAAGCACTTAGGTCAGCGGCTGGTTGAAGGTCTCACAACGGAAATCAGTGAGAGTCTTTCTCTGGGTTTTGTTCTTAAAATTCAGGGCAAGTCTTCCTTGATGTTTCTTTTAGTCTCTGCCCTCTTTTTTTTTTTTTTTTCCAATCCAATCTACCCTAAAGCTCTTTTTCACCCAGCACTTTAATTCAAGTGCCCCCTTAGTTTTTCTTCTGTTTTGATTCACCCGTATTAGTGGTCTTTGATGTAGTTGGGGACTTGGACGGGCAAAGTCTTCCAGTAAAACTTAAAAAATAAACCTTATTGTTCCTTCAGTCTTGGAGGTGGAACATTCCTAGGCCTTTGTTGCTTGCTGACTGGTTGTGAGACCTTTGAAGAAGCTCTGGAAATGGCAGCCAAAGGCGACAGCACCAATGTTGATAAGCTGGTGAAGGACATTTACGGAGGAGACTATGAACGATTTGGCCTTCAAGGATCTGCGGTAGCATCAAGGTAGAGACTAAGTAGCTAGGAGCAGTAGCGATTAAACACAAGGCAGTCTCTCCACCCTGGCTGTTCATTTAGTTTTTTTTTTTTTTTTTTTTAATGTCAACCCACCAGCCTGGTGCAAGGATCTATGGTATTGGAGCTCAGACTTGATCTCCTGCCCTTGATGAAGCACCGAGACGTTTAGCTTTGGATACCTGTGTTTAAAATAAGGCAGCTTTGAAAGAAGGTTCTGGAAAACTGCAACAGTTTCCCCTGTTCCATTCTTGTCCAGATATCTAGAGGCATTAAAAGAAAATTTTTTTTTCCCCCATTAATAGCCATGCTACTTTGTCCCTATTAAGAAAAGGGCGGCCAATCATCCATATGGTAATCCTGTCAGCTTGTAAACCATGGTAGCTAAATCAGGTCATTTGAGCTTGATCAGAGTTATTCATAAAACTCTCCGCTGTACTTTGGTGGAAGCATGGGGCCTGCCTGAGGATGATTTTGAACACTCGCTAATATTTCCAACATAGCTTTGGCAACATGATGAGTAAGGAAAAGCGAGATTCCATCAGCAAGGAAGACCTCGCCCGAGCCACCCTCGTCACCATCACCAACAACATTGGCTCCATTGCTCGGATGTGTGCACTGAATGAGGTAAGGCCTTCACCCCGGGGACAGCCATCTGTCATTCATAAACATCATTTTTGGCAGTGCAGTAACTGTTGACCCTCACAACACTACAGATCCTTGGAAAACCTGCTGTTTCTCATAATCATACCTTATAGAACATGAGGGATGTGTGTTGGGGGAGGGAGAGAGGTATGTGTTTTAAGGAGGCACTGGGTGATGACAAATAAAACCGTCTAACTGGGGAAACACAGTAAAAATGACAGTCCATACTATAAACTCTCCAACCTCATGGACACACAATTATTGAACAGTGAGGGAAAGCTCATGCATCCTTGTAAACAATTTCAGATAAAACATTCCACTTGCAATTTTCGATATTCTCTCTGCTTTCAGCTTCTTTACAGTGTTGCCTTGTGGCATGGAGTTCAAGCAGCATTGTACAGGGCTATCAAAGCACAGAGAGCTTGCTACAGCTGAGGCCAGCCAGAGCCCCAGGCACAAGAAAGGGCAGAGTTGTGACTGACAAAGCTTTGGTAACGTGTTTGAAAACATTGCAAAATTACTTTGAGAAGAATAGAACCCTTTTCTGAAATATAAGATGCGTCAAGTAGAATAGTTCTCACCCAGTTGTATTAGGAAGACAAGAAAGAGGCATTAGGATGTGGAATAAGTAATAGCAGAAGTATTCAAGAATCACTGTAGCATCAGTAGTGGGGCTTCCCAGGTGGCGCTAGTGGTAAAGACCCTGCTGCTGCTACTGCTAAGTCGCTTCAGTCGTGTCCGACTCTGTGCGACCCCATAGACGGAAGCTCACCAGGCTCCCCTGTCCCTGGGATTCTCCAGGCAAGAACACTGGAGCGGGTTGCCATTTCCTTCTCCAATGCATGAAAACGAAAAGTGAAAGTGAAGCCGCTCAGTCGTGTCCGACTCTTAGCGACCCCATGGACTGGAGCCTACCAGGCTCCTCCGTCCATGGGATTTTCCAGGCAAAAGTACTGGGGTGGGGTGCCATTGCCTTCCCCGAGGTAAAGACCCTGCTTGCCAATATAATTGCCTGGAGAATGCCATGGACAGAGGAGCCTGGTGGGCTACAGTCCATGGGGTCACAAAGAGTCAGAAACAACTGAAGTGACTTAGCACTGGAGCATTAGTAATAGAGTTTTTAAAATATGAGTTTTCATAGAAATGTGACATGCATACAGAAAAAGAGGGCTCAAATCACAAGGGTATAGCTGACAAATTGTCAGATACACGTGCATGTGCGCACACACACACCTGTATAGCCACCACTCAGATCAAGAATTAGAACACTACAGGTAACTGCAGAAACCCTCTCCAGCCCCCTTCTAGTTGAACAGTGGAATATTAAACAGGGTAGGGGGCAGCCTTTATGACAGGTGGGTGACAGCCCTGCCTTTGAACTCTAGGGTTACAAAAGAGACACACTCCTTTTACAGTATTGAACAGAATTTGTCACTGGCCTATGGGTCTGTCATGCTTTTTGTAAGCCCCCACTTCAACTGGAGTTTAAATGAGGGCGGTATTCAGATGGAAGTATGTATTCCAGAGACATGCCTTTTCAAAGTCCACTGTGGTCATGGGATTCACTTTAACAGAATTTGTTTTTTGACATTAACCTTTGAGGAAAGTTTTCCCAAGTAGCCAATCAAGCCCTAGAACTAGTATGTGTATAGTTGGCTGTGCCCATAAACTCTCAAAGGTCACTTGGGTGGAATGTCTCCCATCCAACAGAGCACTAGGTGCCATTTCCCCTACTTTCCAGAGAGCTACAGTGAGCCAGCGGATCTTTTTATAGGTATCATAATCACTTTACGAGTAGAGTAACTGATTTTATTTTTTACTTTTATTTCAGTGTCAATACCATTTATTGTTGGAGTATCATGTAGCCATAATACCTCCTATTTATTAACAGTTGGAGTAACTCCTTTGAATGTGTCTGTGGTGTTGAATGAATGAGAGGACTCACGGATCACTTGGGGCCAGGCTTCTGTTGGCCAGCGTCCCCTGCCAGCCATTGCTTTGCTCCCTGGAGTCACTGATTGGAGGATCTCTGATTCCAGCCGTTTCACGGAGGGGCACCACATTTACTGACTCTAAAATATTTTTCTGTGATTACTGGAATGCTATCAAATAGTTCTCTACCAACTTTTAAAGTTTGTATTTTTTTTTTTTTGGAATAGAGAGTACAAACACATAATACAGAGCTCTGAAGACACCACAAGTAGAGTATACGTGGAAATGAGTCACCACTGCCATCCCATCCCTCAGTTTTAACCTCACTAGAGGTAGCCACTGTTTTTAGTTTTTCTGTTTTGTTTTGACTCTATATTGTCTGCATAATAGGAAACATACTGAATAAGTATTTGATTTTTGAATTAAATATGTCAGACTTTTCTTTAATGGAGTCTGAGTGTTATACCTTTTCTACTTCGACATTTTTAAAAAGAATTCTTCCGTGCTTTCTTTGTCTCTTTTTTTTTAAACATTTATATCTTTGACCCACCTGGAATTTATTTGAAACAGGAGTATCTATCACATTCTAAAGCCATTTCCCTTTCTTCTGGCTTCCTGCCAGAGCAATGCAGGGCTGAAAGTTTGAGCAAGTCCTACCTGGGCAGTTTGTGGCTACAGTTCTTATTTGTGGAAACATGAAAGTTACCTCCCACACCTCTACCCAGGGAAAATTTTCCCTGTGGTTAATAGATTTGTTAACATGTATTGTTGAAATCTGAGACAGAAAGTGATGTTCCCACACTCTGGTTGCTCTTGATAGATTGAACTGAAAATAATGCCAGATCCCAAGACTCTGTTCCCTTTTATGTGAGTGACCATAGCAACCGACTCTGTGAGTGAGTGATGGTGAGCAGCGTCTGTGTGGCAGACAGGCTGAGTTCACTGTGAGGTGTGCGTGCAGAATGCAAATCTGTATCCATGACAACAAAAATATAAATGTATTTTTCGTTATCTTATTGTAACCCACATATTGATCAAACAGGATATTTCATCATATATCCTAAAGGGCGAAACTGGGTATCATTTCTTTTCTGTATTCCCAGTGTTTGCAACACAGCAACCTGACCAGACTTGTTAGATGAATAACTCACACCATAGCCATTTAATTTACGAATTGGTTGGGAGTTCTCTGATAGCCTAGTGGTTGGGATTTGGTGCGGCCATTGCAGCACCAAAAACTTTTTAAAAAATAGATAAAATCTATAAAAAATAATTTATAAGTTGATAATATTTTAGAGTTGGAAGTTTGGGGGATTGAAGGAATGCACAAGCAATTTAGATGAGCTTGAATTCCAGTTTTAATTTCATATATGAAATGTTGGGAGGTGAATTTTATATTAGACCCAGGGCAACCTAACATAATACCTGTAAACAAGCCCAATATCAGTCTCTGCCTCACCCATGCAAACTGTGGAATGAACTATGAGGTTGGTTTGGCTTCACCTTGGAAATCCTGAAATAATTCTGATTAACAACAACAAATTCACTCTGCAAGGTCCTGGAACACAGTGACATACAAAGCATTGGATCTGTTAAATGCTATTTTTATGCCTGTTCACTGTTTCTCTTTCGTTTTTCTTTTCCCAGAATATTGATAGGGTTGTGTTCGTTGGGAATTTTCTCAGAATCAATATGGTCTCCATGAAGCTGCTAGCATACGCCATGGATTTTTGGTCCAAAGGACAGCTAAAAGCTCTGTTTTTGGAACATGAGGTAAGTTGAGTTCACATGGACTTAATTGTCCTCCTTGGACATTTTTGGGTTGTCTAACATGTGAGCGGGTTCCTTAGTTTGTATTTATGCAAAAGATACGGAAGAACAGTATATAAAATGGAAGGTCTCTTATCCAACAATCAAGACTGCTTCTGCTAAGTCGCTTCAGTCATGTCCAACTCTGTGCGACCCCAAGACGGCAGCACACAAGGCTCCTCTGTCCCTGGGATTCTCCAGGCAAGAACACTGGAATGGGTTGCCATTTCCTTCTCCAGTGCATGAAAGTGAAAAGTGAAAGTGAAGTCGCTCAGTCGTGCCCGACTCTTAGCAACCCCATGGACTGCAGCCCACCAGGCTCCTCCATCCATGGGATTTTCCAGGCAAGAGTACCGGAGTGGGTTGCCATTGCCTTCTCCAACAATCAAGACTAGTAGATGGTTAATTTTTTTTTAAGTTAAAAAATGAGTGATCCTAGGAAAATACCTCCCTACTTTCAACATTGCATTTTAATATAAAATGTGTAAATGTTCATTTGCTCACCAATTTTTTAAGGTAGATCCAAGACCTAATTTTGAGCATGGGTTCTGCTGATGGGAGCTTTGTAATTGTCTTTTTTTTAATAATCCACAGTATTATGTATATATTTTGATTTTTGGTTTGTTTCTTTTAAGTAGATCAAGAAATTAAAGATCCTTATGAAGTACTTTGGTTGCAAAATCATTCTAAATTATCCCAATCTTTCATATGTAGAATTTACCTAAATAGAGGGCAACGGTTGTGACTACCTTTTTCAATCTTTGTTGCTTTTTTTCTTCAATATTGAGATAAAGTTAGCACATAACACTGTGTAAGTTTAAGGTATACAATAATGATTCAATATATGTATATATTATAAAATGGTTATTATTAATAGCATAAGTTTAGTTATCATCCACCACCACACATTATTACAAAGATTTTTTCCTTGTAATGAGAACTTTTAACATTTACTCTCCTAGCAACTTTCACTATTAACTAGCTTTTTCATCTTTTTTAAGAATTTAACTGGATTTTCATAGAGGTGACCATTCATCTTGTACTCTTTTTATTGGTTTTGGTGGTATATAATTACATTAGATGATTACATTAACAATGAAATTGTCATAAACAAATTTGAGGATAAACACAACTGACGCTTGGCAAATAAACAACTCAGTCAGTGAGAACAGAAGTGTTCCGGCTACTCTTAGTAACCTGGTGGCCTTGACAGGGTAGTGTGCTAGACATTAGGCAGCCTGTTTACAGAAGTAGAGAGCTCCGATTAATTCAGAGTCCCTTATATCCAGTTTCTACATTAATAGAAACTGGAGGTTTCTAAGAGTGAGTAGGGGGGCCCTCTTTTCTTCCCACCTTCTCTATCCTCCTTTAAAATCAATACTGTAGGGTTTCCCTGGTGGCTCAGTGGTGAAGAATTTGCCTACCAGTCAGGAGACACAGGTTCAACCCCTGTTCTGGGAAGACCCCACATGCCATGGAGCAAACACTGAGCCAGTGTTCTCGGGCCCACAAGCTACAGCTATTGAGCCCACGTGCCACAACTGCTGAAACTTGTTTGCCATGCTCCTCAACAAGAGAAGCCACTGCAACAAGAAGCCTGAGCAGTGCAGCTAGAGAGTAGCCCCGGCTCACCACAAGAGAAACACACACAGAGAAACACCACACAGCAACGAAGACCCAGCACAGCCAAAAATAAATTAATTTTAAAATGGAAGAAAATAAAATCAATACTGTAGAAAGCAGCTCTTTATCATAGCAGGTACCCAGTGCCTTGGATATAATGCAGCAGGAAGTGTCATAAATTTCCATTGAATGAATACTGTTGCATTTTTCTCATTTCCAAATTGAATTATTTATTTGAAAAGTTGCTGATGCATTTGTAAGTTATTTAGGGCTCTCTAAACCTATGTTCTATTTTATTAAAGCATATAAAACAATAGGAAGTTAAATACGAAAGAGTTAAAGGCCAATGATAGACATTAGTACTAAAGAAAGTTTTTGTTTTCGTGTTTTTATGCAGGCTAAGAAATGATATTAACTTTTTTTGTGGGGAGGATGGGGCCTCAGAATTTTCACTTTCCTTCCCCCAACCAGAGCATCTCCCTTTCTATCTACTTAGTTAATCGATTTTCCTTGTTTTGTTTAAAAAAATAAAATGAAAAAGAAAAACACTCTTCTGGATATCTGTGTTAAGTCGCTTCAGTTGTATCCAACTCTTTGCGACCCTGTGGACTGTAGCCCACAGGCTCCTCTGTTCGTGGGATTCTGTCAGGAAGAATACTGGAGTGGGTTGCCATGCCCTCCTCCAGGGGATCTTCCTGACCCAGAGATTGAACCTGCATCTTCTGCGGCTCCTGCATTGCAGGTGGATTCTTTACCACTGAGCCACTGGGGAAACCCTAGTGTTACTATATTTAGCAATCAAAAATACAGGACACAGTTATTTTATCTAGCATTTATCTGTTTTATCTGGCAACCCTAAGTTATGATCCTCTTGGACTAAGGTAGAAAACAGACACTGGAAGCCATCAGGGATTAAAAGCCACCTACAGGGGCACACAGGTAGTTAGTTGGTGGTAAGATAGGGAGCAAGACCCAATGTTTTGGGGAAACCCACTTCTCTGGGTATAAAGGCATATCCTTCATACAGTCTTAGGCCTTTGGATGATAGCTATGGTTTGTAACTAAGTGTTAAACTCAGTCTCTATGGCCAGTGAAAATAGAGTGTTTTTGTATCTCCTTGTAGGTACTTCTCAGAAAATTCTCTACCTCCTTGGGTTCATTCTCAGTTAGGCAGGTCTTTCTGGAGGAAGGTATGGAGAGAGACCTTTTGGGAGGGCTGGTAAGGTGGCTTTCCTGCCCTGCCTGGAGTCCTCACTCAGTCTCATTCATTTCACTTATATGAGTGAGCATCTCCTAAGAGAAGTGGACTCCCCAGGTGGCTCGGTTTTAAAAGAATCTGCCTACCGATGCAGGAGACACAGGAGATGCTGGTTTGATCCTTGGGTCGGGAAGATTCCCTGGAGGAGGAAGTGGCAACCCACTTCAGTGTTCTTGAAAGAGGAGCCTGGTGGGCTACAGTCCATAGGGTTGCAAAGAGTCGGACCTGACTGAGCATGGCCATGCATGTATCTTGGAACTAAAAGAAATAGTCTAGTAAAGCAGTTGAGAACACAGGCTCTCACTGACTTGGAGACCTTAGTCAATGACTACTCCATTCTCTTTTAGCTTTTGTAAAATGAAGTGATAATAGTATTTGTCTCATAAAGTTATTGTGAAAATTAAGTTGAGAAATTCATGTAAAGTTCTCAGAACAATTTCTAGCTTATAGCAAGCCCTCAATAAATGTTAGCAGTTGGCACTGGAGGCAGAGATCCTTGCTGTGTAGTGTTCTGACATCTGCCACCCATTTCTACAGGAAGTAACCATTGAGCCAGGCAAATACCAGAGAAGAGGCGTCTCCTGCCTTTTGGAATCCAACTTCTCTAAATATTTCTGTTTTTCAGGTTCTTTCATTTTTACAGATGAGAGAAGCTTAGAGTTCCTTCCTGTGGGACATTACAACTTCGGAGTCAGATAGATTTGGGGATTGAGCCCCGGGACAAGGCATATGACCCTGAAAGCGTAATTTACCTTATTACCTTCCATTTCTCATCTGTGGAATGGGGGTAATAATGTGAATTTTGCCATGACAAGGATTAAAATGAAATAATTATAATCCGAAAAATCCTAAAAATACTCAACAGCAAGGTAGTAGTGTATACTGTGGTGCCAGAGATTTTTCTAAGCACTTTACATCTGTTAATTTATTTAATGTATATAAGCAAATAGATACACAGTGCATTTTTTTTATTATTATTATTCTATCATGTTTCATACCAGAGTTCAGGTTTTAAATTTCTCATTATCTACAGCTTCCCAGGTGGTCCTAGTGGTAAAGAACCCGCCTGCCAGTGCAGGAGACAAAGAGCCGCGGGTTCAGTCCCTGGGTCAGGAAGGTGCCCTGGGGGAGGGCATGGCAACCCACTCCAGTATTTTTTCCTGGAGAATCCTATGGACAGAGGAGCCTGGCGGGCTACGGTCCATAGGGTCTCAGAGAGCCAGACATGCATGAGTGACTGAGCATGCAGGCACACACAGCATTAGTGGGCAGCATTCCTCAAATTATGAAAAACAGCAGGTATTGGGCCAAGGTTCAGAGATAATCATACAGAAGTTTTCCCACTGTTGTTGTAGGGTTACTTTGGAGCCGTCGGGGCACTGTTGGAACTGTTCAAAATGCCTGATGACCAGTAGAGATGAGCCATAGACATGGAGCAGCCCTCTGTGAGGACAGGGACACAAGCTCTGCTGCTGGAGAGGGTGAGAGCCACTGGGACGGAAGCCAAGCCATTATGGCAGATGAACCTGCTGGATTTGTACATAATTTAAAATCCTTCTTGCTGATCTTTTACTCTTGGGTTTTGAGCTTATGATTCAAAATGGGGAATACAAGAGTTTTTTCTGTATACTGTATTTTTAAAAAAAGAAAAACATATGTGCAGCGTGGCCAAACCTACCAATTTTATGCATTGACTCTGAAAAATTGAATGATGTTTAAAGAAGGACCTGAAATGTAAGTGCTGGTTATTTTTCTTCTGGGGTTTACTGATCAGTGTGATAATTTTTAATTTCATTTAGTAATGACTCTAGAAGATTTTACCTTGACATATTTTTCATGACGTTTCATGATTTGCTGTTGGTTTCAAATGAAACTACAAATCTGGCATGTTTTACTGTGAACACTATTTTGTTTGTTTGTTTGTTTGTTTACCTTTTTTTGGTCTTGTTTTTTCTGTTTGACTGTCTTATGGAGAAAGAGAATCCTTCCCCGTTTCTGTCCTCAGATGACTCCCCTCCCCCCACCCCCGCAACACATTCGTTCTTTAATGTCCTTGTTCATATTAATCAAGGTGCTGACCAACTCAATACAAAGTTAAGCATGAGATCTAAAGCTCTCAAAAGTGCCCTTGAAGAGAAAACTCTGAAGAAGTGTTCATGAATTTAGTGAGCCTGGCAAAAGTTGAAAATGATTAATATATGCAATTTTGTCATCACCTTTATGAATAGAAAGTGTTGCATTGAATTTCTTTTATGTTAGGTTATAATGTTACATTGCAATGTTCTCTGATTAAATGTCCTCATCCATGCAGAGCATGTGAGTGGCAGCAAATCCTGTGCAAGATGCTGGAATTTACAGGGAAAGTCTCCCGGTAGATAACTGCTCACACTGGGATGTTTAGGAAAAGTCATGGGTTGAGGTGTCATGTAGTAATATCTGTGTTTTGTACATGTATGTACCTAGGAGCTATGTAACAATACATCTTAAATAATAACAAACATTTTTATTTAAAATATTTTAGACTGAAAACTGTATTTCAATCCCACTTTCTAAAATTAAAAAAAAAAATTATGATACTGATCTATATATTTTTCTTTTGTTTGAAAGATATCATTGGGACCGATGGGTAACTTTAAAATGAGAGCTTTGTACAAATATTGAAACACATGAGATCTAATGATTTAGAACTAATTAATCTTTTGAATTGAGCATATTGTCAAAAGGGATTTTTGAAGGGCAGTACCATTGTTCCATGATGAAACTTTCCTTCTTTGCCTTCTGGGCACCATCTTTAATTTCCATGTCTTCAAGTCTTGAAGAAGTTGATGTTAATGAAAGTATTCACTTGTCTGGTTGAAATAAAGCCTGTTTCTGTTGTGATTTGTTTTAGTGTATATGTCATTTTCATATCTTAACCTTTATGTCCATATTATCTGCTTTTCTATCATAAAATGAATATGTGTTATACTTTAGCTCTCTACGTTTCATAATTTGAAGCTTTCACATAAGCTTGGTAAGGTCCAAAACACTCTGTCTTCAGTTAAAGCTGTAGTGTAGCCCTATGCAAGGATTTATTTTTTTAATGTAGCTTTATTGTTCTTACACAACTAACTCCTTATTCCCAAAAGATCACTACTATATTTGATAATTCTGAAAGAGTTTCATAATTTGGTCATCACAAAAACATTTGATCAACTTCCACCTGGCTGAAAAAAATTCCAGAAACTAAGATGTTTTTGAAAAAGGTAAGTGTGAAAACCCACATATCGCCTGTGAGGGTACCTGTTTCAGATTGTTCTCTTCTGCCATTCCTACTCTCATCCATCAGGGAATAACACCCCTTGGATCATGGTTCTTCAAAATAAATCAAGGCATGTTAGTACCACTACACAATTTTTAAATTATCTGGAATCACTTGATCTCTCATTACAAATGTATATAACATGGGTTTAGCTAAGGAAATAAATTACTCCATTATACAAATATCAGTTATATGTTGGCTACTTATAGCCAGTCTTTTTGGTTTTTTTTATTTAAACAATGAGGGAGTAGTACCCAGAGGAATTTTTTTACATTCACTTGAATAACAGACACTTTGGCTCAACATCATGAAGAAATTTGTCAAGACTAAGAATGCTGAAGCTGAAACTCCAGTACTTTGGCCACCTCATGTGAAGAGTTGACTCATTGGAAAAGACCCTGATGCTGGGAGGGATTGGTGGCAGGAGGAGAAGGGGACAACAGAGGATGAGATGGCTGGGTGGCATCACCGACTCGATGGACATGAGTTTGAGTGAACTCCGGGAGTTGGTGTTGGACAGGGAGGCCTGGCGTGCTGCGATTCATGGGGTTGCAAAGAGTCGGACACAACTGAGCAACTGAACTGAACTGAACTGAAGGATGCTTATCTTGAACTCCATGAAGTCAGGGTGACCAGAAGATCCACAGCAGGACATCTGGTTGTGAGTCAGCTTCTGTTTGAATCCAGCCTATCCACTGATAAGCTGTGTGGGCAAGTAGTTAACCCTCTGTTTAAACCCGTTTTCTCATTCACACGTGTGCATATGCGTGCTAAGTTGCTTCAGTCGTGTCCAACTCTTTGTGACCCTATGGACCATAACCCACCAGGCTCCTCTGTCCATGAGATTCTCCAGGCAACAATACTGAAGTGGGTTGCCATGCCCTCCTCCATAAGATCTTCCCAACTCATGGATCGAACCCGTGTCTCTTATGTGTCCTGCATTAGCAGGCAGGTTCTTTACCACTAGCGCCACTCAGGAAGCTCTTTCTCACTTATAAAATGAGGCAAATAGTAGTTTTTACCTGTATATTTAAAAAGCTTAGCACAGAGGTTGATACACAGCATATACTTCATTAATGCCAGCTATGCTGGGGGAAAAAAAAAGATGTTTTTTTAAATGAACAGGTTAAATCGGTGATTTCTAAACTGGAATGTGGGGAACCCATTTTAGCATGAAAATACTACACAGGTCTCAATATGCTAGTCTACATCTACAGCCCACATCCACAATTCTGAAATCCCAAACTCTTAAAATTTATCTTGATAATTCATTTCACAGAAAAAGTTGACTTGAGCATTATTTATGACACTTTGGAGGTCTCTACACATTGCAAAGAAATTAATGTGGTTGATTACAAGGTACTGCCCCAGACCCTACTGCTGCTACTGCTGCTGCTAAGTCGCTTCAGTCGTGTCCGACTCTGTGCGACCCCAGAGATGGCAGCCCACCAGGCTCTGCCATCCCTGGGATTCTCCAGGCAAGAACACTGGAGTGGGTTGCCATTTCCTTCTCCAATGCATGAAAGTGAAAAGTGAAAGTGAAGTCGCTCAGTCAAGCGACCTCATAGACTGCAGCCTACCAGGCTCCTCCATCCATGGGATTTTCCAGGCAAGAGTACTAGAGTGGGGTGCCATTGCCTTCTCCACCAGACCCTACTAAGGGTGTTAATTAAGTAGGGAAGCATTCTGAATTTGAAACACATCTGGTGCCAAGAGTTTCAGTAAAGGAATTGTGGAAATATTTACTTGTATTCTTCAGTTTATGTATTCTTCATCTATCTTTACATGGATTCAGAATCCCTTTGTTGAGAACCATTGTTATAGGTAATTTATACTTGACATCATTAAGTTGTACAAGGAATATTAAGAAGTTATTTTGTGCCAGGAAGGAGCACTGAGTAGACTAGTAGGAATAGGTTATAATCAATGCTTGTCAAGTGTGGGAAAGACAGACGTCTTCAACCAACCATATAATTTCAGGTGTAATTCATTCATTTACAAATATGCACAGCAGTAAACAAAACTCAGACCCATCCTCAGAGAGCTTACATTCTGGAAGGGAAGACAGATAACATTACTAATCACATAATGTTATATCAGTATTACAAAGAGGAAAAAGTAAGACAGAGGGGCCAGAGAGCAAGGTAATTCTATTTAGAAGATGAAAAGGAGAAATTTCTTTGGTTAGAATGCTCAAAGACAACCTCTTAGGAGGTGATGCTGAAGCAGAGTTGAATAAAGTTGAGGACACACCATGGAAATACCTGGGAGAAATTCTTTCACTCCTGGAAAAATGTCAATGGAAGTGATAAAGAACTGTAAGGAGGCCGGTGTGCCTAGAGTCAACAGTGGGCAGAGTGGTGGGAAATGCAGTTCTAACAGTAGCCATGGGCTAGGTCCTGTTTGAAGTCCTCCAAGTGAGGGTAGAAATCTGCACTTCAAGGAAACATTGGTCCTCTCTCCTAGAGGAGGGTACAAGAGAAGTTTCCACAGTCTTAACCAACAAGCCCAGAGCACCGAGCAGACCAGGAGGGGAGGGCTGCCCAAGCAGAGAGAGCAGGGTGAGAGAAGCATTGAGGGAAGAAGCAGCCTTGCTTATTCAGGAAACTGGATGCCGTCTGCTTCAGCCGGGCTGTGGTTAGTGAGAGAGAAACCAGATACAGAGGAGAGGGCAACAGCCAGATTCTGAAAGGACTCGTATTCTGCATTAATAATGTTGGTCTTTTCTGTAGTCAGTGTGGAGCCATCAGAGAGTTTCAAGTAAAGTGAAACTAGAATTAATCTGGCTTCAAAGTGATAGTAGAGCAAAATGTCCAATTAACGTGAGTAAACCAGGTATTGTGCTTTTGAATACATACTATTCCATTATCGTGGTTACTTTATTTCCTCTACTGTGCCAGACCTCGTGCAGGAGCTGCTTCATGGACCACATTTCTCTGTAACTAAGATGGTTATATAAACTTGAGCATTTTCCCACAGGACAAAGGCTACAACAAGTAGCTACAATTCTGTTGTCGTTCTGTTTAGTAAGTAGGAAGGTTTCACCATCAGAGATTGCCATAAACTCCATTACTGGTAAGACCCGTTTAGAGAGAAGGCACTTTTCCTCCCAGTGATCAGAAGATGATCCTTCCAAATTTGTTGAAGAAGGTTTAATGAGTGCACATTTTCTACAGGGTCTTCTAGGTACTCACTCATTCTCTCTATTTACTTTTGACTGAAAGCCTATGATCCGGAAGGCACTGGGTAACATTAAGAATACATTATTTTATGAATAAGACAACAAGATCCCTCCTTTCATTTGGCTTCCATTCTGGTGAGGGAAAACTGACTTTAAGCAGAGACCAATAAATAAATGAGAAAACAATCAGATAGTGATAAATGCTACAAAAGAAACGGGGTGATGTGATAAGAAAGAAGACTTCCTTTAGTCAGATGGGTGTAGGGGTATGCTCCGTCGCTTCAGTCATGTCTGATTCTTTGCAACCTTACAGATGTAGCCCGCCAGGCTCCTCTGTCCTTAGGATTTCTCAGGAAACAATACTAGAGTGGGTTCTCATGCCCTCCTCCAGAGGATCTTCCCAACCCAGGGATCAAACCTGCATTTCCTGTGTCTCTGGCACTGCGGGCAGATTCTTTACCCACTGAGTTGCCTGGAAAATCAGATGGGCATGAAATACAAATATGAGTAAGTTATGGCCTCAGATTCTAAGGAATGCCAGTGAGTTTATCTTGCTTTCATTCATTACCACCACCTCCATGAAAATGAAGATATTTTGGGGAAGCAGTTTGATGGCTAACCCATTTCGTAAGCTTTGAGTATTTAATTTAGTTCACACATGTGTGAGCTTAGTTCTCTGACCAGGGCTTGAACCCACAACTCATGGAAGCGCAGAGTCTTAAGTGCTGGACTACCATAGAATGGCCTCATCTCAGAGTCTCTTATAAAGCTTCTTGAAAATTTAGAAATAAAAATTTAAGCAAGGATATATTATCAAATTTGAGAATGCTAATTAATTTGAGACATTCAAAATATGTGAAAATTGAACAATACATGTCTAAGTAATCAATAGGTCAAATAAGAATCACAAAGAAAACAGAAGATACACTGAAATGAATGAAAATTTCAACACAACATGCCAAAACTTGGTTGCATGCAGGTAAAGCAATGCTTGCTGCTACTGCTGCTAAGTCGCTTCAGTCGTGTCCGACTCTGTGCGACCCCATAGACGGAAGCTCACCAGGCTCCCCCGTCCCTGGGATTCTCCAGGCAAGCAATGCTTAGGGAGAAATTTATAGCTATAAATATTACTTAACCATAAGAAGGAATGAAAGACTGGTATCTATTACAACATGGATTAACCTTGAAACTACTATGCTAAGTGAAAGGGGCTAGTTTCAAAAGACAATCTGCCTTCAATGCAGGAGACCCAGTTTTGATCCCTGAGTCAGGAAGATCCCCTGGAGTAGGGCATGGTAACCCATTCCAGTATTCTCACCTGGGAAATCCCATGGATAGAGGAGCTTGATGGGCTACAGTCCATGGGGTAGCAGAGTGGGACACAACTGAGAGATTAAACCATCACACAATATAGAGACAGAAAGTTAATTAGTGGTTTCCTAAGTCTAAGGATGTGGGAGAAATGAGTTACTGCTCATTGTTAGGAGGTTTCTTTTCTGGTGACGAAAATGTTCTAAAATTGATTGAAGTGATGCTTGTACAACTCAGTTAGAAATCACTAATTATACACTTTAAATAAAGTAATTAAATGGTATGTGAATTATATTTCAGTACAGCTATTTTTCACAAATAAGTTACATTTGAAAGTTGAAAAAAATCCTTTATATATAGCACAAAAGTAAAATTATGTACGTTAATTGGATATTCTTTATTTTAACCTATGGTGTCATTTCAATTTCATAAAATACTCTACTCATTATATTTGGGAGTGCAAAGTTAAGTGGGCCTTTGGAAGCATCACTACAAACAAAGCTAGTGGAGGTGATGGAATTCCAGCTGAGCTATTTCAAATCCTAAAAGACAATGCTGTGAAAGTGCTGCACTCAGTATGCCAGCAAATTTGGAAAACTCAGCAGTGGCCACAGGACTGGAAAAGGTTAGTTTTCATTCCAATCTCAAAGGCAATGTCAAAGAATGTTCAAACTACTGCACAATTGCACTCATCTCACACGCTACCAAAGTAATGCTCAAAATTCTCTAAGCTAGGCTTCAACAGTACATAAACAGAAATTCCAGATGTTCAAGCTGGATTTAGAAAAGGCAGAGGAACCAGAGATCAAATTGCCAACATCTGCTGGAGCCTAGAAAAAGCAAGAGAATTGCAGAAGAACATCTGCTTCACTGACTACACTAAAGCCTTTGACTGTGTGGATCACAACAAGCTGTGAAAAATTCTTTTAGACATGGGAATACTAGACCACCTTACCTGCCTCCTGAGAAATCTGTATGCAGGTCAAGAAACAACAGTTGGAACCGGACATGGAACAATGGCTGGTTCCAAATTGGGAAAGGATTACGTCAAGGCTGTATATTTCACCCTGCTTATTTAACTTGTATACAGAGTACATCATGAGAAATGCCAGACTGGATGATGGAATCCAAGCTGGAATCAAGATTGCCAGGAGAAATATCAATAATCTCAGATATGCAGATGTCACCACCTTTATGGTAGAAAGTGAAGAGGAACTAAAGACCTTCTTGATGAAAGGGAAAGAGGAGAGTGGAAAAGCTGGCTTAAAATTCAACATTCAAAAAATGAAGATCATGGCATCTGGTCCCATCACTTCCTGGCAAATAGCTGGGGAAACAGTGGCTGACTATTTTTCTGGGCTCCAAAATCACTGCAGATGGTGATTGCAGCCATGAAATTAAAAGACACTTGTTCCTTTGAAGAAAAGCTATGACCAACCTAGACAGCATATTAAAAAGCAGAGACATTACTTTGCCAACAAAGGTCTCTCCAGTCAAAGCTATGGTTTTTCCAGTAATTATGTATGGATGTGAGAGTTGGACCATAAAGAAAGCTGAGTGCCAAAAAATTGATACTTTTGAACTGTGGTGTTGAAGAAGACTCTTGAGAGTCCCTTGGACTGCAAGGAGATCAAACCAGTTAATCCTAAAGGAAATCAGTCCTGAATATTCATTGGAAGGACTGATGCTGAAGCTGAAGCTCCAATACTTTGGCCACCTGATGCAAAGAACTGACTCACTGGAAAAGACTGTGATGCTGGAAAAGATTGAAAGTAGGAGAAGGGGACAACAGAGGATGAGATGGTTGGATGGCATCACTGACTCAATAGACATGAGTTTGAGCAAGCTCCAGGATTGGTGATGGACAGGGAAGACCTGGCATGGGGTCGCAAAGAGTTGGACTTAACTGAGCAACTGAATTGAATTATCATGTACGTTCCTTGAATCATCACATTTTCAGATACAATGCTGCTGCTGCTGCTAAGTCACTTCAGTCATGTCCGACTCTGTGTGACCCCACAGACGGCAGCCCACCAGGCTCCACCGTCCCTGGGATTCTCCAGACAAGAACACTGGAGTGGGTTGCCATTTCCTTCTCCAATAACTAAGTGCATTTAGTCAAATATCTACCATAGAGTTGACGTGGTAACAATAATGCCAACAAAAATAAATGCCAGCAGCCTCAGTCCCAGTTGTCTCCATTTTCTTTTTTTTAACAAATGAATTTCTCTTTTAATTTTTGCTCTTACAGCTTAAGAGTTTTAATTTTCCCCTTTGGTTGTAAAGCAACTAGAAAGAATTGGATCTTTTTAATATTAGACTTTTCCTTCTCTCTTTTCTTCCCTCCGCCTTCCCTCTGCTCATGAAATTTGCTGCTGCTATTCTAACCAGATTTGGCATCTAAAAAATTCATGCCATTTGGCTGCCATAATGTGTCTAATGAATTAGGTCTATTTTAGCATGTTCCATAGTGAGGCAGGTGGGACATGTCTTTTTCTGTTCTTTAAGAGATATGTAAATTGTAATTTTAAAAGAAAACTTAAATGTTGAAATAATTGCTTTTTCATTAACTACTCAAGTTAACTTACCCTGACTGGTTAATATTTTTTCATGGAATGTTCTCAGACTACATTTTCTAGTATTTATGTTGTGTGTATGTGCTTGTGTGTGTGTGTGTGTGTGTGTGTGCGCGTGCGTGCGTGCGTGTGTGTGTAGACATGGTGCACTGGAGAAGAGATAAAGCCCAGTGTTAACCCTGCCAGTAATGCATCTGGAATTTATATTAGAACTATAATTTACACAGAGTATATTTTTAAATTCAATACTTGAACAGTTTGTCAAACATCACATTATTTTAAAAATAGGCCAAGAGTATTTTTGTATTAAGTTCCACAAGTGTGTGGGTTGAAATTAGGCAAGTTAAACAGGATCGTGAATGTTAAACAGGAATATTTTTAAGCAGTCTCCTTTGGGGTTTGATTACTATTTATGTTGGAATTATAAATTTTGAAACAAGCAGTCACTCTTGTCTGTCTGTTCATGTGCCAACATCAACATTGAATTTATCAAGTAGTTATTTATGCAATGTTTAGACAAGCAAAATGAGATGGAAAAGGGAGGCAATTATCTGTAGATCCTACCCACACAGATTTCAGTGACAGCAGAGAAAATGGCTTGGTTGTAGAGAACAATTGAGTTTTGTTGACTGTACCCTGAATATTCAGTTAATTACACAATTCTTCCTGTGCTTTAGCCTGTGTTTCTACAGCCAATGCCTGACCTCGGCTGTCCTGACCTCACAGCCTCGACCACGGTCATTAATTAACCATGACGACTACTCAGCAAAATCAGGCTGGAGGAATATCTGTGGCCTCAGAGAACCTTAAGGACCATTTCATCTGTGGCATAATCTGTTTTCGTGGCCATAGAGAAAGACATGGAATATGACCAAGATATAACCACCCTTTGATATAAAAAAAATCAACCTTTCTAAAATGGTATATGACATTAAGATTTGCTTTAAAAAGAAAACACCAAATTGTGTCTACTTTTTGGATGCCAAGCAAATTCCAAATATATTTGCATACAGACTTTAAGATTTATCAACTCATTATATAATGCTGCTGCTGCTGCTGCTGCTAAGTCGCTTCAGTCATGTCCGACTCTGTGTGACCCCATAGACGGCAGCCCACCAGACTCCCCCGTCCCTGGGATTCTCCAGGCAAGAACACTGGAGTGGGTTGCCATTTCCTTCTCCAATGCATGAAAGTGAAAAGTGAAAGTGAAGTCGCTCAGTCGTGTCTGACTCTCCACGAGCCCATGGGACTGCAGGCCACCAGGCTCCTCCATCCATGGGATTTTCCAGGCAAGAGTACTGGAGTGGGGTGCCATTGCCTTCTCCATTATATAATGCTAACTACTGATTAATTATTGCTCATGGTAATTTTTTTTCCATGGTATAGTTTAATTATAGAACAAAGTATGAAATACCAGTCAGGAACAGTCTTTCAGTTCAGTTCAGTTGCTCAGTCGTGTCCGACATTTTGCGACCCCATGAATCACAGCACGCCAGGCCTCCTTGTCCATCACCAACTCCCAGAGTTCACTCAGACTCACGTCCATCAAGTCAGTGATGCCATCCAGCCATCTCATCCTCTGTCGTCCCCTTCTCCTGCCCCCAATCCCTCCCAGCATCAGTCTTTTCCAATGAGTCAACTCTTCGCATGAGATGGCCAAAGTACTGGAGTTTCAGTTTCAGCATCCTTCCTTCCAAAGAAATACCAGGGCTGATCTCCTTCAGAATGGACCGGTTGGATCTCCTTGCAGTCCAAGGGACTCTCAAGAGTCTTCTCCAACACCACAGTTCAAAAGCATCAATTCTTCGGCGCTCAGCCTTCTTCACAGTCCAACTCTCAATCCATACGTGACCACAGGAAAAACCATAGCCTTGACTAGACGGACCTTTGTTGGCAAAGTAATGTCTGTTTTTGAATATGCTATCTAGATGGCTGGATGGCATCACTGACTCGATGAATGTGAGTCTGAGTGACCTACGAGAGCTGGTGATAGATAAGGAGGCCTGGCGTGCTGCAGTTCATGGGGTCACAAAGAGTCGGACACGACTGAGTGACTGATCTGATCTGATCTGATCTAGGTTGGTCATAACTTTACTTCCAAGGAGTAAGCGTCTTTTAATTTCATGGCTGCAGTCACCATCTGCAGTGATTTTGGAGCCCCAAAAAGTAAAGTCTGACACTGTTTCCACTGTTTTCCCATCTATTTCCCATGAAGTGATGGGACCAGATGCCATGACCTTCATTTTCTGAATGTTGAGCTTTAAGCCAACTTTTTCACTCTCCACTTTCACTTTCATCAAGAGGCTTTTTAGCCCCTCTTCACTTTCTGCCATAAGAGTGGTGTCATCTGCATATCTGAGGTTATTGATATTTCTCTTGGCAATCTTGACTCCAGCTTGTGTTTCTTCCAGTCCAGCGTTTCTCATGATGTACTCTGCATAGAAGTTAAACAAGCAGAGTGATAATATACAGCCTTGAAGTACTCCTTTTCCTATTTGGAACAAGTCTGTTGTTCCATGTCCAGTTCTAACTGTTGCTTCCTGACCTGCATACAGATTTCTCAAGAGGCAGATCAGGTGGTCTGGTATTCCCATCTCTTTCAGAATTTTCCACAGTTTATTGTGATCCAAACAGTCAAAGGCTTTGGCATAGTCAATAAAACAGAAATAGATCTTTTTCTGGAACTCTCTTGCTTTTTCCATGATCCAGCGGATGTTGGCAATTTGATCTCTGGTTCCTCTGCCTTTTCTAAAACCAGCTTGAACATCAGGAAGTTCACGGTTCACGTACTGCTGAAGCCTGGCTTGGAGAATTTTGAGCATTACTTTACTAGCATGTGAGATGAGTGCAATTATGCGGCAGTTTGAGCATTCTTTGGCATTGCCTTTCTTTGGGATTGGAATGAAAACTGACCTTTTCCAGTCCTGTGGCCACCGCTGAGTTTTCCAAATTTGCTGGCATATTGAGTGCAGCACTTTCACAGCATCATCTTTCAGGATTTGAAAGAGCTCAACTGGAATTCCATCACCTCCACTAGCTTTGTTTATAGTGATGCTTTCTAAGGCCCACTTGACTTCACATTCCAGGATGTCTGGCTCTAGATGAGTGATCATATCATCGTGATTATCTGGGTCGTGAAGATCTTTTTTGTACAGTTCTTCTGTGTATTCTTGGAACAGTCTTTAAAAAGCAGCAAAAGTAGGCAACATAAAAGCCAGAGAATCTGAAAGGCATCTTCTTGAAGACACCAGGGAAAACATAATTTTGATATTCATTAATGACCAATTTCATTGAAAAATGAATTGGACATTATAGCCCTTATAAATGAAGCATAACTATTGTTATTCTAATTGTTAATTAGTTTTATTTATACTCTAGATTAGTTTTTAATTTATTTTTAATTGGAGGATAAGTGCTTTACAATGTTGTGATGGATTCTGCCACACCACAGCGTGAATCAGCCACAGGTATACGTACGTCCCCTACCTCTTGACCCTCCCTCCCACCCCCACCCTATCCCCCTCCTTGAGGTTGTCACAGGGCACCAGGCTGAGCTCCCTGTGTCGTACGACTGCTAATGTTCTAATGTCAGCTTATTGATTCAGTACTGCAAAAGAGAATCTGGAAGCAATAATGGAGTCTTACATTTCAACTCAGGGGAACTTAGTTTTGATCGTTCAAGTGGTAAGTTGCAAAACTATGGTAAAAGCTTCACCCAAAGCAAGTATGAGAAGTGGAAATTACACTTTATGCTTTTATTCTCATTTTTAATTCCTGAATAAATGTTGAACAACTGTTTAGGGAATATCAGTTAGGAAGGAGTCAATTTATTAGCCTGCTTTGAACTCTTTTGAACTCTCACAGTTTCTGACCTGGCACTGGATGGAGGGAGAGATTGGAACAGGGATGACCTTTAACATTCTTCCAAACCTGCGTTTGATTCTAAGAATCAGACACTGAGCCTGCCCTTTATAAAGTTATCACTTTTATGAGAAAAAAAAAGTGTTAACACAGAAAAAAGTTCATAACAAGGACAGCTCTGAGGATTAAGCCGTTCACGTGCCTGGCATTCCATGTATGTAACCTCCTTTAATGCACCCAGCATATGAGCACGGTGGGCATTCCTGTCTCCACTTCACAGAAAAGATCAAGGCTTGGAGAGGTAAAGGAGCATACCCATGATCATGTACCAGTCATCAAGAATCTTGAAATGGCCTGGGAAAAATCAAGGTTTTCTCTGAGTTCAAATAATCCAGATATTTGCTTCCATTTTCCAAAAGGGATTGTATATAGCACAATGCCTGATTGTGTAACTATCTCTGCTATCATCCATCTTATTGAAACTTTCTCATGCCCAGGCTCAGAATTTCACATGGGCTGATCTGAGGTCCCAGTCCAAGGGCTTTCCTTCTCTGTTATTCAGTTAATATTAACATTCCGCCCCGTGGCCTTCTCTTTTTCTTTTCATCATTCTTCCACCACACTTTACACAAACATTGATGCTAGACTTGTACATCTAGAGTTCTCATAAAACAGAAAACAAGAAACTTACTGACTTTTTTCTAAGGTTAAAATAATTTGTATTTCATCTGGTCCAATAAGAAATACTTGGGTCTACAAAGCACTGAGTTGTCATTGTGAAGACTCATGCCAAAGTTATTTTTGTAAAATGGAATAATTATTGACTTCTATATCAATTTCCTCTATTATGATTTGAAATAAATTCTATTCTCGTCAATCCCTTACACTTCTTAGCTCTGATAGGACTTAGAAAACTTATGTTTCTCATGAAACAGCTCATCTTGAGGTGATTTTTTAACCAGTTCAATTACTTTGAAAGACAGGTATATAGAAATTTTGGTATTTGGCTTTTAGTATTTCTCATTAGATTTAAAATATTTAGTTTCAGCAAGTAAACCTTTTTTCAATAGCTAATATTTAAATGACATACTATTTTTGTCTTGATTATGATTTATATTTGGAAGACCCTGTCTTCTAAATCCATTGCCATCCTTAAAGATAGTTAGAAGAGGAGTTCTTTATTGAGTTATTTTTATTCCTATTCAACATTTTTGTCCTTAGAAATGATGTAGGTCAAAGACAGTTTTCTTTTTTCAAATGAAATCCTACACTCTCAATAACTTAGCCCAGCATAATTACTAAAATAATTATAACATCTCAGATGTCAAGTGGTTTTTATAGAAGGAGATGCCAGAATATAGAGTATCTTAAAGTGTGGTGTAGGTCAACATGCCTCAAAATAACCTGGAGGGTTTGCTTAACATGACTATTTGCAAGGGTGGGGAGGTTGCTTCTCAGGTGGCGCTAGAGGTAAAGAACCAGCCTGCCAATGCAGGAGATGTAAGAGACACAGGTTTGATCCCTGGGTTGGGAAGATCCCCTGGAGAAGGGTATGGCAATCCACTCCAGTATTCTTGCCTGGAGAATCCCATGGACAGAGAAGCCTAGCAGGCTACAGTCCACAGGGTCGCAAAGAATCACACATGACTGAAGTGACTTAGCACACGCGCATGCAGGGCTATCTGCAAACCTCCCCCAGACTGCCTATGATTGAATCTCTGAGACTGCGGTCCCAGAATGCACTAAAAAAGATCTTCTAATTGTTAAAAACCTAAAATTTGAGACTCATTGTCTTAACAGTTATATTACCACTAACATTAAAAATCATCAGATCAGATCAGATCAGTCGCTCAGTCGTGTCCAACTCTTTGTGACTCCTTGACTAGACGAATATCCACACTTAAATGAGACTTCCTGATTTTCTGGCAGGTCATACCTAGTTGTAGGAAAGCAGCATTTTTTGATGATCAACTACGGGTTCAGATCAGATCAGTCGCTCAGTCGTGTCCGACTCTTTGTGACCCCATGAATCACAGCACGCCAGGCCTCCCTGTCCACCAACTCCCGGAGTTCACTCAGACTCACGTCCATTGAGTCAGTGATGCCATCCAGCCATCTCATCCTCTGTCATCCCCTTCTCCTCCTGCCCCCAATCCCTCCCAGCACCAGAGTCTTCTCCAATGAGTCAATTCTTTGCATGAGGTGGCCAAAATACTGGAGTTTCAGCTTTAGCATCATTCCTTCCAAAGAAATCCCAGGGCTGATCTCCTTCAGAATGGACTGGTTGGATCTCCTTGCAGTCCAAGGGATTCTCAAGAGTCTTCTCCAGCACCACAGTTCAAAAGCATCAATTCTTCAGTGCTCAGCCTTCTTCACAGTCCAACTCTCACATCCATACATGACCACAGGAAAGACCATAGCCTTGACTAGGCGAATCTTTGTTGGCAAAGTAATGTCTCTTTTATACCTAGATGCATACACAAAATAGCTTTTGTGTATGCTATCTAGGTTGGTCATAACTTTCCTTCCAAGGAGTAAGTGTCTTTTAATTTCATGGCTGCAGTCACCATCTGCAGTGATTTTGGAGCCCAGAAAAATAAAGTCTGACACTGTTTCCACTGTTTTCCCATCTATTTCCCATGTAGTGATGGGACCAGATGCCATGATCTTCGTTTTCTGAATGTTGAGCTTTAAGCCAACTTTTTCACTCTCCACTTTCACTTTCATCAAGAGGCTTTTTAGTTCCTCTTCACTTTCTGCCATAAGGGTGGTGTCATCTGCATATCTGAGGTTATTGATATTTCTCCCGGCTACCTTGATTCCAACTTGTGTTTCTTCCAGTCCAGCGTTTCTCATGATGTACTCTGCATATAAGTTAAATAAACAGGGTGACAATACACAGCCTTGACGAACTCCTTTTCCTACTTGTAACCAGTCTGTTGTTCCATGTCCAGTTCTAACTTGCTTCCTGACCTGCGTACAAATTTCTCAGGAGGCAGATCAGGTGGTCTAGTATTCCCATCTCTTTCAGAATTTTCCACAGTTTATTGTGATCCACACAGTCAAAGGCTTTGGCACAGTCAATAAAGCAGAAATAGATGTTTTTCTGGAACTCTCTTGCTTTTTCCATGATCCAGCGTCCGTGGTCAGGGGTGGCGACGAGAGGAGTTACCCGCGTCCGAGGTCAGGGGCGGCGGCAGGGAGGACCAATCCCACACCCGAGGCCAGGGGCGGTGGTCGGGAGGAGCAACCCCACACGGGGGAGGGCCTACAGGAGCTATCCCACGTTGAAGCTCAGGAAGGGCGATGGTGAGCAGAAACCCCTCGTCCAAGGTAAGGAGCAATGGCTGCGCTTTGCTGGAGCAGCCTTGAAGAGAACCCCATGCCCAACGTAAGAGAAACCCAAGCAAGACGGTAGGTGTTGCAAGAGGGCATCAGAGGGCAAACACACTGAAACCATTTTATGTATAGTAGTGTGCATGTGTCATTCTCAACTTCCCAGTTTATCCCTTCAACCCCCATATCCCCTTGTAATCAAGCTTGTTCTCTACTTCTGTTTTATAAATAAGTTCATCTGAAGCCGTTTTTTTTTTTTAAGATTCTACATATAAGTGATATCATATGATATTTGTCTGTGTCTGATATACTTTACTCAGCACGACAATCTCTAGTTCCATCCATGTTGCTACAAATGGTACTATTCTGTTCTTTTTATGACTGAGTATGTTCCATTGTATATATGTATCACATCTTCCGTATCCGTTCCTCTGGTGGTGGACATTTAGGTTGTTTCCTTGTTCTGGCCATTGTAAAATGTGCTATAATGAACATTGGGGTACATGGATCTTTCCAAATTATGGTTTTCTCTGAGTGTATGCTCAGGAGCAGGATTGCAGGATCATATGGTAGTTCTTTAGTTTTTTAAGGAACTTCTGTACTGTTCTCCATAGTGGCTGTACCAATTTACATTCCCACCAACTGGGCAGGTGGTTGTTGTTCAGTCACTAAGTTGTATCCAACTCTTTGTGACTCTATGGACTGTAGCATGCCAGCCTCCTCTGTCCTCCACTATCTCCCAGAGTTTGCTCAAACTCATGTCCATTGAGTCAGTGATGCTATCTAACCATCTCATTCTCTGTTGCCCCCTTCTCATTTTGCCTTCAATCTTTCCGAGCATCAGGGCCTTTTCCAGTGAGTTGGCTCTTCCCATCAGGTAGCTGGCCAAAGTATTGGAGTTTCAGCATCAGTGCTTCCAATGAATACTCAGGGTTGATTTCCTTTAGGACTGACTGGTTTGATCTCCTTGCAGTCCAAGGGATTCTCGGGAGTCTTCTCCAGCACAATTCAAAAGCATCAATTATTTAGTTCTCAGCCTTCTTTATGGTCCAGCTTTCACATCCATACATGACTACTGGAAAAACAATAGCTTTGAGTACACAGAATTTGTCAGCAAAGTGATGTCTCTGCTTTTTAATATGCTGTCTAGATTTGTCACAGCTTTCCTTCCAAGAAGCAAGCATCCTTTAATTTCATGGCTGCAGCACCATGTGATTTTGGAGCCCAAGAAAATAATGTCTCTCATGTTTCCACTTTTTTCCCCTTCTACTTACCATGAAGTATGGGACCAGATGCCATGATCTTAGTATTTTTAATATTGAGTTTCAAGCTAGCTTTTTCACTCTCCTCTTTCACACTCTTCAAGAGATTCTTTTGTTTTCTCTTCACCTTCTGCCATCAGACTGGTATCATCCGTATATCTGAAGTTGTTGATATTTCTCCCGGGAATCTTGATTCCAGCTTGGGCTTCATCCAGCATGGCATTTCGCATGATGTACCCTGCATGGAAGTTAAATAAGCAGGGTGATGATATATACAGCCTTGTCGTACCCCTTTCCCAATTTTGAACCAGTCCATTGTTTCATGTAAGGTTCTAACTGTTGGCTTCTTAATCCACATCCAGGTTTCTCAGGAGGTGGGTAAGGTGGTCTGGTACTCCCATCTCTTGGAATTTTCCAAAGTTTGTTGTAGTAGTACAACTACTTGATCCACATAGTCAAAGGCCTTAGTGTAGTCAATGAAACAGAAGTAGATGCTTTTCTAGAACTCCCTTGCTTTCTCCATGATCTAACAAATGTTGGCAATTTGATCTCTGCTTCCTTTGCCTTTTTTAAACTCAGTTTGTACATCTGGAAATTCTCAGTTCATGTACTGCTGAAGCCTACCTTGAAGAATTTTGAGGATAACTTTGCTAGCATGTGAAGAGTGCAGTTGTACACCAGGAGGGTCCCCCTTTCTCCTCACCTTCTCCAATATTGGTTATTTGGAAACTTTTAAATGATGGCTATTTTGACTGGCATGAAGTGATACCTCATTGTAGACCTGATTTGCATTTCTCTAAAAATTAGTCATGTTGAGCATCTTTTCATGTGCTATTTGGCCATCTCTTCTGTTTTAAAATAAGTAGTATTCCCCATGAATTGAGAAAAGAGGAACTGCTCTAAATTCTTCAGGCTCAGGAATGTCAAAGTTCCCAAATGACTGTGAGTCACTTATTCACTTAGGTATTTCTGTTTCTTTACAAAGCTCTATTAATTTCCAGCATATCCTGAAATCCTGTTATTTTGATAAACCAGTACCATATTAAATTAAAGATCATTAAAATAAACATATTGTTTTCACTCTTACTGCATAACTGCTAAAAATTTACTCCCTGGGGTCATTTATCTAGAACTAGAAGCATGTTTTCTTCCCACTTAATGAGGTGAAAATATAAAGGAGAAAAACCCACTTTTTGTTTTTGCTTTGTATACACTCTATTATTCTGAAAGGTCCATCATTCTGAAAGTTTAAAGTATATGAATCATTTCACTGCAAGTGTATATACACACGTCTACATCTACGTCTGTAGAGCTGTTTCATGACTTTAAATATGTGTTCACAGATTGCTATTATATCTTTTCATTAATAAATATTTATATTAAAAAAACTCTAAAAATAGGATACAAATGAACTTATTTCCAAAACAAAAAGAGACTCAGAGACATAGAAAACATACTTATGGTTACCAAAGAACAAAGGAGGGTAGGGGAAAGGATAAATGAGTAGTTTGGGGTTAACATGGGACTTAATCCCAGGTGGTAGTGTGGTAAAGAATCCACCTGTCAAGGCAGGAGACATGGGTTCAATCCCTGAGTTGGGAAGATCCCCTGGAGTAAGAAATGGCAACCCACTTCAGTATTCCTGCTTGGAAAATTCCATGAACAGAGAAGCCCAGCAGACTGCAGTTCATGGGGTCACAAAGAGTTGGACATGACTGAGCAACTGAGCTTGGGATTAATATACACACGCTGCTGCTGCTACTGCTGCTGCTGCTGCTAAGTCGCTTCAGTCGTGTCCGACTCTGTGCAACCCCATAGATGGAAGCCCGCCAGGCTCCCCTACCTCTGGGATTCTCCAGGCAAGAACACTGGAGTGGGTTACCATTTCCTTCTCCAATGCATGAGAGGGAAAAGGGAAAAGGAAGTCACTTAGTTGTGTCTGACTCTTAGTGACCCCATGGACTACAGCCTACCAGGCTCCTCCATCCATGGGATTTTCCAGACAAGAGTACTGGAGTGGGGTGCCATTGCCTTCTCCAATACACACGCTACACATATAGAACAGTTAACCTACAAGGATGTACTGTATAGCACAGGAAACTCTACTCAATATTTGTAATAACCTATGAGGGGAAAGACTTTGAAAAAGAATGTATATATATATACACATATATGTGTATAACTGAATCACTGTGCTATACAGCTATAACGAACATGATGAAAGTGAAATTTGCTCAGTTGTGTCCAGTTCTTTGTGACAAATGTCACAAAGACATGTCCATGGGATTCTTCAGGCCAGAATACTGGAGTGGGTAGCCTTTCCCTTCTCCAGGGGATCTTCCCGACCTGAACCAGGGTCTCCAAGGCAATGACACCCCACCCCAGTACTTTTGCCTGGAAAATCCCATGGACGGAGGATCCTGGTAGGCTCCAGTCCATGGGGTCACTAAGAGTCGGACATGACTGAGCGATTTCACTTTCACTTTTCACTTTCATGCATTGGAGAAGGAACTGGCAACCCACTCCAGTATCCTTGCCTAGAGAATCCCAGGGACAGGGGAGCCTGGTGAGCTTCCGTCTATGGGGTCGCACAGAGTCGGACACGATTGAAGCGACTTAGCAGCTCCTGCATTGCAGGCAGATTTGTTACCAGCTGAGCCACAAGGAAAGCCCAAGAATACTGGAGTAGGTAGCCTACCCCTCTCCAGCAGATCTTCCTGACCCAGGAATTGAACCAGGGTCTCCTGCATTGCAGGAGGATTCTTTACCAACTGAGCTATCAGGGAAGCCAAATGAACGTGATATTATAAATCAAATATATTTAAAGAAAGTAATTTTTTTAATTAAAAAAACTCTATTAAAAGCATGCTTTGATTAATTGTTTCATTTTTGGCAATTATGACCTCCTACAGCTTCCTTGTAGCACTTAAACAGAGTCAACAGGGAGTATACAAAATCCCCAAATGATTTTGACATTTGAGCCAAACACATCACTTGGGCCAAGACCCTTTGTTCTCACAATCGCAGCTGGCTGTTCTAAGAGTTGGCTGTCCACCCAGCCCACCAAGCAGGGGTGTTTTTCAAGACTATGAGGCACACATCTACTTCCAGCATCAACACTGCATAGTGATTGTTTCTCTCTCTTTTTGTTTGTTTCTTTTCCCCCATTATTTTCAATAAACCTGACTTTCCTGAAGGAAATGATTTAGGAAATAGGGATCATTCTTTCAAAAAAGTTAAAGCTAGCATTTTAATTCCCCAAAGGCAGGGACGATAAAGAACATTCCAATCACATGACGGCACCACATTTTTGTGTTTAAGTCGGAGTTATGATGATGATGATTAATAACACACACTAACTCAAAGAGTCAGCTGGCATGATTAGGAAGGGCAAACTTTTCTGGTTTAGTGAGGAAACCAAATAAGCATGGAATTGACCTTTGCATTCCATTCTACTCAAAAAACGTTTTTTTTAGCCTTTTAAAAACTCTTCATACTTCTTTTCCATATCATTCTTGCAATTAGATACTTTACAAATGTACTATTAACAAAGTTTCATCTTGGCAGCTGGTTTAAATATTTATTTAAGATATGCAGCAGTTGTGGCAGTCAGAATTTAAAACAGATGGCAGGACTATATTGGCACCCTGCGTTACTGGCAGAAGTGGACCATTTGAACTTTCTGAAAATTTTGCTGCTTTGAAGTTTGAGGGGCCATAATTTACCCTCTTTTCCTCTGTCCTTAGGGGAGCACAGAGCTGTTCAGGGACACTAAGTCAGAAATCATGACTCCGAAGACGTGTACATCTGTTGAGGAGAGTGAGTGTAAGCAGCAGGTACCCACAGGGTTCTCCCTTCCCCTCTCTTTCCAGCTCACTCATACTGTCAGGACACTTACTTGTTTTCTGAGTCTCTGGAGACTTACAGCTGGCACACATTCCCACACTGAGACAATTCAGGATAGAAGACTGTGTCAAGGCAAAATGCAGGGTCCCAGCGTTTCTCTGCCAACATCAGCTATTAATGATCCAAAAGTCCGTATCTTGGTAGAATCTTAAACATTCTAAAATTCAGCACAGGATCTGGCACCTGGTATTATCAGGTACTTAGTATATCTTGAACAACTGAATGTTTCCTTCAACTAGTCTTTCCTCAGCCTTTTTGTTTTTTTTAAATTGGAAGTATAGTTTATTTACAATGTTGTGTTATTTCAAACAAAATAACAAAGTACAGCAAAGTGATACAGATATATATATGTGTATATATATGTACACTTTAAAAAATTCTTTTCCATTATAGATTATTATAAGATATTGAATATAGCTTCCTGAGTGAAGTCAGAAAGAGACAAATGCTATATGATATCATTTATATGTGGAATCTAAAATAGGACATGAATGAACTCACCTATGAAACAAACAGACTCACAGAGAACAGACCAGTGGTTGCCAGGGGAACAGGGGTCAGGGAGCGGAAGTCTGGGATTAGGAGATGCAAATAATTATATATATATTTAGGTATAAGTGAATCACTTTGCACCAGAAACTGACACAAATTGTACGTCAAGTATATACTTCAATAAAATGAATTTAAAAAGTATAAATCACATTTGTTTTGCCAACTTAAAAATTATAAAAATAACACAACCTCCATGTAATCATTCAATAACACATCAAATAATTACCTATTTCCCCTTTTCCACTCTTCCTGTCTCCACAGAGGGAAGCACTGATGGCAGTCAGTACATACACTGCCAAGGTTTTCCGATTCATTTGCATTTATAGGTACTCATGGAAAGATATCATTTCAATAACATGTATTAATTATGGATGCATGTTAGAAATATAAAAATATTTTTATATTTATTAGGAATATAAAATATGCACGGGAAGAATAAATCTGAAGTTCAAGAGAAGGTTATGAAAGAGCTGCCCTCGGCTTTCAGCACGTGGAGCGTGAGAGTTCACGTTCAGCTATGTGTCTGCTGCTGACAGGAGAGAGTTCCTTTTAGAATACGAGCACCTGGGTCTCGCTGCTAGAAGAGGCGCCAACAAGACGCGCCCAGCTGCACTGACTGGACTTCATGGCAGCCTGTTTAAATTGAAGCTGCGTTCTCTGCACAGTGCGTTGGTTCCCATTGAACTCCAGCTCTGAAACCAACTTCTCTGGGAGGCTCCCTGCACAGCCCCCCTGCCCTGGCCTCCGCCGTGAAGTGTGTTGCCCTTCTCCAGTAGGCAGAGAACAGGCACGCTTGGTTTTCCTGTGCTTCGCTTTACTGCACTTCACAGGAGTTGTATTTTTTAAGAACTGCAGGTTTGCGGCAGCCCAGCACTGAGCAAGTCTACCTGTGACATGTTCCCAACAGGATCTGCTCATTTGATGTCTTTGTGTCGCATTTTGGTAATTCTCACAACACTTCAAACTTTTTAAATTATTATTATATTTGCTAGAGTGATCTGCTGACACTGATCGTTGATGTTACTATTGTAATTGTTTTGGGGGCACCGAGAACCTTATCAAAAAATGTTGTGTGCATTCTGACTGCTCTAACGACTGGCCATTTCCCATTGCTGCCCCTCTCCTTGGGCCTCCCTGTTCCTAAGAAACATTCCATAATGTTTCAATTGGCTGTGTTGAAATTAGGCCAATTATCAATCCTACAACAGCCTCCAAGTGACAGGAAAAGATGCCTGTTTCTCATTTTTTCCCACCATGCAGCTTGTGAGATCCCAGTTCCCTGATCAGGGATTGAACCCAGGCCCTCAGCAGTGAGAGTGCAGCGTCCTAACCACTGGACTGCCAGGGAATTCCCCAAAGATACATACTTTTCACTTTAAATCAAAAGCTAGAATTAATTAAGCTTAATGAAGGAGGCATGTTGAAAGCTGAGTGAATCAGTTACACATGTACACGCACATATATATATATATATCCACTCTTTTTAAAAAGATTCTTTTCCAATATAGGCCATTACAGAGTATTGAGTAGACTTCCCTGTGCTATACGGCAGGTTCTTATTTGTTGTCTATTTTATATACATAAATGTTTATATGTCAATCCCAATCTCCCAGTTTATCCCTCCCGCCCTGCCAAGAAAAGTTCTTAAAGAAAATTAAAAGTGTTACTACAGTGAACACAGAAATGATAAAAAAGTGAAAGTCTAATTACCGACATGGAGAAAGTCTTAGTGATCTGGATAGAAAATCAAACCATGCCGACATTCCCTTAAGCCAAAGCCTAGTCCAGAGCAAGGACCTAACTCTCTTTAATTCTGTGAAGGCTGAGAGAGATAAGGAAGCTGCAGAAGAGAAGTCTGGAGTTAGCAGGGATTGGATCATGAGGTTTAAGGGGGAAAAGCCATCTCTATAACATAAAACAGCGGCAAGGTGAAACAGCAAGCACTGATGTAGAAGCTGCAGCAAGTCCTCCAGAAGACTGAGTTGTGATAAGGGATGAAGGTGGCTACACTAAGCAACAGATTTTCAGTGTAGCTGAAATAGCTTTCTGCTGGAAGAGGGTGCCAACTAGAACTTTCACAGCTAGAGAGGAGAAGCCAGTGTCTGACTTCATAGCTTCAAAGGAGAGGGTGACTCTCTTGTTAGGGGCTAAGGCAGCTGATAAGAGTTAAAGCCAATGCTCATTTACCATTCCAAAACCTGGAGCCCTTAAGAACCATGCTGAATCTACTCTGCCTATGCTCTGTAAATGGAACAGCAAGCCTGGATGATAGTACATATGCTGACAACATAGTTTACTGAGTATTTTAAGCCCATTGTTAAAAACTACTTCTTCAGAAAAAAAGATTCCTTTCACAATATTACTGCTCATTGACAAGACACCAGTCATCCAAGCACTTTGATGTATATGTATAAAGAGATTAATATGGTTTCACACTGTGACGCAACATCCATTCTGCAGCCTAGGGATCAAGGAGTTGTTTTGACTGTCTTATTATTAAAAAAAATACATTCCATGAGGCTATCACTACCATAGATAGTAATTACTCTGAGTGAATGTGGGAAAAGTCAACTGAGAGCCTTCTGGAAAGAATTCAGAGTATGAGAATTCACTCCTTTTCACGGTTAACTAAATTACTTTGTATATTTTATTTGCAATTTATTGGAGGTATATGGCCAGCTGCCTGATTTTACCACTAGATGGCATCGCTTTCTTGGGCATTTCTTGGTCTGTCCCAGTATTAGTGAAATTAAACTGTACAACCATATCAGTTCAAGAACTGCTTTCACTGCAAAGCCAGCTGACTTCTAATCAATCAGCCATTATGGATGCTTTGACACCACAACATACAACAGGCCATGAATCTGGCCATTGTATGCTGTTACAAGTAACAGCGGCTTCTGCAGAGGGAGATACTACTTTTCAGATGTGGTTTTTAAATATCTATTTCCTACTGAACTATTAAAGCTTGAATCTGTTTGTCAAGCTGGCAATAAATGAGAAAAACCCTGTCGAGACAGGAATAACAAATTATGATGAGGGATTTTGTAATGTCATTGTGAAATCTATCAATACTTGATTATACATCTGACTCAACCTATTACCTAAAGGAGCATGGGCAAACCCCACTGGACTTGCTTAATCCTCTAGAAAGAGATGAAAGTAGATTAAAACCTTCCTTATGGGATTTTATGAGTATCAAATAAAAATGTCTGCGAAACTACACTGTAATCTGGGAAACATTGCTCATTGTGACTAATTTTGAGGACTTAAAGATTCATACTCATTGGTGTTTATATTATGCATACAATTGTTATTTTCTTTAAGGTAGTCAGTGTAATTAAGCTCAAGTCTTCTCATGAATTTTAAGTTTAAAAAGCAACTCCACTTTGAGTATCTTTCTGAGATTATTTGGAGAGAGTGGTCTGAGAAGATTCTGTGATGAATTCTAGCACTTTTAAGTAAGTGAACTTTGTGCTGGATACTCCTAATTTGTTTAGTTATAAGAGGTAACTTTGACTTGATGGAAATATATTTTGGATGAGAAGCATCTGTCCTCTCTGGTGGTAATAATCCAGAGCTTCTTTATACCTTTAGTGCCAGTTGACACAAAATAACCCTTAGATATATAACGACAGATAAATAAGTTCCATTTCCTAAAGAGAGTGTATAGGGTGAAAGTCATTCAGTCATGTCCGACTCTTTGGGACCCCATGGACTATATATATACAGTCCATGGAATTCTACAGGCCAGAATACTGAAGTGGGTTGCCTTTCCCTTCTCCAGGGGATCTTCCCAACCCAGCGATTGAACCCAGGTCTCCCGCATTTCGGGGAAGGCAATGGCACCCCACCCCAGTACTTTTGCCTGGAAAATCCCATGGATGGAGGAGCCTGGTAGGTTCCAGTCCATGGGGTCACTAAGAGTCGGACACGACTGAGCGGCTTCACTTTCACTTTTCACTTTCATGCATTGGAGAAGGAAATGGCAACCCACTCCAGTGTTCTTGCCTGGAGAATCCCAGGGACAGGGGAGCCTGGTGAGCTTCCGTCTATGGGGTCGCACAGTGTCGGACACGACTGAAGCGACTTAGCAGCAGCAGCAGCAGCAGCAGCTCCCGCATTTCAGGCACGTTCATTTCCTATAGTTCTCCTTTATTTGACTAGGATTTTCTTTAGGGTAACAATAATTTTATTCTTTATTGAATTCTTACTACCAAATTTAGTGCCTGACCATCAAAAACAAAAGAGAGTGTTGGTTGGATGCAAAATGAACAAATTACTAGATACAAATATTGCTATTAAAGATGCACAAAATATAGGTTTAAAATAGTTTATGTTTTAAATTATTAACAGCTTCTTTCAAAATTACCCATTCTCCCCTAGTTGACCTGGTTGCTTAATTAAAGCTTCCCAGACAGTTAACATCTTTTGACAGATAAAAATCAAAGCAAGTAGGCACTATTCAGAGGTTGGTCTACAAATGAGTCATGTGACCTAAATTTCTTAAAATGTAATAAATACAGAATTCTCTGCATGGGCAGGAAGCACTAGGATCTTGAAAACAGAACAGGCAGAGACTTGGGGACAAATGGATGAAATGAGATAACACAGACAAAGCACTCAACTCAGTACCTGGCTCCCAGCACCTCTGTGCTAATTAGGAAAAGACCCTTGGGCTACAGTTGGCAAGCTGAAGGTGGACTGGATGATTGTCCCCAAGTTCTCTTGGGCCACCACCCTGCACAACACACAACCTGCAGAACAACTTTTGGAGGCCCTTGGGCTAGCTTTTGTCATCAGGAGACAGCATGACAGAGTAGTCACCTTTCCTCAGTTAACCAGTGGGACATAGTAGCAGAGTGATCTTTCTATGGCTTTGCTCACTTGTGAGATGAGACAGTACAGGTACTCACTTCACTGGGTCACTGTGCAGACGGAACCAGTGAACAGATGTAAAACACATAGACACGTGCATGGCACATGTATATATTTCTCAGAATGTTAGGTATTATTATCAATATTGAACCAGTTCTCAATAACAGACGAGGCAAAGCGGTATCAACTCTTTGATGACCTTGAGGCCTGGGGTTTAGGACAGTTAGGCTTTGAAGGAAGGGTTGCTGCCCTCACAAAGCTCCTGGTCTTACAAAGGAGTATGAGCAGTTAAACCCTACAGAGAACCATCCAAATTTAGGGCTGTGAAATTCTTCCTCAGAACTCCATGATCTTGGAAAAGGAAACGGCAACCCACTCCAGTACCCTTGCCTGGAAAATCCCATGGACAGAGGAGCCTGGTAGGCTACAGTCCATGGGGTCTCAAAGAGTGGGTCGCAAAGAGTCAGACACAACTGAGCAACATCACTTTCACTTTCCTCACCTCCTACTCTTCTCTGTCTATAAAAGAAACTGGCATTCAGACCCAGATATAAGATGATACACTGGGGCACTAGCCTGCCATCTTCTAGGACGCCTAGCTTTCCAAATAAAGTTGTATTCCTCGCTTCAAAAAAAAAAAAAAAGAACTCCATGATCTTATTCACCACCTTCATCCCAGTGAGTTCCATCCATATGTTCAATACATACTAGTTGGTGAGTTTTATGATAAAATTAAAAATGTCTAAACTCTTTGCTCTCCATCCAGTGTTGTCAGCTGGTTTGACAGTTGACACCGATAGTTTATTCTGAAGTCAAATGAGGCAGGTTTCTCAATCTCTTCTCTGAGAAGGTTAAAGCGTCTGCCTCCAATGCAGGAGACCCGGGTTCAATCCTTGGGTCAGGAAGATCCCCTGGAGAAGGAATTGGTAACCCACTGCAGCACTCTTGCTTGGAGAATCTCATGGACGGAGAAGCCTGGTAGGCTACAGTCCACGGGGTCACAAATAGTCAGACCCAACTGAGCGACTTCACTTTCACTTTCCACATACTGAAGCATTCTTTAAAAACCTTCCAGATTGAACTTTTAATTAATTAATTTGAAGTATAGCTGATATACAGTAGTATATTAGTTTTAGGTGTACAACAAAGTGATTCAATATTTTTATAGATTCTATCCACTTAATTACAAAATAGTGGCTATGTTTCCTGTGCTGTACAATTTGTCCTTGTTGTTTATTTATTTCATACCTAGTAGTTCTTATTTCTTAATCTTCTCCCTCTAACTTGCCCCTCCGCATTCCCTCTTCTTTCTGGGAACCTCTACAGTCTGTTCTCTGTATCTGTGTAGGCACTTCAGTCCAGTTCAGTCGCTCAGTCGTGTCCGACTCTTTGCGACCCCATGGACTTCAGCATGCCAGGCTTCCCTGTCCATCACCAATTCCTGGAGTTTGTTCAAACTCACTTCCATCGAGTCGGTGATGCCATCAACCATCTCATCCTCTGTCGTCCCCTTCCCCTCGTGCCTTCGATCTTTCCCAGCATCAGAGTCTTTTCCAGTGAGTCAGTTCTTCGCATCAGGTGGCCCAAGTATTGGAGTTTCAGCCTAAGTGGTAGCTCAGACCGTAAAGCGTCTGCCTACAATGCGGGAGATCCGGGTTCGATCCCTGGGTCAGGAAGATCCCCTGGAGAAGGAAACAGCAACCCACTCCAGTATTCCTGCCTGGAAAATCCCATGGACAGAGGAGCCTGGTAGGCTACAGTCCATGGGGTCGCAAAGAGTCGAATAAGACTGAGCGACTTCACGTTCACGTTCACGTGGGCACGTAGGTTAAGTTTTAATGCTAACCACAAGGGGGCAGTATTCAGCCACCTATCCCTGCCCTGGCGCCATTAAGAAACCTGATTTTCAGAGCTTTTTTTTTTTTAAAAAAAAGACTATCTTAGTAAAAGAAGCAAACTCATTATTTCTTTAAGACTCAGGCTTATTGTTTTTCTTCATTACTGCCTGGAATATATGCCTATCCTTCTGTAGAAATAAAGTTGAAACCTAGAAGCCTGACTGTACTTGTACCCAGGACATGTTAATAGGGAGTGATAATGAAGGCCAGGGAAGCCTGGCTTGCTGCAGTCCATGGGGTCACAAAGAGTCAGATACGACTGAGAGACTGCACAACAACAAAATATTTAAACCAAAGCATTTTAAGCTGGCTCTACTGGGTAACATAAAATACAATGATACTGCAATTAAGGTGGTTGTCTGGGTCCTCTTAAACACTAATTTGCTCTGTTTATCATCATAGATCCTTTCCAAAGTTAATCGCTAATCCTGAATACTTCATTCCACAAGTATTTACTGAATACCTCTATGTGCTAGGGATTTTTCTGGGGATTTGCTGGAACCCAGACAAGGACTGTACCTTTGTGTTTAGACTGGTAATACTCTTGTCAGGAGAGGGAGGGAGGGATATACCTGCCTGCAGAGGTTAGACTCCTTTGAAAGAATATCTTAAAATGTTTAGATTTATTAAGATGCAGGGGGATTTAGAGATTTCCTAGTGGGAACTCAGATGACTAAAGGGACCAGATGGATAAATAAATAAAATGGTCCAGGTAGGGACTGCAATTAGGTGAAGAACAGGTGTCCAACTTAAAGACCACTCTCTCCTCAGCAGTTCAGGCCAGAATTTTCTTCTTTTTTCACAAAACCCAAACAAGACCGGCTCCCCTTGACACACACACACCTTCTCCTAAAGTTAGCAGACAGAAAAAACTGCTCTAGGGAAAGTCAGAGAACCAGAAGGGGCAAGGGGCCAAGATAAACCCCCCTGTCCTACACCCTTAGTGAATGAGTGTGTGTGTGTGTGTGTGTGTGTGTGCGCGCGCGCGCGCACGCGTGCACGCACGTGCACTCAGTCCTGTCTGACTCTTTGCAGCCCCATGGACTGTAGCCCATCAGGTTCCTCTGTCAATGGGATTTTCCAGGCAAGTATACTGGAGCGAGTTGCGATTTCCTACTCCAGGGGATCTTCCCAACCCAGGGCTCAAACCCATGTCTCTTGTGTCTCCTGCATTGGCAGCAGTTTCTCCACCCTACCTCCCCCCACCCCAAATATTTTTTTAAACAAATGCATTCAACCAGAGCCATGATAAATATTGAGCAATGCAAGATCACGATATGAACAGCAGCCAAAGGCTATCGTATAGGTGAGGTCTCTGTTTCTCTTTCCTCAAGGAATTTTCTAGACCATCAGGAGATCTTCCCTTTCTGAGCCTGGTTCTTCTAAATTTCCTGTTAGATTTCAGCAGGAACAGGGCATGGGGCGTAACCATCTTCAGATGCCCTCAGAAAAGAAATGCAAAGGGTTAGCAGTGTCTTCCTCCCTAGTTATTAGTGAATGTGAGGATTTGAGACAGAGGCAGGGAGTCTCTGGAGCCAGACATTTCAAGGGAATTCAGATGTTGATCTTTCAAACAGAAGCTAGAAATCTGGAGTTTTATAGGAAATCTCTCAATTTTAGACAGCTGTCAATGAATTACTGTTGTGAAGGCCGTTTTAAGCTGAGAGCTAAATTTGCCTACTGTCCAATAATTTAACCTCTAACCTAATTAAATCCTTCAGTTTTACAGATGAATTAGCAGGCCCAGAGAATTTAATGACTTGCCCAACATCATCACATAATCCATAATTTTTTTTCCCACTAAGTCATAAAATAGCTGAAAAAAGTGGAGGAAACATCTGGCAACTACTGTCAACTTTAAATAAAAGGTATGTATCGGACTTCCCTGGTGGCCAGTGACTAAGACTCTGTGCTCCTGGTGAAGGGGGCCCGGGTTCAATCCCGGTCTGGGGACTAGATCCCACATGCCGAAACTAGGAGTCTGCAAGCTGCAACAGATACCTGGTGCAGCCAAATAAGCCAGTCAATATTTTGCAAAAAAGGTAGGTGTGAAAAGAGCCAGCTACTTGGCAATGTTGGTGCTGAGACAATTCGGAAGAGTATGATTTATACTAACAGTGAACATACTACCTGACATGGAAAGTGATGATGACTGCAGAGGGACTCATGAGAAAAGAAGAGGCGCACTACTCCGGCTGCCATGGGTTACAAATTGGCACACGGTGTTTCCATCAAATATGAGTAAGTAACTGTAAACACAGCAGGATACTGGAACACAGCTGCAGGATTGCATATCATGAAATTCTGGGCAAGTCAGACATTCTATTATTTCACAAATCTAATAAGAGAAGTGCATACGGATTTTACTATTAAATTAAGAAAAAAATGGCTCAGTATCACCCAGGAAATACAATAAACATGTAGCTATGGTGAAAGAGCTCTAACAAATGAGGGGATGAAGGAACATTCAAGTGAAGGCAGCTGAGACTTCAAATTCTGGGGCCATTTCAAATGCGTCCAATGGTCATTTCATGGAACTAGGGATTAAAATATTTTACACCACTCAAGAAAGTGCTATATATATTTTTTTTATTGCTCACTACACGGCTAATTCTTGTGCCAAACTGACATTCCAAGAGGACAGCCAAGTACTGACTGATGGCACCATCTGGTTTTGCCAAGGCGTGCTCACCTCCCGTCGACCATCTCCAGATTCTGTTAAGGCAGCGTGGGTGTCTACGTTGTTCATGGTCATGATCCCAGCTCAGTTCCTGGCAGGCAGAAGGCCCTCCATAACTGTTTAGCTAGGCTGACTTGGCTCAGCTGAAATGGAAGGATCAGAAGTAGTTGGAAGGGAGCTGAGAGGTGGTTCTCATCATCCTCGCCCACTCCCACCCTCCCAGCATGACCCCCGCCCCTCGTCTCCCACGTCCGCCTCCGTCGGGGATGGGAAATGCAATGTGCTGCTAGCAAGCAGCCAAATCTAATTCAATAACCCTGCCTTAGACCCTCTCCAGATGATGCTAACGCCAAACTAGACTGTCATAATGTTCTTGGCCAGAAGCCTAAACTCTGGAAATGAGATTACATGGGCTTTGTATGAGTTTTAATATAACCATAACAAGTATTAATAATGCATGTTGTATAATCAATTGGCATTCTCCCTCAAAGAACTGCAACTCTTATTTCTTACTTTGATACATTCATACATACAGATAAACAAGAATACATCTCTCTTCAACGGGGCAAAGCAACCTCTTAGCTTCACAAAACTTTCCCAACGACAACGTGGTCTAACGGTACTAGGCTGGAAGAGCATGGGCTTGAGAATTTCAGATCACCAGTCATCAATGCAACTCTGGAATGAAGTTTAATTCCTGAATGAACACTGTTACCCCATCCAAAATGCCTAACTTGTCTGTCTCAGGGACTCCACACCTTGAAAGCTTTGACTCCTTTTAACCATTAATTCATTCAATAACTGAGTTCCTAATATATGCCAAGCACCAGGCTAGGTTTACAGGCACAGTGGTGAGCACAACCGGTGTAGTTCCTATTCTCACTGAGCTTTTAGTTGAGGGTCAAACAAAATGAAAGCAAACAGCAACAAAAAGTTGCAAAAAAAATTATGAAGGGGGAAAAAAGTGCTAAGAAGGAAAATAATGGAGAAGGGAGATTGAGTTTAAGTTAGAATGGTCTGATAAGACCTCTGGGGAGGGGATATTGAAGCTGAGGTCTTTGCAAAAAATGATGAAGAGCTTTCCAGGCAAGAGGAAAAGACAAAAGCAAAAGCCTCTGCCTCCTTGGCTTGATGCAGAAAAAAAAAAAATAATAATAGACATGGGGAATATGGCACAAGAGGATGCAGAGCCAGGCAGGGGCATGGCATACTTATGGACCATGGTCAGAGGAGCCCAGATTGGTACTTTGAGAACCATAGAAAAGTTTTAAGCTGTGAGGCAATGCGATCTAAGTTTTATTTTTTAATTTATTTTTAATCTGAGTTGTGCTGGATCTTCACTGCTGTGTGCCCGCTTTCTCTAGTTGTGGCGAGTGGGAGTTACTCTCTGGTTGCAGTGGGCCAGCTTCTCACTGTGGTGGCTTCTCTTGTTGCACAGCGTGGGCTCTAGGCGCATAGGCTTCAGAAGTTGCCCCACATGAACTCAGTAGCGGTACACTGGCTTAGCTGCCCTGCAGCAGGAGGGATCTTCCCAGACCAGGGATGGAACCCATGGCCTCTGCGATGGCCAGTGGATTCTAAACCCACTGGACCTCCAGGGAAGTCCTAATTTAAGTTTGAGAAAAGTTTCTTAGTGTTCTCATGAGAATGGACTGATTGGCAGAAGCTTAGGGCAGAAACAAGTAGATGGGTTAGGATGCTATAGCAGGAATAAGCAGAGAAGATGGCAGACTGGATTAGGGTGTTGGCAGTGCAAATGGAGAAAAGGGAGGCAGATTTTGAGCTATATTTTGATGAGATAATTGACAGGACTTACAGATGGATTCGGAGAAGGCAACGGCACCCCACTCAAGTACTCTTGCCTGGAAAATCCCATGGATGGAGGAGCTTCGTAGGCTGCAGTCCATGGGGTCGCTAAGAGTCAGACATGACTGAGCGACTTCACTTTCATTTTTAACTTTCATGCATTGGAAAAGGAAATGGCAACCCACTCCAGTGTTCTTGCCTGGAGAATCCCAGGGACCGGGGAGCCTGGTGGGCTGCCGTCTGTGGGGTCGCACAGAGTCGGATACGACTGAAGCGACTTAGCAGCAGCAGCAACAGATTGATGTGGGAGGTAAGATTACTTAAGACTTCTAAAAGAAAACTTAGATTTCTGGCTTGACAAATGGAATGAACTGGAAGTCCAATACAACAAAACCATAAAGGAGAACTATTTTACTCAAAGAGGCAGAAAAGGGAAATAAGGTCCGGTCCACTGGGATGCCTTCCCCCTTTCCAACTATCCTTGGGTCTCCCTAGAATACCTAGGTCATGATTCTCAAATTTAGGACTCTGGATCATTTGGAAAGATTACAGATGTACCTGATCCTTCATGCAGTTTTTCTGGAGCACAGCACTTGGAGCAGGTACACACCAGGTTAACGAAGATGAGTCTGCTTACAAGTACACTGCCTTCAACTAACCTTCACAAACACTCTAAGCAGCTGGAAAGCAGTTTGCTGGCAGACTTTTGGTTTCTTTCAACAAACGTATAAAAGCCAATGGGGCCTTTTTTTCACTTTGTGCTTTTTTATTCTTCACATTCTACTGAAATAAAATATAACCAATGACTATTATTTATATTGCTAGAAACTCTTTGAGTGGTTCTTCCAGTGGTTGGGATGAATTGTATTTTCTTCACTTAATGATGCTATCATGGCATCATCTATAATCATGAGACTAATTCAGAGGGATGTATAAATGTGTCTCTGATGAAAAACCAGAAACAGCAGCACCCAGTTAGTACATGTTAATTTATGTAACACTTAAAAGATATTTTAGCACAGAAACTAAACGGGGGTGTGGCCACACTTTGTTTACCTTGATGCCTTATCTATCTGGGTTGGCTTTATCCTCATCAAATAGTTTGTTCACTTTGCACTTTCTGAATTTATCAAAATGAATAAAGGTGAAGCAGGAACTTGCTAATTAATCCATTACGAAGATCAACAGAGAGAGTCGAAAAGGGTAAATCAGCCCCAAAGCTCGCTGATTTTTTTTTTTTTTTTGCAATTAAAGTCTAATTGGTCTTCATTGTGTTTCTGATGTTAGCAGGTGAGCTGTCTAGTTGGAACCATGCGCCTCTTCAAATGACTTCCAGAAGCCCTCCGGGAGCAGGTCCTGCTTATTCTCACTCACTCTTCTCCTGAAAGAGAAAGTTTCTATTCTGCTCCTGTACACCTCTCTTAGCCCTGAATGGTTATCCCTCTCCTGTGACTCGTGTAGCACTCGCTCCATGCTGCTTAGCTGTCAGCTACGCATCTTCCTTATCTCCCCCACTAGACATTGCGGGCATTCCCCAAGGTCCAGGCCTTGTCCTTCTGCTATGGTTTCATCTCAGCTCTCTTGCACTGAAGATTTTCAAGCCTTATCTCTAACTCTGACCTTTTCTCCTGGCCCCTGCCCTAAATTTCCAGCAGCCTGATGGGTATTTCACACCCATGCCAAGCTCCACGTGTATACTGAACTGTTCACCAACTGCTACCTCTTAACCCCTCTCTCTGTTGATGATCACCGTCCTCCCAGCTGGAGACACACGTGCTTGTTCTGTCTCTTTCACTCCCTATCTAATCAGTCACTTTGTCCTATTGATTTTCCCTGTTCTCATCAAAAAGACTTATTTACTCACCGCCAAACACACCTTGCACTTTCTCACTGCTAATGTTATTACCTGCAGTTTCACACGACCACGAGGGCCTTCCTATCTGCTTACTGTCTTGCTCCAAGGAGTTCCAGAACCACCTGTAAAGTCAGCATTTACCTAGTTTCTGTCCCAAGCGTTTGGAGTCTCCTCTGAATTCTAGCAGAGAGTCAGACACAACCTAGCGACTGAACAGCAACAAGTGGGTTAGAGCAAACATTGACTTCCTTTACCAAAATGATCATGCACCTTATCTTTCTGAAGTGGTAGGTTGTGGTGATGGAGTTTTTGAAATCTTTTATTGTTATTCAGCTTCTCTCATTTGCATTTCTACTTCAACTAGATTGTAATTCCTTGATGACAGGAACCCTGTCTTAAAATACTATTGTACCATGCACAGCCTAGACACTCAAAAACACTGGTTGCTTTATTTATGGTTGATTTGTCTGATGATAGAAATAAAGAGACACACACTGTCGTTCAGTTTGCAATTCGATCGCTCATTAAATTGGCCCATTAAACACAAATACTTTCCTTTTTCTAATATATTGCTCACAACAGGGTTTTTTTCCCCTTCGAGTCATTGAAAAGAGCATAATAGCATGATAAACCGTGGGGAAGAAAGACTTCTGATAGATATGTTTGCAAAAACTTTTCTCTTATACTATTACAAGGTAAATACAAGATCTGCAGATGTTGTGAATTTATATTACTTATCTCTTGATTAAATAATGCTGCATGACAAACCACCACAACCCCACAGTGGCTACAATGCTGCTGCTGCTGCTGCTAAGTCGCTTCAGTCGTGTCCGACTCTGTGCGACCCCATAGACGGAAGCTCACCAAGCTCCCCTGTCCCTGGGATTCTCCAGGCAAGAACACTGGAGTGGGTTGCCATTTCCTTCTCCAGTGCATGAAAGTGAAAAGTGAAAGTGAAGTCGCTCAGTCCTGTCCGACTCTTAGCGACCCCATGGACTAGAGCCCACCAGGATCCTCCGTCCATGGGATTTTCCAGGCAAAAGTACTGGGGTGGGGTGCCATTGCCTTCCCCGAGTGGCTACAATAGGAAACCTTTATGTTTGAGCCTGTGTAGGTTGGCTGGGCAGTTCTACTGATCTGAGCTGGTCTAGATGGGCTCACTGGTATACCCAGAGCCTGCCGTGGGGCTAGCAGCCAGCTTTGCTAATCTTGGCTTGGCTCTCCTGGTGTCTGGGGACTTGGCTGGGGTGACTGAACTGACTGAGCTTGTTCCCATGTGTTTGCTCATCTTCCAACAGGTTAGCTCAGGCTCATTCTTGTGGCGATGAAGGGTACTGAGAGACAGAGCCAGTGGGGGCATGGCCCCTAAGGTCTAGACTCAGTATTGGCCCACCACTCTTCCTTCCCACTGGTTAAAATAGTCACTGGACCAGCCCTGATTCAAGGGATTGGGGAAACAAGGCCCCACTTCTTGATGGTTGGAGCTAATTCACATTGCAAAGGACATGGAAACAGGAATGGAGAATACCAGCTGTTTTTGCAATCAGTCTACCCCAGAGTAAACAGACCTGGCTTCATATGCCAGCACAGTTTTCTACTTGCATAATATTGAGCAATTTATTTAACCACTCTGAGCTCTGTCCCGCAATAGGAAAATAAGTCCTGTGAGCATAGAAGGAAATCTATACCCAGAGTCAGGGACATTAAAGGAACTCAATAAATATCAATAAATTCCTCACAACTCTCCCAACAGCTGTTCAGATAAGGAAAAGAGGTATATAACATCTCTTAACATGATGAAAATTACATAATTTTATTTAAATTTGACTTGGAGACACAAAATGCTAAACTCAAAACGCACATTTCAGGGGGAAAATGACATAAAAGTTTGAGCGATAATTTGAAAGATTTTGAAGAAATTATCTGGAAAATGAAGCTCAATGTTATTTACATCAGTAGGTCCTGTGTGCTGATCCTATGGGTCAAGAAAGGGTAGGTCACAAGGTCTGTGGTCAGACCGCAGGGAATTTCTCGCCAGTGTTTTCGGTCATACCTCACATCTAGTCGAGAGAAAAAACCAGCAGCTACTCTCTCCCGTTCCCAATCTCCATGTAAATTATCTTATCTCAGGTGTGCTCAGAAGACATCGGAGCTGGGTCAGGGAACTCTCAAGCCGCACATCAGCCCTGGGGCAGGGAGCAAGTTGCAGCCGCGGGTTAGATGTGGGGCTGTCACGGTCCTTCCCGTGGTTGGTGACTTAGTTCAGGGTAAATGTTATAAGTACTAATCGAATGAATCTAGAAGAGGAAGAATCACAGAGGTGACCACAAAGGTGAGGCATAACTAACATTTACTCATTCCAAAAGATGTACTGAAGTTCCTCCTCCGTCAGCGTCGGGGGAATAGTGAATGAGACAGGGAAGTCTCCTGCCACCAAACAGTTTACACTCTATGCGGTCAAGGGAGGGGGAGTGTTTGTATTTGGTGTATTTTCAGCAGGCATTTATTTTATTTTTACCCCCCCAACTTATTGAAGTATAGTTGACAAATAAAAATTAAACATATTTAAAGTGTACAACATGATGATTTGATATATGTAAACATTGTGAAACGATTACCACAATCACACTAACTAAAACCACTAACATATAACACAATTACCTTTTTTGTTGTGTGTGGTAAAAACATTTACAATCTACTCACTTTGCAAATTTCACTATAAACTACAGTGTTGTTAACTATAATCACCACGCTGTACATTAGATCCTCAGAATTCACTCATCTTATAACTAAAAGTTTATACCATTTGGCCAATATCTCCCCACTTCCCATGGCACCCGGGCCTTGGCAACCACTGTTCTATTCTCTGCTTCTATGAACTTAAATTTTTTAGACTCCACATGTAAGTGAGATTATACAGTATTTGTCTTTCTGTGTCTGGCTTACTCATATAGCAATTTGTCTTCCAGGTTCAACCATATAGTTGCAAGTGGCAGGATCTTCTTTGTTATGACAATTATATATATATATATCACATTTTCTTTATCCATTAATCCATCAACAGACATAAAGTTTGTTTCCACATCTTGGCTACTGAGAATCATTCTGCTAACACGGATTAAGTATTTACGGACAGAGGACCCTGGCGGGCTACAGTCCATGGGGTCGCAAAAAGTCGGACACGACTGAGCGACTAATACTAATACTGTGCATTAGCTGGCTTCCTAGGTGGCTCAGAGGTAAAGAAACTGACTGCCAACACAGGAAGACCCCTTGAGAAAGGAAATTGCAACCCATTCCAGTATTCTTGCCTGGGAAGTCCCATGGACAGAGAAGCCTGGTGGGCTAAGGTCCCTGGGGTCACAGAGTCGTACATGATTTGGGGTCTAAAACACCAAAAACAACAATACATTAGCTACTGTGCTAGGCACTCACATATATATCTCTTTTTTTTAATTTTTTTATATATGTCTGATTTAACCTTCGAGATAGTCCTAGAAGGAAGGTGCTATTTTGCTGTTTCATAAATGAAGAAACTGAAGTTTGAGTTGTTATTTATCTTACCCAAGGTCACCCAGCTAGCAAGTTCTTGATAAGTTAACATTTGAAGTGATGGGGTGGGGAAGATTTAAGTGACAATATTCACTGGGGGCCTGGGGGCTCAGAGCGAGGTCAGAACTGGGAATGCACTGCCTGTAACAGGCAGGTGTTCAGTCACGGTCATGACAAGGTAGGGCTAAGGATTTGGGTGAAGAAAGAAAAGCAGAGAAATAGATGCTGAATTCTAAAACTTTCGGAAGAAGTGATATGATGGAACAGGAACCAAGGAAGACAATACACGAAGTGGAATCTGAAAGGTGCCCACAGCATGTGATCTTATTAAATAAGTCAAAGAAAAACAATTTGACAAGACTGTTTCCTGGAGAATTTCACAATTTCCCATTCTGTGCACTGCCCTCATTTGCATACCTGACAGCATAAGATACTTGCATCTTTTTTATGCTGTTTACAGTTTACCCTTGGATTCCTTATTAGCCATGGAAATAAACTTTCAAATTCTATTTAGGTAAAAGCTTCATGTTTCCATCCACCTCTACCTCCAACCTCCTGGTAGCTTCCAGCTTGACATGGACACCCCAGATATTACTTCTCTGGAGCCAATGTTCTCGTTTCTCTCTGCTGAGTCCACACATCCTTGTTTGACCAAATAATAGGAACAAACAATTCCTTCTATAATGGATGTACCCTAAGGTGTCACGCTTCTGAGAATCTCATTTGACAATCGATTCCCCTGAACCATGGTACAATGTGACTTTAGTTCACACATTTGTTATTTATTGGGCACAAATGGTAGGGATTTGACCAAATAGGGTGTATCTCCGGGCCAAAACAGCACAGGTGGTGCCTAGCTCACAAAGGGGAGGAAGAAGCTAGCAGAGGGGGAGGGAGCACAGCTATAGATGGTCACTGAGGGACCAGAGTAGCTGACCACATCAGCAAAAGGTTACTTGACTAATAACAAAACTTTTAAAACTGTGAAATATTAATACTGGTTAAGACTGTTTGCACATTTACTATGTACAGGGCATGGCAAGCAACACATTCTGTGAGTTATTCCAGCTTGACTCTCCCAAGGACTCAATGGCTGAGGTTTAATGATCAGTTCCTCCACTTGCCAGAGGACAGATGAGATTGTGACTAGAATTCGGAAAAGGTGAAATATCTGGGTTCACCTCCTCACGAAAATCCTGGCCTCTAGGCACTGCTGTCCAACAGAACTTCCTGGTGATGAAGGAAATGTTTGATATACTGTCCAGTATGGTACTAGCTACACATTGGTGTAGAGCTTGACATGTGATTGCGGCAACGGACTAGCAACAAGAAACAAACACAAAAAACTTGAATTTTGATTAAAATTTAAATTGTTAGGACTTAACCTGGGCCATGATGGGCTCAGCAAGCTACACGGGGCCTAGAGTTTCAGATTCTTATAGACCTGAGTCATGATCCTGGGAATTATACCTCTGAGCCAATCAGGAGAGTCCCCATTCGCGCCAAACTTGAGCCAATCCGGAGGGGGATGCAGGATTCAAAATTTGCACTCATGCACAGTTTAGCCAATCATCACCCGCCAGCTACACTGTGGCAGAGACAAAGAACCGCCAATATAAAAACAGCCATGATTCAGAGCTCGGGGCTCTTGTCAGATTCCACTGTGCTGGATGAGACCTGAGCCCTAGCTCGAGCTAGCAATAAAACCCCTTTCTGCTTTTGCATTGCTTATTCTTTCAGTTTTGGGGACTCGGACCTTGGGCATAACAAAATGTAAATAACTACATTTAGGGCTTCCCTGGTGGCTCAATGGTAAAGAAACCACCTGCTAATGCAGGAGATGAAAGGTTCCAACCCTGGTCCAGGAAGATCCCCTGGAGAAGAAAAGAGCAACTCACTCCAATATTCTTGCCTGGGAAATCCCACAGGCAGAAGAGCCTGGTGGAGTCCATGGGGAGTCCGTGGGGTCTCAAACTTAGCAACTAAACAACAAAGCCACATTTCATAGCTATTTTGGACTGCACAGACACCGAACATTTCCACCATTACAGAAAATTCTATTGGATAGCACTCTTTTAAGAGAAATGCTGCATTTCCCCCTTCTTTTCTCATTAGCTTCCAAGGCAAGGAAGAGGGGTTTGTTCCCCTCCTTCCCAGCTCCTCCAGCCTCACCGAAAGGAGATTCCTTTCCTCTTTCCATCTTCTCCAACTCCACCTCCACACCACCCACCCCTTGGAACCATCCTTGCATGGGAGCTGGTTGGGGCGGGGACCCTGAAGGGGGAGGCAGATGGGAGTGACCTTCTCTATCAGCACCATCATCAATAATCCACCAAGACTCACCTCTCAAAAGATGAAAACCATTCTGTCAGAGATAGGACCAGCCGAGCTAAACCTGAACAAACAAACACAACCAACCAACGCTCTATGACATAAATAAAAGAACTACTCTTGGCTTTTCTAGGGCCTCTATGACAAGTGATGTAGATGGAGGAAAGCCTGTGACGTTTCTTCCTCTTCTTCAAAACTTTTAAAAACTACTGGTTGCCCTACATTATTGAAGTGGAAAATGGGGCTTCTCAGCCACCCAAAGCAATGTTTAACTAAGAAAAGTATTTTTCTGAACCAAAAAGTACTCCAGCCTTTAACCAAAAGACCTTCACAGTTGAAAGCTCGGGGCTCCCAGCAACCTCAACATTTTAAGTCCTATTCAATGCTAATAAATTCTTTTACAAGTTCTATTTGCAAATTCTGCTGCATTTTTTGTTTGCTTGTTTTGCGGGCCTGTGGAATGGAACTCCTACTCCCTGTGTTGGAAGGGAAGTCCCCCTATCAGATCAGATCAGTTGCTCATTCGTGTCCGACTCTTTGCGACCCCATGAATCGCAGCACGCCAGGCCTCCCTGTCCATCACCAACTCCCGGAGTTCACTCAGACTCACATCCATCGAGTCAGTGATGCCATCCAGCCATCTCATCCTCTGTCGTCCCCTTCTCTTGCCCCCAATCCCGCCTAGCATCAGAGTCCTTAAAGGTATCTTCACTAGACTTTACTTTCAGGTAACTTAGATCTTTATTTTACAAGTGAAAAGAGCTCATCCAGATTTATAAAGAACAGGAAACTGAGGAGAGGGGAAGAAACTAAATAGCCAGATGTAAAAGAGGAAGGACTTTGGCAGTCTATTTTTAAAAATACCCTAAGGTATTGTGTGGCCACTGTATCACAACTTTCTAGTCCCCTTCTCAAATTTTCCAAAAAGTAGGATTCATTGTGAAACTCTGAAGTACCACCGACTAAATCACCTAGGGATTCTTGTTGTAAGTGGCTCTGGGGTTGGGCCTGCAATTCTGCATTTCTAGCAAGGTAGAAATGCAGATGACGTCCCAGATGACGCTGATGCTATGGAGTAGCAAGCATGTAGACCCCAAGAAGTTGGAATCGGACCTCCTCAGTTCAGAAACTTCGCTCCTGACAAGAAGTGGAATTTACAGGCAGGTCCCTGGGGCAGCTCTTTAGGCCCGTGGGACAGCCGACTTTAGGGCGACGTTGGCGGAGGGGGCGAACCTTAGCACGAGCGACAGCACTAATTTTTACTGGGGCGTGTTACATACCAGGCTCCTGCGCCTCATTCATTTTGTCCTCTCATCAAGCACAGCAAGTGGACACTATTATCGTCGTTTTACAGGTGGAGACACTGAGCTCTGAGATGTAAGTAACTTGCCTACGGTCACGGCTTTTCGGGGGAGTTGAATCTAGGTCCTCCAACTCGAAGAAACAGCGCTTTAAACACGTCGGAGCCTCAGTTTTCTGTGCTGTGAAATGGACGGGCTGCACGGGCAGAGATCCCTGCCGCGTACATCTCTGGGAGTCCTTGGATTCCTGAGGCAGAGCTTGCTCTTTGACCTTGCAGGGGAAAGTTCTTTTTGACAACACCGAGCCCCCTCTGCCTGCCTACTAGGTCAGGGGCAAGGCACCGCCGTTCCCGGGGAGGGTCGGGCAGTCCGGAATGAGGTGGCTCGGGTCACAGCGGGCAGGTCCATTACATAACCGCGAGGCGGCCCCTCACCCCTCGCCAAGCCGCGGCCGGTAGAGCGGATCCCCGGATAAATCCCATTCACCCGCCGGCCAGAGTCCACGGCGGAGCTGGGGGCGTTGAACTCCCCGGTGCATTTCGGAGGCTGAGCGCGGGGATTTTCCCTGTCACGCTCTCCGCCTCCCGCGCTGCCCGTGGGGCCCCCGCCCCAGCCCCGCCGGCGCCTCAGCCCCGTCCGCTCCCCGCCCCTCGGGAGCGCGGACCACGGCGCCTGGGGCCCGGGAAGGGGCCACCGCGCAGGGACGCGGCACGGTGGGTGCACCCCGGGGGCATGTCCGCACGCCACCGCCCGGGCTGCAGCGGTCCACGCGAGGTGAGCAAGCGGAGCGGCCGGGAGGAGAGGGGGATCTGCACTTACTGGGCGGGCTGCGGAGGGCTAGAGGCTGACCCACCGGGCTGCCTGGGCGCAGTCTCCTGCCGATCGCTCTGGCACCAGGATCCCCAGCGCGCCGGCCCGGGAGCCCACTGGCACACCCTCTGTCCGCTCTCAGGACGCGGTGGCTCAGGTGAGCCGGGCATCCTTCGCGGCCGGGCGGCAGGCTCTGGGGCTGGGCTGGGTGGAGGTGGCAGAGGGCGCTCTCTTGGCTGCCCGGCGACGCACCGGGAGCCCGCCACCATAGCTTGGTCCCTCGGAGCGCCCGTTGTGTTGGGGAAAGACACATGCCCACCTGCCCCGGCGGTGCTGGGCCGGTACTCGGGCGGTTTCTGGGCAGGTGGCTAGACAGAGAGCAGCTTTGATCCCCACCTCCTGTGATTTCCAAATGCCGACTTCTCGTGCAGGAGAGATCGCACAAGATTCCTTCTGGATTTTGTACCTAACGTATCTTATTTCGGATCTTCCCTTTCCCTCAGGTGATAATGTCTACTTAATTTCTATTGGCTTAATTTCTTGGTTGCTTCTTGTCCTCAAAGAAAATCAGTGATACCCGTAGTGCAGACTTAGGGAAAAGTACTTGAAGCAAAATTTGAGAGCAGGGTTCCAGTAAGTCCTGAGGCTATTTGGTTAGCTTTTGGCTTTCATCACTCAGCATTCATTCTGAATCTCTCGTATTTTTTTTTTTTTTTTTTTTTTTTTGTCATAGTCCATTGGGACCTACTAGGGCACTGGTTCAATCCTTCCATTCTGGAGGGACTCTAATTAGTTTAACTTTACTTCTCTTTGCTGAGAGGTGGGCACTCTGCTGGCTGCAGTCAGCTTAACCCAGAAGCAAAGTCTTCAGACCCTCCATATTTAGAAACACTCTCATCAGGTGTTTGGGAGATCACTAGCTTTTAAAATCATCAACTGCCTAGCCATAAACCTCATGTCAAACTAGGCAAATGGTGTCTGACCCTCCCAGGAGTAGTAATTAAATGACTCAATTTGGTCGCTTATAATCACAGGATCTTGGAAATTGTTCAGGTTTTTAGAGACCGTCTGGTCAGACTCTTGACCAGACAGCCTGGGAAGCTCAGTTTCCTGTTGCCAGATCAGATCAGATCAGTCGCTCAGTCGTGTCCGACTCTTTGCGACCCCATGAATCGCAGCATGCCTGGTTAAGTTCATTGGTGACTGAGGCAGTACCAGAATCCAGGCCCTCTCTTTCCAACTCAGTTCAGTTTTCAAACCATATTACTTTCAGGCATTTAGAACAAAATAGATGATTAGAGTCATCTGATCATGTCATTTTCCTGTTATTATTTTTTGTCCATCTTTTTGCTTTTAAACTGGTGGGATTCTGAAATAGTTGAGAGGTCTATTTAGTCAAACCACCTTTTAGGATAATTTTAAAAAATACAAACCCTTAATTTTAAATAATACACCTTAAATGCATGTATTTAAATAATAATATGAAGATGAATATGTAGGTACATTACAGGTAAACTGCCGGGAGAAGAAAAGTAATCAAAACTACAGATGGATAAAATGTATCCTCATCTATCTTTGGAGTTTCTTTGGGTTCTTAGCTTCCTGTGCTGATCATTGGTTAGAATTCAGAGTGTGATTTGTGACTTTGGAGCTGGCTTGGGGAAAGTGGCTTATATGAGGACAATTTGTGTGTTATGATTATTAACACGATGACCTATAACAGTGAAAGGAATTTTTAAAGAGACTTATTTAGCATTTTGGGCTCCCCAGATGGCTTAGTGGTAAAGAATCTGCCTGCCAGTGCAGGAGACTTGGGTTGATTCTTGGATTGGGAGGATACTGGCAGAGGAAATAGCAACCCATTCCAGTATTCTTCCCTGGGAAATCTCACGACTAGAGGAGCCTGGTGGGCTACAGTCCTTGGAGTCTCAAAAAGTTGACGCGACTTAGGGACTGAACACACACATTTAGCATTTTCGCGTTACAGTACACATTTTTTTATGTTTTTCAGTTTACTTTAATAGGTATTTATTGAGTGCCTACTATGTGCCCGGTGATGTTATGGTCACTTTAAGGTATATCAGTGAATAAAACATAAGAACTTTGGTCTTAATGAACCTCAGGTTACAGTTTATTTATTAGAATTTTTCCAGGATTGTTTGGCAGATGGAAGAGAATTTCAGTTTTGACTAAAATAGGCAGATATTTCCCAGGCAAGAATACTGGAGTGGATTGCCATTTCCTTTTCCAGGGAATCTTCCCAACCCAGGGATTGAACTCACTTCTCTTGCATTGGCAGGCAGATTCTTTACCACTGAACCACCAGGGAAGCCCTTAGAGTAGGGAAATGAACACAAATATTCCAAATTATCTACCTCCCAATCCCATAATTCTGCTGATTTTATAATCAGTGTGAAAATAAATACAGAAACAAATTCAGGTCAAGTTACTTTGACTTTTATGAACTGATGTACATGAACTCTACATGGCTAGAAATTCCCACACGTGGTTACTTTATGCATGTTCATTCAGAGTCCCTGAAATGACACTTCCTTTAGTGCAAGGACATCACTGTGGTGACATTAAACTTAATGAAGCATGAGAGGATTAGTTTTCTCAATGATGTTGGTGCCCTGATGTCAGTGTTGTGGGCTATAATTGTATTAGTTTGAAGATGTAGCTTCTTATTTATTTATGAAGGTAAGTGTTGTGCTTTGATTTCGTCTCAATTTGCATTGTCGCCCGCTCCCCTCCATGTTAATAGGCAGCACAGTGTTGGGACTTACTGCTAAATCTGTTACCACAGAGGTTTTTCTTTTTAATCAGACATTGCTGTTTTAATCATTTCCGCATCTTCTCAATTGCTTTTTCTTCAGAATGGCATGGTTTGCAAGCCCAGGCATGTTTGTTGTTTTTAACAAAGGCTTATCAAAATGAAGTTGGCAGTTTTTCGGTCATATATAGCCAAAAAAAAAGTATTCAATACAGCTTTGGGGGTTGTTTATGCATTCCTATGCTGGACTGGAAGAAACACAAGTTGGAATCAAGATTGCTGGGAGAAATATCAATAACCTCAGATATGCAGATGACACCACTCTTATGGCAGAAAGTGAAGAGGAACTAAAAAGCCTCTTGATGAAAGTGAAAGTGGAGAGTGAAAAGGTTGGCTTAAAGCTCAACGTTCAGAAAATGAAGATCATGGCATCTGGTCCCATCACTACATGGGAAATAGATGGAGAAACAGTGGAAACAGTGTCAGACTTTATTTTTCTGGGCTCCAAAATCACTGCGGATGGTGACTGCAGCCATGAAATTAAAAGACACTTACTCCTTGGAAGGAAAGTATGACCAACCTAGATAGCATATTCAAAAGCAGAGACATCACTTTGCCAACAAAGGTTCACCTAGTCAAGGATGTGGTCTTTCCTGTGGTCATGTATGGATGTGAGAGCTGGACTGTGAAGAAGGCTGAGTGCCGAAGAATTGATGCTTTTGAACTGTGGTGTTGGAGAAGACTCTTGAGAGTCCCTTGGACTGCAAGGAGATCCAACCAGTCCATTCTGAAAGAGATCAGCCCTGGGATTTCTTTGGAAGGAATGATGCTAAAGCTGAAACTCCAGTATTTTGGCCACCTCATGCGAAGAGTTGACTCATTGGAGAAGACTCTGATGCTGGGAGGGATTGGGGGCAGGAGGAGAAGGGGACGACAGAGGATGAGATGGCTGGATGGCATCACTGACTCGATGGATGTGAGTCTGAGTGACCTCCGGGAGTTGGTGATGGACAGGGAGGCCTGGCGTGCTGTGGTTCATGGGGTCCAAAGAGTCGGACACAACTGAGCGACTGATCTGATCTGATCTACCTGACCAATGGCTTTGCTTTTAAATATTGCCAATTTGGAAGCGATGTTCTTCTGAGTCCCTTTCTACGATATCTAAAAACCCATTCAAGTTGTATGATAATTGAATTTAGAAAAACTAAATCCACACTTGAAGACATTGGGCGGTTTTGAGTACAAAGATTTTTGTCTCTGTTTTTAATTTGTTCTTCATCAAAGGACATCAGAAAGTGTCATTATCTAACAATGTCCTATTTGAAAGTGATCTCTATTAAACACTCGGAGGAGAGTCATGACGCCTGACAGCTGCTAGGTACCCAGGGGCAGTTGATCTTCTTCCTTTGCCTACCACTGTGCCCCTGTCAGATTCTTACCTTCCCCCCACCACCCCACTTACTGCACATTGAAGAAAGAGATGTATTGCTCTGTAGTCAGGTAAGAAGTTACACACCTTTAATTAATTATTTAATCAATGTACTCATTGACTATTTACTTTACAAATATTTATTGAACTTCTTATTACGGATTTGTTCAAAGATTGTGTCCTACATCCCTCGTTTCTTGTGCCAGTGGCTGTAGGGGATATAAAAATACACTACTTGCCTCTGATGCAGTCTATGGTTTCATATGTAAGAAAAGATATTGTGTAACTAGCTAGATGGCCTCCCTGATGCCTCGGTGGTAAAGAATCCTCTGCCAATGTAGGAGACTCAGGTTTGATCCCTGGGTCAGGAAGATTCCCTGGAGGAATGCACAGCAACCTACTCCAGTATTCTTGCCTGGGAAATCCCATGGACAGAGGAGCCTGGTGGGCTACAGCGCATAGAGTCACAAAAGAATCAGACACAACTTAGAGAATAAAACAACTAGCTACAGAATACCATAAGAGATAGATAACTACTTTAGAAATTAAAAGGAAGGAGAGAGAGCAGGTAGGCACTATGAGGAGTGGAGGCTTAAGAGGAGGACATGTTTGAGCTGATCCTTAAAAAATAAGTAGGATGGTAAAGTTTTTATTGAGGGAGCAGGGTATACCTATCTCTATGGGAGCCCATCTTTGCTTCTTCTGAAGACTTAGACATGCGAAAGACTTCCTTTTGGGATCTTTGAATTTATGTTGTGTTGTCTGATAGACACAGATCATCTCTACGCCTCTGCATACACACCGCTTCATCCTAGGTAGTTGAGTACCCATGAACACTAATGCGTCTGATGGGGTTAACTGTTGCTCTCCTTTCTCTCTGAAAAAGGAACCTGTTGTTGCTCAGAACGCAGAAGCCACTGTGGCAAATAACTGTCATCATAATAAACTGGTGTACTTTCCTTTTATCAGCTCAGGTTCACGCCTAAAGTGGTGTTTGGTCACAGTCTTGTTTATTTGAATAATACTTGCTACTGTAATTTTGTGATTTAACTAAATATTAAATAAACTGATCTAATGGGAGTGCCAAAAGGAATGCTATTTCTGTGAAAACTTGATTGCCACAGAGATTTGTAAAAATAAGCCATATTTAAAAACAATATAAATGGCTACCACCTGGATGAACCATGAACACATTATGATGAGTGAAAGAAGGCAGATACAAAAGACCACAAATCGTGATTCCACTTGTACGAGATATCCACAATAGGTAAATATACAGAGACGAAGTGTACATTTGTGGTTGCCAGGGTATAGCATAGAGGGAATTGAGAGTGAATGTAACAGGTACAAGATTTCTTTTTAGGGTGATGGCTGGATTCTGCAATTAGTGGTGTTGGTTTTACAACATCTGAATTATATACTTTTTTTTAAAATATACTTTAGGAGGCTAAATTTTTTAAAAATCAAAAAACTGCTGCTCCGCAGGTATGGAATAGTTTGCTTTTATAAAAGATTAGAAAACTATAGTAAAAAAAAAACACTAGAGAGATTTTTACCCTCAGGTTTTTCCACAAGTGCCTTTAAGGTACAAATGCATTTAAGAAATGGAAGGAGGAAATCTGGCCATGGTGTAACCAAGAAAGGCAACACAGAACTGAAATCATCAGGGGACATGCAATAATTAGTGAATGATTTCCCCGTTATTTATATGACTGAAATTGAAATATGTTTGAAACATGATGTATCAACTTTTTGACTCCTTGCTTTTACTGACTTCTGATTGCTTCAATTATGAGCGCTTATAATGTTCCAGGTTCTTAGGGTATCCCTGTGTATCTTGAAAATAATTCATCTCTTTGGCTCTAGAGGGAAATTCCATGTTTATGAGTTTCTCTTACGGATGTCATATTAGTCCCTTTTGATTGCAAAGGAGGCCGGAACCTAATTTTCAATCTACTAAATCACCATAGAAATCACAACCCGTTTTTCCCCAAACTGTCTTATGGCTTCCTGGATATACATGTAAACAAAGTAGCAACATAAAATCTTAATTCTACCCATAAGTAAACACTTGTGGACTTTATAATTTTTCAAAATATTTTGAGCACAATTCACCTTTTTGTGGTTTAACATCTTATAGATTAAAGCCATAATTGCTTATTTTATAATTCTTTTTTTATTTGATGAAATACTTTCCATAGAAGTGGACTCATATTTATCTACCAAATCCAGTTGCATTTATTGAAATAGCAATTCCAGTTCTCTAAGTGTTAGTTTTAGTCACTCCGTTGTGTCTGACTCTTTGCGACTCCACGGACTGTAGCCCGCCAGGCTCCTCTGTCCCTGGAATTCTCCAGGCAAAAATACTGGGATGCGTAGCCATTCCCTTCTCCAGAGGGCCTTCCCAGCTCAGGGCTGAACTCCGATCTCTTGCACTGAAGGCAGATTATTTACAGTCGGAGCCCTAGGGAAGCTGCTGCTGCTGCGAAGTCGCTCCAGTCGTATCCGACTCTGTGCGACCCCATAGACAGCAGCCCACCAGGCTCCCCAGTCCCTGGGATTCTCCAGGCAAGAACACTGGGTTGCCATTTCCTTCTCCAATGCATGAAAGTGAAAAGTGAAAGTGAAGTCTCTCAGTCATGTCTGACTCTTTGCGACCCCATGGACTGCAGCCTACCAGGCTCCTCTGCCCATGGGATTTTTCAGTCAAGAGTATTGGAGTGGGTTGCCATTGCCTTCTCACATTCACGGCTCATGAAGGAGCCAGCAAAACAACCACCCCTTAAACCCCCAAACCCACACTCACAGCAAGGTTAGATCTGCTTTAAAGGAAACTGTTAAGTCGCTTCAGTCGTGTCCGACTCTGTGCGACCCCATAGACGGAAGCTCACCAGGCTCCCCTATCCCTGGGATTCTCCAGGCAAGAACACTGGAGTGGGTTGCCATTTCCTTCTCTGATGCATGAAAGTGAAAAGTGAAAGTGAAGTCGCTGAGTCCTGTCTGACTCTTAGCGACCCCATGGACTGGAGCCTACCAGGCTCCTCCATCCATGGGATTTTCCAGGCAAAAGTACTGGGGTGGGGTGCCATTGCCTAGATATGGGTTGACCAGACAACCTTGTATATGTGTTAGTCAGTCATATCTGACTCTTTGCAACCCCATGGACTGTAGCCTGCCAGACTCCTCTGTCCATGGGACTTTCCAAGCAAGAATACTGGAGTGGGTTGCTATTTCTTTATTCAGAGATCTTTCTGACCTAGGGATCAAACCCAGGTCTCCTGCATTGCAGGCAGATTCTTTACTGTCTGAGCCGCCAGGGAAGCCCTAAGCACCCTTTCCCATCATTATTAACCTGTCATGAACAGGAGGAGCCCAATGCACAGCCATCACTGCTATTACAACGGAATGATTTGTTCAGATTGATGTTTGACAACTGAGTTGATCAGTCAATTCAAGACTATGTTGATGGCTCTGAAGCCTGGCGACACATTAGAATCACCTGAGGAAGGAAAAGAAAACACTGGTGCCAAGGGCCAGCCTCAGTAGAACTAGGATAAATCCAGGATATCAGGGATTTTTAAAGCTCGGGTGAATCTCATGTGCAACCAGGGTTGAGAACCACCAATCTACGTAATACTTAATCATTTTATGCTTTTTCAAAATAAGTGTTATTGAAACAAATGGTTGTTAGCGTCTGTTTATCATATCTGAAGACAAAATTAAATGTGATCATTTTTTCCTCTTCTTATTTTTTTGTTTGGTAATTTCTCTATACAGTGTCCACTCAGTATATGAGAAGCTTTCCTAACGGTTGAGTGAATTTCCCCTGAGTTTTCCCCTCTGTAAGATTCACTGAGCTGACAGTGTCAAAAGAGCCAAAGCAACGAAACTGATATCATGACAACCAACCAGTCGGCTGCTTTACTTACGTCATGTTTTGGTAGCTGTAATGTCATAAAGGTCTATTTCTTGAGGACAGCAAGTAGGGGTTTTCCTCTTCAACAGTGTGTTTCCTCTGTAATGACTTACAGATATGTTCTTGTTTTTTACGTGTTAAGTTGATTGAGTTGTTAATCCTAATGCTCAGATTTGCCTCTGGATACTTTGCATTTAATTATACCAAATTGATTTTGAAAATATAGGACTTTATATAAGAAAGAAGCAGCTTAAACCTGGCCTTGTGTGACTTAGACAAAATATGAGTAATTTTAGTTTTTTCCTTGTCATTGCAGTTTACTGTCTTTGAGAAAATGTGGTAAAGTGGTTGATATAGGACCTGTAAAAGACAGGTCTGGCTCACCACTTAGAATTGACTTTAGATTTAATGACATTTGTTCTTTTATTTATTTATTTATTTTTTAAATTGAAGTATAGTTGATTTACTGTGTTGTGTTGCTGAACCAGCAAAGTGATTCTGTTTGAGATACATATATATACACACATATGTATAAAAATACGCATTCTTTTTTAGATTCCTTTCCCTTATAGGTTTATAAAATATTGAGTATAGTTCCCTGTGCTATACTGTAGGTCCTTTGGGGTTATTTATTTTCTGTATTGTAGTATGTATCTATTAATACTCATGGAAACTCTGACCCACAGTTATCAATTAGCTTTCCCAAATTGTGCTTCAACTGTTCATTTTTGTGTTAAAAATAGCACCATCATGGATCTTGACCAGTAGTTTTTTGAACTAGGTTTTCAGATTTCTGGGAGTTTCAGGGAGCCTCAGGGGCCGTTCCAGGGCATGGGGACGGACAGGAGAGTGTGTCCAAGAGTGCAGTGTTCATATAGAGCTCCTTTCGGTGGTCTGTTCTGCAACCTGACCAGGTGGGCTATTCTTGATTTCACATTTTGGGTTTCCAAGGAAGATTTTATTTGAACAAAGGATTTTTTGGCAAAAACAAGTTTGTAAATCCCTAGGCCACATGTTTCTAAGTTTCTGCTTCGCTTTCCCTGCCAAATTTGGTTTATGTAGTTCTGGTAGCTCCTAATTGTTCTCTAGATGCTTCTGTGCAGGCATGCATGATGCTCAGTTGCTCAATCATGTTAGGCTCTTTGAGACCCCATAGACTGTAGCCCGCCAGACTCCTTTGTCCATGGAATTTTCCAGACAAGAATACAGGAGTGGATTGCCATTTCCTCCTCTAAGGAGTCTGTCCGACCCAGAGATCGAACCTAAGTCTCCTGCAGCTCCTGCATTGGCAGGCAGATTCTTTACCACTGAGCCAGCCACCTGGGAATCCCCCTGTGACTGTGCATCTGTGTTGAAAAAGCACGGGGAAGACTTGAGTCATATTAACTTTATATCCTTCATGCTTGTGGGTATAGAGAGCCAAATGAACAGTTAGATATTCTGGGTGAGAAATATATAATAGATTGGAAGCTATCAGCATAGAAACTCAACTTAAGTCACGTGGTGTGTGAGCGTGTCTGTGTGTGTTAAGTAATTACTCACCGCGAGTATTTATAAAGAGAAGATAAAGATTAAGTCCTGAGGAACAGCTGTGCTAGGTCAGGTACCCTCTTCTGTACTCTAATTAGTCCAGTACACATTGGTCAGTGCTGTTTCCTTTTTATATTTTAAATTGCTATTTTCCCACATAAGTTGTGCATAACTGTAAAAAGAGTTGGAGCATGAATGTATATATGGGCAAGTGGGGTGTAGGGTAACCTGGGGGAGGCCAGAGCACAGAGTGTGGAAACCACCCAAGGAAGTTCTCCCACTTTTCAAAATCCTACATCCTGTACAGAATCTAACTACAGGGCTCCTGCTGTATGTGTATTGAGGTGCAGAATGAGAAGGTGAACTTGAGCAGTTAACCAGTGGCTTTGGCAGTGTAGACGGCCATTGTGGTATTTTCGGCATAAAATGATTCAAGTGTTGTGGTTTCTTGACTTTTAAAATGCAGACATTTCCCCACGTCTTCATTCTCTCTTTTGCAGTTGGACCTAGTGACTGTTAGGTTCTGAGTGTGATCCCAGGGAGCCCAGGGGTAAGGTTCATTCCACATGGACCTGAAGCTTAGTTTTGTTTCATTGACACAACCCTGCCCTTCATATTGGCCAGCTGTTTGTCACTTTGAGTTACAAGGCTCACCAGGCAACAGTGTATTAACTTCATTAAGAAATACTCACAAACCTTGAAAACGTCAAAATACCTGGTTAAAGAATAAATGTTTATAAATAAGATACTGTCAAAAATATTTTGCTCAAAAGGTAGGGTGTTCCAGTGATAAAGGGATTGGTCACTGGATCAAAAATTAAGCCCCACACATTTCCCATTTCTTTTTACAAAAATTTTATTGGAATATAGTTGATTTACAATGTTATATTCATTTCAGGTTTATTCAGTTATACATATGTATATATTCTTTTTTATATTCTAATATGGGTTATTCCTTTTTTACTTCTTTTTTTTTAAATTAAATTTTATTTTGCTTAACTTTACTATATTGTATTGCTTTTACCATACATCGAGATGGATCCGCCACCAGTATACCCGTGCTCCCCATCCTGAACCCTCCTCCCTCCTCCCTCCCCATACCATCCCTCTGGGTCGTCCCAGTGCACCAGCCCCAGGCATCCGTTATTGGGCATCGTACCTGGACTGGCGACTCGTTTCAGATATGATATTATACATATTTCAATGCTATTCTCCCAAATCATCCCGCCCTCTCTCGGTCCCAGAGTCCAAAAGTCTGTTCTATACATCAGTGTCTCTTTTGCTATCTCGTAAACAGGGTTATTGTTACCATCTTTCTAAATTCCATATATATGCATTAGTATACTGTATTTGTGTTTTTATTTCTGGCTTACTTCACTCTGTATAATAGGCTCCAGTTCCATCCACCTCCTTAGAACTGATTCAAATGTATTCTTTTTAATGGCTGAGTAATACTCCATTGTGTATATGTACAACAGCTTTCTTATCCATTCATCTGCAGATGGACATCTAGGTTGCTTCCACGTTCTGGCTATCATAAACAGTGCTGCTATGAACATTGGGGTACACGTGTCTCTTTCGATTCTGGGTTTCTCAGTGTGTATGCCCAGCAGTGGGATTGCTGGATCATAAGGCAGTTCTATTCCCAGTTTTTTGAGGAATCTCCATACTGTTCTCCATAGTGGCTGTACTAGTTTGTATTCCCACCAACAGTGTAAGAGGGTTGCCTTCTCTCCGCACCCTCTCCAGCATTTATTGCTTGTGGACTTTTGGATCGCAGCCATTCTGACTGGCGTGAAATGGTACCTCATAGTGGTTATAATTTGCATTTCTCTGATAATGAGTGATGTTGAACATCTTTTCATGTGTTTGTTAGCCATCTGTATGTCTTCTTTGGAGAAATGTCTATTTTTTACTTCTTTAGATTGACTTTTTTGATGATATTCCACATTCACATAAAATATAGGCAACCATATATTTTAATTTTATTAGAGATGGAGGTCTAACTAGAATTTCAAATAACATTGAGTCATTTTACGCCCCCAAATTGGCATCTCAGAAGTGTCCTGATATATTCTGCTTTCTTTATAAATTATTGCATGATAGGATACCTGTGCTGTGCTGTGCTTAGTTGCTCAGTCATGTCTGACTCTTTGCGACCCCATGGACTGTAGCCTGCCAGGCTCCTCTGTCCATGGGGATTCTTGAGGCAAGAATACGGGAGTGGGTTGCCATGTCCTCCTCCAGGGGATCTTCCCAACCCGGGGATGGAACCCAGGTCTCCTGCATTGTAGGCTTTACTGTCTGAGCCACCTGGGGAGCCCCATAGTATACCTAATGGGTTCCAAATACAGCTTATATTAAGGTAAAGTTTCAGTTTAGTTTTTTTTTTAAATAGTTTTAATACTCTTAAAATTCTCTTTTGGGGAATTCTCTGGCTGGCCTGTCATTAGGACTTGGGTTTGATCCCTAATTGTGAAACCAAGATCCTGCAAAATGCACAGTGTGGCAAAAAAAAAAAAAAAAAAAAAGCCCCTAATAAAGAATATTGTGGTTATTGTTGTGGTTTAGTTGCTAAGTAGCCCACTAGGCTCCTCTATCCATGTGATTTCCCATGCAAGATTACTGGAATGAGTTGCCATTTCCTTCTCCAGAGGATCTTCCTGACCCCGGGAACGAACCTACCTTTCTTATATCTCCTGCATTAGCAGGTGGGTTCTTTACTACTGAGCCACCAGGGAAGCCTGGTATTGTGATTAAGGGATGTTAACTCAGTGAGTTTACCTCTTTACCAGGCTGAGTACACAACACGTGCTAGACACTACACCCAGTGCTGAGGACCCACAGAGAACAGGCAGGGTTCTTTCTCCGAGGCTTACACTGTCCTCAGGGAGACGAGTGTGTGGACAAAGAATCACAGCCATGATGAGTCCCAGAAGTGATTGCCTTCCATGGGAGTTCAGAGACAGAGGCACTTAACTCTGCCTAGAGTGGTCAAACAATTGTAGAAATTCATGAGGTGAGCAGCCAGAGGAAGGGCAGTTCTAGGCAACAGGAACAGTAGGTACAAAGGCAATGAGGTGGAAAGGACACTAGATTGAAAGAACTGCCTGGTTCTTCAGGGTGGTTTGGTGTGGCTGTGTGCAGGCTGTGTTATATGTGACTATACAGGTGCCAGAAGAGCAGGCAGGAGCTAGGTCATTTAGGGACACTAAGGTAGAAGGAATTTCAGTTTTGCTTTGGCTCCTAAGAATAATCCTTGAAAGCTTTTAAACAGGGGAGTTGGGTAGGACTAGAGTTTTGCTGATAAAATCAGCTTGTGTTTAACAGATAATAATCGGGCTTCTAGGAAGTCCAAGAGGATGACAAATCAGCGGGTGTGCTCATGTGATATGGATGGGAAATAAGATTAATGCCTCAGGGTAAGACTTCTGCTTTGTTTATATTTATATTTTTGGTGCTTGGTGCCATCTAGGACATGTGGTAGAGAAGTTTGGTAGGCAATATAATGTTCTATGCAAATAACGCAAAATTTGGGCATCATTGGCTACTAGGTTCAGTTAAAATCCCATGATGGGATGTAAATTTCCTGGGCAGTCTGTGAAGAGTCGGAGAAGGCAATGGCACCCCACTCCAGTACTCTTGCCTGGAAAATCCCATGGACAGAGGAGCCTGGTGGGCTGTAGTCCATGGGGTCTCGAAGAGTCAGACACGACTGAAGCGACTTAGCAGCAGCGGCGGCATGTGAAGAGTGAAGTGTGAAATGGATCGAAAACATGCTTTCGAGAGTCACTACAGTGTGTTCACATTCTTCCTTGGTCGCTGCACCTTTCTTTATGTTTTCTGATTGTCTAGTTACATGCTGATCTTTTCCCTAGACAAAGTGTGAGGGCAAGGGCTGAGTCGTGTCACAGCCATCACACAACTTCAGATGTCTGAAGTACCACTCAGATGTCTGAATCATTGCGTCTCACCTCTGGAGCTGTGTTTCAGCGGTCCCTGCCGAACTGGTTCCAGCAACTGTCATGGTACCTGCCCTTTGATAAGTGTTCAGTACACGTGTTGAAAAAACGAATAAACGCTTCCCTGGTGGCTCAGTGGTAAAGAATCCGCCTGCAATGCAGGAGACGCAGGAGACTTGGGTTTGCTCCGGAGGTTGGGAAGATCCCCTGGAGGAGGAAATGGTGACCGACTCCAGTATTCTTGCCTGGAGAATCCCATGGACAGAGGAGCCTGGTGGGCCACAGTCCATTGAGTCACAAAGAGTGGGACAGGACTGAGCACAAAATGAATGAATTAAATCTAATGAGTGGTCAGAGGAGGAAGGATCTAGCCAGAGAATTAGGAAGTACAGGTTTGAGGGGAGGAAAGCTCAACAGGAGAGACTCCTGTCGTGGAAATTCAGGGGAGAAAGAGTTCAACAATGAGAGAGAAGTCAACAGGGTCAGATGATACAGAGAGGATCAGTTCATCAAGGATGGCACAACTACCACTGACCATTGGGAGTCATTGGTGATAATGTCAAAAATAGCTTGTGTGGTGTGTATGGAGGCAGGTGGCAAATTCCATTGCATGGAGATGGGAATGAAAAAAGGGGTGAGGAGACAGTCAGCTTAGACAGGTTCTTAAGAGGCTGGGAACATGAAGAAAGAAAATGATTAGAGGTAGCTAGAAAGGGTGGGAAGGCAGAAGGGGAGTTTTCACCCCTTCTCTTTCTGTCATTTCCCTTCTTTCTTTTCTCTCATTCTTCCTGTCCAGTGGCCCGAATTCTCTCTAAAATAGTAACTGACACCAATAGTTTTGGACAATTTTTATTCTCTAAGCTTTGTTAAAATTACATATATTAACTTGCTAATTTCTTGCAACAGCACTTTAAAGATGGAATTATTATCCTAATTACAAATGAGACAAAGCATAGAAGGGTTAAGCAAGTTGTCTGAGGTTGTACAGCTACTAAAGGGCAGAGCCAGGATGCCAGGCTCTTCCCCTTTGTCCTCTCCTGCTGGACATGGCAGGTGCATTGAGTACTTAAGATTTTCAACCAATGTGCTTATGGAATTGGTGTAACATATTGTTGTTGAGTCACTCCAAGCACTTAGCCTGAGTTGGAAATCATAATTGTGTTACACCATTAATCTGCAAGGTTGAGAGAGTGCCTCTAGCAAAACATGGCTTACCGGTTATAGGAGTGGAAATGTTTGGATGTTTGGACTGATGTGGAGTGGGAGATTGGTGGCTTGGAAGGATTAGGGATGCCAGAAAGAGAGCAATGGATCTGATGGATCATGAGCTTTAGCCTCTAAGGAGACGGAATCTAGAGCAGGATTGGCTGATGACATGGGAGAAAAGGGAGAATCAAGGGGCCCGAGGGTTCAAGGAGGTTGAAAGCTAGGTGCAATAGAATTGGAGGAACTAGAGCCTTGGGGAGCATAGAAAGCTGGGCTTAGAGAGGGATATTTCATTCCCACAATGACCCCACATTTCAGAAGTGAGGATAAAAAAAAAAAAAGATAGGCATAGGTGATGATAGGTTGATGTTGTGGCTTTGGGAGGAGATGACTCAAGTGGATTGGAGGTAAATCTCATGAGGTCAAGGTCGAGGCTGACATCACTAGAGATATTGGGTAGATGTTTTTTTTTTCTTATGTGGATTCAGATTTACTGAATAAAAAAAGCCATTAATTCTAAAAACATTTCAAGGATTAGTTCACTAAATAATACAAGCAATCAGGTTAGCCTTTTACTGAATCCTCCTGCTTAAATGATAGTGCTTTACAAACTTTTTCTTGTTTTGATTTTGAGCAACTGTAGGGTAGAAACTAGATGAGCAAAGAAACTAGATAGATGTGAGGGCTGTTGTAGGTAGTCAATAATAGAATGTTTATACAAAATAATTCAGTGCAAGGACCAAAGGTAATAATAACAATGAACCTAATGCCTCGCTATGTGTTTATAATAAACAGACTTGGGGAAAGCACTTGCGTGCATGTTTGTCACAGAAAATATTCAATTAAAAAAAATAACAATTATAATTAGGATGCCAATAAAAGCAAACAGGAGAGGGAGACCCTGCTTCTCCTGGGAGGGTGGTGCTGAGAAGCTCTGAAGACTGGTCTAGAGTTTAGAAAGCTACAATTCAAATGTGTTATGGTTTTAGGGAAAGGTTGGAGAAGGCAATGGCACCCCACTCCAGTACTCTTGCCTGGAAAATCCCATGGACGGAGGGGCCTGGTGGGCTACAGTCCATGGGGTCGCTAGGAGTCGGACACGACTGAGCGACTTCACTTTCACTTTTCACTCTCATGCATTGGAGAAGGAAATGGCAACCCACTCCAGTGTTCTTGCCTGGAGAATCCCAGGGACGGGGGAGCCTGATGCGCTGCCGTCTATGGGGTCGCAGAGAGTCAGACATAACTGAAGTGACTTAGCAGCAGCAGCAGCAGCACAAGAGGGTAGCTGATACCTGACATGCAATAAAAATCACTTCAATGGTCTCAGTAGAACACTGGCAGAGAACAGTTGAATTACTTCTATTTTGCACTGTAATTTTTTGAATTTCATGATTTTATTACATTGTTTTATTTATTTACTTTTAAGTTAATTTTTATTGGAGTATGGTTGCTTTACAATATTGTGTCAATTTCTGCTGTGCAGCAAAGTGAATCAGCTATACGTATACATATATCCACTCTTTTTTGGATTTCCTTCCCATTTAGGTCACCACAGAGCATTGAGTAGAGTTCCCTGAGCAATATAGTAGGTTCTCTGCATTGTAATTTTTGAAGAAAGAAAGTGAAATGTTAATTGACAAAACAACGCATTTCGCAAGGAATTTTGGGTGCTTTAGCCAAATTGCTGTTATCACCTTGGAAAGAAAGGAGGACATGCTCTTATGAAATCACCTCCTCCTCTTCCTTCTCCTTCCTCTTTCTTTTCTTCTGGTTGTGTACTGTGTGGTGCTCTCTCTGGGCACAGAGAGGCATTTGAGATCATCAGGCTCCGAGCTTTGTTGTGATTTATGGGGGTGGGGATCGTGGGAGAGGGGCCGGAAACTTCACTGGGACTCAGCGTGGTGTCCTTTGCTTCTATAGTTAGCCGTGTGGTGGGAACCAGCTGTATATGTTCCCTTTGTACAGCTGTGCATACCACTGTCTCCTTTTTCCTTCTGCCCATTTAGGATTTCGGGAAATCATATTACATCTGATGTAAGCTTAGAAATCCCCACATGTGAAGATATGAAGCTACTACATAGGGAGAAACAAAGATATGTAAGCTTGGTCTGATACAAGGTGGCACGTGTCGATAATGTATCAGATAGGATATTTTGGGTGTGAGGAACAGAAACTCCAGCCCAGACTGGCTTTCCTAGTCAGGAGCAGAGTGTCTGGCTCTGCGTTTGTTTCTCTGTGATTCTTTTAGCTTTGTTCCTGCCCTGTATTGGTTTTATTTCAGCTTGACTCTCCTCATGATCCCGAGATGGAATATAGCTTGAAGGTTCGTATTGAGATAGAAAACGTCTAGGGCAAGGGAAGAAGCCATGTCTTCTTATCGCCTCAGTAGTGTGGAAACCTTTCTCAGAATCTCCCAGAAGACTTTTCCTCAAGTCACTGCCCTATCCTTAAGTCAGTCCGTGACTGACAGGGGGAACAGGATTGTTGGAGTTCTTGGTTAGCCATTTAGGAAGGCCTGGATTTGGGGAATCATGTCCATGGTAGAAGTCTTGAGGCCATTCTCACAAGATTCCAGACTCATCAAGGGGAAAACACCTCAAAGGGAAGTCAAATCCCAACTTCAGCATTTGCTGGCGGTGGGAACTTGAACAAATTACTAAGTTCTGTGAGCCTCTTTTTCTCTTATAGGATCATTGTCAGGCAACATTTTATATAAACTTTAAGGAGCTATACAAATGATAATTATTTATTTAATAATAATATTGATAATGATTAACAAGAGTAACAACTTTTATTTACTGACATTTGCATGTTCCAGGCACTTGTTACAGGCTTAAACACATGCTCTTTATTATTCTTTAAACATATACCAAGCAACGGAAGGCATCCTACAAAGCGTTTTATTTCTGATTTCAGTTACGCAGAAATTGCAACAGTAAGGCTCAAGGTGGGGACGGTGAACAGCTGTGTGCTGTTTCAGCCCGGGCTTCCATTGTTTTGGCCTTTGTGACTGAGTAACGCTGGCTGGCTGTGGGGCCCCAGACAATTGTTCGGTTACCTGTTGCTCGTCATCTCTCTAGCTCACTAGTTCAGGGCTCACCGCTCTGGCAATTTGCACAACAAGGGGTGTATGTGTGCTTTTAGAACACGTGACGCTTTTCTTTCCGCTGTTGCTTTCTTTCCCCAAGTATAAGCTTCTTGCATATTTATGCCTTTGAAATAGTAAAGGGGTTTACAAAGGTTTCTTAGGTGCTTGTATCTATTATGTCATCTGAGCCTTATGAAGAGGTCAAGACTGAATTTGTATTGTATGGAGGCTTCATGGTCAAAAGATCTAGCAGGTAATGAAGTCAATGAGTGTGGGGCATCGTTTGTTCGAATGCTGCATATTGCCTTGCTCTGAACAACATTGTGGAGTGAACGTTTCCTGGAGGAGTATTTTGGTTTATATCCTTATGATAGTTTCTTTGAAGGAGAATAGCTGGGTGATGGAGTTTGAAATTTTTATGAGTTACTTGATTGACTCATGGAAGGCTTTTGAGTAATGAAAATGCCACACTTGTATGTAGTGTTATTTGAGGATTATGTGTTTTTTCATTCTGCTATTTCATAATAAATGCCTAAGACCATAAAATATTTCCAGAAAATCTGAACTGTTTTCTCTGATACAACATAACGTACTTTTCCCCCAGGCCCCTTTTGGACTTATCATAAAAATAGTGCTTGCATGGCTCCACTTGTACTGGATATTGAGGACATTCAGCCCACGTCCATTCCTCCCCATTAGTTGTAAAGTTCAGAAGAGAAACTGAGCTTATGCATCTTGGTTCATCCTGTCCACAATGTGCGTTACTGCTCGTGAGGCTTCTTGTTTATTTTGCTTTGTTGTTTTTGCTTGTTTTTGGCCTCACTGCGTGGCATGTGGGATCCTAGTTCCCCCAACCGGGGACTGAATTCGTGTCTCCTGCAGTAGAAGCACAGAATCTTAACCACTGGACTGCCAGGGAATTCCCTCCTGAGACTTCTTGATCTGTGTGCACATGGGCTCCCGAAAGGCCTATTTTTCAGACACATCTGCTTTTTATTCATGGTTCTGGCCCTCATGCTGGGACCTCTGCTATACCCTTAAGACATTCTGTGAGTAAACTGATGGGAAAAATTAAGTGAGAGATACTGTTTCCTTTTTTTTTGCTGGTGCAATATGAACATGAAATAGTTATTATTGGTTCTGAGGAGCAAGTAGACTGACTCATGATCCTGTGTAATTCTTTCAACAATTCCTAAAATACTTCTCCCCAAGTCTTCCCATTGTCTACAAGATACATTAATGAACAGAGTTACGTAGCAACAGAAAGTCAGAAGAAGGAACTGCCACTATATTTAAACAGATTCTTAAAAATCATAGTTGGGAGTGGAGTGTATATGATACAAATTGTGTTCTCTGTCTGTATATTTCCCCTGGTAATTTTAAACACTAATGTGCGGCATGTGATAATAGGAAAAAGCAAAGAGTGGGACCACTTGGAGGAACCCATTAACAGACTGACCACACAGTGTGACCAGGATGGTGGAGAGGGGAGGCAGAGAGGTTCTACATTGTTGGAATAGCCCTGTGAAGTGGATAGAAAATGGAGACCTGGTTACCCAACAAGTCAATAGGAGAGCCCAGATTTCAACCCAAACCTTTCTATATCCAAATTGCACAATTTGTGTTTGCTTCTCTTGGCTTCTTTTTTCCAGATTTTCATTTTCAAAATTACCTCTAAAATCATTCAGACTTTGCAGAAGGGAATAAAGGGCCTACTACTTCCCCACCCCACCTCCGCTTCTCCCTTGGCCCAGGCCTACGCAGCTAACTGTTTGGTGGGTATGCTCCCTGGCCACCTTCTCTGCATGGACAGATTACCTAAAGGAGCCGGGCATGCCTGTCTCCAGTGAGAACTGCCGAGAGGGCAGAGGTGGGGCTCAGGAATGCATTGTCCTCTCCAGGACCTACCTGGGTGAGGCTAGTGAGGTGCTGGGCTCTGGGAACCAGGATCCTCGCAGGTTTAGCTGCAGTTGAGTGTCCTGGGAGCCAGTGCTTTTGGGGAAGGAGGGCCATCTGTGCTGCCCTGACTTCCTGCCTTGCACTGTCCTGCCTTGCCCAAGTAGAGACCAGAGCCCCTGACAGTGAGAGGTGGGGAGGACGTTTGCTCATCTCTGTTTTTCCAGTGCCTGTATGTACCAGTGCTACTGTTGCATGAAAGAAATGAAGATGCACTAGCCCTAGTCACATCATAGAGTGACTTTGGGCAAGTCACTTGAAGATCAGAAGATTCTAGTCTTGGTTTCTAAGGTACACTGTTTTGGCTTCTTGTTTTAATGTTTCTGAAATAAGAAGTGATTAGCAGTAGATGAATATATTTAATATCCAGGGAGTTTCTTAATTTTTCCTTCATCTTGAAAAGTTGTTTTTAAGTCTGTGGGGCAACTTATAATTTCTGTTATTGTGGGAACGTGATAATCAATCCCTTTAGGAGTGGTTCAGAGACTCGGTGATGCCTGATAACCCACTTTGTGAATGGTAGCTCATGTTTAGTCACTCAGTTATGTCTGACTCTTTAAACTGTAGCCTGCCAGGCCCCTCTGTCTATGGGATTTTTCAGGCAAGAATACTGGAGTGAGTTGCCATTTTCTCCTCCAGGGGATCTTCCTGACCCAAGGATCAGAACTGTCTACTATATCTCCTGCACGATAGGCAGATTTTTTTTTTTTTTTTTTTTTACCACTGAGCCACTGGGGAAACCGATGAATGGTAGAGTTATATATAAATATGAAAGACCAGAAAAACTACCCAACTGCCCTTGCAGGGCTATTTTTTAGAGATTGCCAGACAGGAACGTCTTAATTAAAGAAGTAGTGAGTCTCCTGTTCAATAAAGTTGGTGTTCTGGGTTATGAGAACGTACATTTTTAATCTCCCCATTCTCCCAATAGAATTCAATAAGCTATTTTCATTTTGAATTTTTAAAAAATAAGTCTTAAACATTTGACTCTTTCTTGAATTAGACCTTGGCAAGAACTGTTTGCGTGTTGTGGATTTAGTAGATTGCTGGCCATTATCGGAAATATCGAATTGGCCACAAAACTGTTGTAACTTGATCAGAATGTTAATCCAAAAAAGTGCTGTGTTTCAAATGGGAAATTACAGTGCCACTTAGTTCTTATGATATGCCAGGTAATGAGAGGGGATTATAAGCAATTACTCACAGTGTTGACCTAAGACAAATAAACCAGATAGTTCTATCTGCCAGATAGTTCTCTCACCAAGATGGGTTTATTCAGGATCAGTAGAGAATTGCAGTTTGGGGTCTGCAACCATGGTGAGCCACGTGTAAGTCTCTACACAGCCAGGGGAGGGGAAAATGAAGTTGGGAGGGCTAGAGTAAACACAGAGTCTGTGGCTTTTAATTGGCTGAGCTGTGGCTGGGAAAGAAGAGAAGTGTTTCTTCTTCCTGTGGACTCTGTTATCATCACAGGGCTTAAATGCTCCCCTTTCTCATCTCCTGATTCTTTAATTGAGGCTTCTGTTTATCAATTTTTGTGAGACTCTGTTTCTCTCCAGGTGGATTTCAGTTTGGAGAGCCTTCAAATGTTGAAGACCAAGATAAAATTTCCCTTTCCAGCTCAATTCAACCAAACCCCAATAACTAGTGTGAAGGAGTTTATAATCTTGAAAGAAACAAGGTGGATATATATTTTTCTGGGAAAAATAAGCAGCTAAGCAGATAATCAGTGGAAGCAAGATCACAGAGGGAATATTTTTATTCCTACTAGAATTTGTATTAGTTATTAATATTTAGAATGTCCATTCACAAGCCAGTGTTCTGTCATGGCACTGAAACCAGTGTCTGCGGAATCAGAGGTCTTTGAGGGCTCAAGTATATGAAGTAGCAGAGTGGTGACATAATATGGTGCTGCTGCTGCTGCTAAGTCGCTTCAGTCTGGGCTATAAAATTGAGGAGAACGTGTAAAGGTTCCCTCTCTCACCATCCATTAGATACTTGAGTTCTGTTCTCAGTGTTAGGGATACATCAGTGAACAAACCCTAAAAAATCCCTACTCTGGAGTTTACATTCTAATTTGTTGCTGCCTTGAAAAACAGATAACTAAACCAGTTAGAATTATCTCTAGAGTAAGTGAATCAGACACATTGATGTGTTTCTATGAATATATTGCATAGATTTTGGTGTTGTTAGCTTTTAGGCCTTTTTCACGTAACCGATATTTCTGGATAAATGAATAAATAAATAAATGGGTAAATAAATGAGATTATTGGAATTGTTGGAATGGAGGTTGAGATACCTTCTTATTAGCATTCTGCTTGGTCTGTTGTCTTAATTTTTCTAATAACTGCAATATAAAATATTGTTGGCTGTACAAGGCAGCTCCTGGTTTATTTGACTTTAATTTTAATTGAGAATAAAGCACTGTGAGAGATCCCATCTCTCATATTGACTGTGATGACTCTCCAAGGTTAACTCATAATGGTTAAGTGCAGTTTATGGCTGCCCTCAGCAGTGGATCCCAAGGCTGGGACCAGAGAACCATGAGCTGAGCGCAGAACTCCCCAGGAAGCCATTCCAAGGGAGTGAGGCTCTTGCAGGGCTTTCTGCAAAGTGACCAACTAGAATAACAAACCTGGGAGCTTGGCCCTGGGAACCCATGTGCCTTTTCTTTGAGTTTCTTGTGGTAATATGGGGACAAGAAGCATTTGCGATTGCACTTGTCTTCAGTTTTTACAAACGGAACTTCTGCTGGGCCTGCAAAAGCGAGGCAAAATTGATAGTTTTAGAGAGAGAAAAGGCAGGCTGCTGGCAGGGATTTGAGCCCTCTGACTCTGTTCTCTTCAGGCTGTAGTGCCCAGGGCAAGTATCCTTTTAGCAAATTAACAGGTGTGAGGGATGTGAATGTTTGTGGCCTGGATTTCTGTTGCCAGAACCTCTTGGCATGTGTACCCACCCAGGAGCTCCTGCCTTCTCTTCTATGTTGATGGTGCTGCATGGAGCTGGGATGCAAGCCAGGCAGAGAGAGCTGTCACTAGAATCTGACCAGACTGGCACCGTGATCTTGGACTTGCAGACCCCATTTATTGGGAGAATAAATGTTCACTGTTGGTGCTTTGTTGTGATAGCGCAAGCAGACTAAGTCCATTGAGCACTGTTAGGGTAGGGGTGCAGTGTTTGTGTACCTCCTCTGCTGTCCTCACCCCTGCAATTCACTCATTGAAGCCCTAACCTCCAATGTGATGGTATTAGAAGGTAAGGCCTTTGAGAGGTACTTGGTTTAGGTGAGGTCATGAGGGTGAGCCCCATGATTGGACTTTGTATTAGTGTCCTTGTAAAAAGAAGAGGGGCTTCCCTGATAGCTGAGCTGATAAAGAATCCGCCTGTAATGCAGGAGACCCCAGTTCGATTCCTCACTGGAGAAGGGATAGGCTACCCACTCCAGTGGGCTTCTCTTGTGGCTCAGCTAGTAAAGAATTAGCCTGCAATGTGGGAGAACTGGGTTCGATCCCTGGGTTGGGAAGATCCCCTGGAGAAGGGAACAGCTGCCCACTCCAATATTCTGGCCTGGAGAATTCCATTAACTGTATAGTTTATGGGGTCGCAAAGAGTTGGACATGACTGAGCGACTTTCACTTCATTTCAGGAAGTAGAGACAGAGGAACATCTCTCTGTCCGTATACACACCAAGGAGAGGCCATGTGAGCACATAGCAAGAAGGTGGCTGACTGCGAGCCAGGCAGAGAGCTCTCACTAGAACCTGAGCAGGCTGGCACCCTGATCTTGGACTTGGAGACTCCAGAACTGTGGGAGAATAAACGTTCACTGTTGGTGTTGTGTTGTGATAGCCCAAGTGGACTAAGTACCTCTTTTTGAGGTCTTACCTGATCCATCAGCAGGGCTCTAATACTCTCCTTTCTTCTTTGACCTCAGTAATCCCAGACTCTCTTCTCATTCCTTTCTCAATTTCCTTGCAGCCTCCTCTTCTCCTAATCGTCTCTTAAAGATTAGGGTTCCTGGAATTCCTACTCTTTCTCTCCTTTTCTATCCACCCTCAAGACACCTTATTCCTGAGTTTATTGTCTGGGCATCACCATAGGCCTTAACCCACTAGCTTGTCAGAAATGCAAGTTTCAGGCTTCTCCCAGACCTGCTGAATGGACTCTGACATTAACAGGGGATGCCCACAAAACTCTGAAAGCCCTGCTTTCAAAGATCTCAGTGACTAGCTCTGTGCTCTGATTTTTCCAAGTGTACATTTGATCTGGATACCATATCTTTCTCCTGGCCTCTAGACCAGTTTATCCAACAGAACCTCTCAACTGTCCATTTCCATGTTCCATAGGGATATTTAACTTTACCAGTCTAGAGTCTGGCTCCTCTTTCCCCAGTTATGCTTTTCCTTCTTTGTGTCCTTGTTCTCAGTCATGTCTGACTCTTTGTGGCCCCATAACTGTAGCCTGCCAGGCTCCTGTGTCCATGGAATTTTCCAGGCAGGAATACTGGAGTGGGTTGCCATTTCCTACTCCAGGGAATCTTCCCGACCCAGGGATCAAACCCATGTCTCTTGTATCTCCTGCACTGGTAGGTGGATTCTTTACCACTGCACTACCTGGGAAGCCTCTTTCTCCTTTGGCCAACTGACAAAAAAATAGGGTCTGTTCTGAAAATTTTACTTTAGAACTCCCATTTTATCCCATACTCCTGGTTAAGTGGTTTCTGTGGTAGATCAGGCAGTGGGCACTGGTCTGGCTGACCCATTGTCCAGCCAGCCTTTCCTCTGAGTGATCAGTGCCTTTCTCAATCTCTTGTGAGATATTTTGAATCTTGCCCAGGGTGTCATGTTCAGTCAGTAATGTTTCTAATTTTCCTCCATTAAGTTTGAAAACAGATAAGTACTTAACAAATATTTTAAGTATCAATCATTATCTTTGTTATTAATGATTAATATATTACCAGGGACAAGTAGTTAATAAATATTTCTTAATAGTGAGGAAATTTTGCTGACTGACGTGGAAGATTTACAGTTTATTTGTGAATGACCAGGATGAATCCCAAAGAAGGATCATCAGGAATGTACTGTGACCTGATATGTCTCATGATTGAATCATTCAATGTCTTTTGGGAAAAGAGAAATCAGAGGCAACCTAATAACTGTCCAACATACAGGACTGGTGAAACCCATACTGGTACTTTCATACAGTCAAATACTTTGCAATCATGTCTGAATGCTCAGACAGAGTACCTTTATTAACACTCATGGTATCAAATGAAGTGAAAAGAGCAAATTACAGATAGGATGATCCTTTTTTTATTTTGGTAAAAAATATGTAAAATTTACCATTTCAGCCATTTTTAAGAGTATTGTTCTGTGGCTGATTCATGTTGATGTATGGCAGAAACCAACTCAATATTGTAAAGCAGTTATCTTCCAATTAAATATATTAAAAAAGAGTATAGTTATAAAGACTGAAGTATATATATATATATATATAAAACCGAATCACTTTGCTGTACATGTGAAAGTAACACAACTTTGTAAATCAACTATATTTCAATAAACAAGAGTATAGTTCTGTGATGTTAAAGTACATCCACATTGCTGTGCAGCTATCATCACCATCTGTCTCCAGAACATTTTTTATCACCTCTAACTGAAACCCCATGCCCACTAAACAATAACTCCCCATTCTCCCTCCTCCAGCTCCTGGCAACTGCCATTCTCTTTTTGTCTATGAATTTGACCATTCTAGATACCTCACATAAATTCAATCATACCTTGTTTGCCCCTTTGTGACAGGCTTATTTCACTTCATATGTCTTCAAGGTTCATCGGTGATGTACCATGAGTCAGAGGTTTCTTTTTAAGGCTGAAGAGTATTCTGTTATTTGTTTATCCATTCATCTGGATATTTGGGTTGCTGCTGTCTTTTGGCTGGGGCTTCCCTGGTGGCTCAGACAGTCAAGAATCTGCCTGCACTGTGGGAGACCCTGGTTTAGGCCCTGTGCTGGGAAGATCCTCAGGAGAAGGGAGTGGTTACCCATCCGGTATTGCCTGGAGATTTCCATGGTCAGAGGAGCCTGTTGTCCATGGGGTCTCTAAGAGTTGGACACAAGTGAGTGACTGACACTTCCACATTTTTTATCTTTTGGCTACTGTGAATGATGCTACTGTGAACAAGGATGTACAAATATCTGTTCAAGTTCCTGCTTTTGTTTCTTTTAGGTGTGTACCCAGGAGTGGAATTGTCGGATCATATGATAATTCTGCTTTTGACTCTTTGCGGAACCGCCACACTGTTTTTCATAGTTGCTGCACCGTTTTACATTCCCACCGGCAATACACAAGGGTTTCAGTTTCTCCACATCCTTACTAACCCTTGCTAACTTTTTTGGTTTTGTTTTTAATGATAACCATGGTAATGGGTATGAATTCTCAGGTTTGCTTTAAAAAAAGATGTATTCCATGGACAAAGCAGTCTGGAGGGCTACAGTCCACGGGATGGCAAAGAGTTGGACACAACTAAGCGACTGAGCACAGCACAGCTGCACATTTACGTATATATATAATATATAAAAAATTCAAAGAATTTATTCCACATAAAAACAGTGCTTCTTAGTTGGCAGGATATAAATGTTTTTTATTATTGTCTTTTTTCTCTGTTCTCTCCTTTTCCCCAGTTTAGCGTGTATAACGCACATAATTAAAAATGCTTGAAACTCAGAATCAAGCTGTTTTAATTCAGAGGTTGACAGTAGCTCCTGTTTACCCTTGACTGTGCAGACTTCACGTGAGTCCTCATGCTTGTTGACTTTGGACTCGGTGCTGCCCCTGTCACGTTGCCACTTTGCATGGGTTGAGGCCATCCATAGATGTTCCAGTTCTGGAGGCCCAGCTGCCACACGTTCCTCTGTTCAGTGAAGCAGAAACAGGGCTTCTTGGCAGCAGATTAGACTACAGAGACTGCTGTCACCAGGGCTTCCCTGGTAGCTCAGCTGGTAAAGAATCTGCCTGCAATGCCAGAGACCCTGATTTGATTCCTGGGTCAGCAAGATCCCCTGGTGAAGAGATAGGCTACTCACTCCAGTATTCATGGGCTTCCCTGATGGCTCAGATGGTGAAGAATCTGCCCTGGTCTCCCACGATTGGGAAAATCCCATGGAGGAGGGGATGGTAACCCATTCCAGTATTCTTGCCTGGAAAATCCCCATGGACAGACAAGCCTGGCAGGCTACAGTCCATGCGGTCGCAAGAGTTAGACTCAACTGAGTGACTAAGCACAGCAGAGCACCGCTATCACCAGGCCTCGGCAGGTGGCTTTCTGGTGCCCAAGTGCGTCTTCCTCCCTCATTTGGATTTTTAGCACAAAGAAATCTCCTTTTTAGGTGTGTTTACTCACCAGGGTTATGACTGGTCATCTTGGTTGATTGCAAATGAAAGGGAAGGCTTCTTTATTTCCTCATCTGTGAAATTATGTATTTTGTAATTTTCCAAAGAGTTTTTTAAGGCTCATAGCAAGTGCCTTCGTCAGCTTAAAAGGCAGTAAAGATTGCATAGGAATCAGTTCAGAAAGAGTTGAAAGAAATCCTTACGTGGAGAAAATTACGTTTATGAAAATAAGGCTTGTTCAGTTTACAATAATATATGTGAGAGAGTGGGTTACAAAGTATGTGACGAGTCAGGGAATAGGTGATAAGGAGAGGCATAAGTTAAGGGCTTCTTTACAAGTGTTTGACTGGTTTAATCAGTTATCAGTGACCTTTTCAGGGAGCTTTTTCTGGTCTGAGGAACCTTTATTTGGGGGGGGGGGGGTGGTTTGTTTTCTCTTGACATGATAATTCTGGCTGCCTTGTTTGAAGACCAAGAATTTGAAGCCGAGTCAGAGAGACAGTTGCAACGGTCTTAACTTGGGCTGTTAGGACTTGTGCTGGTTTTGTGTGGCTACGAGAAAGAGTGGTAAGATCTGATGACTAAATTTGGGCCTTGTAGAGCTGGAAGGAGGTGAAGCTGAGGACAGATTGTATATCCCGGAGGCACAAGAGTGATTTCACTTTTTAATCATTACATCTGGATAAGACATCTCTGTTCATCTCAACATTTCTTGTGCTTGGTTTTCTCCCAAACTTCTCAAAAGATAAGCAGACCCCTTGCCCCTTTCTAGCCTATAGACATGTGACTTGTCTTCCTCCAGAGCCTTTTCTGAGGGCTGCCATTCCTGTCCATCACCGAAGCACCAGCTCAGTGTGGCCTTAGTAGTCCAAATCATATGGGGACAATTGCAGACTCCCCTGCGAGCCCCTTCCTCCCAATCTCTTCTTCATCTGACCAGTGATTGCACACCTCTGCCTCTCCTGACTCACCTGGCCCCGTGGCATTTTTCAGGTCACTGCTCATGACTCATCTATTTGCGTCTCTTTCTTTACGCACATCTAGAAATCCACATACTCAAGGCGCTTACTGGGTATTCAAGGGCTCCCTTCTCTACCCTCCTGGGTGTGAAATCACCTCATATTTCATCTATTTCATCCCTCTGTGCTTCCACTTAGAGAAGACACAGAGCCAGGAAGACAGGTTCTTTACAAGTTAGTGTGATTTTACAGGGACCTTTTTATAATTCTAAGTGGGATTGGGGTAACATCTATGGATTAGCACTACATTAATTGTTTGTGAGTTTTCTTCTTTGCCAAAGCACATTTTGACCACCTTTTCAAATAAAACAAGGCTATGTGTATGTAATGAGGCTAGTCAAAGCCTAAAGTGGTATCTTCCTACCACTTTAGGAAGACACCGCTAATGTCAAGGGACTTCCTCTGCGGCTCGGTAGTAATGAATCCATCTACAATGCAAGACACAAGGTTCTGATCCCTGGGTTGGGGAGATCCCTTGGAGGAGAAAATGGCAACCCACTCTAGTATTCTTGCCTGAAAAATCCCATGGACAGACACGCCTGGTGGGCTACAGTCCATGCGGCCTCAAAGAGTAGGATATAACTGAGGCACATGTGGAGAAGGAAATGGCAGCCCACTCCAGTATTCTTGCCTGGAGAATCCCAGGGACAGAGGAGCCTGGTGGGCTGCTGTCCATAGGGTCGCACAGAGTCGGACACGACTGAAGCGACTTAGCATGGATGCATGCATTGGAGAAGGAAATGGCAACCCACTCCAATATTCTTGCCTGGAGAATCCCAGGGATGGAGGAGCCTGGTGGGCTGCTGTCCATAGCGTCGCACAGAGTCGGACACGACTGAAGCGACTTAGCAGCAGCAGCAGAGGCACATGAGCACATTTAATGTCAAGGGAAAATAATGTAAAAAGAAAAAGGTAGAAGCCGGTTATGTGAGAAACAAATCATTTGATGGATTGTCCTTTAATAAGATTTGTTATAGAGAGTGCTGTGTTATCTTCCTTAATGCCTACTGTTTTGAATGACATGGGCTGCTTTGAGAACGTTCACCGGAGAGAAATAAATTAAGAATGTGTCTGTTTGACAAGGTTCTTACCAAATAGGACCTCCTTCCCTGACCTCAGCTTGTGGTTTTGATCTTGGTTAGAGCACACATTTCCTACAAGCTTTGCTTCTCCATTGCTCCTCATATTTTTAATCGTTGATGAAGAGATAAGAGAAAGCTGAGTGCCAACACTGTCCAGCTTCTTCAAACAGATGGAAGCCTAGTTGATACGAAGGTGGGGAATTCTTGGTCCTCTGCCAAATCAGTATTTATAAGCATTGTGTTGGCCTAGATCTGTAGCAGCCAACGTGATGTGGCAGCTGGAAATTTAAATACACGCTCCTTGAAGAAGTGGTATTAACTGTATCGAGGCTCGGCAGATGTACGGCCAAGATGATTGATGTTTCTTTGCTTCTGTTTTCCCAAGGGCTCCAGGCACTTGACACATGTTTGATAGCTGTCCACTGCACGGCTCTGAAATGCAAACTCCTGGGCAAGCAGCTGAATTCTGCTTGGGAGCATTGCCCACCAGCTGGTGAATGCTGTGGTGGCCTTTTGTTTGCAGCTGGACCAGAATACTTTGGGGGGCACCAATCCTGCCTGAATTCCAGTGTCAGTTGGTGGTTGTGCAGGCCATATATTCCCTACACTGTCCTTACTGAAGCAGAGCTTTCAAGCAGTTAAGGATCTGGGCTGTGTGAATAGCCAGCCCAGATAACTGAAATGAGAAGCAGCACAGTAAGGATCACCTTGACCCCATTCATTTTTTAATCTCAGTAAATATTTACTGGGGACCTGTTATATATCAGGCATGTTCTAGGTGCTGGAAATCCAGCAGTGGATAAGATAGGCAAGATTTACCCCTGCTCATAGAGCTTATGACAGGAGACAGGTACAGGAGACAGGTACAGGAGACAGGTACAGGAGACAGGGATCAAGACCATCCCCATGGAAAAGAAATGCAAAAAAGCAAAATGGCTGTCTGGGGAGGCCTTACAAATAGCTGTGAAAAGAAGAGAAGCAAAAAGCAAAGGAGAAAAGGAAAGATATAAACATCTAAATGCAGAGTTCCAAAGAATAGCAAGAAGAGATAAGAAAGCCTTCTTCAGTGATCAATGCAAAGAAATAGAGGAAAACAACAGAATGGGAAAGACTAGGGATCTCTTCAAGAAAATCAGAGATACCAAAGGAACATTTCATGCAAAGATGGGCACAATAAAGGACAGAGATGGTGTGGACCTAACAGAAGCAGAAGATATTAAGAAGAGGTGGCAAGAATACACAGAAGAACTGTACAAAAAAGAGCTTCAAGACCTAGATAATCATGATGATGTGATCACTGACCTAGAGCCAGACATCTTGGAATGTGAAGTCAAATGGGCCTTAGAAAGCGTCACTAAGAACAAAGCTAGTGGAGGTGATGGAATTCCAGTGGAGCTATTCCAAGTCCTGAAAGATGATGCTGTGAAAGTGCTGCACTCAATATGCCAGCAAATTTGGAAAACTCAGCAGTGGCCACAAGATTGGAAAAGGTCAGTTTTCATCCCAATCCCAAAGAAAGGCAATGCCAAGGAGTGCTCAAACTACCGAACAGTTGCACTCATCTCACACGCTAGTAAAGTAATGCTCAAAGTTCTCCAAGCCAGGCTTCAGCAATATGTGAACCGTGAACTTCCTGATGTTCAAGCTGGTTTTAGAAAAGGCAGAGGAACCAGAGATCAAATTGCCAACATCCGCTGGATCATGGAAAAAGCAAGAGAGTTCCAGAAAAACATCTATTTCTGCTTTATTGACTATGCCAAAGCCTTTGACTGTGTGGATCACAATAAACTATGGAAAATTCTGAAAGAGATGGGAATACCAGACCACCTGATCTGCCTCTTAAGAAATCTGTATGCAGGTCAGGAAGCAACAGTTAGAACTGGTCATGGAACAACAGACTGGTTCCAAATAGGAAAAGGAGTACGTCAAGGCTGCATATTGTCACCATGTTTATTTAACTTCTATGCAGAGTACATCATGAGAAATGCTGGACTGGAAGAAACACAAGCTGGAATCAAGATTGCCGGGAGAAATATCAATAACCTCAGATATGCAGATGACACCACTCTTATGGCAGAAAGTGAAGAGGGGCTAAAAAGCCTCTTGATGAAAGTGAAAGTGGAGAGTGAAAAGGTTGGCTTAAAGCTCAACATTCAGAAAACGAAGATCATGGCATCTGGTCCCATCACTGCATGGGAAATAGATGGGGAAACAGTGGAAACAGTGTCAGACTTTGTTTTTCTGGGCTCCAAAATCACTGCAGATGGTGACTGCAGCCATGAAATTAAAAGATGCTTACTCCTTGGAAGGAAAGTTATGACCAACCTAGATAGCATATTGAAAAGCAGAGACATTACTTTGCCAACAAAGGTTCGCCTAGTCAAGGCTATGGTCTTTCCTGTGGTCATGTATGGATGTGAGAGCTGGACTGTGAAGAAGGCTGAGTGCCGAAGAATTGATGCTTTTGAACTATGGTATTGGAGAAGACTCTTGAGAGTCCCTTGGACTGCAAGGAGATCCAACCAGTCCATTCTGAAGGAGATTAGCCCTGGGATTTCTTTGGAAGGAATGATGCTAAAGCTGAAACTCCAGTATTTTGGCCACCTCATGCGAAGAGTTGACTCATTGGAGAAGACTCTGATGCTGGGAGGGATTGGGGGCAGGAGGAGAAGGGGACGACAGAGGATGAGATGGCTGGATGGCATCACTGACTTGATGGGTGTGAGTCTGGGTGACCTCTGGGAGCTGGTGATGGACAGGGAGGCCTGGCGTGCTGCGGTTCATGGGGTTGCAAAGAGTCGGACACGACTGAGCGACTGATCTGATCTGATAGAGCTTATGGCTTTGTAGTGAAGACAAACAATAAAAAATTTAATGAATGCAACAGCTTCAAAGAGTGATAAATGTGCTATGAAGAAGATGAAAGAGCCTGATTTAATAGAGTTACTAGAGGTGGGGGGGACAAGGGAGGTCATGCATTGTTATGGTGGGGAAGGGCTCTCTTAGAAAGAGACATTTGACCTGAGATCTGAATGACAAGAAGAGGCCACCTTTTAAAGACCATGAGGGTGGAAAGGGATTCCAGGCAAAAAAGAGCAGTTGCAAAGGCCCAGAGGCAAACATGAGTTTAGCATGTTCAAAGAAAGAAGACATGGGAAGCTGCTTTAGCAAGACTGAGAGGAAGAGTGGCAAGAGGTGACAATTGAAGCTTTAAAGGGGGTCCTTCAAGGCCTTGTGTGTTGTAAGGAGGATCAGTGGTATTCTCAGGCCAATGGAAAAAATAGCTGGAGAGTTTAAGAAGCGGCGGTGGGGGTGGGATGAGGAGTTGGTCTGATAAAGGGTGCTGCCTTCCATTCAGTTATACATGTATGCTGCTGCTACTGCTAAGTTGCTTCAGTCGTGTCCGACTCTGTGTGACCCCATAGATGGCAGCCCACCAGGCTCCCCCGTCCCTGGGATTCTCCAGGCAAGAACACTGGAGTGGGTTGCCGTTTCCTTCTCCAATGCATGAAAGTGAAAAGTGAAAGTGAAGTCACTCAGTCCTGTCCATCCCTCAGTGACCCCATGGACTGCAGCCTACCAGGCTCCTCCTTCCATGGGATTTTCCAGGCAAGAATACTGGAGTGGGTGCCATTGCCTTCTCCTATACATGTACAGTCCCATCGAAAAAGCCCTCCAAGGGACTTGCCTGGCGGTCCAGGGATTAGGACTCTGAACTTCCATTGTAGGGGACATGGGTTTCATCCCTGATTGGAGAACTAAGATTTCCCACATGCTATGTAACATGGCAAAATAATAATTAAATAAAAAACGAAAAGCCTTCCAAAATGTGTCACGGTGCCTCCTGTAAGAATGCTCTTGAGAATAGGCACCTGACTCCAGAACTCTTGCCTGGAAAATCCCATGGACAGAGGAGCCTGGTAGGCTGCAGTCCATGAGGTCGCTAAGAGTCGGACACGACTGAGCGACTTCACTTTCACTTTTCACTTTCATGCATTGGAGAAGGAAATGGCAACCCACTCCAGTGTTCTTGCCTGGAGAATCCCAGGGACGGGGGAGCCTGGTGGGCTGCTGTCTATGGGGTCGCACAGAGTTGGACACGACTGAAGCAGTTTAGCAGCAGTAGCAGCAGCATGTAGCATGGCAAAATAATAATTAAATAAAAAATGAAAAGCCTTCCAAAATGTGTCACGGTGCCTCCTGTAAGAATGCTCTTGAGAATGTTAGTCTTACAACATAGTTTTTCCTGTGAGGGATGGAAGAGATACTGCAGTGGTTAAAAGTCACTCTGTCTGAATTTCAGCCTCAAATTGAATTTGTGGGGACTCTGGAGCCTGCACTCCAGGCAGGATTTAAACACCTGTGTGACCTTTGGTAAGTCATGTATTAATTTCTGTGTGCCTCTGTTTCCCCATCTTTACAATGGGCTGGTAGTTTTAGCACTCCCTTTGGTCATCATAGAGAAGATTAAATAAGTGACGCCCAGGCATGCAATAAACACTATGTAAGCGTCACTATTATTACTGTTAGGAAAACTTGTATGGCTTTAGTCTAGTTGGTTAATCATTACCTTGTGGACATTACAGATCATGTATCTGGCTATTGTTTAGTCGCTTAATTGCGTCTGACACTTTGTGACCCCATGGACTGCAGAATGCCAGGCTTCCTTGTCCTTCACCATCTCCTGGAGCTTGCTCAAACTCATGTCCATTGAGTCGGTGATGCCATCCGACCATCTCATCCTCTGTTGTCCCCTTCTCCTCCTGCCTTCAATCTTTCCCAGCATCACGGTCTTTTCTGAGTCAGCTGTTTGCATCAGGTAGCCAAAGTATTGGAGCTTCAGCTTCAGGCTAGTTTTCCTTTATGGTCTATGTCTAGAAATTTTAAGGCCAACTTTTGTGACCTCCCCATAGGAAGCGGATTGATTTTATCTGTGTTAACATTCTCCTTCATTTTATTTTATACCTTTGTCTTAGTTTTTCCTTTTTATATCTTATCCTTTAAAATAAAATGTTCAGATGTTTTGTAGATATTTTACATATTATATGTATTTGATGAAAACGTGGTAGATGGCACACAGTTTTGCAACTTAATTTGTTCACGTAACTGTATATCTGGAACAACTTCCCTTGTCAGTAATTATCCTTCAGCCAATGGTATATAAATTAGAGATCATAGCTAATGTAATTAATCTCAATCAGTCGAACTAGAAATGTTACTGTACCTTTACTGGGTATAATAGTAATACTTGTTTCCTGTTAAATTTTCGAATAGTACAGAAATAGATAAAATGAAAATTGTACTTTTAGTTTAATCTTACGTAGGCTGTGTGCCTTTATAAATTTAGGATTTTTGGGGAATAATTACATAGTTCACATACATATGTAAAATATAATTCTGACCTCCATAGGAAAAAGTTACTTTACATCTTATTAGAAAGTGTCTTCTTTAAGAGAAACATTCTCTTAATGAAGTCTTTTTTTTTTTTTTAATCTCTTTCTGATGTCTAGATTTCCCGTCTAATTCTTAAATCAGGAGCTGCACGCAGGATAGCAATAGCATATAATAGGATGTGTGCTAGATGAGGAGTCAGGAAATCTGGAGAAAATGTTTATCAACATGGCACATGGCCAAACAGGGCAATTCTGAACAGACACAGAGTGTGTATGTTCTTTAACTGAAGTGCAGATTGGAGGTGGAGGCACACAGGCCTCCTCTCCCTCAGTTCCCCTCCCTCCCCAGCTCACATAGTGTCAGAACCTCCCGGGGATTCAGTGCTCAGCCTCCCTGACATGCAGCTGCAACCATGGAAGGAGTTTACTTCCTGTCCAGCAAGTAGAAAGGTAAGCTTGCAGCTGCTGCTGCTGCTGCTGCTAAGTCGCTTCAGTCGTGTCCGACTCTGTACGACCCCATAGACGGAAGCTCACCAGGCTCCCCTGTCCCTGGGATTCTCCAGGCAAGAACACTGGAGTGGGTTGCCATTTCCTTCTCCAGTGCATGAAAGCGAAAAGTGAAAGTGAAGCCGCTCAGTCGTGTCCGACTCTTAGCGACCCCATGGACTGCAGCCTACCAGGCTCCTCTGTCCATGGGATTTAGAACCATGCTTTTCTTAGCTCTTTCTGAATCCCTGAGCTCCTTGCAGGTGGACCAGGCTCCTGGTCAAGATATTGCTCTGTAGCTTATATGACTAAACAGGTCCGAGCGTTAGGAACGATGGTGTTGGCAAGTCGGCCGATGTCTCCAGGGTTGTCTCCAGGGTTATGTAGTCGAGAGCCCGATAGCCTCTGTTCTCATCTTACTAATGGTTATAACTTATTGTGTGATACCTATGAGTCCCCTTTGTTGAGCATCAGCTATTCCATTCTGAAAAATGAGGGTCTTGTGCTATATATCAGGGGCTGATCATTTCATGTCATGTTTTGGGACACAGAGTTGTTAGAATCTCCAGATTTTTAAAGCAAAGCAAGAAATCTGGATCGTTGTGGAATTGTCTGGCTCTTAAGTATTGGAAACTGGTTCTAATTTCTAAAAAATCAGCATGAGGGTCAAACAGGTCATATTGGGAGACTGCATGTAGCCCATGGATGCCAGTTGATCATGCACGCCTGATCTAGTGACTCCTAGGGTCTCCTTAGAACTCATTGATCTGTGGTTTTGTATTCTACATGTGTCTTGATTCAGTTTAACATTGATGAACTGGCTTCCCTTCCAGAATTCAAACTCCAGAGAAACTGAATGAAGGGTGTGATCAGAGAGTGGGCCTATGTGGGATTTTCCTGTATCCAGTGGCATAAGAATGTGGATAAGTGGGGCAAGGAGGCATTACATGGTTTACTCTATGCAACTCTATGCTTTCCAGGTGGCGCTAGTGATAAAGAACCCACCTGCCAATGCAGGAGACAGAAGAGATATGAGTTCCATCCCTGGTTCTGGAAGATCCCTTGGAGAAGGGCATAACAACCCACTCCAGTATCCTTGCCTGGAGAATCCCACGGACAGAGGAGCCTGGTGGGCTATAATCCAAGGGTTTCACAGAGTCGGACATGACTGAAGCAATTTAGCACTAAACTATGCCACTGTGAATGCAGCTTTCTTGAGAGAGTGACCCATTCTTCTTGAGTAAGGAAGTAGGGAAGTAAAACACGGTCCTCTAAATTTTCTTAGTCCTGAGAGTTAGCATCGTTACAGAGGTGAGAACCAATCAGAAACATTATTTAATGTTCTGGCAGTGGTGGTGAGAATAATTGTAATTTATACTTTTTTCTTTTCTTTTTTTTTTGCTCCAGAGCACTTTTTTCTTTATAATGGATTGATTATAACCCCTAGTTTCTGATACAGTATCAAAGTGGACTTAGGCGGAGTGCATGTTCTCTTGTATTTTATGTTATTTATATTACTTATTTATAGTATTTTATTCCTTTTTCCTATTTATCCATCCTTAATCCAACTCTTCTTTTCCCCTCTCAATATATTAATGCCACCAATCAGGTTAAAGATAGCCCCTGAATTTCTTGCCACTTGAATAATAAATACTTAAATCACTAAGAAAAGTTTTGCTTAGAATTGGTCATATCCTTTTGGAACTGAAAATGGAGTCCGACTGCTGCTCAAGAGCCAATAGAGAGGCCAGGTTGGTGGAAAGGAGAGTTTGCAGTATTTTAGTTGCTGGCAATTGGGGAGGAGGGCTAACTTCAGTCCAAAGGCTGATTCCCTCCACCCCACTGACAACCAGTGGGCAAAAGCTGTGATAGCCACAGGGAGAGGGCTACATGCAGAAAAAGCACCATCAGCTCTGACAGTCATTTTGAACTAGATCATCGGTGGTCTAATCCAGCGTCATTTTGATTGCTTTGGGTAAAGTTAGTCTTCAGTTCCAGGGCTAGTTTGTTTCCGTTTTTTTTGAGGCCAGTTCTCAGAACTGTAGCAGCTTATGTTATGGCTACAGCCTGGTCATCATGCAGTTAACTTCTTCCACATGGTGAGCATTTTAGTATCTACAGGGCAGCTCACAGGATATGGCTCAGAATATTATCTTTAGCCCTTGAGGAGAAACTAAAGGTCCTTGACTGCTTGATGACTAAACTATTATTATTTGATTGTTTTCTTTTGTTCTACATTTTCTTACTTTGATTAAACTTATTCTTTGGCAAAAGTTTTTCCACAGACAAAAGGCAGGTGGAGGACGTGGAGGGCAAAGACCATAGGGTCTTGCTTCATTTCATTTTTGCTTTTAACAAAAAGTTTAACGGTCAGTCTTATTGGTATCCTCTACATCGTTGCCAATTACCCTCACTTTACGACGTTGGTTCAGCCAGAGAGCTCTCCTAAGAACCCTTTATGAAGGTGGAGAGTGGAACTGTTCACAGAGCTCTATGAAAGTGTTTGAGGGAGCTAGTCTCTTGTGGCCCTAGAACTTTGCTTCAGTTCAGTTCAATTTAGTCACTCAGTCGTGTCTGACTCTTTGCGACCCCATGAGCCGCAGCATGCCAGGCCTCCCTGTCCATCACCAACTCCCGGAATTCACCCAAACTCATGTCCATATGATGCCATACAACCATCTATCTCATCCTCTGTCGTCCCCTTCTCCTCCTTCTCTCAATCTTTCCCAGCATCAGGATCTTTTCAAATGAGTCAGCTCTTTGCATCAGGTGGTCAAAGTATTGAAATTTCAGCTTCAACATCAGTCCTTCCAATGAACACCCAGGACTTATCTCCTTTAGGATGGACTGGTTGGATCTCCTTCCAGTCCAAGGGACTCTCAAGAGTCTTCTGCAACACCACAGTTCAAAAGTATCAATTCTTCTGCTCTCAGCTTTCTTTATAGTCCAACTCTCACATCCATACGTGACTATTGGAAAAACCATAGCCTTGACTAGATGGACCTTTGTTGACAAAGTAATGTCTCTGCTTTTTAATATGCTGTCTAGGTTAGTCATAACTTTGATTCCAAGGAGTAAGCATCTTTTAATTTCAAAACTGCTTACTGGTATTCTAACTTGACTGCTATGAGAATGACTGATCTGGAGAATGCAAACAACCACTAGTTACACAACCAGAGGGACTAGTTACATTTTCAGTGTTTTGCTCTTTTTTATTTTTTCCTTTTCTAACTCCATGGAGATTAAGAAATAGAACTTTGCAAATATCTTAGAAGATACTCCCCCTTCAGCCCCACTTTGTGTGCTGGATCTCTTTGATCACCAAACTAGGTAGCCACTGTCTTATGTTTTGTGGAATTCACTTCCTTGCTTTTCTTTATATGTTTATCATTTTTGTGTACATCTCTAAATAACACAATTTAGTTTTAATTTTGTGAAATTCCTGAGGATGAAATACCACTGTGCATAGTATTTGGGGACTTATTTCACTTATTATTAGGTTTCTGAGATTCATCTGTATGGGTGCATGTTTCATTGCAACTTGGTATTATTCCTTTGTTCCAATTACTGATATTAATAGACATTTGGACTTTTCCAGTTTGGGGTTTTCACAAAAGGTGGCTGCATAAACACTCTCATACATGTGCTCTCATACGTATGTATATGCATTTCTGTTGATATACACTTAGGAGAGGTCATGTGGAAATACTGTCTTTAACTTTGTTAGATAATGCCAAGTGGTTTTCCAAAATATTTGTATCCATTTACACTTCCACCCGGGGAAGGCAATGGCACCCCACCCCAGTACTTTTGCCTGGAAAATCCCATGGATGGAGGATCCTGGTAGGCTCCAGTCCATGGGGTCGCTAAGAGTCGGACCCGACTAAGTGACTTCACTTTCACTTTTCACTTTCATTCATTGGAGAAGGAAATGGCAACCCACTCCAATATTCTTGCCTGGAGAATCCCAGGCACGGGGGAGCCTGGTAAGCTTCTGTCTATGGGGTCGCACAGAGTCGGACACGACTGAAGCGACTTAGCAGCAGCAGCAGCAGCACACTTCCACCAGTAGTAAATGAGAGTTCTCTTTGCTCCACATCCTTGCCAACACTTGAGATCACCAGTCTGTTAAAATTTTTTGTCTGTGTGGTGCATGTATGTTGGTATCTCATTGTGTGTGTGTGTTTGTGTTTAATTAATAGACTTCTTAGAGCAGTTTTAGGTTTATAAAAAATTGAAGAGAAAATATAGAGTTTTCCATATACTCTTTCTCTGGCCCCACATGTTTTCCCCTTTTATTAACATCTTGCATTAATGTGGCATATTCAATACAATTGTTGAACCAGTATTGATATGTTATCATTATGATTACTGGATCAGGAAGAGCCCCTGGAGAAAGAAATGGCAATCCACTCCAGTATTCATGCCTGGAGAATCCTAAGGACAGAAGAGCCTCGCAGGTTACAGTCCAAAGCATTGCAAAGAGTTGAACATGACTGAAGCAATTTACCAAAGTTCATAGCTTACATTAGGGCTCACATTTATCGCGTGTTTTAGTTTGTATGTTTCACGGCAGATAACGTTGAGCATCTTTTCATATATTCATTGGCCATTGGATTTCTATTTGTGTGGATTGTCTCTGCAAGTCTGTTTTCTATTGTCCTTTTAAACATATTGATTAATAGGAATTTCTTTTATATTCTTGATATAAACCCTTTGTGGGTTATATATGTTGCAGATATATTCTATTTTCTGTCTTGTCTTTTAACTCTTTAATCATATCTTCTGATTTATGGATTTTAATGCAGTTAAATGAATCAGTGTCTTCCCTTCATGCTTAAGGCTCTTTGAGCTCTGTTTTAGCATTCTTTCCTTACCTCCAACTCATGAAGATATTATATTCTTAAAGCTTAATCATTTTGCCTTTCATAGGTTGTTGAATTGACTTTTGTAAATGATGTGAGATTGGGACCTGTGAGGATTTTCATTAACTCTGTTGGATACTCAAATTTGGGACATGTTTTTATAGTGTTTTTTCATCACGTATTTCCTCCTGTTTCCTCTGTTATGGGGACACCTATTATTTGACTATTTAATTTTCTGAACCAGTGTAATTTTCTTATTCTTTCTCTCTAATATTCTCGATCTTTGTGTTTTTGTCTACTTTCTGGGATATTTCTGCAACTTTATCTTCCAATCCTTCCACAAAATCTTCCAATTCCAAGCATCATATTTTAATTCCAAGAGTTCTTTTTTGGTTCTTTTTATAGCCTACCATTTCGTGCTTCATTTTTACACTGTTTTCTTTAACTTTTTGAAGATATTAACTAAAGTTTTGTGTGTGTTTTTTTTTAAATTCTTTCCTGACCTTTCCTTTTCTTTCATGCCCTCAATTGTCATGGTCCTTGTTTCCTCTGAGTTGATTTCTCCATCCCCCTCCTGATTTCCCTCTATCCTAGCTTATACTAGAGGCTTTCATTATCTGTGATCTGTGGTTGTCTATTCATTCAAGAATGAGGTGCTAGAAAGCTGACTGGGTGGAAGCATTGGTGAACTGGCACGCCACATTGTGAAGAGGGGCTCTGGATCCAGCGGTGTTGTTAGATGTGGTTCCTGCATCTCCCAAGTTAGTTCCTCTGCTCTCAGAGTGGTCAGTTTCTCCAAAGATATATCTCAGTCTTTTGCCCCAATATGAGAAGGTTGGCTGGTGGTGTTCTGGGAGTTAAATGAAGCCCAGGTTTTGACAGAGGGTTTCACCTTTCAATATGGTTTTCATTTAGCCTGTCTGTTGTCCTATTGGGCTTCACCTTCCCCCTTCACCCCCAACTGTATCTGCAGTTTCCAGTATCATAGTGTGCAGTGTTTCCAGAGTAAACACCCATTTTTTTCTCCAGAGAAGGGGAGACCAATTTTCTCATGGTGTGAGGGGGAGAACTTTTAAAGAAAGTTTTATTGAAGTATCAGTGTGCATGCTCAGTTGTGTCTGACTCTTTGCTATCACATGGACTATAGCCCATCAGGCTCCTCTGTCCATGGGATTTCCCAGGCAGAATACTGGAGTGGATTGCCATTTCCTACTTCAGGGATTGAAGTATATAGTTGATTTAGAATGTTATATTAAAATTTCTGCTGTATTGCAAAGTGATTCAGAAATATATATGTAGTATACACATATATGTATTCTTTTTCATATTCTTTTCCATTATGATGTGTCACAGGATACTGAGTATAGTTCCTTGTGCTGTACAATAGAATCTTGTTGTTTATCCATCCTATTTATAAAATAGTTTGCATTTGCTAATCTCAAACTCCCAGTCTATCCCTGTCCTAACCCTCTCCACCTTGACAGCCTGTGAGTCTGTTTCTCTTCTGTAGACAGCTTTATTTCTGTATTTTAGATTCCACATATATGTGATATCTTATGGTTATTTGTCTTTGTCTGACTTATAGCACCCCACTCCAGTACTCTTTCCTGGAAAATCCCACGGACAGAGGAGCCTGGTAGGCTGCAGTCCATGGGGTCGCTAAGAGTCAGACACGACTGAGCGACTTCACTTTCACTTTTCACTTTCATGCATTGGAGAAGGAAATGGCAACCCACTCCAGTGTTCTTGCCTGGAGAATCCCAGGGACGGGGGAGCCTGGTGGGCTGCTGTCTATGGGGTTGCACAAAGTGGGACACTACTGAGGCGCCTTAGCAGCAGCAGCACACTTACTTCAGTTATAATAGTCTCTAGGTCCATCCATGGTGTTGCAAATGACTTTGATTCTGGGGTGGGTGGGGAGGAGGAGAACTTTTAAGGACTTTCTGTCTATCCTGTTTTTAACCACATTTGCTGCCTCTAAGAAGTCCTCTGTTCCTCCATTTCTGACTCTTCCTGTGATTCTGCAATTGGCTGACTGCTTATTGTATTCCATCCCTGCTGACTTAGGTTTCAGCGTTCCCTGGCTAAGTCCTATACCATCTGTTCATTTATTTCCCAGCTTCCAGTGTTTGGTTCACATTTCTCATCTGCTGTCATCATCTCTCCTGTTCACTTTATCTTTGTGACTTGTTTCTGTTTTGTATCCCTTTACCATCAGTGGCATTTTAGGAGAGAGCAAAGATAAACATTTATGTTCAATCTGTAGTAAATTGGAGTCTGAATGTACCACAATTTATCCAGCTAATTACCTGCAAATAGAAACTATTTCCAGTGTGTTTGTAGTTATAAATAGTGCTAATCCACCTTTATCCAAAAATACTAGAGCATTTAGGGGAGTGTTACTATATGACAGATTCCTAAATAAATGTAGAAGTACTGGGCCAGAAGTTATGTTCATTTAAACTTTTGCTAGATGCTGCAAAATATCACTCCAAAAAAAATTGAACCCACTAATATCCTATCAACAGTGTGAGATAGAACATATGTTTTTGTTAATGAACTAGCTATATATGTCCTCTTTGATTCTTGACTGACTGGTTTCTTTGTCAGATTTAAACATTTGCTTTATGTAATAATTCTGGCAGACTTTCATATTATATAATTGAAAAACCTGATCCCAAACATTGCTGTTAACAGTTCTTTAAGACAAGAAAAAATAGTGTGTGGGTGATTGAATTTGTTTGCTAACAGGAATGAAGCCAATATAGTTACTTGGATTTTTTTATTTCTACTATATTTCTGTAGCTCTCAATGCTTCAATTTCCCAGGCATCCAAAACTTTTAGCATTAGGGGAAATGGATTGATTGGTATTAGTCTGTTTTGACAAAATTACTTTAGTGAGAACCCTGCATTTAAAATATCTGCTGTATGTTACAGACTCATTCTTCTGAACCTCCTGCTTCTGATGATTTCTGGCTCATCTGATTATTTGAGTGTTTAAGCCTATAAAACATTGGTGGTGCTTCCCTGGTGGCTCAGACAGTAAAGAATCTGCCTGCCACATGGAAGACCTGGGGTCGATCCCTGGATTGGGAAGATCCCCTGGAGGAGGGCATGGCAACCTACTCTAGTATTCTTGCCTGAATTCCATGTACAAAGGAGCCTGGTGGGGTCCATGGGGTCGCAAAGAGTTGGACAGGACTGAGAGACTAAGCACAGCACAGTTACACAGTACAGTATAAATATATGGGATGGGGAGCCAAGCTGAGGAGTTGAAAAGATGAATTTGACATCAAAAAAGTAATCAGGAGCTTGGGTGCAAATAATGGAAATAAAAGTCAACGTGACTATAAGCAAAAAGCTAATTCATTTATTCACTGAACAGAGAGCTCCAAGGATGGGATTTAGTTATGGCTGATTCAGATGTTTACACAGCTTCAGAAATATGTGTTTATCTCACTCCTTCTCTTTCCTGGGTTGAGTTCATTTTAGGTGGGGTGTCTCCCAGTGGAGACAAAAATGGCCACCAGCAGCTCAATGTATCCATTCCATGACTTGGAATCCCACGCAAAGAAGGCACTTCTTCCCAATTGTTTCAGCAAATGCTGCAAGGCTGACTTACTGGTCTAGTTTGGTTCATAAGTCTCTGAATGAATCATTGTGCCTCTGACCAGCCATGCCTCTCCAGGAACGTGTAGGTTCTTAAAGCACATGATCTGAGAATGGGTAAGGTTCCTGATGGAAAACTGAAATTCTGTGGTCTAAGTGATTTGGCTTGGATGCCGGGCAGAAAAAAAAGAGAAAACAAGAGAAGACCATTACTTCCTCTGTTTTCCTCACTAGATCATCTGAGACTTAAATACAATAATAGTTATGAATAGAAAGTCCATTGCACTGTACAACAAATGTAAGTTATTCTTCTATTTTATGGATGTTCAACCATGACAAAGTAATACAGACTTACTAAAATAAATTATTTATAGATAATTTTTGCAGATTCATTTAGGCATGGCTGGGTTGTTCTCATTCTTGTGCCTAAACTGCTCTTCTCTCTCAAGCCACGTAAGATAAAGGATGACTTCAAGAGAAAATCAATAATAAGCTTTAGTGGATAATCTATATACATTTATCATCATCTTTATAGAGTCTTATTTAAAGTGCCTTGGTCAATGAAGTACTAATCATGATGGATTATTCTATTTTGCTATATTATGGTTATGGTCAATTAAGATATGTGCAGCTTTAAAACACTAAAATTGACCTTTTGTGCTTTTGTAAGTGTGACACCACAAACAGATGGAGCCAGTGGGAGGACATGGATATCATGTTAGCATCAAAGTGTGACAGCAGCTTCCAAATATCTTCCCTCTTGGTCTGGGAAACCTATTTTGATACAATAAGTCCCCACATACACATGTTCCAAGAGCTTGTTCATAAGTCCAGTTTGTTTTTAAGTCCAACAGAGTTAGCCTAGGTACCCAGTTAACACAATCTGCTCTATGTGCTGTGTTTATAATACTTTTCATACAATAATACTGAAAAAACACAAAAAATAGACATTTTTAATCTTACATTACATAACCTTGAAATGTACAGTAGTGCAGTAGAACAGCTGGCACACAGGGGCTGGCATCGCGTGAACAGGCAAGAAGACTTATTGACTAGGGGAGGCGGAGGAGGTGGGAGTTGGTAGAGCTGAAGGACTGTCAGCAGTAAGAGACGGAGGGTGAGCTGCAGTTCACTCACACCTAATGTTGAGGGAATGCACCTTTACAACTTTGAAAGGTGGAAACTTGAACGTTCATAGGTAGGGGACTTACTATATTGTCTATGAATTGGTCTAAACTTTTCCTGACTATTTCTACTTCAGTTGGTTTTGCCTCCGGAGATATTTTGTAAAATTTTTATGGGTCACAGTGATACTCTTATTGATGTTGAACGCCCTCCTTTGTGGGTTGTATTGAAACTGCAACTCTTTTTTTTTTTTTTTTCCCCATTTCCCATTTCCTCTTTAAAACTTGTTCAGTAGAGAATAGCCCACCGCTATCTCTGGATGAAAACGTAAACGGTTTCTGTAACTTTCTGTTCATTTTTGGTCACTTCCAAGACACACCATCTCAATTCAGAAATTAGAATATCTATAGGAAAAGGAGTATGTCGAGCCTGTATATTGTCACCCTGCTTATTTGACTTATGTGCAGAGTACATCATGAGAAACGCTGGACTGGAAGAAGCACAAGCTGGAATCAAGATTGCCGGGAGAAATATCAATAACCTCAGATATGCAGATGACATCACCCTTATGGCAGAAAGTGAAGAGGAACTAAAAAGCCTCCTGAGGAAAGTGAAAGAGAAGAGTGAAAAAGTTGGCTTAAAGCTCAACATTCAGAAAACGAAGATCATGGCATCTGATCCCATCACTTAATGGGAAATAGATGGGGAAACAGTGTCAGACTAATTTTTTGGGCTCCCAAATCACTGCAGAGGGTGACTGCAGCCATGAAATTAAAAGACGCTTAGTCCTTGGAAAGAAAGTTATGACCAACTTAGATAGCATATTGAAAATCAAAGACATTACTTTGCCAACAAAGTTCCATCTAGTCAAGGCTATGATTTTTCCAGTGGTCATGGATGGATGTGAGAGTTGGACTGTGAAGAAAGCTGAGTGCTGAAAAAGTGATGCTTTTGAACTGTGGTGTTGGAGAAGACTCTTGAGAGTCCCTTGGACTGCAAGGAGATCCAACCAGTCCATCCTAAAGGAGATCAGTCCTGGGTGTTCATTGGAGGGCCAATATTTTGGCCACCTGATGCGGACAGCTGACTCATTTGAAAAGACCCTGATGCTGGGAAAGATTGAGGGCAGGAGGAGAAAGGGATGACAGAGGATGAAATGGTTGTATGGCATCACCGACTCAATGGACATGGGTTTAGGTAGACTCCAGGAGTTGGTGATGGACAGGGAAGCCTGGCGTGCTGCGATTCATGGGGTTGCAAAGAGTCGGACAAGACTGAGCAACTGAACTGAATTGAACTGAACCCATGCAAATGATAAAAATGTAAAATTTAACTTAATGCTGTCTTACCTTCTCCCTAGGCAGCACTGCTATGAAGTTGGCTGTTTGGAGAGGGAGAGGGAGGCATCATCCTTCCTTCTTTTTTGGACTAGTGTTTCTTTTCTTCCAGCTTGTTGTAAAACAAAACAAATTGAGCTCCTCTAGGGCTTAGTTCAGTCGTTGAGGAGATTAGGAGACGAGGGCGCAATCTTACTTGGTATGTACGCTCTTTATCCAGGGGATGGTTTCATTTTAATTTGATTTTATTTTTGCTTGTCCCCAGCACGAGGCATGAGGTGCTTCCCTGGCTGCTTGTGACCCCCTCAGTTCTTGGCTTTCTGATGGTTATGGACCCTTGCTGTGCATGAGAGAGCCGCTTCTCCTTCCTAGAGACCCTTCTGGGTGGGACTGTGAGGGCTTCCCAGGTGGTCCTAGTGATAAAGAACCCACCTGCCAATGCAGAAGATGAAAGGGATGCTAGTTCAATCCCTGAGCTGGGAAGATCCCCTAGAGAAGGGCATGGCTACCCATTCCAGTATTTTTGCCGGGAGAATCTCATGGACAGAGGAGCCTGGAGGGCTGGCAAAGAGTCCATGGGCTTGCAAAGAGTCAGACAGGGCTAAGTGACTCAGCAAGCATAGATAATGGCTCCAGGCAGCTTGTTCCACAGCAAAGTCTGTCATGACATGTGGGAAACTTTCCTGGATCCCTGGAGTTCTCCTGAAGAAGGGAACGTGCAGTTACTATTGCCGGAAGGGGGCAACTCTCCTCTGTGCCAGGGTCAGAGTCATTTTCCAGCTTGTCTCTGGTCCCCTGGGCCTGGAATCTGATCCCTCTCCACTGTGCTTTCAAACGCAGAGTCCCAACTAGGCCCTGGATTCCTTAACACCCTCAGGGGTCGAGCCATTCCCCATAAAGAAATTGTCTCTTAAAAAAAAAAAAAAAAATCCTCTTTATTTTTTGAAGCTGCAGCATGGCTTGTGGGATCTTAGTTCCCCAACCAGGCATTGAACTGGGGCCACAGCAGTGGAAGTTCTGAGTCCTAACCACTGTACCGTCAGGGAATTCCCCAAAAGCCTCTTTTTTAATCTTCACTCTCCCAGCCTTTTTGTATTTTCAAAGCTGAGTGAGGAACCCAAGAGATGTGAAATGAGGTTTTTTTGGTGTAAATTCTGAAGATGGTCATCTGCCTCATCACAATATAATTTCACATTAATTTTATCTCATTACCTCAATTGAAACTTTGAGGTATAGTAAAAATAAAATTTTATAGTAAATAAAAAAACATAGTTATTGTCTCTAGCTACTGGTAAAGCATCCTGAAAACCCTTGGGATTTCCTGAGTGATTGGAGTGTACTTTGTTATACTTAGTTGTCATTGTTTAGTTGCTAAATTGTGTCTGACTCTTTGCCACGCCATGGACTGTAGTCCAAGGCTCCTCTGTCCTTTGGATTTCCCAGGCAAGAATACTGGAGAATGAGTTCCATTTCTTTCTCCAAGGGATCTTCCTCCAGGGATCGAACCAGCATCTCCTGCACTGGCAGGCTGATTCTTTACCACTGAGCCACCAGGGAAGCTCTTTTAAGCACACCTGAGTTTATGCTAATGAGATAATTTAGGGTAGGGGGGGCAGTGGAGGGGGATAGCTTGATAGTCTCAGGGTGGGGCTGGTCTCCAGAAAGACTTGGTAATTAGAGGATTTGAACTTTCAGCCCTGCTCACTGATCTCCAGGGAGAGGAAAGAAGTGGGGCTGGAGATTGAGTTCTATAAAAGCTCTTGAACTAGAGATTCAGAGAGTTTCTAGATTGGTGAACTTGGCATCCACTTGCTGGGAGGGTGGCACACCCTAACTCCACATACAGAAGCTTCCAACTCAGGACCCTTTCGGACCTCGCCCTATGTATCTTTCATTCTGGCTGTTCATCTGTATCTTTACTGATTTATTATAAATCAGTAAAAGTAAGTAGTGTTTTCTTGAGTTCTGTGAGCCATTCTAGCAAATTTTAGAACCTGAAAAAGGGGTGGTCACCCAGAAATCTAGTTGATCAGCCGCAGGTCCAGGTGTCCCAGGACCTGAGACCAGCATGGGGCAGTCTGGTAGGCTGAGCCCTGTAATTTGTGAGATTCAAGCCCATCACTCTTTGATCTATTTCTCTGCTATTGAAGAAACTCCCTACTTTTTAATTCCTTTTCATATGGAGCCTCTTCATATCTTGAGACACTTTAGTCATCTGACTCTTCTGAGATTGAAATATATATTATTTGCAAGTGAACAGAATCATAGGCAGCATTATGGATGCTGATGTTTAATACAAGCAGGATTATATTTTTCAGTTTATTCCACTTTCTCCTTGATGATGACCAGCAATTATATTGACTTTTATGATCATGAAAGGACATTGGACTGATATCTTTAGGGGTGAGTTAACAATAACTTTTATACCTTTATTCAGCATATTTGAAATAACAGACCTTATTGAAATATATATCCAAATGATATTATCCTCTTAAAAGTAGCCTTAGGGACTTTTAAGATCAAACTATCATTGTTCATGATATTTTAGAACTTTCATTTTTTGAAGCTACCTAAAATTTTTAATTTATTCTTTGAATATCCTCAGTAATGTCTGGTTGGCAAGAAGGTGAATTTTTGGAAACATAAAAGGTCATTGGGAACCAAGTCTGATTTGCATTATTGATGACCAAATTTGGCAGTACCGTTGGGGTCAAAATACTTGGTCTACAAAATAGTGAGCATGAATTCTTTATTTTAATGACCTGGATTTGAAAACAATACAAAGAGTAATTTCAAAAGATTTTTCAGAATATAATGCCATTATAAAAATACTCAGATTTTTTAGAGATGAGTATTTAAAAGTAAGAAGTACAGTGACCCTTTCTTTTCTCTCAAAAGACTCCTTTAAAGAGGCCATACAATAGCTTGTTCCAACAGGGGTGTTAGTTGGCAAAGTGACTTCCGGTCACTTTGCTGATGTGTCAGTTCCCATTTCTGACTCTAGTCACATCAAAGCTTCTACTTATCCTAATATTGTGCAGAGTAAGTTCAACCAGATCTTGATACCTCTCAGTATAGTTTGTATCTTCGTTCACCATGAGTGCTCAGCATCCTGGTCATTCTTCCTCTAAACTTCTTTTATTTTTTTAATTTTGTTTTTATATTGTGGCACTCGGAGTCTCATTGTGTCCTGCAGGATCTTTGGTTGTGGCACACAGACTTTCTCGTTGTGGCACTCGGGCTCTCTAGTTGTGCTGCATGGGCTTCGGAGCGTGTGGGCTCAGTAGTTGGCAGTGCACGGGCTTAGCTGCTCTGTGGCGTGTATGACCTTAGTTCCCCACCCAGGGATTGAACCTGTATCTCCTGCGTTGTAAGGTGGACTCTCAACCACTGGGCCACCAGGGAAGTCCCCCTGCTTCCTTTTTATGAGGGAGGTGGTTCTTTGAAAGTCCTCCAAACTGCTCAGAGAAGGAGTATTTTTAGATTTCTGAGGCATCCTTTGGTGGGACTGTCGCTGTTGGTTTGTTATCCCTGCTGCTGTCTCAGTCATGGGCATTGCAGTGACCCAACTAATGAAAGCCAGCTTGTTTTCCAAGTCTCACTTAACCCCTCCCATCGCCTGCCAGCTTGGAAGGGATGGGTTTGGCTCATAAGCCCTTAGCACTTTTTATAGGCACGGCATTAATTCAGTAAGGACAGTGAAATTCTGCCGTATAAAACTGTGGTACCATGATGCCAGGCTGCACTGATGCTGAAGCGCAGGTATCCAGATACCATACTTTTTAAAAAATTAATTATTTGGCCGCACCAGGTCTTAGTGCAGCATGTGGAATATTTAATTGTGGCATGTGGGATCTAGTTCCCCACCATCGATTGAACCTGGGGCCCCTGCCTTGGGAGCATGGAGTGTTAGCCTCTGGACCACCAGGGAGGTCCCTCAGATCCCTTTCTGAATGACTATAATTAATGTCTGTGACTCTAACACAGTGGTTGGCCCACAGATAAGTGCTCAAAAAGTAGTGTCTGTTGTTGTGATGATGATGTTCACCTATGGAATTAAAATGTTGAGTTGTCTTTTTTTGCTACATCATCCTGGGCATTTCCTTTAAACACCCAGTGTGTCAGCCGGATGTTATTTCCTCTTAGAGGAGCCTTGTTGCCTTTCCCCAGGATGGCCGTGCTCACTCAGAGGAATCTGACCCTTTGTACCGATCCCACCGAGCCAGGCCTCCTTCCCAGCCAGCTGTCAAAAGGTTCCTGGTGGCCGTCCACCCACCCTTGAAGCACTGCCTGTTGGCAGGGAAGGGGTATGCATTTCATTCCATAGTTCGGCGTTTCATCCCGAGTGTCTTTTGACCTGCAGGGGTCGATTCAGTACCAGGAAGCTACACACATCTCTTCTGGAACATTGTGTATCCACTGTTTTTGGATCTAAGACCTTTGACCTACTCACTACAAAAGCAGCTTTTCCTCGGGGAATCACATTATCCCTGTTAAAAAGCAGGGAGGAAAAAGAGAAACAAAGCCTTGTGGAGGCCTCTGCTTTAATAACGTTCATTTCCTTTTCTCTTTTTGTTTCTAAACTTATTTCCTTCCATGTCAGTGTCACGTAATTGACATGTATATTTCCCTCTTTTGTTTGTTTTTTCTTCCCCAGAAAGATTTAATGATGCTTTTGTGAGTCCTCTCTCTTTCCTTGACTGAGGTGAAGGGAAGCCCATTTCCCAGTCTTTGTGGGCTTTTTCTTTTTTAATTAAAAAAAAAAAAAAAGCGAGTCATATGGGGCTTTTAGGTACTACCTCAGACCCTCCTCAGTGCCAGGCGGTGAGAATGCCGCATCCTCCCTACAGTACATAAAGGGGAATCAGGGAACTTACTGATTAGAAACTTTTGTCTGATTGCCACAAATGCTAGAGATTTCTGCCTCTGCTTTAGTTTATTTCACATATTGGGGGAATCCTGCTTGTTGCTTTTTTTCTTTTCTTTTAACCCATAGGGCAATGTTTTTACTGAGTAGAGATGGCTTGCCAAGAAAGTATACATTCCCAAACACATTGATTTTTTTTTTCTTTTATCCATTGAAAGGATGAATTAGGCCTAGGAGAGTCACTGATATGCAAGCCTGTATTATGCTACGTACTAAGTCACTTCAGTCGTGTCCAACTTCTTGAGACCCCATGGACCTGAGACTCCCAAGGAGGCTGATGGACTCCTCTGTCCATGGGATTCTCCAGGCAAGAGTACTGGAGTCGGCTGCCATTTCCTCCTCCAGGGGATCTTCCCAAGCCAGGGGTCAAACCTGAGTCTCCTGCAGCTCCTGCATTTCAGGCAGATTCTTTAGCACTAGCTCCACCTGGGAAGCCCAAGCCTGTATTGTAGTTGTATGTTTTTATTTGTTGTTTTAGTTGCTAGGTCGTTTATGACTCTTGCGACCCTGTGGACTGTACCCCGCCAGGCTCCTCTGTCCATGGGATTCTCCAGGCAAGAATACTGGAATGGGTTGCTATTTCCTTCTCCAATTATAGTTGTATAGTCTGATGCTTCGTTCAAAGCTGTTTCCACTTAATTTCTTTAATTTCCCCAGGATGCATCTGCTGACCTAGTGAGACCACTCTCCTTTCTACATGAAAACACACCATGTTTAATGCTGCTCCTGTGCTTTGACTCGTATTTTTCCTCTCCTTTGTTTTTTTCTTCATTTCCCCTGCTGTGTTTCTCCACCTGCCTTCTAAAACTCTGTGCCTTTACATACACTATTTCTTCTGCCTGAAGCACTCTTTCCACCATCCTGAGTTGTTGTCCCCCAAACCTGTCTCTAGTGTCTTTGGTTGCTGCTGCTGCTGCTGCTAAGTCACTTCAGTCGTGTCTGACTCTGTGTGACCCCATAGATGGCAGCCCACCAGGCTCCCCCGTCCCTGGGATTCCCCAGGCAAGAACACTGGAGTGGGTTGCCATTTCCTTCTCCAATGCATGAAAGTGAAAAGTGAAAGGGAAGTCGTTCAGTCATGTCCGACTCCTAGCGATCCCATGGACTGCAGCCCACCAGGCTCCTCCATCCATGGGATTTTCCAGACAAGGGTACTGGAGTGGAGTGCCATTGTCTTTGGTTGCAGGAAACATCAACTCATCAAACTGGTATAACGTAAAGGGGAAGTTTTATGGAATGATAAACGGACAGGAGGAACATGGACCATAAAGAAGCCCAGGTGAATTTAGGGCTATACAGCGTTCTGAGCAGCTGGAATCGGGGCCTGAGGAGCCACTGGAACTCAAACAAATAACTCCTCTATCTCACCCTCTCCTTGTGCTACATGGTTGCTTACTCCGAGTCCAAACCAGAGTTTTCAACCTTTTCATAATTGACATTTTGAGCCAGATAATACTTTTTTGTGTGTGTGGCAGAGCTGTCCTGTGCACTGTAGGGTTAAAGCAGTGTCTTTAACTTTTGTCTACCAGATGCTGAAAAAAGTACTGACTATGATGGCAGAATGTGTCTCTAGACGTTGCCAAATGGCCCCTAATGGATCATATTGTCCCTGGTTGAGAACCATTGGTCTCCCTGGAACTGCTACCTTCCTCTCCTGGTTCTTAGCTCCTCTGGGTATATACATGGCAGAGTATGGCTCTCCAGCCTAACTCAGCACCTTCCAGCTCCAGCCTGACTCAATCACTTCATTTTTCCATTGGAGAAGAAGGGAAGTCGCTCGTTCGTGTCAGACTCTTTGCGACCTCATGGACTGTAGCTTGCCAGGCTCCTCCGTCCGTGGATTTTTCCAGGCAAGAATGCATTACCTGTTCAAACGATGTAGAATTGGTTCAGCCTTTGGTTGGCTCTTGAGGATCAGGTGTGGACTCCTGGTTTGGTGAGCTAGGCCAGGGCTTCAGATCGTATAGCATTGACATGGCTGCAGGCCCCCTTCCCCAGGGCCTGCTCTTGGATCATTCTGAATGATGGAGCTGAATTCCCTTGAAGCTGAGCTGGACAAAACTTCTAAAATATTTTATTAAAACATTGCCTTTTTAAAAATCTTATTTTATATTGGAGTTTAGTTGATTTACAGTGTTGTATTAGTTTCAGATGTATAGCAAAGTGATTCAGTTATACATATACAGATTTTCCGATTCTTTTCTCATTTAGGTTATTACAGAATATTGACTAGAGTTTACTGAGCTAGAGGTAGGTCCCTGTTGATTGTTTGTTTCATATACAGAAGTGTGTTTCTGTTAACCCCAAACTCCTGATTTATCCCTTCTTATACCATTCCTGTATGGTAACGATAAGTTTGTTTTTGAAGTCTGTGGGTCTGTTTTATAAACAAGTTTTTTTTTTAATCTTTTTTTAGATTCCACATATAAGTGATCTGATATTTGTTTTTCTCTGTCTCACTTACTCAGTGTGATAATCTCTACGTCCGTCTATGTTACTACAAATGGCAGTCTTTCATTCTTTTTTTTTCAACTGAGTAATAGTTCTTAAACATGGAGCATTAAACATGATCGAACAAAAATGAAACGTATGTAATTTGTGGAGATGGTGCAGTGCACTGGTTAAGACCACAGTCCTCGAAGCCACACTGTTCGGGTTCACTTCCAGTATGCCACATGCTGGCTGATGCTTGGACAGACTGATCTCTCTCTGCCTCAGTTTCCTCATCTAGAGAATGGCAGTAGTAATAATAATCAGAACAACAACAATAATAGTTAATACTAGTATATCATTTCCCACATGTGCCAGGCACTATTCTAAGTGTGTTAATTGAATTAACTAAATTGTCACAACTATGAGTTGAAACCTTTACGACTGTCTCATTCAAAAAGGTAAATAAAAACTATGAGTGTTTAGATCTAGCAACAAAATGAGTACACTGTTAATGTATGGAAATTTTTTAGTTTTCACAGCTTTTTGGAATTGTATGCTTATATATCCATCCCATTTTATAGAAGAGGAAACAGGTTCAGAGAGACTTGGTAATTTAACCACAGTTACAGAGCTAAAAGTGCAGAAGACAAGATTTGGATTCAGACAATTTGATGATCAAGGACTGTCTCTTGAGCCTGGTGTTATAATACTTTATATATCAGAGGACTGTTGTGAGTGTTAAATGAGTTAACGTGTAAAGAAACACTAAGATCAGGTGTGGCATATATTGCATGTTTTTTAAGCATTATTATTGTGATTTTTCTTCACTCCTAGGGATCATTGAGTTTATTCTTATAATGGTTAACAGTGCAGTGGTGCATTCAGGGTCCATAAATCAGTGCTTCCCAACCTCTCTCATGGATCCAGACCTAAAAAATCATGATCTTCGTAGCCACACTTGGGTAAACCATGAGACTGTTTCTGGCCTGGGCCCTTCCCAATCCAAGGTTCTGCCCAGCTGAGGGATCCTATTATGGACTGAATGTTTGTACCCTCCTCACATTCACATATGGAAGCTCTAACCACCATTGGAGATGGGACTTCTAAGTAAATAATTAAGGCTAAGTGAAGTCATAAAGGTGGGGCCCTTTCTAAGAGGATTAGTGTCCTTTTAGGAAGAGACACCAGAGAGCTCCTCCCACAATCCTCTATTTCTGGCCAAACATCTCCCTACCCCCACCTGCCCAGGAAGGCCATGTGAGAACACAGCAAGAAGGTAGCCATCAACGAGCCGGGAAGAAAGCGCTCACTGGAAACCAGATTTATCAGAACCTTGGGTATGGGCTTCCAGCCATCAGAACAGTGAGAAAGAAATGTCTGTTGTTTAAGCCAGTCAGTGGTATTACGTTATATTTTGTTAAACCAGCCTAAGTTGACTAATACAGATCCATATCCCACCTGTTCAGCAGTTGGTAACCTCTGAATGAAGACATGCTGATGGATTTTTCCCTACACAAAATGACTCCAAGCTGCTGAATTTTCTTTTTCTCTTTTCTTTCTCTTTTTACTTGGTTGATTCTATTGCCATTAGAGTCTTAACGATGATTCTGTGCTTGACTACAGATTTGTCTGTTATCTTTCCCTCACACTGTGCTTACAGCTTATCATTGGTAGGCTTGACACCCATGAAGTCTGCCTTGTTACCAGTAAAAATTACACTGGGCTTTGGACTGTAGACCTCAGCCATCCATCATTCTCTTCTAAGTGAAGAGTAAGGATTTAAGACATGAATGGTTAATCACAGACAAAACTGCAATTTTCAGTCTTTATAGGTGATTAATTTTTTTTTAGAAATTAACATATTTATTTTCTGTTCTCATCCTAAGATCCTAAAACTCTTTCAGTATAAATCAAGCATTTATTTATTTTTATCCTGAAAATATTAAGAACTCTTTCTTCTCCTAACTCCCAGCAAAGACAGTTTTGTCATTTTCAGCATTCTCTCAAGAAGTCTGTCAAAGAAAAGGGAGTGATATCCCTGAGTGAGCCTAAAATGCCACAAAAAGAATGTTGTCTTCTCATTTGGTCTGGTTACAGTTGCCCTAAAGTGGACTTTTTCATTCCTTGTTATTTACTCATCAAATATTGCATCACTCTGTAAGAGGAAAGCAGTTTTGAAAATTATAGTGAAAGAGCAGGCTGGAATAAATTTATTTTACACACACACACACAACACACATTCACTTTTTTGGGAAAAAAAAAAAAAACAAACCCTAAAATTGAACTTCGTCAACTGAATTATTTCCTTTAGACAGCCTTAAAATATGATCATAAATTTTCTCTTTCCACAGATAGATGTCTTATTTTCGATCTGTTGGGAAGAAAAGATGCAAGCGGTAACTTTTAGTGCACGTGTATGTACTTGGTCCTCAAGTAAAAAGCCCTTTTAAGTATTCCAGAGACTAAGATCTTGACAAGTTTAAATGAAGAGGGCAAACACAACCATGATAAAGATATGAAATGTCAAATGTAAAATCTGTCCAAATGTGAAAAAGAATATATGAATCGATGTTGAAAGCAAAAAAAAAAGCGGTAAGAATATACTTAGTTACGATGTATAAAAGTGGTTTTATTACTTTTTATAAGAAGGGTATAAGAATATTCCAAGAAGTTAAGAAAATATAGGAAGAAATCATTCATAAGCTTACTTTCCTCACACAGCTATTTTCTTTTTCTCTGCATTCTTTTCTCTCGTCCTTGGGCATATGCATTTTTGTAGTTCTACTCATAGCTTGTACATTTCATGTTCTGATTAAGAGTTAGCGTAACACGGGCGTTTTTGGGTGCTGCTACCGTCCTCATAACCGTCCTTTGTAAAGGCTTTATAAGTATCCATGGATGGGACTTGCGGTCTGTGTACTACTTAGGAAAAGTCATTAAAAAGGGAAGAGAACATGGACGTATTTGTTATTTGATATATAGATATTTGCCTGCAAAGAATTTCAGTGTGCAATTCAAAAGAAAGAACCAATTAAATATTGCAGAGAAGTGAAAATTAGTTTAAATGTTCAAAGAGCAAAGTATTTCTTGAATTTACTGTTTTCCCCATCATTTTCTCTTTGCCACACTCCCTCATTCAATTATTTAACTTCTTTGTCTTGTCCCAATAATTTAAGGGAAAATTGATAAAATAGATATAATCTCTGGGTCTCTCCCTGACTTTTTTCCTTTGGCTAAATGACAAGAAATATGGGTGCTTTCAGTGATGATAAAGATTGTCGTTGTTATTTAAACGCTAAGTCTCGTCCGCCTCTTTTGCAAGACGGTGCTCCAACCATCCATGGGATTTCCAAGATAAGAATACTAGAATGGGTTGCCGTTTCTTTTTCCAGGGAATCTTCCTGATCCAGGGATTGAAACCGTGTATCCTGCATTGCAGGTGGGTTCTTCACTGCTGAACCACTAGGGAAGCCCATGATAAAGATATTTATTTATTAATACTTTGCTAACTATGTCGTTATTTGAAATCGTAACTGATATAAGTCTAACTTAGGTAAGCATTTTTTGAGTGTCTACTATATAGTTGTATAATTGCTTTGCTTTTTTTTTTTTTGCTTCACTTTTTAATTAGGAAAATTATTGAAAGGTACAAATAAAGACAAAAAATGTATCAGCTGGTACAATAGGGAAGGAGATTAATATATGTTATTATGTGAATATTTTAATAGTTGTCAGACACTTTAACACATATTTTGCCCTTTAATCTTCATTAAAGGCCTAATAAAGAGGAGCTATTAACTCCAAGGTACAGAGCAGGAGACAGACTCAGGAAGTTAAATCAAATGTCAAGTTCATACAGCTATTAACTCTCAGCACTGGGATTCAAAGCCAGACATGTCTGACCCCAGGCCAAGTGCCCTGGTCTGTGTGCTTCAACATTCATATTTGTAGCAGTCTAAAAGGCCTCAAAGAGCAGTGGTGTAGCTGAGGGACGGGGGAAGCCTCTGGAACTCTTTGGAGAGGAGTATCGTGTCAGAGGAATGTGAGTTTCTTTTTTATTTTTAAGACTTTTTTTCCCCTGAGCTGTGTTGTGTTACTATTTACAGCTGCACCATGGCCTAAGGGCCTCTTGTAAGCCTCCACAGAGAAATGTGCATTCAAAACAGTGTTCACACCCAGCCTCAGGATCCATGTGAATGCCTCTTGGTGAAGTCTTTGGAGAGGAAATGGTGATAGATTTTCTTTTGCAGTTTATAAAGTTCTACTTGATGTCACTGTTATTCTCCGCACTATCTTGATATGAAACATTATGATAATCAAAGAATATTGAAATTTTAAATTCCTATCCCTTTCCTAAGACTCATGGAGGCGGGCTGTTACACCAATAATCGTGATAGTAAGAAGGTTGTTGTTGAGTCACTCAGTCCTGTCTAATTCTTTGCGACCCCTTGGACTGCAGCCAGGCTTCCCTATTCTTCCCTATCTACCGGAATTTGCTCAAACTCATGTCCGTTGAGTCGGTGATGCCATCCAACCATCTCATCCTCTGTCGTCTGCTTCTTTTCCTGCCCTCAATCTTCCCCTGCATCAGGGTCTTTTCCACTGAGTCAAACTCTTGGCATCAGGTGGCCAGAGTATTGACTGGTTCTTGTTTCTGACTCTAAATTGGTTTTGAACTTGTGAGGAGACCAGTGGTTTCCTGATCTTTTCGATCCCAATTCCTACCTCACAGAGTTGTTGAGAAAATGAAATGAGGTAATCCGTATTATATCACAAAGCGTAGGATCTGCCCATAGTATGTATTCAAATAAATGTAACTATTCTTTCGACTTCACCTTCCCTTTTCACGTTCATGCATTGGAGAAGGAAATGGCAACCCACTCCAGTGTTCTTGCCTGGAGAATCCCAGGGACAGTGGAGCCTGGTGGGCTGCCGTCTGTGGGGTCCCACAGGGTCGGACACGACTAAAGTGACTTAGCAGCATTCTTTCCTAAAATGCTGCCTTGTGTGCTGATAATTGGGGAGAGAGGCTCAGGGCTACTAGCCAAGAAGGACTGCAACACTCTAGCCACATAAAAGATGGAGCTACCCTGTCACTGACCCTGGCAGCCCTCAAACAGCCACAAGCCTCGTTTGATGGGCGTCTGCCCCGGATTCATGTACAGAGTGAAAGAGCTGAGAAGAATGAGCACTCTCTGCTTGCAGGCAGATCCCACGTTGAAAAAGAAAACAAAAAGCAGAGCATGTACCTCTGTTTCTCCCACACCCATGAATCAGATAACCAACTCCTTCTCCTGGGGAGAAAAGTAGGCGAGAAGGTAGAGAAAGGCCAGAGAGGCTAGTTGTGCTGGAGTTTCTGCCCTTTGGAATCAATGGAGAGGAGGTCTTTGTCCCCAGTGGTAGGGGACTATGCATGGCTCCACCCTGCAGGTGAGGGAACTGAGGCCCTTGAAGCATAATATAAGAGTCATAATTAATAAGTGCAGGGAAGTCTTAATTCTAAGTGGTGGAGTCAGGATTAGTCAGGCCAGCCAAGACAGGCTCTTACTTTGTTCAGGTATAAGGCCATGGGAAATTAAGAGGGAGGGCAGATCTGAGCCGGCTACCAGCAGAAGTGGTATGAGTTTCACTCACTTGTTCTGAGAGATGGGGAGGAGTCAAAAGCCTCAGAGTGTTCTAACACACCTAGTTGGGAAATGGTAACAGCCCGAAAATAAAATGTGTTTCCAGGAGAGACTAGCCAATGCTTGATAGACATACCTTATACAGTCTGAGGTACCCTGTAGGCTGTTGGAAATTTGAGTCTGTAACTCGGTAGGAAGATTGGTGGCAGAGATGCAGAGTTGCCCTTATAAAGGTGATCGAGGGCTGAAACTAAGGGGGTGTTTCAATATGAGCTGCAGAGGAGTTTGGTTGTGCAATTGAGTTATATATTTGAAATACACCAGAAGGTTTGAGTCAGTAACCCTGAGTAGCTTAATATAATTTTAAGGCGTTGATTGGCTCAGGACTTGACCTCGTTTTTAACCATAGCCCTGTGCACTACAGGGCAAGCTTTAAGGTTACCCTGGTATGCAGGACAGTTTCCATGTGCGCCTCCAAGTTCACTGACCATCCATTTCCACTCAGTTCTCTGCCCTGGGAGGCTGACAGTTCAGTTCAGTCGCTCAGTCATGTCCGACTCTTTGCGACCCCATGAATCGCAGCACGCCAGGCCTCCCTGAACATCACCAATTCCCAGAGTTCACTTAGACTCACGTCCATCGAGTCAGTGATGCCATACAGCCATCTCATCCTCTGTCGTCCCCTTCTCCTCCTGCCCCCAATCCCTCCCAGCATCAGAGCCTTCTCCAATGAGTCAACTCTTCGCATGAGGTGGCCAAAGTACTGGAGTTTCAGCTTCAGCATCATTCCCTCCAAAGAAATCCCAGGGTTGATCTCCTTCAGAATGGACTGGTTGGATCTCCTTGCAGTCCAAGGGACTCTCAAAAGTCTTCTCCAACACCACAGTTCAAAAGCATCAATTCTTCTGCTCTCAGCCTTCTTCACAGTCCAACTCTCACATCCATACTTGACCACAGGAAAAACCATAGCCTTGACTAGACGGACCTTTGTTGACAAAGTAATGTCTCTGCTTTTGAATATGCTATCTAGGTTGGTCATAACTTTCCCTCCAAGGAGTAAGCATCTTTTAATTTCATGGTTGCAGTCACCATCTGCAGTGATTTTGGAGCCCAAAAAAATAAAGTCTGACACTGTTTCCACTGTGTCCCCATCTATTTCCCATGAAGTGATGGGACCAGATGCCATGATCTTCGTTTTCTGAATGTTGAGCTTTAAGCCAACTTTTTCACTCTCCTCTTTAACTTTCATCAAGAGGCTTTTGAGTTCCTCTTGACTTTCTGCCATAAGGGTGGTGTCATCTGCGTATCTGAGGTTATTGATATTTCTCCCAGCAATCTTGATTATGTTTCTTCCAGTCCAGCGTTTCTCATGATGTACTCTGCATATAAGTTAAATAAACAGGGTGACAATATTCAGTCTTGACGTACTCCTTTTCCTATTTGGAATCAGTCTGTTGTTTCATGTCCAATTCTAACTGCTGCTTCCTGACCTGCATATAGGTTTCTCAAGAGGCAGATCAGGTGGTCTGGTATTCCCATCTCTTTCAGAATTTTCCACATGACATGTAGGAGCTACATCAATTGGATTCCTGTTGGGTTCAGCCACTGATGGGACTTGGAAGTCAGGTGGAGTGTGAGGTTGGTGTATTTATTTCTTCGATTTTTTTTCACTGTCAGATCCTCACGAACTGGCTATTTTCCTTTACCTAGTGACTCTACAGAAGGTTCCAGTAACTTCTCTCTTCCTTAGCCTCTCTGGCCTAGAGGTGGTAATGCTACCAGTCCCTGAGGACTCTGCTGACCTTTGATAGATCTTATGAACACTTGCCCACACCTTTCTAAATAGTACTTTTGTTGAATCTCCCCAGTTTTTCAGTTCCTACTGGGACCTTTAATAAATAATATATCTAGTAAACCAGAAGGAATTGATATTCTTCAAGGCACTAGGCTTACCCTTAATAAACAGAGAGGCTTCTAATCTTGGCGGGGGGGGATGTCCTCAGATGCAGGAGAAGACAACAGAATTAGTACACAGTGTGCAAATCCATATGTACATGACAGCATCCTGTCAATGGACAGAGGAATGTCTTACACAGTTACCACGATTTTTCATGTTTGTAAGTCTTAGTGAGTCATCAAATAAAACGTATTTGAAAATGCCTTGAAATTCATTTTAACTGTTGCCTTTACATATTTTATGAAGCAACAGATAACTTATAAAAATACAACTATTACCTTACTTGGCTAAGGAAATACCTTGCGATGTATACAGGGACCTCACACACAAAAAAGTTGGGAATTACTTCCAACCTTTTTTTTTTTTTTTAATCAAACATTTCTGTGGGTCCAAAGCCAGAAGGAAGGGAGAGGAACGGGTTCAGTCCTAACTATTTCAATCAAGACAGAGACAAAGACAGTCACCTACATCTTGCAGGAACTTTTCTAAAAACTTTGCTAACTTGTTCATTTTCAGGAAGAAATTCAGATTCTGGGTCTTGCACTAAGGAGCACCCCACATTCTCAGCTTGGCAGCACCTTGTCCTTTGTGTGACCTGCCGTGGCTCCAGCAGCGAGCAGAGTCTACAGAGTGCAAAAATAAACATCTCTAAGGGCCTGTGGAATTTGATGTCCTGTGCAGTGTGGGCCAGACAGTGGGCCGAGTGCCAGACCTGGTAGGTGAGCCTCTTAGCAGCCCACGTTCGTTTTTAGTCACCCTGCAAAAGCAAGAGGAGACGGCCAGCCTGGCAGTGAAGTTCTGTTTCCAGGTTTGGCTCTGCCCCACCTTGTTCTCAGTGACATCTCTATACTTCGGGGTCTGTAACCCAGGTACTGAGAAGGCTGATTAATCTAGTTTGACAGATTAATCTGGCTAAAAGGAACAAAACAATTTTTTAAAAAAAAGAACAAAATAAGAATGGATGATTTGTTGCCCCTATTCCTCAAGCTCCCACCCAGAACTCTAGAATTGGGGCGGTGTCTTGTTACTGTTTATTGCGTCCTGTTCTCTTTTAGGAACCATGCTAGCCTCTGAAGCATTGAGGCTCCCTGCTCTCAGGGAGCTCACACTCTGAGTGCAGACCTGAGTTCGGCCTCCACTCTCTCTTTTTTTTTTTTTTTCTATTTTTTTAATTGGAGGATAAGTGCTTTACAATATTGTGCTGGCCTCTGCCATACATCAACATGAATCAGCCACAGGCATACGTGTATCCCTTCCCTTCTGAGCCCCTCTCCCACCCCATCTAGGTTGTCACAGAGCACTGTGTTGAACTCCCAGCGTCACACAGTGAATTCCCACTTGCTATCTCTTCTGTATTTTTAATCATTTTATTTTTGGCTGCTCCACGCAGCTGGTGGGATCTTAGTTCCCCAACCAAGGACTGAACCCGTGTCCCGTGCACTGGGAGCACCAAGTCCTAACCACTGGACCACCAAGAAGTCCCTGCCTGCATTCTCTTCAACACTGGTTCTCTGTAGCACTCTGTGACTTGAGGGGTTAACTTCCAGCCAACTGAAATATTTCACTCGGCTCCCCTCCCATGTCAGCACCATGGCGGGAGCAGTGATTACAGAGCGAGGAAAATGTGGTAGAAGCAGGCAGCGCCGTTCTGCAATAAAATCTTCTCTGTCACCTATCAAAACGACTCTGTGAAATGCATCTCAAGCTCCACATATTTTCTCTATAGCAAGAAGCCTCTGATAGACCATAATCTGATTTAATAATTCTGTATGCTGTGAAGAGTATAAAATTAAAGAGATCTGCAGGGTCACTGAGTTAGACACAAAAATGTCTTCCTTGAACCACGCAGATATTGAGCACCAGTTTTCCACCAGACATTGTGCTAAGTGCTGGAATATTAACAACATGTTGTATTTTTTATCAAAAAGGGCTAGCTACAGCTCAGGCCTATCACTGCTTTTACTTGTATTTCCAAATAGGCGAGAAAAGAACTGTATTTTTGTAGAAAATGGTTACTGGGGGCAAGCTCCTGGTTATGCATTGCGCTGTCAGCAAACTGTTGGACTCTGGAGTAAGCATTTTTCTGATGTTACCTAGAATCAGCGACTCTGGCTTAGGGACTGACAGAGTGAGAAAGAAGCTTGCTTTCTACTTTCTGTCTCTTATGAATCACCAATTGTACCTTTTTCTCTTTTTCTGTAGTCCAAATACCATATAAATCACACTGCTGTTTATTCTACATCTTACGTAAGGTATTCCTATCCTCAAAGTCTTAAAAGACAATGTGGAAAGATCGGCAGCTTTATTATCTAAGGTCAGTGTTTCAGTTTAGTGCCCAAACGTCCTGACAGACATTCAAAAATTTCTGGTTGAACACAGTAATTATTTACTCCCCTGTTACCAGGATCTGTGTGAGGACTAAGCAGAGAGAAGCAGAAAGGAAAAGCAAAAAATAAAGTAAAGCACTTTACTTCAGTCTTTAGTCTTTCTGCACTTAAGAATAATATATTGTTTTCACAGCATATGTGTAATTCATTGGGCAACATAAATAAATCCACATGCATTAGGAGATATCCCTAAGACCCAGAGAGTCCATGTGGAAAAAAAAAACAAGTTGAGTCCTTGAGTCAGCCACTACATAAACCTGAGCAGAGAAGGGGTTTCATTAATTCCCTTCCCACTTTCAGTCCTTTTTGGGGTTTGAGTTTGCCCTGGATAAAAGTCTGCAAGGATCAGTTGTAATGCTTTGCTCCATTGCGATAAAGGCTGTGCAGAAAAGTGCTGGAATTCGCTCACATCAGACTTGGAAGATGGCCATTTAATGCACACCCCCTAGGCCTGCATGTTCAGTGGGGCCTTGAGTCTTGGAGTGGGATGGAACTAGACATTCAGTCCTTGGTTAGAGGGTGTAATAAAAATGTCCAGGGACTAGGAGAGAGGTCTCTTTTTACCAAGAAGATGATATTTCACTGTGCATGCGTGCTAAGTTGCTTCAGTCATATCTGACTCTGTGTGACCCTATGGACTGTAGCCCACCAGGCTCCTCTGTCCATGGGATTCTCCAGAAAAGAATACTGGAGTGGATTGCCATGCCCTCCTTCAGGGATATTCCCAGCCCAGGGATCGAACCTGCATCTCTTATGTCTCCTGCATTGGCGGGCAGGTTCTTTACCACTTGCACCACCTGGGAAGCCTGTGTTTTGCTGTTCAGCTCAGTTCAGTTGCTCAGGTGTGTCTGACCCTTTGCGACCCCATGGACTGCAGCACACCAGGCCTCCCTGTCCATCACCAACTCCTGGGGTTTGCTCAACTCCTGTCCATCAAGTTGGTGATGGCATCCAACCATCTCATCCTCTGTCATCCTCTTCTCCTCCGGCCTTCAATCTTTCCCAACATCAGGGTCTTTTCAAGTGAGTCAGTTCTTTGCATCAGGTGGCCAAAGTATTGGAGTTTCAGCTTCAGCATCAGTCCTTCCAATGAGTATTCAGGACTGATTTCCTTTAGGTTGGACTGGTTTGATCTTGCAGTCCAAGGGACTCTCAAGAGTCTTCTCCAATAACACAGTTTAAAAGCATCAATTCTTTGGCATTCGGCTTTCCTTATAGTCCAGCTCTCACATCCATACATGGCTACTGAAAAAACTATAGCTTTGACTAGACACACCTTTGTTGGCAAAGTAATGTCTCTGCTTTTTAATATGCTGTCTAGGTTGGTCATAACTTTTCTTCCAAGGAGCAAGCATCTTTTAATTTCATGGCTTTCACTCATCATCTGCAATGATTTTTGGAGCCCAAGAAAATAAAGTCTGTCACTGTTTCCATTGTTTCCCCATCTGTTTGCTGTGAAGTGATGGGACCGGATGCCATGATCTTAGTTTTTTAAATGTTTTTGAGTTTTAAGCCAGCTTTTTCACTCTCCTCTTTCACTTTCATTAAGAGGCTCTTTAGTTCTTCACTTTCTGCCATACATATTTCATACATATTTCACGGCAACATTTAGCAAATATATGCCAGGCACGGTTCTAGGTGCTGGAGACACAAGATTGAACATAACGGTGCTAGCTTCCACCAGGAGGTAGCTTGGAGGCCAAGTGGAGAGCAGCAGGATCCAGAGATTAAGACCACAGGCTTTGGACTCAGGCCAAGGCTGAATCTGGGATAGTTAGAACATTTTTAATCTGTAAAATGGAAATTATAATATCTCCCTCACAGAGAGCTGGGATAAAGCTAAAATGAGATAACATATGTATAATAGTGAATTCAGAGCTCGGTGAATTAAGTGCCCCAAACAGTAACTGTTGTTACTCTTATACTGTGTGACTTACTCTCTGGCACTGGGCATCAGAGACTTGAACTCTAAGTACTGGCTGGTTCCTCTGTGACTGGACTGTTTTGCCCTGGGTGTGTCCTTTAGAGAGAACCTGGTTGTGATGAATATTCTTCATTTTCCAGTGGCGATGGTTGATTTTCTTGCTTGATGTCTGAAGATTAGACCTTTCTGATGAAGATGAACTGCTTTTCCTATTTCTTTCCATTGAATTACCATTTTAAAACTAGTGACTGTTATTTATGCTTTTAATTTATTTCTTATGACTTGCTGGGGTTCTCTCTGGTGAAGGAAAAACTTATTCATTTATGAGACACTGATGAGCTCTTACTGTGCATCAGACTCTGTGTGTGTGTTTGTGTATGTGTGTGTGTGTGTGTCTGTGTGTGTGTTGGAATTAGAAGATGGTGGAGAAAATTTGGGGGAAAAAAAGCAAGGATGACTTAAGGTAGCTTCTGTTCTGTGGAGTTAAAACAGTCCAGTGGTAGAGAGAGACATTAAATAGATAACAACACTGCATTTGATAAGGGCTAGGAAGGGTATGTGTAGAGAGCTCCAAGAGTCTGGGGAAGGGAGATAACTATCTTGAAGAGTGGGGGTGGGGTGGCAGCAGTTGAAGCAGAATGATAGATAAGTCTGGTGAAAAAGTGCGGAAGGAAGAAATTTGAAGGCAAGGAAGAGAGCATGCAAAAAAATACTACAGCTTGAGTATTTAGTAGGTTACAAGGAACTTATAGTATCATAAGAGAGGTGGGAGTGGGATGCAGGACTGAGAGTGAGGCTGATATTTGACTAAGTTCATGGTCATATAGATGGGCTGAAGATGGGACCAGACAGTCCTCAGCCAACCTGCCGTCGTTGAGGACACTGAGTTTTTTCTCTTGTTTCTAGAGACCAGAGTGAGTATCTAGGTAAGGAACTTCAAATGGGACACCCTAAGGGCTACAATCTACTATTAAACAATACTTGATATAAACATCTGAATGCAGAGTTCCAAAGAATAGCAAGAAGAGATAAGAAAGCCTTCTTCAGCGATCAATGCAAAGAAATAGAGGAAAACAACAGAATGGGAAAAACTAGAGATTTCTTCAAGAAAATCAGAGATACCAAAGGAACATTTCATGCAAAGATGGGCTCGATAAAGGACAGAAATGATATGGACCTAACAGAAGCAGAAGATATTAAGAAAAGATGGCAAGAATACACAGAAGAACTGTACAAAAAAGAACTTCATGACCCAGATAATCACGATGGTGTGATCACTGACCTAGAGCCAGACATCCTGGAATGTGAAGTCAAGTGGGTTTTAGAAAGCATCACTATGAACAAAGCTAGTGGAGGTGATGGAATTCCAGTGGAGCTATTCCAAATCCTGAAAGATGATGCTGTGAAAGTGCTGCACTCAATATGCCAGCAAATTTGGAAGACTCAGCAATGGCCACAGGACTGGAAAAGATCAGTTTTCATTCCAGTCTCAAAGAAAGGCAATGCCAAAGAATGTTCAAACTACTGCACAATTGCACTCATCTCACACGCTTGTAAAGTAATGCTCAAAATTCTCCAAGCCAGGCTTCAGCAATAAGTGAACCGTGAACTTCCTGATGTTCAAGGTGGTTTTAGAAAAGGCAGAGGAACCAGAGATCAAATTGCCAACATCTGCTGGATCATGGAAAAAGCAGAGAATTCCAGAAAAACATCTATTTCTGCTTTATTGACTATGCCAAAGCCTTTGACTGTGTAGATCACAATAAACTGTGGAAAATTCTGAAAGAGACCAGACCAGACCACCTCACCTGCCTCTTGAGAAATTTGTATGCAGGTCAGGAAGCAACTGTTAGAACTAAACATGGAACAACAGACTGGTTCCAAATAGGAAAAGAAGTACGTCAAGTCTGTGTATTGTCACCCTGTTTATTTAACTTATATGCAGAGTACATCATGAGAAACTCTGGACTGGAATAAACACAAGCTGGAGTCAAGATTGCTGGGAGAAATATCAACAACCTCAGATATGCAGATGGCACCACCCTTATGGCAGAAAGTGAAGAGGGGCTAAAAAGCCTCTTGATGAAAGTGAAAGTGGAGAGTGAAAAAGTTGGCTTAAAGCTCAACATTCAGAAAACGAAGATCATGGCATCTGGTCCCATCACTTCATGGGCAATAGATGGGGAAACAGTGGAAACAGTGTTAGACTTTATTTTTCTGGGCTCCAAAATCACTGCAGATGGTGACTGCAGCCATGAAATTAAAAGACGCTTACTCCTTGGAAGGAAAGTTATGGCCAACCTAGATAGCATATTCAAAAGCAGAGACATTACTTTGCCAATAAAGGTTCGTCTAGTCAAGGCTATGGTTTTTCCAGTGATCATGTATGGATGTGAGAGTTGGACTGTGAAGAAGGCTGAGTGCCGAAGAATTGATGCTTTTGAACTGTGGTGTTGGAGAAGACTCTTGAGAGTCCCTTGGACTGCAAGGAGAGCCAACCAGTCCATTCTGAAGGAGATCAGCCCTGGGATTTCTTTGGAAGGAATGATGCTAAAGCTGAAACTCCAGTATTTTGGCCACCTCATGCAAAGAGTTGACTCATTGGAGAAGACCCTGATGCTGGGAGGGATTGGGGGCAAGAGGAGAAGGGGATGACAGAGGATGAGATGGCTGAATGGCATCACTGACTCGAGGACGTGAGTCTGGGTGAACTCCGGGAGTTGGTGATGGACAGGGAGGCCTGGCATGCTGCGATTCATGGGGTTGCAGAGAGTCAGACACGACCGAGTGACTGATCTGATCCCACTCTAGAAGCAATAATAGAGTTCATTTAGAAATCTCTAGTGAGCTGTGGTGGGCTTAAGATTTGCTTCTATAATGAAACAGATGTGAAAGAAATAACAACTTCTTTGTGGCTCAGCTGGTAAAGAATCTGCCTGCAATGCCAGAGACCTGGGCTCGATCCCTGGGTTGGGAACATCCCCTGGAGAAGGGAAAGGCTATCCACTCCACTATTACGGCCTGGAGAATTCCATGGAGTATATAGGGTTACAAAGAGTCAGACATGACTGAGCAACTTTCACTCACTTTAACTTTTGTTTCTATTAAAAAATAAAATTTCATCACAAGCCTATATGAAAGTGAGAGTGATGAGTCCATTTTGCTTTTTATGTCCTGTGTAAAAATCCAGTGCCTCTCCCCCAGTTACGAAGGTTTTTCTCTTATGTTTTCTTCTAGATTTTTTTTTGCATTTATATTTAGATATGTTATTTTGAATTAGGTGTTATATATGGTGTGAGGTAAGACTGCTGCTGCTGCTGCTAAGTTGCTTCAGTCATGTCCGACTCTGTGCGACCCCACAGATGGAAGCCCACCAGGCTCCCCCATCCCTGGGATTCTCCAGGCAAAAACACTGGAGTGGGTTGCCATTTCCTTCTCCAATGCATGAAAGTGAAAAGTGAGAGGGAAGTCACTCAGTCATGTCCAACTCTTAGCGACCTCATGGACTACAGCCTACCAGGCTCCTCCATCCATGGGATTTTCCAGGCAAGAGTACTGGAGTGGGGTGCCATTGCCTTCTCCATTGAGGTAAGACTAGAGAGTAATTTTCTTCCCATATGAATTAACATGTGGGTTTATTTTTAGACTCTCTAAAAGATTGTTCCACTAATCTAATATGCCAATATCACTCTTGAGTACTTTGGTTTTAGAGCAAGTCTTTGAAATCAGTTAGTGTAATTCTTCAACTTTTGTTCTATTTTTTGAAAATTATTTCATATTTTTAGGTTCTTTGCATTTCTGTATGAGTTTTAAAATCAGCTTGTCAGCTTGAAATAAGGCTGCTGATTGGGATTTCACTACAATGACCAACTTATGTAGATATGACATCTTCTCCGTCTTCCATGGAATGAATTTGTTCACTCACACTCTCTCTCTCAGGCCTTTGTAAGTTTCTCTTAGCTTTGTTTTGTAGTTTTTAATGAGCAAATAAGGGATTTTGCTGGTGGTTCAGTGATTAAGACTCTGCATTCCCAATGCAGGGGACCTGGGTTTAATCCCTGGTCAGGGAACTAGTTGTGTTAGGAGGCCTTAGAAATAGCTGAGAAGAGAAGCGAGAGGCAAAGGAGAAAGGGAAAGATATACCCAATTGAATGTAGAGTTGCAGAGAATATCAAGGAGAGATAAGAAAGACTTCCTAAGTGAACAATGCAAAGAAATAGAGGAAAACAATAAAATGGGAAAGACTAGAAATCTCTAAGAAAATTGGAGATACCGAGGGAACATTTCATGCAAAGATGAGCACAATAAAGGACAGAAACAGCAAAGACCTAACAGAAACAGAAGAGATTATGAAGATATGGCAAAAATACACAGAAGAACTGAACAAAAAAGTTCTTAATGACCCAGATAAACACAATGGTGTAGTCACTCTCCTAGAGCCAGACATCCTGGAGTATGATGTCAAGTAGGCCTTAGGAAGCATTACTACAAACAAAGCTAAAGGAGGTGATGGAATTCCAGCTGAGCTATTTCAAATCCCAAAAGATGATGCTGTGGAAGTGCTGCACTCCATATGCCAACAAATTTAGAAAACTCAGCAGTGGCCACAGGACTGGAAAAGGTCAGTTTTCATTCCAATCCCAAAGAAGGGCAATGCCAAAGAATGTTCAAACTACCACACAATTGCACTCATCTCACACGCTAGCAAAGTAATGCTCAAAGTTCTCCAAGCCAGGTTTCAATAGTATGTGAATGGAGAAATGCCAGATGTACAAGCTGGATTTAAAAAAGGCAGAGCAACCAGAGATCAAATTGCCAACATCAGTTTGATCGTAGAAAAAGCAAAGGAATAAAAAAAAAAAAATCTACTTCTGCTTCACTGACTACACTAAAGCCTTTGAGGGTGTGGATAACAACAGCCTGTCTCCTGAGAAACCTGTATGCAAGTCAAGAACCAACAGTTAAGAACCAGACATGGAAAAACAGACTGGTTCCAAATTGGGAAAGGAGTACATCAAGACTATATTGTCACCCTGTTTATTTAACTTATATGCAGAGTACATCATGTGAAAGGCTAGACTGGATGACTCATAAGCTGGAATCAAGATTGCCGGGAGAAATATCAACAACCTCAAATATGCAGATGATACGACTCTAAAGGCAGAAAGCGAAGAAGAACTGAAGAGCCCCTTGATGAGGGAGAAAGAGAATGAAAACGCTGGCTTAAAAAAACATTCAGAAAACTAAGATCATAGCATCCTGTCTCATCACTTCATGGCAAATAGGGAAAAAGTGGAAACAGTCACAGATTTTCTTTTCTTGGGCTCCAAAATCACTGTGGACCATGACTGCAGCCATGAAATTAAAAGATGCTTGCTCCTTGGAAGAAGAGCTATGACAAACCTAAACAGTGTATTGAAAAAAGCAGAGATATCACTTTGCCAACAAAGGTCCGTCTAGTCAAAGCTATTGTTTTTCCAGTAGTGAGGGTTGGACCATAAAGAAGGCTGAGCACTGAAGAATTGATGCTTTTGAACTGTGATGTTGGAGAAGAATTTTGAGAGTCCCTTGGACTGCAAGGAGATCCAACCAGTCAATTCTAAAGGAAATCAGTCCTGAATATTCATTGGAAGGAGTGATGCTGAAACTGAAGATCCAGTACTTTGACCACCTATTATAAAGAGCTGACCTTTTGGAAAAGACCCTGATGCTGGGAAAGATTGAGGGCAAGAGGAGAAGGGAGGGGATGGAGGATGAGATGGTTAGATAGCATCACTGACTCAATGGACATGAGTTTGAACGAACTCTGGAAGATAGTGATGGACAGAGAAGCCTGGCATGCTGCAGTTCATGGTGTTGCAGAGTCAGACATGACTTAGCGACTGTACAGTAACAATAGCAATGAGCAAATAAGGCATACATTTGTTAAAATTATTCCTAAGCATCTCATGGCTTTTGATGAAATATAATATAAAATTCCATTTTCTAATTGTTCACTCTAAAATTGTGGACAAGCCCCCATGTCCTTGAAGCAAAATACTGATTTAATCAAATCAAGATTTAATGATTGGTACATGTAAAGGCAATGGCACCCCACTCCAGTACCCTTGCCTGGAAAATCCCATGGACGGAGGAGCCTGGTAGGCTGCAGTCCATCGGGTCGCTAAGAGTCAGGCACGACTGAGCAACTTCACTTTCACTTTCCACTTTCATGCATTGGAGAAGGAAATGGCAACCCACTCCAGTGTTCTTGCCTAGAGAATCCCAGGGACGGGGGAGCCTGGTGGGCTGCCGTCTGTGGGGTAGCACAGAGTCGGACACGACTGAAGGGACTTAGCAGTAGCAGCAGCAGCACATGTAAAGATGCAGAAACAAAGAATAGCTGTTGGGCTGGGAAACTGGTAACAATTTAGACTATAAATCCACCACATAACAAAAGCATCAAATTATGTAGATAAAGGACTGGCACACATTCCTAAGTTGTTTTACAGGAAGCAGACCCCCACCAGATGGAAATTGCTGGCCAACAGGCTAGAGTGACCTAGATTGGTGGAAACTAGAAGGTTGATGATGTTCGAAACTTCCACCATGATGCCAACCAATCCGAGAATTGTCCACAGGTTGATCATGCTCTGCTCCTTGAACACTGTAAGACTCTTCACTGCCCCCTCCAGGGTGGGACACAGTCTTGAGGGCATTAGCCTACTGTGCTGCTCTTTGCCTGGCAAAACAATGAGAGCTATTCTTTTCTATTTAACCTAAAACCCCCCTCCTGTGTTTCTGTTTGGCACGGGTGAATGGAGGCTGAGTGTCAGCAACAGCTACTAATATATAGAAATGTACTTGACTAAAAAGAAAATAATAAATTTCAGTTCACCAAAAGGAATAGTTTCTGCTCTTCAAAACTGCACCATTGAGAAATTAATGGGAAAGCCACAGGATAAGAAAAAGTATTTGTAATACAAATATCTACAAAAGACTTATATCTAGACCATATAAATAATTCTTGTATCTCGATAAGAAGATAAAAACCCAACTAAAAATGAACAGAAACATCACGAAGGAAGATATATAAATAGTTAATAAAATATGGTTAACATCATCAGTAGTCAGGAAAGTACAAATTAAAGCTACAATGAGACTGCATTACACACTGGAGTTCTAACACGTGTGCTGTGCTGAGTCACTTCAGTCCTCTCTGACTCTTTGTGACCCCACCGTCCTCTGGGAGCATGGGATTTTCCAGGCAGGAGTACTGGAGTGAGTTGTCATGCCCTCCTCAGAGCTCTAATGTATTACTGGTAATATCACACAGCTATGTCAAAAAACAGTTTGGCAGTTTCTTCTAAGTTTAAATATACACAGTATGACTCAGCAATTTCATTCCTAGGTATTTACTCAAGAAAATTAAAACATGTGTCCACAAAGGACTTGTATGCAGATGCTCACAGACACTTTATTCAAGATGGTCTAAAATTGAAAACAACCCTAATGTCCACAACAGATAAATAAACTGTAATATATTCATAAAACAGGTTACTATTTGCAATACAAAATGAATCAGGTGCAGATATGCACAGCAACATGAATGAATCTCAAAATATTTTCATAAGCGAAAGAAGCCAGAAGCAAAATAATCCATATTGTGTGATTCCATATTTATGAAAATATTGACTGGCAAAACTCATCTTTATCAGCAGAGAGCAAACCTGTGGTAATGCAGTGCTGAGGTTGGTGGAGACTGACTGCAAAGGAGCATGAAAAAATGTTTGGGGTGATGAAAGTGTTCTATATCTTGATTATGGTGGTTGTGGTTACATGAGTGTGTACATTTGTCAAATGTCGTCAAAATGTAGACGTAAAATGGTTGTGTTTTACTGTATGTAAATTATACCTCAATCTAAAAAAGTTTCTAACAGGCTTTCACATTTAGAGTAACCTCTTTCAGGACTTCCCTATTGGTCCAGTGGTTAAGACTCTGCACTTCCACTATTTAGGGTGGCAGATTTGATCCCTGGTCCAGAAAGTTCCATGGACTTCCCAGGTGGTGCAGTGGAAAAGAATGCCTGCCAAAATAGGGCACGCAAAAGACACAGGTTCAATCCCTGGGTCGGGAAGATCCCCTGAAGTAGGAAATGGCAGCCCACACCCGTATTTTTGCTTGGAAAATTCCATGGACAGAGGAGTCCGGTGGGCCCAATCCACAGGGTCACAAAGAGTCAGACCCAAGTGATTGTGCACACATTCGCACACAGGGAAGTCCCACATGCCACTCATCAGATCAGATCAGTCGCTCAGTCGTGTCCGACTCATAGTGGCAAAAAAAAAAAAAAAAAAAATTTCCGCTTCCTTTCTTGGCATAGGCTTCTACTCTCCCTTTCTGTGTGGTGGGAACTTCCCCTGCAACACACTCCTGTGACTTCTTGTTTACAGATGGGTTTATTCTGGATGGAATTCATTTCCTTGTTTTCCACAGTAAAAAAACAATAAGCATCGTCTACCAGGTATCTTAGATATTGGGGGAGAGACACTTAACAATCAGCCAACTGGTTTAAAGTCTGACATCAGTAATTTGATGGCTTATTTTTATGGATTAAGGACTAGTGACAGGAAGTGATTTCACCCTGTGTCGTACAACTAAGTAGTGTCACTCAGACCCAGTGATCTGGAATCCCACTCTTGGTATCTTTCTGCCTCACCTTTACCTCTCTTAAGGCAGCAAACCAATTTAAAAAGTACGGATAGTACTGAAAGTTAAGACACTGGAAAGAAGGGATTGAGGAAGGAAGAATAACAGAAAGATAGTGTTTGAAGCCTACCCAAATAAGTGCCTTTTCTCTCTAACTATAAGAAATGTGCAGTTTTTCTAGTGATAGAAGGGATCACTTCAGAAAACTTTACGGAAGGCAACGTGACAGATTTGCCCTACAAATGGAGTGCTTTATTTGAAGGTGATTAACTGTTTGCAAAAATTCTTTGCAAACGATAAGATTTTTGAAAGTAAAGGGGACAAAGTGAAATGGAACATATATCCCAACCTGCACTGTTTAAGGAGTGATCTTAGAGGAACATCATGATATAGAGCCTCTTTTGTTTCAATTTTTTTTCCTGAAGCCAGAATGAAATGCAGAACGCAATTATATTTTAGTGGTTGGATGTTTAAATGAAATAAATGGAAGGCTGCTTGGAAAAATGAAGAATTGCCTGATGGAAATGTACTTTCTTTGCCTATAGTTTTAGGTATGCTCTTAACTCAATAAAGATGTTTCCATTATATTTGTGTCATATCAGGTGGGTTAATTATTTACAGAAAGCTCAGGCTAATATTCCAGGGGAACCACAGACTGCTCCAAAGTTTCTAGGAAACTAGATTAGCTTTGTTTAACCTGTGCATCTCTTCTGAATACATATAAATCTGTTACCCTAACCTGTTAGGGTTAGGGTTAGGGTTAGGGTGACTTGTTACGTGACTTGTTTTGAAAGAGACTCACGTGTTGTTTTGTGAGCAGCTGCATACTCCTGAGTTAACCCTGTGGTTAACCTCTCTCCTCAACCCCCTCACTTCCTTTGGTCTTGGTTGCTCACTCACATGAATGAGCTTAAGCTTTACCGTGGCTTGTTGACACAAATGCCCAGTAACAGTTTTGAAGTCTGGAGGGCAGATGGGCGAGTGCACTGTCTAAACTCTACCAGAGTTCCTTATCTCCATTTCAATTCAGATGCGGTGCTTCAAGGTGAGTGCCTTCGCTTCTGTGAGCTTCGGTTTCATCCTCATGGAAGAGGGGAAGTTGTGCCCATCTCTGAGACTTGTGAGGCCCCAGAGTGACTATTCATGAGGAACTATTAGTAGTCTCGCATACTGATGCTTTCAGAGAGGTCCTTTCTTCCCACCCTGGCACCCTGTGAGGAGGTTCCATAGTCTGTGGTTTTGCCCAGCTTGACTCTAACCAGCAGACCTTTGCTTACTATACTGTTATTTACCTTTTAATTTGGATTTATGCAATTATATTTTTAGAGAGACACTCACCAGTTAGTTCTTAACTTATAAGATGTTAAGAGAAGATGTCTAATTGAAACAAATGAAAATGGAATCATCTGGGGATAGCAGAGGCAAAGTAAAAATTAATGATGTTTAATATCTTTGTAAGGAAACAGGACTTAATGATGTTTAATATCTTTATAAGGAAACAGGACATTTTATTTTGCCAGAGGCTGTTACCTTCCCTGTGTCTTTTACGAGATAATCACCTAATTTTTAATGTACAGCATCAATAAATGATACGATTATTTTTAGTCCCAGAGAAGCTATACAAAAGAGATTTTTGTGTTCATATTAACACTGCAGGAGTAACCTGAAATATTTATTTCAGAAAATTATATATATTATGGTATTGAATGCGGTTTTTAAAATTAATCATTATCACATGGACTGTACAGTCCATGGAATTCTCCAGGCCGGAATACTGGAGTGGGTAGCCTTTCCCTTCTCCAGGGGATCTTCCCAACCCAGGGATTGAACCCAGGTCTCCTGCATTGCAGGTGGATTCTTTACCAGCTGAGTCACCAGGGAAGCCCAACTTAGTTATACCATCCTGCTATATTTCTGTATAGTCTTCCCACTCCATATGACACTTCCAAGTATACAACCCTTATAGAAATTCTGCATGGCTTACCTCACATTGTGCACACAATTCTAGAGTCCTCTTTCTGTTTTAACATCGTATCATAAATGTTTCCCATATTACAGTATCATCTTTTTGTTTATAATTATAAAGCATTGTCTACTGTCCCATTTGTTTCATGTGTCATGATTCTCCAGACACTTCCCACTTGTCAAGCATTTATGCTGTTTGGGTTTTATATGTTATTCAAAGCACAGCTATTATTTTTTCCTCATAGTGTTTAGCTTCTCTTGAGTTGTTTTCTTAGGCTAACTTCCCAGAACTGAGATTACTCTTCAAAGAACATGAATAACTTTCTAATTCTTGGTATGTTGCACTATGTTGCTTTCCGAAGGGCTATTGCATCGCACTGCCTGTCTCAAAATTTTTCAACTGCCGGGCAGCACAGACATCTCACACAGGCCATTTATGGGTAAATGGATCCATAATCTTAAATGGGAAGACAGTTTAACCTTGGGGACTATTTTAATGGAAAACCCTAGGAAGAGGCTAGGATTATACCAAGACATATGTTTCTAAGCTCTGGCTTTTTCACCTATGCAACTGATCCTGTCATTTCATGACACCTAATTGTGTCCTATTTGTGAGTTATTACATTGTGTGCATTTATAGGCAAGTGTTGGTAGAATCTCGAATGCTAGTCCTATTGAAAGTGTCAGAGGGCTAGACATAAAGCATGCCACAAACACGACTCAGATGTGGCTGTTCAAGAAACTGATTTATAGCAACCCAGAACCGGCTGAAGTGGAAAATCTTACTGTCTCCAGGGACCCTGCAGGTGTTGTACATGAGTGAAACAGTGCAGAGATTGGGCAGTACAGGCGGTCAGGGGAAGGGGGCGGGGGATGTACAGGCCTTATCCAAAGGAGGAGTGCCATTCTTGGCTCCAGCTGATGGCTGCCACGGATGAATGCCAGACCAGTATCTTCAGTGCTCTAAGTTTTTCAAGACAGTTTGGAAATCTGAATTTTTCATTTTCTTAATTGATACAGCTGCTACAACAAAAATATCACAGACTGGGTTGCCTAAACAACACATTGTTAGTTCTTACAGTTGTGCAGGCTGGAAATTCCAAGATCAAGGAGCTGGCATATTCAGGGTCTGGTGAGAACCCTCTTCGTGGGTCCTGTTTTTACTGTGACATCATATGGCAGAAGGGACAAAAGAGCTCTTTGGGGTCTCTTTTAAAAGTGCACTAATCCCATTCTGTAAGAGCGGGGCCCTCATGACCTAATCATTTCCCAAAGGCCCCCATCTCCAAATATCATCACATTAGAGAGTTCCCTGGCTGATTAAGTCAGTGACCTTAGGCATGTCAGGGGACTGCCAATGGTACCATTTAAAGAACTGTATTTCTAGCTGCATCAGGCTGTAATTAATGTCCTCCTACTGGTGTGCCTTCAGCAAGAATTACACGCATTTGATTAAATAAAAGTGTATATGAATTTACATCAAGGAGTGATGAAAGGTGGTGGAAACAGTGTCGGGCATTATTAGGAAAAGCCTGATTCATGTCCCATTTTTGCTGCTTGATAGTGTTAATGGGAAAATTACTGGCTCTCTGCTGTATATATAAAATAGGGATAATAATACCTACTATCTATGGTTATTGTGGGCTTCCCTGGTGGCTTAGATGGTAGGAATCTGCCTACAAAGCAGGAGACCTGGGTTTGATCCCTGGGTGGGGGAGATCCCACAGAAAAGGGCATGGGTACCCACTCCAGTATTCTTGCCTCGAGAATTCCATGAACAGAGGATCCTGGCGGGCTGTAGTCCATGGGGTTGCAAAGAGTGGGACATGACTGAGCAACTAAAACACACACCTATGGTTATTGTAAAAGTTAAGTGAGATACTGTCCATAACGATACATCATAGCAGCGTGGCTTATCGAAATGGTCTGAAAAGCTACTTCCATGCTGTTTTCGCTTAGCCCAGTGTTTTGGCTATGACTCTGTCCCCAGCCTGGGGCTTCCCAGATGGCTCAGATGGTAAAGAATGCACCCGCAATGCAGGAGACCTGGGTTCAATCCCCAGGTGGGGAAGATCCCCTGGAGAAGGGCATGGCTACCCACTCCAGTATTCTTACCTGGAGAATTCCATGGACAGAAGAGCCTGTCAGACTATAGTCCATGGGGTCACAAACAGTTGGACACGATTTCCAAATCAGGAAAGGAATATGTCAAGGCTGTATATTGTCACTCTGCTTATTTAACTTATATTCAGAGTCTCTCAGTCATGTCCGACTCTTTGCGACCCCATGAACCGCAGCATGCCAAGCCTCCCTGTCCATCACCAACTCCCGGAGTTCACCCAAACCCATGACCATCGAGTCGGTGATGCCATCCAACCATCTCATCTTCTGTTGTCCCCTTCTCCTCCTGCCCTCAATCTTTCCCAGCATTAAAAGCCTTTTCAAATGAGTCAACTCTTCGCATCAGGTGGCCAAAGTATTGGAGCTTCAGCTTCAACATCAGTCTTTCCAATGAAAACCCAGGACTGATCTCCTTTATAATGGCCTGGTTGGATCTCCTTGCAGTCCAAGGGACTCTCAAGAGTCTTCTTCAACACCACAGTTCAAAAGCATCAATTCTTTGGTGTTCAGCTTTCTTTATAGTCCAACTCTCACATCCATCCATGACCACTGGAAAAACCATAGCCTTGACTAGACGGACCTTTGTTGGCAAAGTAATGTCTCTGCTTTTGAATATGCTATCTAGGTTGGTCATAACTTTCCTTCCAAGGAGTAAGCGTCTATTAATTTCATGGCTGCAGTCACCATCTGCAGTGATTATATTCAGAGTACATCATGCGAAATGCTGGGCTGGATGAAGCACAAGCTGGAATCAAGATTGCTGGGAGAAATATCAATAAGCTCAGATATGCAGATGACACCACCCTTATGTCAGAAAGTGAAGAAGAACTAAACAGCCTCTTGATGAAAGTGAAAGAAAAGAGTGAAAAAGTTGGCTTAAAGCTCAACATTCAGAAAACGAAGATAATGGCATCCAGTCCCATCACTTTATGGCAAATAGATGGGGAAACAGAAACAGCGAGAGACTTTATTTTTTTGGTCTCCAAAATTAGTGCAGATGGTGATTGCAGCCATGAAATTAAAAGACACTTGCTTCTTGGAAGAAAAGCTATGACCAACCTAGACAGCATATTAAAAAGCAGAGGCATTACTAACAAAGGTTCATCTAGTCGAAGCTATGGTTTTTCCAGTAACGTATAGATGTGAGAGTTGGACTATAAAGAAAGCTGAGCACCGAAGAATTGATGCTTTTGAACTGTGGTGTTGGAGAAGACTCTCAACAGTCCCTTGGACTACAAGGATATCCAACCAGTCCATCCTAAAGGAGATCAGTCCTGAATATTCATTGGAAGGACTGATGCTGAAGCTGAAATTCCAATACTTTGGCCACCTGATATGAAGAACCACCTCATTTGAAAAGACCCTGATGCTGGGAAAGATTGAAGGCAGGAGGAGAAGGGGACAACAGAGGATGAGATGGTTGAATGGCATCACCAACTAGATGGACATGAGTTTGAATAGGCTCTGGGAATTAGTGATGGACAGGGAAGCCTGGCATGCTGCAGTCCATGGAGTTGCAAAAAGTCAGACATGACTGAGTGACTGAATTGAACTGAACTGAACTGAACAATACTTTTGCTTTTCACTTTCACTGTCCCCAGCCCAGTGATTAGCAATATTGGCATTTCAGATAATAGTTTTGACTTTCTGTCAATCAGTAGACTGAATGTTTGTACCAATACTGCTCTTCTAGTACTTCTGACAGATTTATCCTCTCCAGCTATTCACTCCATCTGCTTTGTCAGTCTCCCCAAATTCACAGGATGGCTAATTAAGATGAAGGAGGGGCCCTTCTGAGTCTTGAAAACAAGCAAATTTAAGAGGTCTGTCTACATGGAGTCACTCTTCTTGTCTTGGGCTCCCTATCTTTGTTCTGCATTTGCTCTTTGAACTCAAAGACTGCCAATTTGTTCCAGTAGCTTCAGAGATCCATGCTTGCAAGATTTTACTGTGTGCCATTTTTCCTGAGAAAGTCGTGATTTTAAAGTAAATTTAAAATTTAAATTGGTTTCTCTGTAATTTATCAGGTGATGCATGGTCTGTGTTCGCCAAACAATACATGCTTGGTCATACTTAAAATGTTTCATATAATTAATATTACTTAAAATTTTTTCTGTTGATCATAATAAAATTCTACCCCAAACTGGTGATTGGCTCAATCCAATGGAAAAATCACCTGTTAAAACTCTTTTATTGAGCCGCATAAAGAATTCATCCTTAATTCTAATTAAGAAGCTTACTGTACATGCCAAAGTATACCATAAGAAACACTTGATCTCACAGTTCTTATGGGACCGAACCCAGGCCTGGCTTAGCTGGGTGCTTGGCTCAGGGTCTCACAAGGCTGCAGAGTGTCAGCCAGACTGTGTTCTCTACTGGAGGCTCAACAAGGGAAAAATCTGCTTTCAAGTTCACTTGGCATGTTGGCAGAATTCATTTCCTTTCTCTTGTAGGACAGAGAACTTTAGCTTATTGCTGTCACTTTAGCCTTTGGGGGCTGTCCTCAGATGCCACGTGGTTCCCTGCCACGTGGCCTTCTCCGTGGCAGCATGTAACATAGCAGCTTCCTTTTTTAAGGCCTGTGAAAGAGCAAGAGCGAGTCACCTAGCAAGAGTGAGGCTTTTTTTAAAAAGCTATTAGATATAACATCTATTTATAAAAATATTTATTGATTTGTTTATGACTCTTCTGGGTCTTCGTTGCTGCATGGGCTTTTCTTTAGTTGTGGCTCGTGGGGGCTACTCTATCTGCATTCCACTGACTTCTCTCGTTGCAGAGCATGGGCTCTAGGGCTCAAGGGCTTCAATAGTTGTGGCTCATGGGCTTAGTTCAGAAGGCAATGACAACCCACTTCAGTACTCTTGCCTGGAAAATCCCAGTGGGCTGCAGTCCCGGAGTCACTGCGAGTCAGAGACGACTGAGCAGCTTCATTTTTCACTTTTCACTTTCCACTTTCATGCATTGGAGAAGGAAATGGCAACCCACTCCAGTGTTTTGCCTGAAGAATCCCAGGAACAGGGGAGCCTGGTGGGCTGCCGTCTATGGAGTCACAGAGTCAGAGACGACTGAAGTGACTTAGCAGCAGCAGCAGCAGCATGAGCTTAGTTGTTCTGTGGCATGTGGAATCTTCCCAGGCCGTTGATTAAACCTGCATCTTCTGCATTGGCAGGTGGATTCTTTACTACTGAGCCATCAGGGAAGCACAAGTCTGAGTCTTACTCAGCATGAACTAATCACACCTGTCCCATCACATGTGCCATATTCTAGTGAGAAGGAAATCATAGGTTCTGCAGAAATGCAAGGAAAAGGATTACACAAAGAACAGAGCAGCAGGAGGTGAGACCATAGGGGTGTCTTAGACTCTCCCAAAGGAGATGTGTTTGTGTCTTGCTCACCATCGAATCCTTCGTGTCCAGAGTAATGCCTAACATATATTAGATACTCCATAAGTGTCAGTAGTTGAATTAATGAATTAACATTGCAGATACTGAATCATGCATTGCTAATTTCCTCCCCCACCCAAGTCTATGGTTTACCTTTTGGTTGTATTTATTACATGTTTCACCCCACTCCAGTACTCTTGCCTGGAAAATCCCAGGGACGGTGGAGCCTGCTCGGCTGCCGTCTATGGGGTCGCACAGAGTCGGACACGACTGAAGTGACTTATCATAGCATAGCATAGCATTACATGTTTTAATGTATATAAATGCTAAATTTTGATTTAGACAAATTAACAAGTTTCCCTTAATTTGTTGATATCACATCTCAGGGAGTCCTTTTCCCATTCAGAGATCAGATAAATGTTTGCCTGTATTTTCACCTAGATTTTAAATTACCTTTTTTTCCCATGTAATTCTGATCTATCTAGAAAGTCAAAAATTTAATGGAGAGTTATAACAGGATGTAGCAAATAATCTTTTTTTTTTTCCATCCATCCCTCTTTGCTACCTTATTTAGTTTTATTGAATTATTATGTACTGGTTTCTGGGCTTTCTATTCTGTTTCATTATTTTTCATTCTCGTTGCAGTTTTTCCCATCTAAGAATTATAGCATTCTTGGTCAGAAATGCCAAAGCAGTTACTGTCAGAATCATTCAGTATAATAATTAAGACATAGCCTAAGCTGTTGAAAGACTCCAGCATAGAGAGCCGGCATTGTAACCCACTCAGTATTCTTGCCTAGAGAATCCCATGGACAGAGGAACCTGGCAGACTACAGTCCATAGGGTAGCGGAGAATCAGCACAACTGAAGCCACTCAGCCCAGCACGGCACGAATACAGCTGAGGCATATTTACCTTTGGCATAATAGTGAGAAGGTGAAATCCAGACCTGGAGAGCCACCTCTTCCCCACAGAGTCGTTTGAGAACCCAGGCTTCATTCTGTCCCGTAACTCTGCCAGCCCCCAGGGCAATGTTCAGGCATGTATGGTTGGAGCTGTCTCATCTCCTCATCCATGTTTGGTCTGTGAGAAAGGAAGTGGTGCGTGTCTTGAGACATCCTTTGCCTTTGAGCTCAGAAACCAGAAGTGGCATGTATTATTTGTTCACATCCCTTTGGTCTAACTAAACCACGTTGCCACATCTACCTTCAAGGTATGGAAAATAGTTTAAACAGCCATCCTAGACTTGACTTGAAAGTGGAGAGGATCTGTTATTAAAAAGAAGATGAGGGATGGGTTCCAAGAACAACTAATTGTCTTTGCTCCAGTCCAGTCTTCATAGTCACGAACACTCATATTTAAGAGAAAGGTAATAATCATTTTCAGCAAGTGAAGAGCTATCTTTGGATATGGCAATGAAATACAAATATGTCCTGATTTTTTATTTTAGATGGCCAATAACCCATGTGCCAGGTAGCACTCTATGCCAATCTTGAATGCCAACAGGAAGTCACTGGACAGCAAACCCTTCCAAGATCATAACTGGGCTGTTGGAGTAACTTGGAAAAGAAGAAAAAGGAATTAAAAGCATGGCAAAAGTAAATAGAGCTCGGTCTACCTCCCCTCCTGATGGAGGCTGGGGCTGGATGATCGTGGCTGGCTGTTTCCTTGTTACCATCTGCACCCGGGCAGTAACCAGGTAGGTGGGACTTTCTTCTTGATTTATTATTATGATCTGGCTTGTCTTTTTTCCTAACTCAGCTTCATTCTATCTCTGAACCTGTCATTGTGAAAATAAAAATGTGTATATGTGTGTTATGTGTATGTGTGTTTCCTTTGACTGCTCAGATATCTTCTTATTTGCAAGGAATGTCATTTTCTGACACTGGATAGTGATCTCTTTTTATAATATCTGACCTATAAATCTGAAGTTCTACGACATTTTTAACTAAATATCATGGCTAATACCAGACATTTATTTTCATAAGCAGTTCATCCCACAAAGGACAAATATATAAGAAGCTCAAAATAGCCACGAGAACCTCTCGGCTCACCAGGATACCGAGCCATGGGAAGCTTAAAGCCTAAAATTGAAATTCTTTTGCTTCGTTTTGCACTTGGCTGTGGCAGTGGAGGCTGAACTCTAGGTTGAAGGAGAGAAACAGCACAAATGCAAGGATTCTGTCATCTTTTTTGGTCATGGATCCTCTTTTTCTTTTACTCCAGGACATAGTGTTGAATATACTTGCATTAAATGGCCAAACACTGACATGCTTTCATCTCATTCACATCTGGAATAAATACATACTTGAAATCTGCATATGCCAGCTGTTTCCTCTAGAGGTGCCTTTGCTCAGACTGAACTCTCTTCTCTGGCAACTCTCCCTAGTCTTCTCTACATAACTTTATTTGATTGGCATCATCCATAAAAGCATCAATGTGTTCCCCATAACAAACAGATAATGCAAGAAAGAAGCAGTGTTTGTTTTTGCTACAATAAGGTTTTGTTATGTGTCATCATAAACTGTAGATTTATTTAAAATAATGTGATGGTTGAGTCTGATTTTTCTCCCATCTATTTTATGGATCCTGTGTTCTGGGAGTGAGAAGGCCATAGAGTTAAAAGGAATCTTTCATCTTGGTCTTCCATGCAGAAGCTTTCATCATTCATTTAAGCATTTCATCAATAGTTTATCTATTTTATATATAATTTGATGAGAGGAAAGTTCTGGAAGTGAGCTTGGTGCTTTATAAGAAGGGTGGCTGGAAATTAAAAAAAGAGGCTTGTGGCTGGCAGCAAAGACTTGTCTTCAGAGCTTCCTGGGAGAGGCTGAGAGAAGGGTCCTTGAGCAGAATAAGCTTGGAGGAGATAAGTATGATGCACAAGGAAGCAGCCAAGAGAACTGAAGACAGAGGCAAGGAGAACAGCCTCCACAGGGGTTTATCAGTTCAGAGGATCAGTGCCTATTGGGCAGTTAATTCTTTTTTCCACTTTTTTTAAGTTGTGTTAAGAAATAGTCAACCTTAGTCACTATATAAGTTCAAGGCATACATATTGATGATTTTTTATTGAAGTATGTTTGATGTACAGTGTTGTGTTAGTTTCCGGTGTACAGCAAAGTGAAAGTGTTAGTCACTCAGCTGTGTTTGATTTTGTGACCCCCATGGACTGTAGCCCGCCAGTCTCCTCTGTCCATGGAATTCTCCCAGCAAGAATACTAAAGTGGGTTGCCATTTCCTTCTCCAGGGGATCTTCCCTACCCAGGGATTGAACCTGCGTTGCAGGCAGACTCTTTACCAACTGAGCCACCAGGGAAGCCTATTCTTTTCCATTATGGTTTATTACAAGATATTAAATGTAGTTCCCTGTGCTATGCTATGCTATGCTATGCTAAGTCACTTCAGTCGTGTCCGACTGTGTGTGACCCTATAGACGGTAGCCTACCAGGCTCCCCTGTCCCTGGGATTCTCCAGGCAAGAGTACTAGAGTGGGCTGCCATTGCCTTCTCCATCCCTGTGCTATGGGAGAAGGCAATGGTACCCCACTCCAGTACTCTTGCCTGGAAAATCCCATGGACAGCGGAGCCTGGTAGGCTGCAGTCCATGGAGTCGCTAAGAGTCAAACACGACTGAGCGACTTCCCTTTCACTTTTCACTTTCATGCATCAGAGGAGGAAATGGCAACCCACTCCAGTTTTCTTGCCTGGAGAATCCCAGGGACGGCGGGGCCTGGTGGGCTGCCATCTATGGGGTCGCACAGAGTCGGACACGACTGAAGCGACTTAGCAGCAGCAGCAGCAGCCCTGTGCTATACAGTGGGACCTTATTGTTTATCTATTTTATATATAATAGTTTATAAGCATGATGATTTGATTTACATATATTATGGGTTCAGCTAACATCCATCTTCTCATATAACTACACTGAAAAGGAAAGAAAGAAGAAAAGAGGAAAAGAATTTCTCCTCCTGAAGAGAACACTTAGAATGTAGTCTTTTAACATTTTTCCTGTATATCATACCATAGTGTCAGCTGTAGTCACCATATTGTACATGACATCCCTACTACTTATTTATCCCATAAGTGGAAGTTTGTATTTTTGACCACCTTCCATCAGTCCCCTCTGGTAACCACAAGTCTGATCTCTTTTTATATGAGTTTGGTTATTGTTTTAGATTCCATATATGAGTAAGATCATACAGTATATGTATTTCTCTGTTTAACTTATTTCACTTAGCAAAATACCTTTAAAGCCCTTTCATATTGTGCAAAGTGGTAGGATTTCCTTGTGTTTTTTTCCTGACTGAATAATATTCCATTGCATATACACACCACACCCTCTTTATCCATTTATCCATCCACGTCTTGGCAATTATAAATCACGCTGCTGTGAGCATGGGGACACAGGTATCTTTTCTCATTAGGGCTCTCATTTTCTTTGGATCTATTCCCAGCAGTGGGATTGTTGGATCCCATACTGTTTCCTGTTGTGGCTATACCAATTTACAGTCCCATCAATAATGCACAAGGGTTACCTCACTGAAAAATAGGTACTTAAGATTTCATATAGATGAATCCATAATGTATTTAAAATGTTTTTATTGATGGACATTTATATTGTCTCCTGGCTTTTGCTTTACTGCACTCAATATGCCAGCAAATTTGGAAAACTCAGCAGTGGCCACAGGACTGGAAAAGGTCAGTTTTCATTCCAGTCCCAAAGAAAGGTAATGCCAAAGAATGCTCAAACTACCGCACAATTGCACTCATCTCACACGCTATTAAAGTAATGCTCAAAATTCTCCAAGCCAGGCTTCAGCAATATGCGAACTTCCTGATGTTCAAGCTGGTTTTAGAAAAGGCAGAGGAACCAGAGATCAAATTGCCAACATCCGCTGGATCATGGAAAAAGCAAGAGAGTTCCAGAAAAACATCTATTTCTGCTTTATTGACTATGCCAAAGCCTTTGACTGTGTGGATCACAAGAAATGGTGGAAAATTGTGAAAGAGATGGGAATACCAGACCACCTGATCTGCCTCTTGAGAAATTTGTATACAGGTCAGGAAGCAACAGTTAGAACTGGACATGGAACAACAGATTGGTTCCAAATAGGAAAAGGAGTATGTCAAGGCTGTATATTGTCACCTGTTTATTTAACTTATATGCAGAGTACATCATGAGAAATGCTGGACTGGAAGAAACACAAGTTGGAATCAAGATTGCTGGAAGAAATATCAATAACCTCAGATATGCAGATGCTGCTGCTGCTGCTGCTAAGTCACTTAAGTCGTGTCCGACTCTGTGCGACTCCATAGACAGCAGCCCACCAGGCTGGGCCATCCCTGAGATTCTCCAGGCAAGAACACTGGAGTGGGTTGCCATTTCCTTCTCCATTGCATGAAAGTGAAAAGTGAAAGTGAAGTCGCACAGTCGCGACCGACTGGTAGCGACCCCATGGACTGCAGCCTATCAGGCTCCTCCATCCATGGGATTTTCTAGGCAAGAGTACTGGAGTGGCTTGCCATTGCCTTCTCCGAATATGCAGATGACACCACTCTTATGGCAGAAAGTGAAGAGGAACTAAAAAGCCTCTTGATGAAAGTGAAAGTGGTGAGTAAAAAAGTTGGCTTAAAGCTCAACATTCAGAAAACGAAGATCATGTCATCTGGTCCCATCACTACATGGGAAATAGATGGGGAAACAGTGGAAACAGTGTCAGGCTTTATTTTTCTGGGCTCCAAAATCACTGCAGATGGTGACTGCAGCCATGAAATTAAAAGACGCTTACTCCTTGGAAGGAAAGTTATGACCAACCTAGATAGCATATTGAAAAGCAGAGACATTACTTTGCCAACAAAGGTTCGCCTAGTCAAGGCTATGGTCTTTCCTGTGGTCATGTATGGATGTGAGAGCTGGACTGTGAAGAAGGTTGAGCGCCGAAGAATTGATGCTTTTGAACTATGGTGTTGGAGAAGACTCTTGAGAGTCCCTTGGACTACAAGGAGATCCAACCAGTCCATTCTGAAGGAGATCAGCCCTGGGATTTCTTTGGAGGGAATGATGCTAAAGCTGAAACTCCAGTACTTTGGCCACCTCATGTGAAGAGTTGACTCATTGGAGAGGACTCTGATGCTGGGAGGGATTGGGGGCAAGAGGAGAAGGGGACAACAGAGGATGAGATGGCTGGATGGCATCACTGACTTGATGGATGTGAGTCTGAGTGACCTCCGGGAGTTGGTGATGGACAGGGAGGCCTGGCTGCTGCGGTTCATGGGGTTGCAAAGAGTCGGACACGACTGAGTGACTGATCTGATCTGATCTGAATGCTACCATTATAAAATCTACCATTTAAAAATCATATTTCACTCTTGCCTGGTAACTGGTGATGCTTTATTACACATAAAATTTATAAAAAGCTTAAGGTTGTGCAGGCTGTTAAAGCAGTCATTCTTGTTATTTGCTCCCTGTGCTTGTTAATATGCATTGATTACCTGTTTTTGCTTTAAGATGTCTTATTACCAAACACATTATCTATGTTAATAAATTCATTTCATTGTGGAATTATATGACATTCTATTAGTAACTTGAAAAATTGAATTGGAGTTGATACTTGAAAAGCAATGTTTGTTTAAAGGAAACCCCCATCTCTGAGACCTATTTGTCTCAAATTCTTCTGGAGCTAAATTAACTTAATTGCAGTAGATATCTAGAGTCCTGTGAAACTGTGAAGCTCTTATAGCAACAGCTCCATTCCTGTAAATAATTTCTCATGTTACCTGAGCACTTACTCTGTGTTTGTTGGCATTATTCCAAACAATTTTCATGGATTAAGTCATTGAATCCTTATAATAACACACAGAGGTTGAATAATGTGTCCAAAGTCACATGGTGGGTAAGTGACAGTGCTTTTAACCACTGGGCTGTGTTGCCCAGTGGATTACTTACTGTGCTGACTTAGTGGATAACTTCATCAACTGGGAAAAAAAAGTCTTTACCAAATATCAGATGTTGTCAGCTTCCAGTTCTCCAGGAGCCAGAGAAGAATTTTACAGCACAGTGACAAGATAGAGGCAGCAGGTATGTTGACCCCTCGAGAGAAAGTATCTTTTAGAATGATATAGCAAACACTACTTGGATGATATCATGAACAAAACCTACTAACCCCTGGAGGCTGTTCAGGGTTGTTTGCTATTGCAGCACAATCTAATCCAATCTGACTGATACAGTCTTGCTTCTCCAAATGCTTAATTTATAGATGAGGAGAGCAAGACCCTGAGAGATTTAGAAGCTTTATCGCAACCCTCAGTTATTCAGCATGGGAATCAGAGATCAGAAATCAGTTCTGCTGACATCTGTCAGATGCCCAAATATTCTAAGGGACAAAAAAAAATAATCTGGGGTGAGAAGCACATGTACCACCAATAACATTGTTTTCTTTAAGGTCATGCCAGTGTTGGCCTATGTGTGCGCTCAGTTGTGTCTGACTCTGACCTCATGGTCTGTAGCCCTCCAGGCTCCTCTGTCCATGGGATTTTCTGGGCAAGAATACTGGAGTGGGTTGCCATTTCCTCCTCCAGGGGATCTTCCCCACCCAGGGATTGAATCTGCAGCTCCTGAGTCTTCTGCATTGGCAGGCGGATTCTTTACCTTTGAGCCACCAGGGAAGCCCCTTTCATGGAGACTTCTTGATTCTCTAGTCACCACTCCCAATGGACCAAAATTAGATTAATTGCTCAACTGAATATCCATGGAGCTTTAGGCTTATTTTATATTTCTCTAATATGTGAGTTCATCATTGTGCATCACCCCTCTTGGTAGCCTCTCAATTCTGAAGAGGCAAACACCTCTGGCACCAAAACTTGGGTAAAGCCTGTCAAAGCCAATATGCGTGCCTATGATTCTCACCTTCCAGAAAAATCTGAGCCTAAGTACCTTTCTTCTTGTCTGTTATTCTTCCTCATTCAAAAAATATTTATAGACAGAATTCCCTGGTGCTCTAGTGGTTAGGACTCCTAGTTTTCACTGTCTGTGTTTAGAAGGTATAAATCATAAAACTTTACCATCTAAAAAGTTCCATGGTCCTTTCCGTTTGGAGAACAAAGGAAAGGACAACAATAATCCCTCCCACATTTCATAAGAGTCACAGTCATTCAGAAGCCTGTGTATGTAGTTATTAAATTTTACCTCTGACAAGCCTACTCACATGTTTAGAGAAGAATCTCAAGTGTTACTTTTGAATTTTGCATGCCTACAGTTTGATATGACTGATCATATCAGTTGGGAAAAAAAGCATCAAACAGAAAACAAAATGACAAAAGAACAAGATAAAAAAAAGTCACAGGAGACAAACATAGCCCCACAGATTTTAAATTTCCCAAAACTATTTAGTGGAGAGAAGACACTTCCACAAGTGCTGAACCTAACCTATCCTCTGCACATCAAACTCCACCCCAGCACCTTTGGGACTTAGAATTTAGCATCCTATCCCATCCCTTTTCTCTTTCCTATCACCAGGACTGGCAACATAATTGCAGGACCCAGTGCAAGAGGGAAATGCAAGGCCTCTTGTCCAAAAGGCAGGAAAAAAGGGCTGGTAAATATACTAAAGAGCTTCCCAGGTGGCTCAGTGGTAAACAATCCACCTGCCAATGCAAGAGACTTGGGTTTGATCCCTGGGTTGGGAAAATCCCCTGGAGTAGGAAGTGGCAACCCACTCCACTATTCTTGCCTGGGAAATCTCTTGGACAAGGAGGCTGATGAGTTTCAGTCCATGGGATTGCAAAGAGTCAGACATGACTTAGCAACTGAGCACAGACTTATGCACACAAAAATGTACTAAAATAGGAAGCTTTTCCTTTTTCAGTAGTCTATTTTGATTTTTCATGTTTTTAGTTTTCTCTTTAGTGTTGTTCTGAGTAAAGAAAAATGGAAACTAGCACAGATCTACTGATCGTCTTAATATTACCAGCAGCCCTGTCTTTTTCTTTCCTTCTGTGTCATCATTTGCAGCATATGGGATCAAATAATACAGAGAAGCAACATGAGTAACAAAGGATCTGATGGGACTCCTTGACCCTTTGTGTTTCTTACAGCATCACTGCCTTCTGCACTTGAAGCAAGTTTTGGTTTGAAAGGAAAGCCTGGTCTCTCTTCCTTCCCTATGTCCACGATCACTCAGTTGTAGGTATAGCACACTTACCTTGTACTCGGTGTGAGCCTTACTGGACTCCCACACAAGAGTCTACTAGACTTTTGTGACCTGGAGCATCTCTAAGAACTGCAGACTGAAGAATCTCTGGCTCTTCTCTGCTCACACGCATGCTTCATTGTCCCAGTGGACTTCACTTACAAAACGCAACTTCAAAGATAAAATTATAAGGAATTTTAAGACAGTGACAGCTGAGTTAAACCAAGTTTTATGCCTCTAAGTGTCAGATTCTGTGCAATTGTATAGGTTGTAAACTGTAAAGCCAGACCTGCCTAACACCGCCCTTCTCATGCTTCCTCATTCTCTTCCCTCTTCTTTAACTTCCCCATCTACTCACCTTCACTTTCAACAGCAACTGGAGAGTTGGGGAGAATAAATAACAGGTTACTAGGGGCTGCTGTGGAGAAGGCACTGGCGACCCACTCCAGTACTCTTGCCTGGAAACTCCCATGGACGGAGGAGCCTGGTGGGCTGCAGTCCATGGGGTCGCTGAGTCGGACACGACTGAGCAACTTCACTTTCACTTTTCACTTTCCTCCATTGGAGAAGGAAATGGCAACCCACTCCAGTGTTCTTGCTTGGAGAATCCCAGGGATGGGGGGGTCTGGTGGGCTGCCATCTATGGGGTCGCACAGAGTCAGACACGACTGACGTGACTTAGCAACAACAGGGGCTGTTGAAGCATAAGAAGCTGGAATGTAAGGCCTGTCCCAGGAGACAGATACCCTTCTATCTCATCCCTAGCTGCAAGGCCTGATTTCTTTCCCCGCTATCATGGAGCTCTAAAAGCTTCCTGGCCTGCTAATCTGTGTGAAGTTCCTTCTGAGTTGTACAATGGTATAAACTGTTGCTTCTGACTCACTTAATGTCTTGTTTTTCCCAAGTAATTTTCTATTTTTCAACATAAAATATTCTCTGTCTCTTTGTTTCTGTCTCTGTATATATACTCTCATATATATGTATACGCACACACACATAAGTTTCTGTATAAGAAATATTCACTGTCAAATAATTCAAAGTGCAGAACAAAACAAAAAACATTTACAACATCACCATGCACATGTAATGGTTGGATACGTTTTGGTTTATATGCTTTGAGGCTTTTTTTGTTTACATAAACTGTGTTTTTATAACAATAAGCCCTTTCTATGTGGACTATTTTGTAACTTACTTTGTTTCTTAACATTATATTGTGAATTTATTTCCAAGTCAATAAATCAAATACCTAATAAATATTTCATTTTATTGATATGCTATAAGTTACTTAAGCAGCCCCTCCATTCAGTTCAGTCGCTCAGTCATGTCTGACTCTTTGCAACCCCATGGACTGCAGCATTGCCAGGCTTCCCTGTCCATCACCATCTCGCAGAGCTTGCTCAAACTCAAGCCCATTGAGTTGGTGATGCCATCCAACCATCTCGTCCTCTGTCGTCCCCTTCTCCTCTTGCCTTCAATATTTTCCAGCATCAGGGTCTTTTCTAATGAGTCAGTTCTTCGCATCAGGTGGCTAAAGTACTGGAGCTTCAGCTCCAGCATCAGTCCTTCCAATGAATATTCAGGACTGATTTCCTTTAGGATGAACTGGTTGAATCCCCTTGTCCAAGGGACTCTCAAGAGTCTTCTCCAACACCACAGTTCAAAAGCATCAATCCTTCGGTACTTAGCCTTCTTTATGGTCCAGCTCTCACATCCATACATGACTACTGGAAAAACCATAGATTTGACTAGACGGACCTTTGTTGGCAAAGTAATGTGTGCTTTTTAATACGCTATTTAGGTCTGTCATAGCTTTTCTTCCAAGGAGCAAGCATCCTTTAATTTCAGTCCCTTATCATTTCAGCATCTTTTAATTTTAAACCAGTCCCTACTGGTGGACAAATAGGTTGGTGACAACATTTGGCTATTATAAATCAGATCAGATCAGATCAGTCGCTCAGTCATGTCCGACTCTTTGCAACCCCATGAATCACAGCACGCCAGGCCTCCCTGTCCAATAGTTATCCACAAAATATGTGTATCTTTTTTTGTGTTATTATTTTCTATTATTATTATCACCATCATCTGCTTACTAACTTTGGTTAAAACCTAGAAGTGAAATTGCTGGGTGATGTATAACGGTTCACTGTCAAATCATAACTTGTACAGCCATCTCTTAGAAGCTACAGATGTTCGTGAAACACTGAGTTGAGTAAGAACCCATGTGTTTGACCTGCCATCTTTTCCATAAGACTTTTCCCACAGCAGTGATCTTCACATCTACTTGGCTTCACAGCTCCTGTAGTGAATGAACACTTGGTCTTATCCCTTGGAATGTCCAATGGTTAGCTTCTGATTTCCCACTTATTATAGACCAACAATATATCACTGAAAATCAGTCAAAATCAATTAAAACCCTTAGAGACTGGAACAGCCGATTGAACCAAAACTTAAAGCTCTCGTTCAAATCTATATTCATTGTTTTGTTTTGTTTTTGTATAAAATACTTGCACTTTTTTTCAGATGTATTTCAATTTTTTTTGTGGAGTTCCAGACATACTTCTCTCAGGATTATGCACAGACAGCCTGGATCCATTCCATTGTAGACTGTGTGACCATGCTCTGTGGTAAGTATCTCCAGGGATAGACAATTACTGGCTCCCTTTGAACTGTACATAACAGTGACCTTCCACTGTCTTTGATGACCTGTTTTTCTGAGTAGAAGAGCTATGGTAAAAATTGACTAAAAGTATGTAAAGAGACAAATATGACCCTGCCTATAACCAAACTCAATCAGACATGCTGTTGGAATTAATGTTCTTGGTTGATGTCGGATGGACCAGGTAGTGAGTACAGTCGGTTAGATACTTACCATTTGGTTCTTCCATATAAAGTTAGGGAGCCAGGCATCATAGGACTTGTCCTGATTTTGGACGCAGCTAACTCTACATTGTACACTGTGTCTTGTTGTCCCCTTATTTTCCAGTCATGTAAACAGCCATCAGAAGGGGCTGTGAGTCATTTCCATGCAGTCTCCTTAAATAAGAGCCAATCATATGTGCATCATGCCTCAAATTTGTTTTCACTCTCTCCTTCCCAGAGGGTTCAAAATTCGGCTTACTGATTCATTTTTCATGTATAAGGCTTCATTGTTAGAGAAGTATTGTGGAAAAATAGAATGTTGCAATCATAAGATAAGCATATTCACAATGGCTATTATATTCTTCCAGAACCACAAAGGTATATATATATATAATGTGTAGAGTGGTCTCAAGATTCATGGAGTCTCTCAATCCATCTGTACAGTAAAGAGAAACTAACCTTGAGATTTTTCTTTTTAAAAATTTCCAACCAAAGTTATTAAATTAGTGTCATAGAAATTTTATGAAATTGGGTCAAATTGAAGTGATCTATTTGCAGGCTTGACCCATTTAACCCTTTCATTTATTGACTCCTGAATATTTTAAAAAAACTGTTGTCTCTTCAGGCCATATCTTGGTGGCAGAAGAAAATACTATATGGTTTAGTAACACATAAATAACATCACTATTTCATTCTAGGTACTGATTCATATTTATTTTTAGAAAAATGTACATAATCAGGAGCTGGTTGATTTGTTCTGATGTAGTTCCTTGGTTGGAAGGAATTTGAGTGCAATTCTAGGTTTCACAAGACCACTAAGTTGACCCTACTGATAACACTGGAAGGTCAGAAGTGATCAAAAAATCATAACTCGGGTTTTCTAGCCTATCTTTTTAATTTAAAATGCTAAGATGACCACTTGATTTTCAGGGTCAGATGAGTAGTCATTGTCTTTGTGTGAGCACACTTTTGCTCATGGCAGTGAGAACTGCCATGTTTATCTTTCATGAAGGATACAGGTGACTCATTTCTCCCACTGTTATCTTTTGGAGAATATTTATAATCCCCCAAAGAGAAATACATGTCCTTCAGTGACCACTATGGTTACAATGACCATGTGAACCGCTGAGCTAAAGCAGGGTCACATTAGATGCAGTGTATTTAAATTCTATCCAAGGCCTTGAGTCCTCTTGTACCCACTTACTGTATACCCGTTTGCTCATCTGGTGACATTAGTTGATTTCAGAGTATGGACAAGAGGCTGCAGAATCACATCTGGGACATACCTTGGGGCCATATCTGCACTATAATAGGTAGAGAAGTGAACATTTTTCATTGAGTTTCATATACATCTTGTCACTTTCCTACAGACATCACAGCATCAGCCTGGAGAATTAAATATATTTTTAGGAGATTTGCTCATTCCTATTATCTAGAGGTTATATATGCATCCAGCTACTATTCTAACTAGATGGGATATTAGGCAGATGACTGATTCTATCATGTACATTTGAATCAAGCCCCAATTTTAACCTGATCTATATAAAAATTATACTCCACAGATACCCAGAGAATTGGCTCTTCTGATCTTGTTACCATGAATACTGGTGTCAACATGAATTGTTCTTTAGAAAGAAATTCACATGCTTCCTCCACCCATCTCCTCTGCCTGAAAGACCCAGGAAGCCAGAATAATAGGGTGAAATAGCACTGCACTCAGTGTCAGGTTCCCTGAGCTGTATATTTTTTGGTGACCTTGGGTATGTCATATTCCCCTGAACTTTGGTTTCTTTTTGGCCTCTTCCAGCTTTAATTATTATCCTATAAACCTGGAAGTTGGCATAATTCTGACACATTGTTAAACCACAGATAGAACGAGGCTAACTGAAATGTTATCGCATTTCCTAGATTTTATGGGCTTTCATTTCTCATCCACAGGGTTTCCAAAAGCCCAGAAGCAGTGCCAGATTGTGAAGTGTGTCTAAGATCTCTCTCTCTGGCCTTTTCTTGCATAACACTACTGGCCATGCAGTATTGCCCACTTTCTTCTCCACCATTTATTTGCCTGTCATGACTATGGTTAATTGCGTATGATCCATATTATGTGAAACATACAAGGCATATCACTGTGCAACTGTTGAGCTAAATCAGGGTCACATTAGATGCAGTGTGTTTATATTCTATCCAAGGCCTTTGTTTAAAGGAGCTGACTTGCTGTTTGAAAAGCAGCCCATTCTCCTGGGATTATGACCATTCTAGAATGGAGAAATGGAATGAGCAGTCAAATGCTAGTCAGGAGACCTGATCCTGATTCTAGCCTTGCCACTTGTTCTCTTGGGACCATGGACAAGTCCTTTCCTCTCGCCTCGGTTTCTAAATGCATAGAATGAGTGGGGTGGGCTCAAGGATTTGAGGCTGGATGGTTATCTGCCCCACTGATACAGCACCACAGCCTTCACACAGTGCCCTCAAGGCCTCTATGTTGAACCTATTTATTATTGTTTTTGAAGCTCCACTTGGGAGTGTTGTCAGTAACCATTTTTCCTGTCAAGTGGGAATCATGCTGGGTGGCTTGCTTGCATCTACTGGTCTCATCCTGGGCTCATTTGCCACCAGTCTGAAGCATCTCTACCTCACTCTGGGAGTTCTTACAGGTAAGGGCACTTTGTACCACCCTTCTCATCCCACCCTATCCAGGGATTGTTAAGCCTTCCCACAGAGCAGTAATTCATAAAATATTCATATTGTTGGATGCATAATTTAGCTGAACGTCTGCCTACCAAACAATTAAACAAAAGGGCTAGAAATGTAATGGACTGTCATATGTAATGAAACTGTGTCACCACTTTAATTCAGCCACGTGACAACAGTGACTGCTGACTTTCCTTGGGCAGCCATGTATGGCTGAGATCCTTCACTCAGAAGCAGAGCAACATTAGCCAGGGCAACATAAATTTTTAGCAATGATCGTGCTCCCAACATCTTTGCCAAGACATTGAAATACTATCTGTGGTTGACCTGAGTTGCCCTTACTTTTTAGTGAGTATCATTGTCCAATAAATGGGGGTTTACAGTTTAAAAAAAAAGCCTCTTGTGAATATTCTTACATCACACATTCTCTTTCAATGTTATGGAAATATATGTTAGAGAATGAAGTCCATAGAAAGAGAAGCAACCGATGAGGATCAAGGTTGGTTGGTGAGACTAGCATGATCTGGCCAATAAAAGATATAATCTCACAGTGAGGTTATAAATCTAGCTCTGTCAGCTAAAAAGGTGTCTGTCCCCTGTCACCCAAAAGGCCTGACCACTAGGGTGTCCCATCCTCCCAGTTTACCAGAAACTGTCCTCGGCCTGGTGCTGAAAGCCTCACATGTGGGAAACCCCTCAGTCCAAGCAAACTGGGATCATTGCTCACCCTGCTCCGAAGATGGAAATAGGAGGTGTGGGCAGTTCTCCTTTTCCTTCCTTGATGTTTAAATTCCAGGTTTAAAGCCTTTCTGATTTTCTTGACTTAAATAGAACTGGAAAATCTTGAAGAGACTTTCTGCTGGAGATATTTTCAGGTTGCTATATGTACATACTATGTTCATGGATAAAATTAGCATGTTTTTTAATATTTGAAATTACTCTGGAACTTTCACAGGATCACATATGCTATTTAAACACAAATTCCAAAGTCTTCCAGATAATCAGAGTTGTGTCTTCATGTGCAGTGAAGAGTTGAAGTAATTCTCTGGATAATTTAAGTATTATTAATAATGTCAGTATTATCAATAATTTAACAATACCTAAATTACCCAGAGATTATTTAATTTACTAAAATTAACTTTATTTAAAAAAAGAATTGCTGTGGTGAGAATACATTTCTCAGGTCAGTGTTACCCTGATTTTCTAGTTAATTCAAATTTAACTTGTATAGTAGTTTTTAAAGTCTTCATTTTATTTTGCTTAAGTCATAGTCCCTTAAAGCTTTCCTTCCCAAGAAGAAAGTCATACAGATGCTATACTTTCCAAATTGTGGATGGCTGGTGAGGGGAGACTCATTTTTAGCTTGATGTAGAAAGCAATTTTAAAGGGATTTATTAGAGGTTCGGATTCTCTTAAATGCCAGTAGTATGCTTCTGAGAGATGTGCTTTCAGTGGTTATTCATGGCATGCCATTAGCACTCATAAACTTCTCTTTATCACCAGGTCTTGGATTTGCACTTTGTTACTCTCCAGCTATTGCCATGGTTGGCAAGTATTTCAGCAGACGGAAAGCCCTTGCTTATGGGATCTCCATGTCAGGAAGTGGCATTGGCATCTTCATCCTGGCTCCTGTGGTTCAGCTCCTTATTGAACAGTTTTCCTGGAGGGGAGCATTACTCATCCTTGGGGGCTTCGTTTTGAATCTCTGTGTCTGCGGTGCCTTGATGCGGCCAATCACTCTTAAAGAGGACCAAACCACTCCAGAGCAGAACCATGTCTGCAGAACTCAGACACAAGACTTTAAGCAGGCGTCTCCCTGCTCGACTTGGACTAAAGAATGGGTGCAGACCTGCCTCTGTGGCTCTTTGCAGCAGGAATACAGTTTTTTACTGATGTCAGACTTTGTTGTGTTGGCCATCTCTGTTCTGTTTATGGCTTACGGCTGTAGTCCTCTGTTTGTGTACTTCGTGCCTTATGCGTTGAGTGTCGGAGTGACTCATCAGCAAGCCGCTTTTCTTATGTCTATTCTTGGGGTGATTGACATTATTGGCAATATCACGTTCGGATGGCTAACTGACAGAAGGTAAAAATCTGTGAAACCACCACTGGTTCCCCACAAGGAACTTTAAGCTTTGAGTTTCCCTTCATCACCTTGGGCTTCCCTGATGGCTTAGCTGGTAAAGAATCTACCTGCAGCGTGGGAGACCTGGGTTCAATACCTGGGTTGGGAGGATCCCCTAGAGAAGGGAATGGCTACCCACTCCAGTATTCTGGCCTGGAGAATTCTAGTCCATGAGGTTGCAAAGAGTCGGACATGACTGAATGACTTTGACTTCACTTTCATCACCTTACCCTCTAGAATACCTAGGTCTAAATAATGTTGACAGCTTTTCAATATCTGAAGGCAACTCCCTTGTTGGTTCTTCTAGGCAGGCGTCAGCAAACTTTTTGTACAGGGATAGACATTAATAAACAGATAAAATCTCATTGACTTTGTAGATCATATGATCCCAACCACCCAACTCTGCTGTTGTAGCACAAAAGCAGCCATAGACAATATGTAACCAAAAGAGAATGGCCATATTCCAATAAGACTTTATTTAAGGACACTAAAATTTTAGTTTTTCATATAGTTTTTGCATGTCACAACATTTTATTGTTCTTTCGATTTTTTCCAATCATTCAGAAATGGGAAAACCATTCTAAGTTCATAGTCCAAAAAACAAGTGGTGTGCCAGATTTGGCCATAGTTTGCTGACACCTGATCTAGATCATTTAGAATGGTGGGCGTGTCTAAATGGCAGAAGCAAAGGATAGTTGCAAGTTCTGGTAAAAATTTAATTCCATTCTAAGTCAGGTAAGTCCTCCAGTAAAACAACTTCTGACTGGTCACTGGTTTTAGTGTCTTTTGAACCACCCCAGAGACTGGCTGGCAACAGAGAGAGAATTAGACTCCAGTCTGGGTAGGAGGACCAGATCAATAATAACACATTATCTGTAGCACCACATATTTATGTTTGACAGTGCAAGTAGCAAATAGTTTCATTATAATTTTAGACTCAGGAACCAGTATTTTAAGAAATCTGAGTAGTTTCTTCAGCTAATGCTAATCTAGATTGAAGGGAGCAAACTATTCATGTGGTCCTAAATGATAGACTTTTCACACTTGAGCTATATGACCTGGGGAGATCTATCATCATGTGACTTCTTAGCTGTTATGTCTTTGGGAAGTAATCAGGATCCAACTGCCATTCACTAGTATCATGAATACAATATTTAGGATTAAATATAAAAGCCACACTTTTAATAGCTAAAGAATGTGGGGAAGAGCAAAAGGTATCTTTCTTTACAATCAAATAACCCAACCAGAAGCAGTCTGATACAGATCTGAAAGAAGATATAAAAGACCCAAATTCTTGTCCTGGCTCTTCCCCATATTATCCCTGAGACTTACAGAAAATCACCCAACTCTAAGATCCTCACAGGTCTTCACCTGTAAAATGGACCAGTTCGATATTTGCCTAAGGACTTTATAGCATTTTGTGAGGCTCAAATGAGATTATAAGCAGAAAAGCATAAATTGCTTTTATTACATAATTTATAAAGTGTAAATTGCTGATGCTGATATAATACAGAGTCTTTGTAGTAATTGCTATCATAGATGGATTTGGATCTACAAAGGGAAAATAGTCATGGATGTACCATTGGGGAGATCTTGAAAAGACTTAGTCCTAATACATGACCATCATAATCTCTGACAAATCATTTTCATTTCTTCATGTCATGGCTTTCTCTTTGTATAACCCCTTGGGTTACTGAACATATATGAAGAGCTGGAGACTAATGGATGACATATCTGAAAGCATCTAATATGGTAGACTTGTAGAAAATATTAGTCTCCTGACACTCTATGTGTTATTTCACAAATTTCCTTGATTAACTCTGAGATAAGTATCATCTCGTTTTATAGCTAAAGGAATTGAGGTTAGAGTTAGGCAGTTAGTAGATGGGAGAACTGGATTCAAAGGTCTATCTTTCTAATTTTAGTGCATGGGTTATTTTCTACCATAATGCTTCCTGGGAAGATACATTCTTGCATTTGCATATATCAAAAGAAAGATAGGAAGACAACGTAGAAAGCACACAATGGGGAGGCCATCTCTGTAAATAAAGTGCTTACTGCTACAATGCCAGGATTCTGGAGCTCTTTGATAGAAGCTGTGTATCCTGCACTCATTCTTGGTCTTCAAATCCACAGGTGTCTGAAGAACTACCAGTACGTTTGCTACCTCTTTGCCGTCGGACTGGATGGGCTCTGCTATCTATGCCTCCCAATGCTTCAAAGCCTTTCCCTGCTCGTGCCTTTCGCTTGTACTTTTGGCTACTTCGATGGTGCCTACGTGACTTTGATCCCAGTAGTGACCGCAGAAATTGTGGGGACCACCTCTTTGTCATCAGCTCTCGGCGTGGTGTACTTCTTGCATGCAGTGCCGTACTTGGTGAGCCCACCCATCGCAGGTAAGTTTCCAGAGGAAAGCCCCCGACCCCAATCACTCTTCTCTTTGTCATTTTGATGTAAAAACAGTGAACTCACACAACATACTATGAGAAGTGGAAGTAAGTTGGGAAGAATGAAAGAGAGAGGAATGGCCGAGCCACCAGAATACCATGGTCTCACCTACATCCTTGTTCTATAATCTTCTTCCAACTAATGGAGGACCTTAGTGCACTTGGGGAAAAAAAGTCCCAGATTAGGATCTTGATTCTGTTCCACACAAACAATGGGAGCAATGGAATGAAACTGCTGTTCAGACTTAAATATAAGTTGGGCACATTCAGGGGGAAGGCTGGCGGACATACAGGATTCCAGTAGAGGTAGAATGATGAGGTAGGTGGTGAGCTGAAATATTAATGTACAAGTGTCATAGTGGAGTGTCTCCAGTGCCCACTAAAGGAGGTGGGGCCCTATATATTTCAGAGGATATGGGTCTCTAAAGTATTACAGCTTTTGTGCAAAGGAGTAATAAAGAATGTGTTTTAGAAAGATGATCTAGTACTTTAGTGGAGAAGCAGTTAGAATGTCATTCTGATAGTTCAGGAGCCATGTGATAAAGGCCTGAACTGTGGCTTCTGCAGCAGAAATGAAAATGAACTCGGGTCAAAGGAGGAAATCTGGGGGGGAATCAACTGATTTTAGCATGTGGGGATATGAAGGAGTGAAAAAGTCCAATATATCAGGAGATGATGGCACACTTGAAAGAAATAAGGAAGCTGAAGAGAGTAGCTTTGCCAGAAAATAATAAATGTAATGTTTAGACATTCTCAGATATCTGAAATACACAATAAGCTATTTAAGGATGAAATCCAAGCATTAGAGGGAGGCCTGATTTGGATACACAGATTTGGGACTCAATATAAAGCATCTAGAATGTTTTGTAAAATGATAACAGACATGAAAAACATGATTAAGTAATTCCACAAATATTCATTGAGTGCATTAAATAATTCAAGAAATATGTATTGCATGCCTTAAACAAGTAATTCAACAGATATTTATTGCTGTGTACATCAGCACTGTGTCTGGTGCTGTTGGTGTAGCAGCAAACAGGTAAGAACCCATTCCTTCTTCTTGGGGTGTGTAGTCTAGACCAGTGTCTCTCAGACTGAGGTCTTAAGATCACTGCAACAGAATCCCCTGGGACCCTTGTTAGACTGGAGATTCCTTGACCCTCCATCTATGATTTGGATCTTTGGGGGTAAGTTCCAGGAACCTACATTCTCAAGCAGTTTTCTTGAGATGCTCCTATACACTAAAGAATGAGAATGATTGGTCCAGATTATTACCTGCCTAGATTCAAACTGAGAGTGAAGAAGGTCTCTGAAGACAGGCAAAAGAGAAATGAAGTAAACATTTGCCTAGAAGGAAAGAAGGGGATATTTTGAAGAAGGCAGGTTTTCTGCTTTAGCAACTGTTGTAAATAGACAACAGTTCAAGTTATTTCCAAACTCAGCAATTGCTAAAGTGTCAAACCAGGGGAAATTGTGACTGTTTGATGGCTACAGATAAAAATTCCTGGTCAGTTCAAATTCCATGATGTAGGAGGATATGTTTAGTGCTTCAGTTTTAGAAAATACCCCCAATATGTTCTCACATCCTCCCTCCATAGCCAGTTTTTTTATTTACCAACCTTTAGGAACACTGTGATTCTGTTAAACAGTCATGGAACATACATGAGGATTCCTGGATCCTTTTTTCAAACCATGGCCTTCATTTGGCATCAGTTCAGTTCAGTCGCTCAGTCATGTCTGACTCTTTGCAACCCCATGGACTGTAGTACACCAGGCTTCCCTGTCCATCACCAACTCCTGGAGTTTACTCAAACTCATGTCCGTCGCATCAGTGATGCCATCCAACCATCTGTCCTCTGTCATCCCCTTCTCCTGCCTTCAGTCTTTCCCAGCATCAGGGTCTTTTCCAATGAGTCAGTGCATCAGGTGGCTAAAGTATTGGAGCTTCAGCTCCAGCATTGGTCCTTCCAATGAATATTCAGGACTGATTTCCTTTAGGATTGACTGATTGGCTCTCCTTGCAGTCCCAGGGACTCACAAGAGTCTTCTCCAGCATTTGGCATATAAGACATTATACTCATTGCTGGGTATTAGAGGATTAGTGTGTGAGTTCCTGTTGTAATACTTCTCTTATTTAATGATTTTTAAGATGGCAGTTCTTTACTCAGTCTCTTGTTTGCTGCTAAAGAAATGTACAAGTAAATCACAACTGAAATATTTGAGAATAACAGTTTGGATTGTAGGCTTCCCTCATAGCTCAGTTGGTAAAGAATCACCTGCAATGCAGGAGACCCCGGTTCAATTTCTGGGTCAGGAATATCCACTGGAGAAGGGATAGTCTACCCACTCCAGTATTCTTGGGCTTCCCTTGTGGCTCAGCTGGTAAAGAATGAACCTGCAATGTGGGAGACCTGGGTTTAGTCCCTGGGTTGGGAAGATGCCCTGGAGAAGGGAAGGTTACCCACTCCAGTATTCTGGCCTGGAGAATTCCATGGACTGTACAGTCCATGGGGTCACAAAGAGTTGGACACAACTGAGCAACATTCACTTTCACTTTGGATTGTAGGAAACTTTGTGGGGCTTCTAATAATTTTTGCATGCCATTTTTGACTAATTGTTAAAGTAGATGAGAGCAGAAGTCGTATACTTCTGTGGTGGATTTTCTTGGCACATAAGTAAAGTTCGGAGGAACTTTAAAAACTTTTTAATTACAAAATAATTTCCTGCCAATGTCTAATTTTACCCCATTGAGTCCCTGATTATTGGGACTTATATTTTGCATATCATATACTCTGATTCTCTGCAAAATTTAGAGCGGGAGTCAATATTGTGGTTAATTTGTTGCAACAACAGATAAATTTTAAAAAGCTGTGATTACGGAATTACACTTCCTGAAATTTGCATTTGAAACTTTAACATGGCCCAACAATCTCATTTTCAAACTGGATAGAGTATAATGTCTGGATCTAATATGAAATTTGGATTCTGCTTTATCTAGGAGCATGTTCTGTTACTCAAGACAGACAGTATATGGGTGCTGGGAACATTACTACTAGGGTTCTGTACAATTATATTCTCTTCACACTCTAGATAAAGAGATAATCCTAAGCTCTGTAATTTGAATGATGTTTTTATCTTTTCTACCATATTTCATGGAATTAATAATAACTAATATTTATTGTGTATTAAGAATAATATTATTCTTAGTATAGAATGTGGTACTTCCAAACACTTTACATAATAACAACAGTCTATTTTAGAAGTTTCTCTAGAAAACAGAATGCATTTTTCAGTTATTGCAAAATGCTTTTAGATCTACTTTTTGTGTCAAAATGATAGTGGTGGTGCTAGCAATCTGTTGTTATTATCCTCACAAATTATTAGATTTGAGTGAGTAAACAGTCAAATTTTCAACTCAACAATATCATTTTGCTGTTGCTTGTTACAGGATGGCTTGTGGATACGACTGGCAGCTACACTGCAGCATTCCTTCTCTGTGGCTTCTCAATGATATTTAGTTCTTTGTTGCTTGGCTTTGCTAGAGTTGTAAAGAAGATGAAAAGAACCCAGCTGCGGTTCCTTGCCAAAGAATCAGATCCCAAGCTGCAGCTGTGGACCAATGGCTCGGTGGCTTATTCTGTAGCAAGAGAATTAGATCAGAGAGATGGGGAATCTGTGGCTCTAGCAATGCTTGGTTCCAGCCCCACATGACCAATGGCCTTGAGCCTAGGAATCTTCAGGGCTGAGAGAGGTGGGACACCGGATTGTATATGTTTCTGAAAGACTTGATTTTGGCAGAAGCATTGCCTTCCAAGGAAATTTATTGTTTTATTAATAGGTTTGTAGAGGGGTGGGAAACAGCAAATAACAAAGCAGACTGGACCGGCTGAGAGTCCCCATTTGGGACTCACAACTGAACTCAAAGAGTATCACACCATGGAGAATGTTAGGACACAACTGATATAATTTCCTGTAAACAGGAGTAATTTCAACGACTGACTAAAGCAGATAACACTGGAACAGCTTTGTTTCAAACCCTCTGTCCCTTCACCTTCCTTCTTCAGTTAGAAGGTAAGCCAGAAGCATTGACATTTAGGTTTCTTTATGCTGTTTGGAAAAGGGGGCATCCCATTTTAATCCCTGCCTTTTGAAGAATCTATTCTTTACGCATTCTGTTTCACATCCTAATGAGAAGCGCCACTAGGAAGAAGGCTTAGCATCCTCACCCTCCACCACCACTGAAAGCCCATTTCCTCCGGCCAGGTGCTCGCCTCTGTTGCTATCACATATGATACTTTCAATTGATAGAACACACAAAGTCACGCGGGTGATTCCTAAATCTTACCAGAAATGTTAACACTAACATTTCCCTTTTTTTCTTCAGAAATAAAGCACTTACTTTAACTGTAGACTTTCCTGTTAGGAATGGGAAAATGTTGGCAGCATTCCAGCTGGGCAGGAATTGAATTCTTGAATCAGCAGGTCTCCGGTGAGAGTTTTCTTTTCAGATCAGACATTTAACTTCATCATTATCCAAAACAGGGTGAGAGTTTTGCCAGAAAAATATTATTGTAGAGATGTTCTGAAAGTGAGATTCCTTTCTCCCTGTGTCAATTATTGTTCCAGCGTCCACTGCTCTTTATCTCTTTATAGATAATCATTAGAAACTTGGTGGACCTTTTCAGCTGAATGAGAAGGCTTTGGGAGTTAACCTCAGCACTATGGCCCTCTCACAAATTATAGCTTTGGTCAGGAGAGAGGAAGGACAAAGTTAAGAAGGCTAGTGGTGTGTTGTTTTATAGTTCATAGAACTCTTTCACACACCTTAAGTCACTGGATTAGAATACTTCTCTCATTTCCAAGTACCCTATCTCCGTATGGTTTGGGTCTTCAGATTGAAGAGGGGAGGGCATGGGGAGATAAGAGAGAGGTCAGACCCCCAGCCTGTCCCTGCCCATTTTAAGTCCTCTGAACTATAATCCTGAATCCCAAATCATGCTGCACTTGTAAATAGGGGCAACTTATACATTTGAATGGCACCCCACCCCAGTACTTTTGCCTGGAAAATCCCATAGACGGAGGAGCCTGGTAGGCTCCAGTCCATGGGGTCGCTAAGAGTCGGACACGACTGAGCGACTTCCCTTTCACTTTTCACTTTCATACGTTGGAGAAGGAAATGGCAACCCACTCCAGTATTCTTGCCTGGAGAATCCCAGGGACAGGGGAGCCTGGTGGGCTTCTGTCTGTGGGGTCGCACAGAGTCGGACACGACTGAAGCGACTTAGCAGCAGCAGCAGCAGCATACATTTGAAAGGAGATTTTAATTAATTAAAAATTTTAAATCTGGGGACTTCCCTGGAGGTGCAGTGGTTAAGACTCCACGCTTCCAGTTCAGGGGCCTCAGGTTTGATCCCTGGCTGGGGAACTAAGATCCCACATGCTGAGCCCCATGGCCAAAAAAAAAAAAATTAACTCTGAACCTCAAGGAAATATTTTGACCCTGAAGGTCATTCAATCCACTGTCCCCAGAGAGGTCTCACAAATGCCTGGACACAGGTACTGAAAGCAGAAACACAGCCATGAGGGGCACCCAGGTTGACTAAGTATATTCAGCATGAGTCTTTGCCTATAACTGGATTATTTAAAAAATTACATATTAATACAGTGCTTTCAGAATGAAATGCTGACTTGATTTGATAGTAGAAAGCTGGTATCTCATAGATGTTTTCCAAAGAGAAATTTGAATGTTTCCTGTTATTTTTATACTTAGTTTGAAGATTTAGTTGTGAAACCACTTTCTTTGTCATTTGCCATTTAAAAGCAATGTTTGGAAAATATCTGTAAATAGTCAAAGTTAAAATGAAATTGTATGTGTTTGGAATAACACTTTATACTAAACGTTATTTCTTAAATCTTCAAACCTAAAGATTATTTGAAATATGAAGAGTTATAAATATTCTTATACATGTTTTTTCCTATGATGGTCACAGTAAAATTATGTTTATCTTGTTCTTCAATGTAATTTCTCTAAAGTATTATAAATATTCACGAAAAATGAGCATAGAGATCAGAGCTTTTAAAAATTTGTATAAAATATTTGGGATATTCTGATTTTATACAGGCATACATTTGTATTTTATTTTTCTTTTTGGAGCAGCATTTTTAGAAAACCAGTAAGGAACATGTAGATTTTAGAGGTTACCATTGTCATCTATACAAAATTTTACTGTTACGTTCCATGTGCCTATACTGTTTATTTTAAAACGGAGAGATTCATGAGAATGATGTGTTTGTTTTGTGGAATCAAGAACAAAATTGTGGTGGGATGATTTTACATCTTAAATGTTTCTTTATATCACTGCAAGTTCTACTTTGAAATTGAGTTAAAAAAAGCAAAAGAAATATGTAACTTCTGCAGATACACTGTACCATTTGACTTTTTTTTTTTCAGATTGTGACTTCACTAGTAAATCACATATTTATGATAATATTTTCTTATTTCAAAAGCATAATAAAATGAGTTTATAGTCATGTTTGGAAAACATTTTTCCCCTGCACGAGAGGTTTAAACTGGATTATGAGTGGGTCTGTCTGGGGTCAAGCCAAGATGTCACTGGCATATAAAGATGTTGTAAGTAATCAAATAATTTACAAAAGCCAAAACCATTTATTGAGTACTTCAATGTGTTAGCTGCTGTGTTAAGTGCTTCCTGTGCAATATCTTACTTAATCCCCATAATAATCTATCTTTTCACCCTTTCATAAACATGGAAACTGAGCATCAGGTCCCATGACTCCTGACTCAGTAGTCACTGCACCATTTAGAAATAAGCCCTTCCTTGGGCAGAGAAAATCCTTTAGATTATGCTTTAGTCTTCCAATGAGTATAGATGAGAAGACCCCGGACTGGAAATTTCCAAGACTTCCTGAGTCTGGTTCTGTTAAGACCACTACTTCAGGCTTAGTGGTTTAATTTGCTGTCTGTTGATCCAGACTCTTCTTTGGGAGCATTTACCTGTGGGGGCACATAGAAAAGGTTGGGGAGCACGCTGTGCATAACCAAAGTCATGCTTACTCAGTCAGGAAGTGCGTTCCTTCTGAAATCCCATTGCCCCGTGACGATGAAGATGGTGATATCTATTTGGCACTCACCTTCCTGGGCCCAATAGATCTAATGCAGAAACTGCTTATTGACGTGAAATAGGAGCCTGGTAGGCTACAGTCCATGGGGTTGCTAAGGGTCAGACATGACCGAGCGACTTCACATTCACTTTTCACTTTCATGCATTGGAGAAGGAAATGGCAACCCACTCCACTGCCTAGAGAATCCCCAGGGACTGGGGGGCCTGATGGGCTGCCGTATATGGGGTCACACAGAGTCGGACTGAAGTGACTAAGCAGCAGCAGTGTGAATTCAAGATAAATATCCGAGTTTCTCTTCTTATACTTCAAAGCTTGGAGTCTTTTTAAACCCTGCCAAACCATGCATTTTTATACCTGTTGCTAGAACAGCTCCCAGTAAGAGATAACTGGGGTTTTGTCCCATTAGCACAGAGAAACATTTGGTGGGAGCAGTAAGGAAAATAATAAATAATGACATAAAAGGAAACATTTAAAACATTTTACTAATAATGAAACTTTCCAAACATAGACAAAGCCAGACAGAAAAGTACAATGTACTTGAAGTACCCATTGTCCCAGCATCTACAGTTCTTTACGTCTTTGCCTCCACTCCTGATGAAGCCATTTGAGATAATGTTGACAGGACATGTTTTACTTCAGTTGTCAAGGAATAACTAAATTTGGCAAGAACAATTTGTTCATGCTAGTTGAGGGTATGGGTGGTCAGTGTCACATATTAAAGGGCCACATCATTACCTACAAGGCTGATGGGGACCCCTTGCTGTGGACTTCCTTCAGGTGTCTGAATTGCAGGCTAAAACTCTTCCTTTCCTAGCCCCCATGTGATCTAGCTACCTGAAGCTTGCGTGCCTATGTGATAAGTCACTTCAGTCATGTCTGACTCTTAGTGACACTATGGGCTATAGCCCTCGAGGCTCCTCTGTCCATGGGATCCTCTAGGCAAGAGTACTGGAGTGGGTAGCCATGCCCTCCTCCAGGGGATCTTCACTACCCGGGGACTGAATCTGAATGTCTTACATCTCCTGCATTGGCAGGCGGTTCTTTACCACTAGCACCACCAAGCTTAAGGAAGTGTCAAATAAGTGAAAAGTGCTTCCGAATTCTGCAAAAGAGTGATCACTATTAACTTGCGTCTGCCTGCGATGCAGGAGACCTGGGTCAGGAAGATCCCCTGAAGAAGGAAATGGCAACCCACTCCAATATTCTTGCCTGGAGAATCTCATGGACGGAGGAGCCTGGTGGGCTGCAGTCCACAGGGTCGCAAAGAGTCGGACACGACTGAGTGACTTCACTCACTCACTCACTCATCACTGTTAATTATTTAAGTGTCAGAGGCATCTGTGAGGGATCCAGGCTCTAAGATTGGTCTAAAATTAAATACAAACACTTTTATACTTTTAAAAATGTTTTTTTGGCCACATGGTGAGGCTTGCACGTTCCACAACCAAGGATTGAACCCAGGCACTTGGTAATGAAAGTATGGAGTCCTAACTACTGTACTGCCATGGAATTCCCTATTTTTGAGGAGTTAGTGTATGTTCCACTGAAGATTTGCATTGACATTCGGTTCAGTTCAGTTCAGTCGCTCAGTCGTTTCCAACTCTTTGTGACCCCACGGACTGTAGCATGCCAGCAATCACCAACTCCCAGAGCTTGCTCAAACTCACGGCCATCAAGTCAGTGATGCCATCCAAACATATTTTCTTCTGTCATCCCCTTCTCCTACTGCCTTCAATCTTTCCCAGCATCAGGGTCTTTTCCAATGAGTCAGTTCTTTGCATCAGGTGGCCAAAGTATTGGAGTTTCAGCTTCAGCATCAGTCCTTCCAATGAACATACAGGACTGATTTCCTTTAGGATGGACTGGTTGGATCTCCTTGCAATCCAAGGGACTCTCAGGAGTCTTCTCCAACATCACAGTTCAAAAGCATCAATTCTTTGGTGCTCAGCTTCCTTAATAGTCCAACTCTCACATCCATAACTGACTACTAGGAAAACCGTCGCTTTGACTAGACGGACCTTTGTTGGCAAAGTAATGCATTGAAAATGCATGGACATTAAAAGGCATTAAAATTAGCATTTTAAAGTGCAGCCCTTTTAAAGTTTTCCCATAAAACTGTTATTCCTGTGATGGTAGGTTAGGTCTTTTCCCCCTGGCACTTGAAATGATGGATGAGTTAGTGGTCCCGACCCTAGGAAAAATGAAGACATGTTCTCAGTCCCTGTTTTTTCAACAGGGCCCTAAGCAGAGTTTGAGTGTGTATCAGGTGGGAAACACCGAGGGGGAAGAATTTGGACATCTGACTCAAGTTTCTAAAGGTCAAACAGGGAGGGGAAAAGCCTTTTTATTTTTTTCTTTAATTTTTTGGCCACACCATATGGCATGTAGTATCTTTGTTCCCCAACCAGGGGTCGAACACACCCCTCCCCTGCCTTTGAAGCATGGTATCTTAACCACTAGACTGCCAGGGAAGTCCCAGGGCAAGCCTGTTTGAGAATCACTGACGTTACACACTGGAACATGGCACATGATGTCCTGCATGGTCAGCTTCGGCTTCACTTCCAAACCTCCTATTGGGCTACACTGTTCTCACCACACTGCAGTGCCCTGTTCTGTTTCCAAGGTCGTTTTACATATGTCGATCCCTCAGGATATTCACTTCTCACCCTTTGGGCCTCAATATAAATGTCACTTCCCTACCCTGAACTGTTGCTGCTGCTGCTACTGCTAAGTCACTTCAGTCGTGTCCGACTCTGTGCGACCCCATAGACGGCAGCCTACCAGGCTCCCCCATCCCTGGGATTCTCCAGGCAAGAACACTGGAGTGGGTTGCCATTTCCTTCTCCAGTGCATGAAAGTGAAAAGTGAAAGGGAAGTCGCTCAGTCGTGTCCAACTCTTGGCGATGCCATGGACTAAAGCCTACCAGGCTCCTCCATCCATGGGATTTTCCAGGCAAGAGTACTGGAGTCGGGTGCCATTGCTTTCTCCGCCCTGAACTGTTGCCTCCATCTAAATTACTTACTGGGCTTCCCAGGTGATGCAGTGGTAAAGAATTTGCCTGCCATTGCAGGAGACACGAGAGACGTGGGTTCAATCCCAGGGCCAGAAGAGTCCCTGGAGTAGGAAATGGCAACCCACTCCAGTATTCTTGCCTGGAGAATCCCATGGGCAAAGGAGCCTAGTGGTCTACAGTCCACGGGGTCCCAAAAGTGTTGAACATGACTGAGCACACAGGCACACAAATTACCTATCACACTATCACCACCCTCACAACACGTTCTCATAGCACCCTGCTTTTACTTGACACGAAAACCTTGCACCAGGATTTGGCCAGTAGCAGAAGTTCCCCACTAGAGTCTTAACCTGCTCTAATGGTTGGCTTCTAACTCACTGGGTGTGACTGAAAATCAGATGGCATGGTGACAAACTCTTTAAAGAGTTGGTGAGAGGAGTTAATCAACCACAACTATTTATTAAGCACCTCCTTGGAATCTGGCACCATGTTATATATAGCGGGGAATTCAAAACACAAGTACTACCCTGTCCAGTGGTCTCAGGTGTACCGACTAATCGGTAAATTGAAACGAACATAGGTGAGAACAACCACAAGAGATTTTCAATGCTGACCTGGGTCTAAGGGCGCTGCATACGCTGGAGGTTAGGAGAGGAAGAATTCATGAAGGGCCAAAGAAATTTGAGATGATTCTGAGGAACTCTGGTACAGAACTGAGTGGGTTGGAAACAGCCTCTTCTGTTTTCAGGGGAAGAAGCTGGGGAGTAAGGGGAAAGGATGTGGGGAAGCTGCTTTATGCAGCTACCTGGGGCTCTAGTTGATTCCTAGAGGTGAAAGTAGCTCAGTCGTGTCCTACTCTTTGTGACCTGGAATTCCCCAGGCCAGAATACTGGAGTGGGTAGCCTTTCCTCTCTCCAGGGGATCTTCCCAACCTAGGGATCAAACCCAGGTCTCCTGCATTGCAGGGGAATTCTTTACCAGCTGAGCCACAAGGGAAGCCAATTCCTGAGGCCAATGCAAAACCATGCATAAGCTGACAGTAATAAACATCTTGATGAGGGGATTCACAGAGGTGTCTGGAACTTTGGGGACTGCTGGGATTTGGGGGTTGCATTTGCTGTCTTTAAATTAAAAGCTTCCTGATGGCTCAGATAGTAAAGAATCTGCCTGCAATGCGGGAGACCCAGGTTCAATCCCTGGGTTCAGGAGGATCCCCTGGAGAAGGGAATGGCTACCTACTCCAGTATTGCCTGGAGAATCCAATGTACAGAGGAGCCTGGCAGGCTACAGTCCATGGGGTCACAACAAAGAGTCTCACAGGACTGAGTGACTAACACTTTCACGTTCACTTCACAAATTAAAAAGAGATTTTCAGAACATGGGGTTATACTTAAATAATTACTTCTCAACCCTAAAAAGGAATAATTTGTATGTTGTTTTCTTCTTAAGGGGTCCAGAGGTTCAAGAAGGTTTTTTAGGTGGTTTTTATTTTTAAATAACTATAATACATGAGTCTGAGTGAACTCCGGGAGTTGGTGATGGACAGGGAGGCCTGGAGTGCTGCGATTCATGGGGTCACAGAGTCAGACACGACTGAGCAACTGAACTGAACTGAACTGATACCTGTTATGCAGCACTGCACTGCCATCTGCTGGAATTTGAGACCACTTCCCTAAAGTTGGCGTGCTTCCAATTACAGCTTACCTGGACAAGACCAGGCTTAGAACAAACATTAAAATTTGTTATTTCCTTCTCTTCCTTCCCTCATTTCCTACTCACGACCCATTCCACATTTATCCTCTTCCTCTTGCAAGTATCAATACAAATATAGGGATAAAGATGTTGTGTTGTATTTTTTTGTATAAATTCTTATTTCCTAGGTTACTTCTCTATTTAGCATATCAACATTAATATAAGTGATGATTTTAATGGATCTAACGAGGGATTGTTGTTGTTCAATTGCCCAGTCACATCAGACTCTTTGCAACCTCATGGACTGCAGCGTGCCATAGGCAAAATTTAATGTGAAAAAGTGTTTTGAGCCCTTTGTGGACTTTTTTGGGAATTCAGATTGCTGTCCTCGTTCCCATTTTTGGTCCCCTACTCCTGTGTTAATTGGTTTGATGTGAGTTGATAAAGGATTAAGTTAAAGTATAAGATAAAGTCTCAAACACATACCAGAAGTCGAATTTGAGAAATGTTGAAATCAATTGAATAGAAGAGAGTATTCTGTGTAATTTGGAAGCATAAAGCATCCTTGTTTTACTGTATACAAATTATGCTGGATTTAGTGACGGAATTTATTTTTAAATGTGTAATTCCTATGAAATTGTAAGGGGCTGCTATTTATTTATTTATAGCAACAATTGCCTTCAAAGGAGAGTGTATCATATAAGCATTAAGGACTTTTTGTTGAACTAAGCAACTTGAATTTGGTTATGCATAAGTGGGTCTGTATATGAGGATAAGAGAAAACTGAATTGTTCTTTTTAAGGAAATCAGTAGAATTGGTTCTTATTTCAGAACAGTAGAGATAGGGAAGGAGGGAAGGCCCAGAATCAGGGCAAGGGTTGGAACTATCAAGAAATGGTTGAGGGTGTTTCCTTTTTTCTTGTTTCCCTTCAATCCATCTCTCTCTTTTCTTTCTTTCCTTCTTTTTTCCCATCTCCATCTTTCCTTCTATGCTTTCTTCCTTTCTCTTCCTTTAAAAAAGTGTTTATCTAATATTAAATTATTAAGTTATAGACTCTCTCCTAAACTTTGTCAATAAAAGGTTTTTCTACACAAATGACCTGTAAGCAGTTTTCATTTTCAATGTTTGTTTGGTTTTTATGTTTGCTGTTTGTTTTGGTGAGATTGGGGGTAAGGTTGCTAGAGTTAAAATGGTATGGAAGAGGGAAAGGATGTGAAGGGAGGTGAAGTGTCTCTTAAGCTAAGGGAATAATCAGTGAAATTAGGGGCTCAGAGCTACTTTCCAAGGTCCATGGCTTGGAGGTTCAAGGCAACGTTTGCTTTCTTTTTTGAGGAATTTATTCCAAATCTTTGATTTTTAACATCCAACTCGTAAGACGATTGAGTCCCTTGATTTCTTGGGCCATTCTCTCCAGTGGTTTCAGAGCAGTTGTTAATCCCTATCCCTTTCACAATTCCTTCCAGGGAGTTTGGAACTCTCTGTGAACATGTTGGGTGACCTATGACTGTAGAACATCTGTCTCTCATGTCATTCTCTGTGGCATTCTCCTAAGTTTCTGTAAAGATTGGTCCTGTCTCCCTACATCCTTCATTCCAAATTTTAGAACTATCTAGAAAATATTGTATAGTATATTGTATTTTAGAACCAGACATCCAGGGTTTGAATCCTTTTTCTACCTCTTATTAGCTATGTGACCTTGGGCTTAGTTAATATCTCCAAATTTCAGTGTCTTCATATGCAAAAGGAAGTAACAAAAATGTTTATCTATAGGGATTTTGTGAACATTGTATAAATTTAATACATGCAATGCACTTAGAACAGCACGTAGTACACATTATATTCTATGTAGCTACAAGTTAGCTATGGCTATTCACGTGTCACTAGAGTCTAATATGTGGCTGAACTAGCATTCTCTCCTTCCCAGGGCTTTGCTCCAGTCTGGTGGTGAGTTAGGGACATGTTTGGAGGAGACTGCTGCTGCTGCTGCTGCTGCTAAGTCGCCTCAGTCGTGTCTGACTCTGTGCAACCCCATAGACGGAAGCTCACCAGGTTCCCCTGTCCCTGGGATTCTCCAGGCAAGAACACTGGAGTGGGTTGCCATTTCCTTCTCCAATGCATGAAAGTGAAAAGTGAAAGTGAAGTTGCTCAGTCGTGTCCGACTCTTAGCGACCCCATGGACTGGAGCCTAACAGGCTCCTCGTCCATGGGATTTTCCAAGCAAAAGTACTGGGGTGGGGTGCCACTGCCTTCCCCGTGGAGGAGACTAGGAGAAGGCAATGGCACCCCACTCTAGTACTCTTGCCTGGAAAATCCCATGGACGGAGGAGCCTGGTGGGCTGCAGTCCATGGGGTCGCTAAGAGTCAGACACGACTGAGCGACTTCACTTTCACTTCACTTTGGAGGAGACTGACCTATCGGCTCACTTCTGAACTCTGGAGTACTCATCTCTCTCTTTACCCTCAGCCCATTTTACCCTTTGATATTGGAAGCAGCTTAGACGTTGCTTTTCCTGAAGGACAGGAAAGGCCAGTGTGCTCAGTCTTCGGTGTTCAATCCGAGAGCCATCAATCCATGCTCGTCCTTCAGAGTTTACCCATGAGCACCTGCGTGCTCCCATGAGATATGGCTTTCCCAAAACCTACATGTCTCACCTTCATTATTCTGTTGCTTACTCTGCTTAGGCCATCATGATAGGAGATATTAAGAAGATTCTAGTTAATCACTTATAGAGGACCCCTAAGTTCAGAGCAAATAGAGGAATATACACATGGCACTTCTGTGCATGTTTCTAGTAATTAGATCTGTTTTTTAATTCACTTGATGTATACCTGTGGCGTATTCATTTTGATGTATGGCAAAACCAATACAATATTGTAAAGTTAAGTAAAATAAAATTAAAAAAAAAAAAAGAAGTACACTAAAATGTTTTATGAACACATTTATCTTAGGAAATAAGACACTGCCAGAAAGGGTTGGAGTTTTTTGGGGTGGGATAGGTATGTGTGGCTTGATCACAGGACAAGAGAAAACTAAGGTGGAAAAGAAACCGCATCTCAACGATCCAGAGAACTTTGGCTAAGAAGACAACTGCAGAGGAACAAGAGGCTGTGGTCCTGAGAGGGGAGTGGAGAGGTAAGATCCTCCCCTTGTGTGATTCTGATTGTTACTTAACTAACTTCTGAGGAGTTGCTTGCCCCATTCATTTGCAGTGTTGATATAGTTAAATAAGGTAACATATTGAAGTACCTTTTAATGAATGCAAAGCAGTTATTTTGATATGGGCCTCTACCATTACAGACATATATATTTGTACAAGCTGACCACATGGGTAATCTGTCTTTTGATGTCTAAGTCATCCCACACTCACTTTTATCATCTCCCTTTGTCACTTTGAATTTGGACTTGTCTGGTTCAAGGCCTGTAGCCCTCATGGCAGCTGTGAATAAGCTGGTGAAGGCTTCTTCTGGGGCTGCTCAGCTCTGTTGAATACAGGTCATTATTTCGGTCATCACAGTCATCTCTGTTACTTCAGGTACATTCACAAGCTGTAATGCCTCTGGTTATTCTACTTATTTCTTGAAGTTGTCTGAATCACAGTTGGTGACAGTTACTACAATGTGAGTATAACTTCTTCCCTTGGTTCACCTTCCACACACCACTGCCCCTACCAGGCTGCCTTCAATGATGCTGAGAACAGATCTGAAGGGATAAAGAGGAATAAGAGGACCAGACTAAAATCCCAACAGAAAAAGTTTACTGGAGCCTTCATTATTGACTAGAGTTTGAATGACTAGCTCCTTTTTGAAATACTCTACTTGCTACAGAGAAACGTATGGAGTGGGGAAGAAGGCACAATTTGAATCTACGTACTTTTGGTATTTTTGGCTGTCAGTGTTCCAATCCTGATTTTCTTGGTAATTCCACCCCTACCACTTGCAGTCCATATGCTTCCAGGCAAGTCAACTTTCTCTTCATTCCTGGCTTTCTGGGTCAGCTGTGTCTCATGCCTAACTAATGAACGTGATCTCTTTTTGGCCAGGATGACTTATTTGAAAATGGTTATATAACCCAAGATGGCCCTATCAGAGCAAACCTGGCATTCTCAGATGGTTGTGGGAGGAGATGTGTACTTTTCCACTCCATAGAGACAACAGTGCATGTGGCTACCATATGAGAATCAGTTATTTTTCTCAGAATAGAGCCAAGTTTGTTAACTCAGTACTGAGAAGGAGAGACTGCGACTTTGTCTTGATCACATTGTTTTGAGACCAAGCCTTGTTTGAAAACATGATGTACTGGTTTTTTATTAAAGACAGCTTAACCTGGGTTTTCTATTATCTGTTCTGTTATTTGCAATGGATAGCATATTAGACACAACATTTCCTCAACAATTTCTTGAAGAGATATGGATCATCTAAACTGAAGTGCTGAATGCTACCAAGTAACATACAACACTTTCAAAAGCCAAATGCTCGGGGTTAGGATATGAAAGACATGTTTTAAAATGGCGTGTGTGGAAAAAAGTACACATAAGTAGGTAGTAAGTGGATATTATTTTGCCTAAATTAATATACATATAATCCCTAGAAAAAACAGACAAGGGATCATTCTACCAGAATCCTAAAGCCTCATTTTGGATATGAAGTTAAACCCAGGCAAAGGATAAGGACAATTTGGAGAGAATTCAAAATAACCATGATGAGGAAGAGATTTCAATGTCTTATGAGTGTGGGTGGAAGAAAACTGCATGTTTAACTTAAAGAAGTTTCAGGGACACATGGCAATAGTTTTCAATTACTTTAAGATATATGTAGTAGACATTTGGTTTTTGGCTATTCAGCATTACTTGACTTCTAACAATAGCCATATGTATTTGGTGATTTATTTGTCCCTTCAAATTTATCTGAAATTAGTGCTGTCCCTGGACTATTAAATTACGTCGGCCACTATATTCTCATTTTTTGCTTAGGTCATTTTATCTGAGTTTTCTGATTTGCAATCAAGAGTTTTAACTAATGCAAAATGTCATCTCTAGGAAGGCTTAGATCTCTGAGGTCCCTATAGACCAAAATGTGTAGACTACAGGCTAGACGTCTTCTGTTAAATGGAAGAAACAATTTTCAAAGAATAAGGACTATCTTATTAGTCCTTATAAGGACTAATAAGTCCTAATAAGGCTCCAGTCCATGGGGTCGCTAGGAGTCGGACACTACTGAGCGACTTCACTTTCACTTTTCACTTTCATGCATTGGAGAAGGAAATGGCAACCCACTCCAGTGTTCTTGCCTGGAGAATCCCAGGGACGGGGGAGCCTGGTGAGCTTCTGTCTATGGGGTCTCACAGAGTCAGACACGACTGAAGCGACTTAGCAGCAGCAGCAGCAGCAGATGAAATTATCATTTAGGAAGATAATTCAGAATTCAAAATTTGATGGTTAATTGATAAAGGTGAAGTTTGAGATCTTTTTTTAAAAAATAAGAGTCTATGAAAGTATCTCTACATATAAATTTTAAGTAGGCAAGCACAATTATTGACAAAATTTAAAGTTAATTAATTTTAGATTAATAGAGTTGTATTTTTCATGATTTTGTACTGATTTTACATTTTCTTAACATGTTATGCTTCTTATATATTTCAAAATTTTTGTATCTAGTGGATTTTAAAGTCACTTAATAGACCTAAAAGCCTAATGTTTAGATATAGAGGTTTATAGTTGTATCTTTGTTTTGATATCACAACTGTAATTTTATTGACTGTGAAGTCTCTACTTGGGAACACAGCCTTAATCACAGTATTATTCTCAATGGGAAAACTGACTTACTGCAAAATAAAACATTTGCTACACAACAGGCCAAATACTTCTACTGATAGGTTAGGACTTCAGTCCTAAATTACTGAAATACATAAAATCATTCCTTGCCTATTCTTCCTTCTTGAATAAACAAATTAAAACAGCAAAATAAAAACAGCAGGGACGTAAGTAAAACAAACATTAAAAATTTTAATTTATGAGATACAATGAAGTATTTAGGTATGTTTGAATATGCATAGAAAAAATATCTGGAAGGATACATATCAGATTATTAAGTTTACCTTGGGCATATGGAATTGGGGTAGGGTGAAGGCAGTGCTCTTATTTTTAAATTCTTACACTTCTGTATTTTGTGAAATTTTACAATGAGAATTTATTAATTTTATAATAATGAAAACCATAATAGAAATTTTAAAAATAAACATAGTAAAAAAAGTGAAAAACACACACATATATACAGTAGTTTTAAGATCTTCATTGGAGGTACAGAGAATTAAATCATATGGCACATTTTCCCACTAATACTGTGGTGGTAAATATAACTGCATACTTTTAGCAACATCTCAATTTTAAAAGTCCTCTGGGATAAGAGCCCTTAAGCAGTGACCCTTCAAGGTGAATATTAAAATTGAAAACAGGGTTAAACTGCTTCTAGAGGATCTACAGGAAAACATGTCAATCTGAAAACTTCAGACAAAAGGAAAAGCTTCACAGAAGTAACACTGGAATACTAAAACAGCTAACCAAAGGCCAGAAATGGCCCAGTTCAGACCCAAAACTAAATCACTGAATTCTTGGTAATTTAAGGAAACAGGTTAGGGGTATCTACTTTACCCATTTGTTTATTATTTCTCCCAAATTTTCAATTGGTCTGCTTTTTAATCTCAATGATTTTATCCTAAAAAAACTGCAATTTTAATGGGAAGGAATTAAATTAATTCCATCTAATTAGCTTTAGGTTTATTCTTCCAGTTAAAACAACTAGAAAAAACTGAGACTAATGATTTTCCCATCCTTGTTTTTTTCTCATCACTATTTCTAGCTACTTGATGAACATTCTGGGAGTTAATACTTTGGATTTCTCATGAGTCCCTGAAGTTCTGTATTTGGGAAGATCTTTTCTCTCATGTTTTAATTTTTCCTCCTTTTATTGAAGTCATCAGGAATGACAAACTTATTATTATAAACTTTTTTCTTCCAACAAAGAGGATTCTTTAGATAACTATCAGGCTTAAGGTTAAATATCTTCATCAAAGTCAGAACATCTGTAACTTGGAAGTTTCCATCTTTGCAAGCTACAAGTTAAGTGCTTAACTGATATAATTTTGCACTCCTGAAAGAGTGCTCATGACTTAGGTGTCAAAAGCTTGTGTAGGATTAAACTTAGGCATAGATAATATGGAAAATTTGACAAAACTTAATCAGAAATTATTATAAAATAGCACAGATAAAGAATATAAAGTCATAATGACCATATAATTTTTAAAAGCTACAACAGCTGAAATTTTGCTGTTTCTCAATGGAAATTTTTAAAAAAAACAACAAAAGATTCATCATAATGTATATAAAGTATTTAGCATGATGCCAGGTACACAGTAACCATTCAATAAAAGTTAGGTCTAAATGAACAATGGATTAAAGCAATAAACAAAAATATAAGAACCCCAAAAGGAGAGAAAAGCTTAGAACTAATTTCCTAGAGTGTGTACTTAAATGGAAAGTCGAAGCTCACAGAGAGCAGTAAGAAATTCTGCATTTTCTGGATCTATCTTTTGGGCCTTTTCATAGTACTCAGCTGCTTGCCTCTTTTCTCCCTCTAGCTTGTAAACAAACCCTAGGGCACTTAAACTCTGCACATCTGAAGCATTGTACCCAAGTCTCTTAGTAGCCAATTTCTTCAGAGCACTTGTCAGTTTAGGACGCAGAGATGACCTGTCTTTGACCTTTAAGGCTTCTAAATAATGGTGGATGGCAGTATTTTCTGATTTACGGTGAAATTCCTGAAAGCGGCCATAGTGGTAGTGGATCTGATGTTTGTGATCATCAGTTATGTTCTCCAGACGAAGGGCTTTCTGAAAAATGTCTTCAGCATTGCTATACTGGCCTCCCTCAGCATACATGTTGGCCAGGTCCGTGTAGGCAAATGCAAACATAGAGTCTCGCTCCACAGCTGCTTTGAAATGAGATATAGCTGAGGTAATCAGCTCATCAACTTTCAGTTTATCCTTTCCTTTAGGTCTGTTGCGAGTGGCCTTCTTGATTTGGATCATTTGTGCCCTATAGCAAAGTCCCATTTGGTGATGCAAGAAAGAAGAGGTTGGTGTCACCTCCAAGGCCTTTTTCAAAAGTTCTAGAGCTTTGTCCCAGGAATTTTTTCTCCTATAGAATTTGGCTGCATAACGAAGGACATAAGGTTGGGCTGATATCTGGTCCAGGATTTCTTCAATATACTTTTCCCCCTCAGCTTCTGCATGCACATCTTGAAGCTTCAGTGCGAGAAAAACCTTAATGTAGGAATTATCTGGGTTCAGGGTGACAGCTTTCCTCAGAGGGCCCAGAGAAAAGCTTTTTATAGACCCTTCTCTGTCAGAATCATCCAGCCGATACACTGTGATGGCATAGCCGATGTTAAATTCTGGATTGTCTGGTTCTGCTTCCAGAGCCTTCTCAAAAGCGGCTTTAGCCTTTTGGTAATATTTTCCTCCAAATTTCAAGAGTGCCCATCCTTTCTCACAGTCAATCTCTGGACGCTCCAACTTGTAGTTAGAAGGACTAGACAATTTCTTGCAGACGTTCCCTATCTTGTCTACATACTTCTGAGCTTCTTTAAGCTGATCCATGTAATAATAAACCCAGGCATAGTTTCCCCAAGTGACCAGACTTCGTAGTTCTTCTTTGTCCGAGTGCTCTCGCTGTATGATTTCTTCTGCTTGTTTCAAGCACTTCAGCGCATCTTCATTTTGGCCCTTGAGGTGTTTCACATACGCCAATAGGTTATAAAGAGTGAGTCTGGATTTTGTGGTAAGAAATTCAAGCTGTTGCCCAATAGTATCTTCTACATCAAACAGATCGATGTCTTCCTTAAGTAAATTCCATGTGAAGTGACATTCTAACTCCAAAAGAATGGTCTTCAAGCAGTCCTTAGGAATTTCACTGTTAAAGATAAAAATACTTTTTAATTTCTGAAGAAATAAAGAAAATAATAGATTTTAAAATCTTAAATACAGTTCTTTGCTTAACAACCTATTTTATCTACTTGATTTTATAGTTAAAGCACTATGCTTCTGTAAGTTTATACTAGTTTCCTCTGTGTGTAGTTATATTCTAGAAATATTCCATTAAATTTACATTATTTATTGCAAAACCAATTCTAGAGAGAAAAGTGTTTTCTATCTTACAAGGTATCTATTTCCTTTAGGCAGTCACTAACACACAAGGAATACCTGTTTTTAGAGAGGGGAATTTAAATTATTTTAATTACTAGCTTTGAAAATTAAGAATAATAGATATATACACAATAAATAACATAAAAATTTTATTTCTGTATTATGAATAGTGAAGGAAAAGAGGAGAAAGTGAAAAATAAGAAAAAGAAAAAAACTGAAGGAGAGAGCGAAGCCACATGAATACATAATTTTTGCAGAGAAAGAAAGGGAACTCCACACAGAAAAAAAGCAGAGTCAGATAGAAACAGGTACACCGAGATGGGAGGAAGTATACGTTTGAGAAATAACAAAGATTTAGAGAAAATGGAGAAAAGGCAAAAGGCGGCTTAGTAGGTTTTAATGTTAAGTGCCACATCCTTCTGACCTTTAGGGTTGTGGGCAACAATAAAGACTGTCACCTATTACTGCCCTTAATGTTCACGTCACAAATATTTGTTAAACTCCCTTTGTGAAGCATAGTGTAATTTCTTCTGGGCCTAGTTTCATCTGTGAAACCAGGAAGATGAAGAGGAAGGAGGGGTTAAGAAATATTTACTCATTACTGATAGGCTTCTATGTGCAAGATCTTCTGAATAACCCTGGAGGTGTAACTGTGAATAAGACACAGGCCTACTTATACAGAGCTTCTAAGTACACTGCTGCTGCTAAGTCACTTCAGTCGTGTCCGACTCCGCGTGACCCCATAGACATCAGCCCACCAGGCTCTCCTGCCCCTGGGATTCTCCAGGCAAGAAAACTGGAGTGGGTTGCCATTTCCTTCTCCAATGCATGAAAGCGAAAAAGTGAAAGTGAAGTCGCTCAGTCGTGTCCGACTCTTAGCAACCCCATGGACTGCAGCCCACCAGGCTCCTCCATCCATGGGATTTTCCAGGCAAGAGTACTGGAATGGGGTGCCATTGTACACAGCCAATTACAAATCAGCATTCCAATACAGTGCCATGGAAGTGACTTAGGAAGGGCACACAGTCCAGTGTTATAGACATCTGTGGCTTTACATTTGGCGGAGCAACATCTCCCCCTCGTCTCAATCCATGTGATTTGAGACAGGTTGCCTACACTTCCTCCAGTGTGTGAAGGCACACAATATTTCAGCCATTCCCTGTCCTCAGTGATTTATTCAGATTTATTCACTTAAAACATAATTTTGCTGAAATGGGGCTCTGCGGGAATTCTCTCTTTCAAAAATTTTAAGCTGGTAGAATACAAGCTGGAGTTGCTGGTGACCATCTTTCCAAACCCTTGGGGACAGCCTGCCTAAGAGAGACTCAAACACAGAGGAAAGCAGAGCTTGGGAATAAAGACAGATTGCTTGTGATGCTGACTAAATTCCTGAAACCAGGTATTGCCTGGATCACCTTGTCAATCCCTGTACTTCTACCTTTTTAAGGAAATAATCTCTCTTTTCTTAAGCCAGTATGAACTGGATTTCTCCTGTATGAAGCTGATTAATATACCTAATTTTGTTTGTTTTGCTTATGGTAGTGCTGAGGCAGTCAGCAAAGACTTTGTAAATCTAGTATTGGGCATAATTAAGGGTCACAAGAAATTTACAGAACAAAGCTGCTTAAGGCTTCTCTCGAAGAAGGAAATGTCCTAATTATGGGATGAAAAGTGTGTGTATTTATTTCCCTTACTGCTGTACACAGGACCCTTTCCCTTACATGTATGTATGCATATTTGTATAAATGTTTATGAGAACTATAGTAATATTTCTATCAAGAAACATTTATTGATCACCTCATGTCATACATGCCAGGCAATATGCTAGTTGTAGTCGATACAGTAATGAGTAAGATAGAAAAAGGCCTTTTCTTCATGGTAATTCCATTATAGGAGAGGAAGGAACAATAGCGGTTGACAGAAAATAAACATGTAAACAAATCAACAGACAACGTAATTCCAGATATTAGTAAGTGTTACGAAAAAATCAGAGTAATGAGATTGTGTGGTGGTATACTTTAATACATTTTTTATTCTCTCACTCTGTGAACTCTTCCTAGGAGAGTATTGTGTTTAGTTGCTCAGAGGTGTCCGCCTCTTTGCGACCCTATGGACTTGTAGCCCGCCAGGCTCCTCTGTCATGGGGATTCTCCAGCTAAGAGTACTGGAGTGGGCTGCCATGCCCTCCTCCAAGGGATCTTCTCAACCCAGGGATCGAACTCAGGCCTCCTGCACTGCAGCCGGATTCCTTACCATCTGAGCCACCAGGGAAGCCCTAGGAGAGTAGAGGGCTTATTTATTCTCATAATTCTGGTTTTGGCTCAAATCTCAGCTCTTCAAAGAAGTTGACTCCTGACCACCAAAGGTTAAACTGTATCTCCACCTTGCCTGCCATCCTAAAGTCTAGTCTATCACATTTTCCTATTTTTCATGGCACTTTTATCAATATTTTCTGGGAGCTGGGGAGGAAGGGGAGTGGGCTTTGAATCAAAATGAGATTGAGGCTTTAAAATGAATTGGGCTGAGTTTCAGGAACAGCAAAGAGGCTGCCCTAATAGCTAAAAGTGGCTGAAGAGTTAGAGAACCGGATTAATTAATAGAATTAGTAGTAGTGATCAGAAAAATAAAACCACTTCATATTTATAACCTAATAGTATACTTCATGAAATGTTTCTCAATTTTTATAAATACTAAATTTAAACATTAATAGCTTACTTAATAATATATTTAGATATTTAGTAGACATGTTTACTTATATTATTAATTTTATAATTTTTTTCTTATTTATTCTCTTTCTTTTATCATCTGTGTATATATATAAACACATATATACAGGTCTCATTTGAGCAATTGTAGGTTCTAGACCAGAGCTTTCCAACAGAACTTCCTGCCAAGATGGAAATGTTCTTATCTATGCCGTACAGTATGGTAGCCACTAGCCATACATGAGCACTGATCACTTGAAATGGTGGCTAGTACAACTATGAACTGAATTTTATATTTACTTTTAGTTAATTTAAATAGTACATGACTAGTGGTTATTGTATGTGACAGGACAGTTGAAGACACTGGGCCTATAGAGCTTAATGCCTAAGAAAACCTTAAGCTTAGTAGGTTAGAACTCTCCTTTAACTTGAAAATTTCCCCATTTTATTCAAGGTGAAGAGCTAAATTAAATGGCAAACAGGGATATACTTGAGAAGAAAACTTTATGCATATGACCTAGGTTCACTACAGATTCAACTCAATAGTACAAATGTTACACATGTAACATATACTTCCAGAATCAGATGAGAGCTCAAAAAAAGAAAAGCAAAACAGAAAAAAACCAAAACATCCCCCAAAACCATTCACTTGCCACACTACCCAAGCCAGGCAGAGTGCCAAGAAATTTACACAAATTATATTTACTTTTATAACATCTTATTATTTTTACAATTTTATGGATGAGGATTGGGAAATAGAGTTTAAATTACATATCCAAGGTTATATACTATAAAGCGGCCAAGCACAGATTCAAAGTTACTTCTGACTAATTCAAACAAAAGCTTATGCCTTTTAACCATAATGCTATACAACATCTTTCATATAAAAATTGGAGTTCTTTTTAAAGAATGATTTGCTTTAAAATACAGGCTATGTCTAATGTATGTAAAATTCACTTTGCCTGAGAGGGACTTAAAAGAAAAACAGAGATTTTAGAGCAGCTTAAAGAGCGGGTAGAGGTTGTGTAACTGCTCATTGAGAAAGACATGCCAGACAGTTAAAAGTCTCGGGATAAGAAAACAATGGTTTCAAATATAAGCCCTCAATCTGAAGTCACAGCATTCTACATTGTTGGAATTATTTTGAGATGGAGCTCACTAGGACATGTTGTGGAGTGACAGAGAGGATTGATTATTTCAAATAATAAAGGATCTGAGTAGAAATGTGTTAAAACTGATCTGAAGAAAGAATTAAAATCTTAGTTATCAAAGATATAATTATCATTATTAATAATAATCATTATTAATGTAAGGAAATTAAAACATCTTTTTTTCCCCATAAACCAGTTAAAGATATAGTATATGCTGATGATCTTCCAAGGTATGTCCTCTACCTCTGCTTCCTCCTGAATTCCAGACTTCTAGTTTTTAGTTTACATTTTCAATTAGAAGTTCAGTTGGGATCTCAAGTAAATATATTCATTACAGAAATCTGGGTTCCTTGAGTCTGTTCATACCTTAGTTTCCCCCCCCCTCCCCCCGCTTTTTTGGTACCTCTTAGTCCCACAGGCCAAATAACCTAGAAGTAATCTCTTAATTCCTCTTCTCTCAACCCCTCATCTAATCCAATGGGAAATTCTGTTACCACTCAGATATATCAAATCCATCCACTTTCCCTCCCCTCATTTCCACTGCAATTTTGCTAGTCTAAAAGACTATTACCTTTCCTTGAGCTGGGGTAAAAATCTGGTCTCCCTGTTTTTACTCTTAGTCCCCATATAATATTAGTAAACTTCTGAAAATGTAAACCAGGTTATGTCAGTCTTTTGGTTTAAAGTCTCCCAATAGCTTCGAAACACCCTTAATCTAGCCTTTGCCACGTCTTACAAGTCCCTAAAGATGCTAGATCTGTGTACCCACCCACCCATCTCTCCTTTCCTCCTCTTTATCGTGTTTTAGACATACTGACCTTCTTCCTATCTTGAACATATCAAGTTCAAAGACTTTTACACTTGTTTTTACTCTACTTGAGAAGCTCTGCTCCCAAATCCTTATGTGACTAGCTCCTTCAACTTGGCTCAAAAAATTCCCTATCCAAGTGGCCATCTGTGGCAAAGGTATCTAAAACAACCCCCTCCATTCTTGGTCACTCTCTTAGCCCACTACACTATTTTATTTTCCTTATAGCTCTTACCACCTTCTGAATTATGTTATATATTGATTCATTTTTGGTTATTTATGTTGATTATTTACCCACTTATTTTTGGTTGTCTGTTTCTTCCATTTAAATAAGAATAGGGACTTTGTTCTGGTTTGATTTTTTTCACCCATGTGTCCCCAGAATCTATGATTTCAGTATGTAAGAGGAGCTCAATAATAAATACTTGTAGAGTGAATGAATGAATGCAGTTACATACTGATAGCTTCTGGCATTTTCAACCCAGAGGCATGAGCCTAGCATTAAAATAAAGGCAACTGAATTTCAGATGAGGGAATTCCTGCTAGTTCTTTCCATCCTGCTACTGGTTCCAAACTTTCTGCCACTTCAGTCTTCCCTGTCCTATTTGTTTTTCCATCTTGGCATGCTGTCTGGCTCTCTGTTTAGATTTTGAAAATAGGTTTTGGACTAAGGTCCTAAGGTCCTGACTGGGAAACATGGTATGACTGTCCCTTGGTGGTTGGTCCTTTCTCTGGTGTAAATGCACCAAAAATCACAGGCAAGACATGCCATGCCCTTAACAGCCTGCTCAGATCCACAATATGGGCTTACCAGCCTCTGCCCATCCACACAGTGAAATGAACATCTGCCTCTGCCCAAGGCCGATGAGGAGGGAGGGCTGCCCAGGGATTGTCATGTGGTTGTGAGATCTCCAGGGGACATTCAGTCAGCCATGTAAGTGTCTTGCCTACACTCTATGGAATTTATGCACAACTGGGCACTATGACAAATTTTACTTTTTCAACTCTACTTACTTTTTAAACTTTGTCTCTGGGAAGCTGGCAGAGAGAGGCTATTGTGTCTGAAGAGGCAACATTTATCTTTAGGCAATTTTGTGTGTGTGTGGTGGGGAGTTGTTTTATTGTGTTTGTTTTTTTTGCCAGGAAGGAGCAGTCTCATTTTCCTTGGTAGACAGTTAGTGCCCAGTAGAGTTCACCCCTCTTCATCCCATCCACCAGACACTCGCAGGGCACCACCGGCCTTTTCCTCCCTATACCTCCCACTTCCCTCCTTTCTTACAAAGGGTAAAAGTAAAGGCATTTATTAAACATTTTTAAACATAACAAAAGTCAACATCTGCAAATATATGCAGATGGGCATTCAGCTGAGCTGGGCATTCAGCAACAACCGTTTCCACAGTCCTAAGAGATGGATGCCATCACTTTTTACAGACAAAAAACAGCCTCACCAAGTTAAGAAACTTTGCTTTGGGTCACCCAACTAGTAGGTGGTCCGAGTCAGGATTTAGAACAAAAGGCTGTTAAGGCCTGCAGGAGCCCACCATCTGAACCTCCTCAGGCCTCGGCTTCCTAAATGCATACCGTTCACCATCCCCGTGCAGGGTAGGGGACCAGATGAAAAGGGGTCAGCCAAGGACCCCCACCACAGGCCAGTCTCGGAAACGGAGAAAGCAAGCCCTACAAAACGGGGGATGGGGTGGAGCCGGAACAATGTGTCCACGGTACAAAGGAGGGGGAGAAGTCAGACCCAAGAATCAAAAAGACAAAATGGCAGAAGCGGACGCGTGTGACGCGGGGGCTGCGGCCTGCGGGGACCTGCACCGCAGAAGCTCCCGCACCGGCCCGGGGGCGGCGGCGACCGGAGCCGCAGGGAAGTGACAAGTCCCCGGGGCGCGTCGCCCCTGGCCCCCCCGCCCCCCGACTCGGCCCGAGAGTCCGATCGCGGATGCCTGGGACTTGCTGGAAGGGTCCACTCGGCCACCCTCCCCGGCAGGCCCAGCTTCAGCCGCCCCGGACCCGGACCGGGCTCCCAGCAGGGGAGCGCCCCCAACGCCGACGCCCGGCGGCCGGGCTCTGGGGCTCGGCCTTTTCAAGGGCCGCAGCGCTGCCCTGCAAACGCAACACGAGAGAAAGGCGCGTAAAACAAAGGCCACAGAGAGTTGGGGAGGAGAGGCGGGGAGAAGCCCTTACCTCATGGTGGCTGGGCTCTGCGGCAGTTCCGGGAGGTGCAGGTCCCTTCGGGCTTTCTCCTCAGCCCTCCGCTCCTTTGCGGCTGAGCGGCGGCGCGCGTGCGTGTGCGTGGGCGCGCGGGCGCGCGGGCGAGGTGACCGCAGCGCTAGGTCCGCGCGCGAGGGCGGCCGTCTTTGTTAAAGGGCGGACAGGAGCGGGAAAGGGAAACTAGAAAGTGAATCTGATCCCCGACTAGGCGGAGTCCAGCTCCGGGAAACAGAAACTTCTGGAAGAGCTGAGTGGGGGCGCCCCCCGGCCGGGCTGAGGAACCGCTGTGAGAGGTTTGCGCAGCACGGGGACGTGCCGGGTGGAATTTGCAGCTGGGCCTTGAGACTTTGGTCTTGGCTGCTCAGCTGCCTTTTTGAGTCTACGTGCCTTAGCTTTTTGCGGGCGGTTGTTATTTGTTGGATTTTTTATTTTTTTCCTTAGCTAAAATGACTGGAGATATTTCAGCGTAATTTTTGTTGGGTGGCACCGATGCTCTTTATAGCTTTGTGCATCCTAGGCTAAAACTCGTCTTCAGTTAACAAACACAAGTGCAATGCCGTGCACTTGTGCCGTGATTTTCACTGGGTAAACCTAGAGAAATTTGGGGGCCAAAACGTGTATATATGCAAAATTTTGGTAGCTATTCCAGGTTCGCTTTGCAAAGAGGTTTTTACACCCCACCCACAATTCTATGAAAATTCCCTTCTCTTCCATGCCCTTGACAACTGAGCTTCCTATAATAAGGTCCCATAAAGTACTATAATAATATAATAATAATCCTATAATAAGGTCCCATATTTATGATAGAATTGGCTTCCCCTGGTAGCTTAGATGGTAAAGAATCTGCCTTCAATACAGGAGACCTGGATTCGATTCCTGGGTAGGAAGGATCCCCAGGCGACGGGAGTGGGAACTCACTGCAGTATTCTTGCCTGGAGAATCCCCATGGACAGAGGAGCCTGGCAGGCTGTAGTCCATGGGGTCACAAAGAGTTGGCCATGACTGAGCGACTAACACACACACACACACACACACACACACACACACAAAGATAGGGTGGTTTGGAACCTAAGCAGAAAATATCGAATGCCCGTACACTTTGCCCCCTTCAAATTCACTCATTCGTTCTTTCAACACTTTTTTTTTTTTTTTTTAATATTTATTTGGGCTGCACTGGGTCTTAGTTGGGGAAGGCAATGGCACCCCACCTCAGTACTTTTGCTTGGAAAATCCCATGGACGGAGGATCCTGGTAGGCTCCAGTCCATGGGATCGCTAAGAGTCGGACACGACTGAGTGACTTCACTTTCACTTTTCACTTTCATGCATTGGAGAAGGAAATGGCAACCCACTCCAGTATTCTTGCCTGGAGAATCCCAGGGACGGGGGAGCCTGGTGAGCTTCCGTCTATGGGGTCGCACAGAGTCGGACACGACTGAAGCGACTTAGCAGCAGCAGCAGGGTCTTAGTTGCAGCATTCAGGAGCTTCAGTTGCAGGATGCAAACTCTGAGTTGCAGCATGTGGGCTTGAATTCCCTGACCAAGGATCGAACCCGGGTCCTCTGCATTAGGAGTGCGGAGTCTCAGCCACTGGACCACCAGGGTAGGCCCCTCAACACGTTTTATTAAACAACTCCTAAGAGCTAGACATTGGTCAAGGCCCAGTCAATATAGCATGGAATAAAACAGACAAGGGACAAGCCTTCTTCCTTCCTCCCTCCTCCCCCCGACACACTGTCTTCTGTATTTTGTTCCTGATTATGCACAGAGTGGAAATCATTCTCAAACTTTGAGAAAAAGTATTCATCATCACAAAGTTTAAAAGGCACAAGTTTATCACTTTGATGCCTTGGCAAAATGCCGTGCTGGGCACTTTGTTTTTCAAATGAACGGACGACAATGTACAGATTTTCCCATGTGTCCATTAGTTTAAATAATGCTGACTTTGGCTTTGCAAGAAAAGGGGGCTTATACCTAAAGCCAGTTGTTGCTCCCTCAGAATTAAGTTCAGCGTGGCTAACTAACAGTGTAGGTCCAGAACAGTAGTTAGTTGTGCATTTGTGATTTTGTTACACTTGTTTGTTTGGAGTTAATTTCTAGTGTGAGAGGTGAAGGTAAAGAACAAATATAATATTTTATGTCAGATTGTGCTATGGAGAAAAAAGCAGGGAGAGGGTTGGTGTTTTGCTGTTATAAACATATTGGGGAGGAAAGGTTTGAGGTGGGGGAAGAAGTGAGCACTGTGGATATGGGGTCAGGGAAGAGCCTTCCAGACTGGGGGAGCAGGAACTGCAAAGGCCTAGAGATGGAAGCATACTTGGCATGCACAGATGGTGTGGTTGGAGTGGAGAGGGCAGGGAAGAAGTCCTAATAAATGAGGTTGGGGAGGTAATGTGGATGTGGTGGGTCTGTAGGCCATGGTAACCTTTAAGTGGGAAACCACATTTTAGAAAAAGTACTGAATGGCTTATTTGGAGGTACAAAGATATGCCCAGAATTTCCTCCTTCCTGAAGATTTAGAATATTTAATAGAGCTCTGTTTGAAAACATTTCCAGTGTGTTGATTGTGTTTTTTAATTCCTTGTCCCTACTTTCCTTTCTTTTAGCTGTAGCTGGGCCAAGAGATAGTCTTTGGTTATCAAGGTTTGAATGAACAGCAACTAACCAGTAAATGATGAAAATCAAAAGGGGAAAAAATCCTGATTATCAGCTTATATTGTTTAGGATTTCAGATTCAGAAAGACTAAAACGATCTGTAAAAAGTTTAAAGGAATATGCATTATCAGGATTGAGAAGAAGCAAAGACCTAGCTGTTGAGTAGATGTTGAACATGCTGAATTTATTAGATGGAATTTGAATATCAGTATTTTTTTCATAACTTGTCAGATTGGGTGAATTCTTGGGAAAATTAGCAGTGTATTGTCTTCTGAATTTATTCTTATCAACCTGTAAAACACAGCAACTGGAGAAGAAGAGAAGTAGAATATGAAAAATGGCAACTAATAGAAAATCTGCTTGGGAAACTGAAAACTTAGTAACTCTTCCAAGGTACAGATCTAAGCCAGTTTCTCAACCTTGGTGCTATTGATATTTGGGTTGTGGGAAGCTGTGCAGTGCATTTTAGGATGTTTAAGCAGCAATCTTGCATCTATCCACTAGATGTCAGTAGCACCCTGCAGTTACAACAAATGAAATTAACTCCAGAGATTGCCAAACCCAACTTTTTTTTTTTTTTCTCTTTGGGGCAAAATCCTCCTCTTGTCTCTTCCCCACAATTGAGAATGGTGTAACACCCTCATGTATATACCTAATTTATTTGAATTAGTCTTCACATCCCAGGCTGCAAGAGATAGAAGATGGACTTTAGGTAGGAGGGAAAAGTTGAAATCAGATCACAGAAAGTCAAGGGTGGTACTGGAGTTCAGGAGGTGGCCCAGGTGAAAGAGTTGATGTCCAGGGCAATGACAGAGAATGCTTACTCCCTTAAGCACCAGCTCCAAAGTAGAGGTGGCTGGGTCTGACTGGGGACAAGGTCCAGAGCTATGGACACCGACTGAAGGTAGGAAGTTCAAGCTGGGGCATGCTGTAGGGTGGACCCTATGCAGTTCGAGTTCTAGCAGCCTCAGGAGAATGGAGACACTGGTGGCCAGGATGGTCCCCAAGTAGGTGGATCCTGTGGTGGTGTGTAGACAATGGTTATCAAAGACCTAGGCTGGGGTACTTATAATAGTGAATGGCCTGAGCTAAGGTTTGGCCTGATTTAGGGTACATGAGAGACATTCCTTGGGCACTCGGGGAATTCTAAATAAGGACAGTGAATAACTGAGGTTCTGTCAGTCATTTACATGGGAGTAACAAGCTCCTGAGATTCAGCTGTCAATTTAAAGACTTCTTGGTAATGCCTGGAGATACTCATTTGTAAATTCGGCAGTAGAATTTTCAGTACCAGAAAGCATCTCTTTTCCTGGGTTCACGGCTTGTTTTTCTCTGCAGACGTCCATGTCCCATATTTTAGTTTTACTGAACTCCCCGAAGGGCAGAGATGTCTTCCAGAGTTGGGAAAGATGGGTGAGAGAGATGGTTGTTAGGTTATTAAACACAATAAGTAAATGTGATCTTTGAAGCTTGTCAAACACATCACACAAGCACATTGCATAATCCAGAGATTTATTTTGCCTTAATGAGCTCTGCTTTCTGGGTACAGATGATGTATAACAATATTGGAGAAGAGTTAGCCATTCAAGAATTGACACTTATCCAATAACTATTTGATTTTCATATTTCTGACCTGGGGGAGTTGGCAGTGGGTAGACTTATATTAGTACCTTACAGCCTCCTTCCTCAAACACAAGCACTTTAAGTCATGTTTTTGTTAATCTAATAAACCTCTTGTTTTAGTGATACGGAAATTGTGAAGATTGCTTCTGAGTAACTCTCATGCCTGCTCCTGATACAAACCTTACTCACTTCAGTTCCTATAGAATTTCAGTAGAAATCCAAAGCCTTGTCCAGTATGTCTGTGAATTCCTTGGGGACTTGTCTTTTCTGTGGATTTAGGATTCCCACCAGGAAACACAGGCAGCCTCTAGAATGTGGAAAAGGTACCAAAAGAATTTTCTCATAGGGCCTCCAGAAGGGATTTGGATGTGCCAACACCTTGATTTCAGGCCAGTGAAACCCATTTCAGGCTTCTAGCCTCTAGAACTGTAAGATAATAAATGAATGTGATTTTAAGCCACCCAGTTCATGGTAATTTATTAGAGAGCCACAATAGGAAATGCATACATCTTCCCCCCAAAGACGTACAAGAATGAAAAAACAATGCCATCGTTTCCTTAATTTTGGAAATAACATTTCCAAAATGTTATTTGTTGGGCATTGTGTTTTAATAAAATGTTATAATCAAAGGTGATTGCTACAGATGGTGTCTCAGACTCTTTAGCATCCTTTTCCTATTTATTCATCTAACTAAATCAGTGCTAGCATATGACTGAATCAATAGTGCTTCAAGCAAAATGGCATAAAGCCATAGAAATTGCTTGGAACAATTTGACAATGAATTAAATTTCAAACATCTTCATGTAAAAAACTGACCTTTAATTGACTATGTACTTGTTTTCCTGTCTGTTTCTCTCACTAGATGGTAAGCTGCTTGAGGTTTGGAGGAAAATGTCTGCTTTGTTCACTGAGGGGTAGCAGAATATGCCATCCCCAAATATGCCACCTTGCCATAAGGATTATTTTGAGCTGAAGGCAATTGAAAAGAAACAGATATAAGAAAAGCTCTCTGTTCTCCCCCATCTGCCTGGAAAATAATGTCTCTCCTCTCTCTACCAGGAAGGACAGAAGTTAACCACCTGAGACAGCTCTTTAACCACCTGAGACAGCTCTAGTCCCTAAACAGCCCAGAGACACTGACAGAAAGACACATGTAACAAACCTTAAAGGCAAACTCTTCCTTTCCCCCAGATATTTGCCTTCATACAATTTGCGACTTAGAAATTTGAAGTTCTTTGCCTTTACCTTATCACTTGTCTAAAAATGTATCATTTGGTTGTTAGGATGCTATCTAAGCCCACGTTCTGGTCACCCCTTTGAGTTACTCATCACTGGGTACTCATGTATATGCCTGATGCATGTGTTCATAAACTTGTTTTTCTCTTGTTAATCTGTCTTTTGTCAGTTTAATTTAAGGCTCTAGCCAGTGAACCTAAGATGGGTAGAGGTGAAAGAACCTTCCCTTCGCTCCTTCACCCTAGTACTTTTGGTATCTAGCACTGAAAGCTTTTTATTGATAAAATGAATGAATTGAACATTTTATTTTACGTAAGTCCAGTGTTTTGTGTTTTTTTTTTTTTGCTTTAAGTCTACTCAACAAACTACTATTTTTTCCTCCTTTTTTTCCCTACTGTATAACATTCACAGAGAAATGGTTCTTCTCTCTCTCTCTCTCTCTCTCACGTGTAGAGGCATGTATGTTCTGATTGACTTTTTTTTTTAAGACAGTTCACTGTACAAATTTTATTTACAGTTTTGTACACTGTCTTAATATGAGTGGGATCGCTTTTCTACTTGAGCCAATTTTTAAAGCAAAATAACCTAAGTAATACAAAGTGTTAAAGTACAGCATAAAGATACAAAAACAGACATACTAATTCTAATTAGGAATGTAATTATGGTACTACATTTTTTATAATACACAATTAAGTTTAGGATATCACACATAGATCAGTGCTTTGAATGAAAAGCATAAATTTGTAGCAAAGCATTGTAGTTACAAAAAAAGATTACCAAAGAATGCACAAAACTACTGTTTATTCTACCTTTAAGTCATATTCCTAGATTCTTCACCACTGTTACATGAGAAAGAAAAACTAAAGCAAAACACACGAAAAACTGAAATTAGAATCACTAATGTTATCAAGTAGGGAAACAAATAAAATGGAGCAGCCATCAGCTAGAGTATGGCACAGATAATGCTATAAAAAGAAACAAAGAAAATTGCCAGAAAACTATGCATCATACTCTTTCAAACCAGTAAAATACGCCCCTTCATATAATGGAGTGTAAACAAAATCATTCTCTTGTAAGGTATAGAAATGCAAGTTCTTTTTTTTTTTTAATATTGTAGATGGGTCAAATGTTTTTGTAATGGTTAATTCTATTAAGCTATTACAGAGTGGGCCAGGAACACATGTATGGATTCTGGGGATGATATGATGTATACTGTAATACTTTGATTGGGATAATGGACACTCTAGCTAAAAAATAAAATATGAATGCAGAAGTACAAGACAAAGGCTAATGAAACTTCCTTATATCTTAGCAACATTTAGACGGAACTCAAATTTAAATGCAGTCCATTCTGCTTTTGAAGAGGCTTTCCTTCAGCTCCCAAATCTTGATTGCTTGAGGCAGTTGCCTATGAGAATACTCAGTGGGTGTCTTCTTAAACAACAAACTTATTTTTAGTGGTGGAGCTGCTCTGAGTAGCTGTGTCTGCATGGGACTGATAACCAATCGCTGTTTTTGGAGGAAGTCCCAACTTTTCCTTGTATATCCTCCCTATATGTGTAACAGTTTCTCTGTTTTCACATTCAGTGGTCCATATTGCTATTTTATCACCTTTCAGTTCAGTTCAGTTCCTTAGTCGGTCGACTCTTTGCAACACCGTGGACTGCAGCACGCCAGGCCTCCCTGTCCATCACCAACTTGCAGAGTTTACTCAAACTCGCGTCCATGTCTTATCACCTTTAGCTCTAACATTAACAACAGCTCCACATCTTCATCAAAAGATTCTCCAATAAGGCACAGCAGTGTCTCTAGTCAAAAAACATCAAGGTCACTTTGTCTCTGCTGTTTGTTCAGTGTAATTAGCCGTTGTCCTCGTTTGTTTTTCTCACCTTCCCACAGAGGCTCAATACTATCCTTAAAAAGTGAGTAGTCACAGCCAGTCAGTAAATTACTAGGTAACTGGATATGGTTGTACAGAGCCCAGAAGTCTTCAACACTATCAAACTTAGAGACCAATAGAAGGTTTGCTTGCCACGTTTTGCTTTTATCATTTTTAAAAAAACAGAGTGCCCATCTGTTCTGTAAAGGGTGTTTGTTTAATACAGTGTTCTGGGTTAGCAACCTCCTGATTAGATTCTGTTTTCTCTTCTTCTGTAGGCGGGGGATTGGGAATAGGGGTGGTTTCCGGTTCTACAGTCGCCATCTTACATAGATCGCACAATCTCTCCTGAAGGCTGTTTGACTATTTTCTGAATACAACTAATGTTTTATCAGGTGTGAGTAATTGTTCAAAGATTACAGCATTGTGGTGAGTTACATAATGCGTTTCTGAAAGTCGCAAGCAGAAAAGATGATTGGTATATATTGTGACAGTAGTCCATATTTCAGTGCCTAGGGGTCACAGCAGAGTTCTCCAAGCCAGGAACCTGCCTCAGGGCCCGCTCGTAATACTCCAGGGCTTCATTCATTTCTCCTTTTACTTTGTGGATGAACCCAAGGATACTCAAGCTTTCTATATCTGATGGATTTCTCCGGAGTTTCTTTGAAGCCAATTTCGTCAAAGAATTGATGCTTTTATCCCTATCTATTGATGGGTTTTCTATTTTTATTGCTTTTAAATAATGGCTAATTGCATCGACTTCAGATTTTTGGTGAAATTCCAGATATCGGCCGTAGTGGAAATGTATGTGTTGCAGCACATCTTTGTCGAGTGCTTTCATGCAGAGCACTTTTTGAAAAGTATCATTAGCTCTTCTGTGGTCACCTGCTTCTGCGTACATTTCTGCCAGGCTTGTATAAGCTAACTCAAATGTGGGCTTTAGTTGCACAGCACGTTCCAAATGATGTATGGCTAATGGTATTATTCTGTTGATGTTTTCTTTATCCTGTCCTCTAGGCTGACAGTTTGTAGCCATCTTTATTTGGATTATTTGTGACTTGTAGCAAAGCCCTGTCTGGTGATGCAGGAAAGCAGAAGAGGGGGTTTCCTTCAAGGCCAATTTTGAGAGCCGAAGAGCTTCATCCAGAACGCCTTTTCTTCGGTAAAACTTGGCAGCATACCGAAAGACATAAGCCTTTGAGGACGCATTGCTCAGTGCTTCTTTGATGTACTTTTCTCCTTCAGCTTCTTGTTCTACATCTTGAAGCTTCAGGCCAAGAAGAGCCTTAATGTATGCATCATTTGGATTTAGCCTGACAGCCTGTTTTAGGGTGTTCAGACAAAATTCCGCACTAATCTGTGCTTTGTTAAAGCCATCCAGGCGATAGACAACGATTGCATACCCAGTGCTGAATTCAGGGTTTTCAGGGTCCTCTTCCAGAGCCTTTTCAAAGCAGACTTTGGCCCGTTCATAATTCTTTCCTCCACATTTCAGCAAGGCCCATCCTTCCTCACAGTCCATCTGAGGACACTCCATTCTATAGCTGGAGGAATTCACAAGTTTCCTGCAAGTGTTCCTCACCTTGTCCAGGTAAATCTGGGCTTTTGCTTGTTGGCCCATATGGTAATGCAGCCAGGCATAGTTGCCCCAGGTAACCAGACTTCTCACTTCTGATTGGTTGGCATGTTCTTGCTGGGTTAAGTCTTCAGCTTTTTGTAAACTCTTCAGGGCTTCTTCATTCTGGCCTCTCAGGTGTTTCACATAGGCCAGTAAGTTGTATATTCCCACATTGTATTTGATGTCCAGGAACGCAATCTCCTCCAAGATCCTGTTTTCTAAATCCGGTACTTCTGTCTCTGCAATGATCAAATCCCATGTAAAGTGACATCTCAACAGTTGCAGCTTATCATTGAGCTCATCCTCATCAGCTTTATAACTATAAAAACAAAAGCAGATTTTCTTTGTTAGGTGACAAACAGCCAATAGAAATAAGCCAAGTAAAACACCTCCTATTTAGAGTCTAGCCTTGAAAAGGGCATGCCTGCTTTGATCTTCCATCGAGTTCCTGTATTTCTAAGATCCATGTGGCCTCTGAATGCAGTTTGCTTGGCTCCATACACTGACTCCAGCATTTTCTAGCCATGAAACTTCTCTGTGCTTCAGAACCTCCTTTGTAAAGCACAGAAGATAAACTTATCACACTGGGTTTGGTGAGAATTAATAAGCCTATCTATGTAAAACACTTAGAGCATGCATGCTGCTGCTGCTGCTGCTAAGTCGCTTCAGTCGTGTCCGACTCTGTGTGACCCCATAGACCGCAGCCCACCAGGTTTCCCCGTCCCTGGGATTCTCCAGGCAAGAACACTGGAGTGGGTTGCCATTTCCTTGTCCAATGCATGAAAGTGAAAAGTCAAAGTGAAGTCGCTGAGTCTTGTCCGACTCTTAGCGACCCCATGGACTGCAGCCTAGCAGGCTCCTCATCCATGGGATTTTCCAGGCAAGAGTACTGGAGTGGGGTGCCATTGCCTTCTCCTAGAGCATGCATATTTCATGCTATATAAGAGTTTTCTGTTTTCCTATTGCTGTATTTAAGGTAGAGACCAGTAAGAAACGCAGAGCCTTAGGAAATATTATTGACATCACGACCTTAGTCTGCAGATTATGTAACAAATTAAGACTATCTAAATGGATCATATTTGACCCCTTTATTTTAGTTGGATTTATTTGTGGGAAATATTTATTTATTTATATATATTCACAGAAATTTGCAAAGATAGAACATAAGGCAGTGTATCTTTCACCCAGTTTCTCCCAAAGATTATATTTTATCCAACAATATACAACGTCAAAACTAGGAAACTGGCAGTGGTACAATATGCACACTGTTCATTTTTCATTCCTACTAGTAACGTATGCTTCCCTGGTGGCTCAAACGGTAAAGAATTCGCTTGCAGTGTGGAGACCCAGGTTCAATCCCTTGATTGGGAAGATCCCCTGAAGAAGGGAATGGCAATCCACTCCGATATTCTTGCCTGGAAAATTCCATGAACAGTGGAGCCTGGCAGGCTACAGTCCATGGGGTCACAAAGAATCAGAAACAACTGAGTAACTAACACACGTACAGAGTAATGTATGAATGATCTAGTTCTTTGTATTCTTACCAGAATTTGATATTTCCACTTTTTTAAAAAAAAATGTTATTAACTCTTTTAATAGATGTAGAGGTAGCTCTTTGTGGTCTTAATTTGCATTTCCCTAATGCCGGCAGGGCGCTCTTAAATGGCGCGCCGGTCGCGGGAAGGTAAGGTGCGATGGCTGTGCTTAGCTGGCCGGGAGCAGCCGGGACGAGATACCCCACGCCCAAGGTAAGAGAAACCCACGTAAGACAGTAGGTCTTGTAAGAGGGCATCAGAGGGCAAATACAATAAAACCGTTCTCACAGAAAACTAGTCAATCTAATCACACAAGGACCACACCCTTGTCTAACTCAATGAAATTAAGCCATGCCCGAGGGGCAACCTGGGATGGGCGGGTCATGGTGGAGAGATCTGACAGGATGTGGTCCGCTGGAGAAGGGAATGGCAAACCACTTCAGTATTCTTGCCTTGAGAACCCCAGGAACAGTATGAAAAGACAAAATGATAGGATACTGAAAGAGAAACTCCCCAGGTCAGTAGAGGCCCAATATGCTACTGGAGATCAGTGGAGAAATAGCTCCAGAAAGAATGAAGGGACGGAGCCAAAACAAAAAGAATACCCAGCTGTGGATGTGTCTGGTGATAGAAGCAAAGTCCGATGCTGTAAAGAGCAATACTGCATAGGAACCTGGAATGTCAGGTCCATGAATCAAGGCAAATTGGAAGTGGTCAAACAAGAGATGGCAAGAGTGAATGTTGACATTCTAGGAATTAGCGAACTAAAATGGACTGGAATGGGTCAATTTAACTCAGATGACCATTATATCTACTACTGTGGGCAGGAATCCCTCAGAAGAAATGGAGTGGCCATCATGGTCAACAAAAGAGTCCAAAATGCAGTACTTGGATGCAATCTCAAAAATGACAGAATGATCTCTGTTCGTTTCCAAGGCAAACCATTCAATGTCACAGTAATCCAAATCTATGCCCCAACCAGTAATGCCGAAGAAGCTGAAGTTGAACGGTTCTATGAAGACCTACAAGACCTTTTAGAACTAACACCCAAAAAAGATGTCCTTTTCATTATAGGGGACTGGAATGCAAAAGTAGGAAGTCAAGAAACACCTGGAGTAACAGGCAAATTTGGCCTTGGAATACGGAATGAAGCAGGGCAAAGACTAACAGAGTTTTGCCAAGAAAATGCACTGGTCATAGCAAATACCCTCTTCCAACAACACAAGAGAAGACTCTATACATGGACATCACCAGATGGTCAACACCGAAATCAGATAGATTATATTCTTTGCAGCCAAAGATGGAGAAGCTCTATCCAATCAGCAAAAACAAGACCAGGAGCTGACTGTGGCTCAGACCATGAACTCCTTATTGCCAAATTCAGACTTAAATTGAAGAAAGTAGGGAAAACTACTAGACCATTCAGGTATGACCTAAATCAAATCCCTTATGATTACACAGTGGAAGTGAGAAATAGATTTAAGGGCCTAGATCTAATAGATAGAGTGCCTGATGAACTATGGAATGAGGTTCGTGACATTGTACAGGAGACAGGGATCAAGACCATCCCCATGGAAAAGAAATGCAAAAAAGCAAAATGGCTGTCTGCGGAGGCCTTACAAATAGCTGTGAAAAGAAGAGAAGCGAAAAGCAAAGGAGAAAAGGAAAGATATAAACATCTAAATGCAGAGTTCCAAAGAATAGCAAGAAGAGATAAGAAAGCCTTCTTCAGTGATCAATGCAAAGAAATAGAGGAAAACAACAGAATGGGAAAGACTAGGGATCTCTTCAAGAAAATCAGAGATACCAAAGGAACATTTCATGCAAAGATGGGCACGATAAAGGACAGAGATGGTGTGGACCTAACAGAAGCAGAAGATATTAAGAAGAGGTGGCAGGAATACACAGAAGAACTGTACAAAAAAGAGTTTCAAGACCCAGATAATCATGATGATGTGATCACTGACCTAGAGCCAGACATCTTGGAATGTGAAGTCAAATGGGCCTTAGAAAGCATCACTAGGAACAAAGCTAGTGGAGGTGATGGAATTCCAGTGGAGCTATTCCAAGTCCTGAAAGATGATGCTGTGAAAGTGCTGCACTCAATATGCCAGCAAATTTGGAAAACTCAGCAGTGGCCACAAGATTGGAAAAGGTCAGTTTTCATCCCAATCCCAAAGAAAGGCAATGCCAAAGAGTGCTCAAACTACCACACAATTGCACTCATCTCACACGCTAGTAAAGTAATGCTCAAAATTCTCCAAGCCAGGCTTCAGCAATATGTGAACCGTGAACTTCCTGATGTTCAAGCTGGTTTTAGAAAAGGCAGAGGAACCAGAGATCAAATTGCCAACATCCGCTGGATCATGGAAAAAGCAAGAGAGTTCCAGAAAAACATCTATTTCTGCTTTATTGACTATGCCAAAGCCTTTGACTGTGTAGATCACAATAAACTATGGAAAATTGTGAAAGAGATGGGAATACCAGACCACCTGATCTGCCTCTTAAGAAATCTGTATGCAGGTCAGGAAGCAACAGTTAGAACTGGTCATGGAACAACAGACTGGTTCCAAATAGGAAAAGGAGTACGTCAAGGCTGCATATTGTCACCATGTTTATTTAACTTCTATGCAGAGTACATCATGAGAAATGCTGGACTGGAAGAAACACAAGTTGGAATCAAGATTGCTGGGAGAAATATCAATAACCTCAGATATGCAGATGACACGACTCTTATGGCAGAAAGTGAAGAGGGGCTAAAAAGCCTCTTGATGAAAGTGGAGAGTGAAAAGGTTGGCTTAAAGCTCAACATTCAGAAAACGAAGATCATGGCATCTGGTCCCATCACTTCATGGGAAATAGATGGGGAAACAGTGGAAACAGTGTCAGACTTTGTTTTTCTGGGCTCCAAAATCACTGCAGATGGTGACTGCAGCCATGAAATTAAAAGACGCTTACTCCTTGGAAGGAAAGTTATGACCAACCTAGATAGCATATTCAAAAGCAGAGACATTACTTTACCAACAAAGGTTCGCCTAGTCAAGGCTATGGTCTTTCCTGTGGTCATGTATGGATGTGAGAGCTGGACTGTGAAGAAAGCTGAGCGCCGAAGAATTGATGCTTTTGAACTGTGGTGTTGGAGAAGACTCTTGAGAGTCCCTTGGACTGCAAGAAGATCCAACAAGTCCATTCTGAAGGAGATCAATCCTGGAATTTCTTTAGAAGGAATGATGCTAAAGCTGAAACTCCAGTATTTTGGCCACTTCATGCGAAGAGTTGACTCATTGGAGAAGACTCTGATGCTGGGAGGGATTGAGGGCAGGAGGAGAAGGGGACGACAGAGGATGAGATGGCTGGATGGCATCACTGACTCGATGGGTATGAGTCTGGGTGACCTCCGGGAGCTGGTGATGGACAGGGAGGCCTGGCGTGCTGCGGTTCATGGGGTCGCAAAGAGTCGGACACGACTGAGCGACTGATCTGATCTGATCTGATCTGAATGCTAGTGATGTTGAACCAGAGAAGGCAATGGCACCCCACTCCAGTACTCTTGCCTGGAGAATCCCAGGGACGGAGGAGCCTGGTGGGCTGCAATCCATGGGGTCGCTAAGAGTCAGACACGACTGAGCAACTTCACTTTCACTTTCACTCTTCATGCATTGGAGAAGGAAATGGCAACCCACTCCAGTGTTCTTGCCTGGAGAATCCCAGGGACGGGGGAGCCTGGTGGTCTGCCATCTATGGGGTCGCACAGAGTCGGACACGACTAAAGTAACTTAGCATAGCATAGCATAGCAAAGTAACTTAGCAGTAGCAGCAGCAATGATATTGAACATCTTTTTGTGTGTTTATTTGCCATCCATATATCCTCTTTGGTGAAATATCTCTTCATATCCTTTTCCTCTTTTCTAATGAGATTGTTTTTTATTGTTGGATTGCAAGAATTCTTTATAGGTTCTAGATATGAGTCATTGATGAAGCATGTGGTTTTCAAATATTTTTGACAACATGTGACTTGTCTTTTTTTCCTTTAATAATGTCTCTTCAAGAGCAAAGCATCTGTCTACAATGCGGGAGACCCAGGTTCAATTCCTGGGTTGGGAAGATCTCCTGGAGAAGGAAATGGCAACCCACTCCAGTATTCTTGCCTGGAAAATCCCATGGACGGTGGAACCTAGTAGACCACAGTCCATGGGGTCACAAAGAGTTGGACGCGACTGAGCAACTTCACTTTCACTTTCACTTGAAGAGCAAAAGTTTTTACTTTAAACAAAATTTTTTTTTGGTCCTGAGAACAGCATGTGGGCTCTTGGTTTCCTGACCAGGGATCAAACCCGTGCCTCCTTCATTGGAAACACAGAATCTTTTTTTTTTTCCTTTGTTAAAAAAAATATTATTTATTTTTAATTGGATGATAATTGCTTTATAATATTGTATTGGTTTCTGCCATACATCAACATGAATCAGCCATGGGTATATATATGTCCCCTCTCCCTTGAGCTTCCCTCCCACCTCCCACCCCACCCCTCTAGGTTGTTATAGAGTATCAGATTTGAGCTCCTTGCATAATACAGCATGTTCCCACTGGCTATCTAGCTTTTTTTTCATCCTTTTTTTTTAAAATTATTTTTGAGACTTCCCTGGTGCTCCAGTGGCCAAGACTCTGAGCTCCCAATGTAGGGGGCCTGGGTTTAATCACTGGTCAGGGAACGAGATCCCACATGTGGTTTGCATACCACAACTAAAGATCTCTTATGATACAACCAAGACCTGGCAACCAAATAAATTAATTAATTAAAAATTATTTTTAACTCAAGGGAAAATTGCTTTACAATATTGGTTTCTGCTGTATGTCAACATAAATCAGCCATAGGTATATATATGTCCCCTCCCTCCTGAATCTTGCATGTCCCACTGCATCCCACCCCTCTAGTTGTCTGGGTCTGAGCTCCCTAGTCATACATTTGCATTTCGTATGCAAATTCAACTATCTGTTTTACATATGGTAATGTATATGTTTCAATGCTACTCTCTCAATTGGAAGTGCAAAGTCTTAACCACTGGACCACCAGGGAAGTCCCCAAAGTGTCTACTTTTGATGAGGTATAATTTATTGATTTTTTTTCCTCTTAATGGATCATGTGTTTGGTATCGTATCTAGGAACTCTTCACCAGGCCCTAAGTCCTGAAGGTTTTCTCCTGTGTTTTCTTCTACAAGTTCGATCATTTTACATTTAAATCTGTGATCCATTTTGAGTTGCTTTTGTGTAATGTATGGAGATTAGATCAGTGGCTCATTTTTCAGCCTGTGGATACCCAGTTGTTCCAGCACCATTTGTTGAAGCCTGTTCATCCTCCATTGAATTGCATTTGCAACTTTGTCAAAAATCAGTTGGCTGTGCTTCTGTGGGATTATTTCTGGGTTCCTTATTCCATTCCACTGATCTCTGTGTTTATTTTTCCACCAATACCAACCATCTTGCTTACTGTATATACACAGTCTGAAAACTCCTCTCTATTCTTTTTTTCAAAATTGTTTTTCTAGTTCCTTGGCATTTCCATATAAATTTTTGATTAATATTTCCTGAGTCTATAAAAGTCTTGCTGGAGTTTGATAGGAAGGTTTTTGTCAATTGTGGAAAATAGACATTTTTACTGTGCTGAATCTTCTAATCCATGAACATGCTGTATCTATTTATGTAGATATTCTTTGATTCCTTTCATTAGCATTTGTAGTTTTAGGCATTCAAGTCCTATGCGTGTTATGTTAGGTTTACACTTAAGTACATGTATGTGTGAGGTGAGTTGGGGAGAGTGGCCTTATTACCTCTTTGCTGCTGCTGCTAAGTCACTTCAGTCGTGTCCGACTCTGTGTGACCCCATAGACAGCAGTCCACCAGGCTCCCCCGTCCCTGGGATTCTCCAGGCAAGAACACTGGAGTGGATTGCCATTTCCTTCTCCAATGCATGAAAGTGAAAAGTGAAAGTGAAGTTGCTCAGTCGTGTCCGACTCTCAGCGACCCCATGGACTGCAGCCTTCTGGGCTCCTCCATCCATGGGATTTTCCAGGCAGGAGTACTGGTGAAAATCCTAAACTCCACTAGCCCTCTCTGTTGCCATCTCAGTGGGGAGGGGGAAGGCACCTCATTACCACTAGGTGGGGCCTGATAGCCACATTGCCTTTATGGTCTTCACTCCCTCACTGCAAAGAGAGGGACCCTTGTTACCACCCAAGTGGGGATGAAAGTCTTTGCATTCCACTTGAGGGCAGGAGGAGAAGGGGACGACAGAGGATGAGATGGCTGGATGGCATCACTGACTCGATGAATGTGAGTCTGAGTGACCTCCGAGAGCTGGTGATGGATAGGGAGGCCTGGCGTGCTGCAGTTCATGGGGTCGCAAAGAGTCGGACACGACTGAGCGACTGATCTGATCTGATCTGATCTGATCTGGCCTTCTCTGACATCATCCATTGGGGGAGGGAGTGGAAGAGTCCAGATGCCTAGCTCATAGCCTGGTAAGAATAGAAGTTTTGGTTACCCACTCAGCCTTTACTAGCAGAGTTGGGAATGGGACCTTAGTTTTGTTTGACTTTTTCTGTGGTATTTGGCTGGAGTAGTGGTTGTTTATAAATTTTTTGTTTTGCTAGACTGTCTCCTTTTTGGGTCCTTTGGCTAGAGAGAGCAGGTTTTTCATAGGACTTTTCTATTCATACCTACCAGCATTTCTAGGTTTCTGGCTTCTCCAGCACTCAGTCTGGGATATATGCAGAAAAGAGGAATATCCGTATACAAAAGATTGAAGTTGGACCTGTTCCTTATACTATTACAAAAAAATGAATTCAAAATGTGTCAAAGATCTAAATGTAACATCTAAAGCTATAAAAATCTAGAAACAAAACAGGGGAAAAGCTCCATAACATTGGATTTAGCAACAGTTTCTTGGATATGCTAAAAACAAAGGTAACAAAAGTAAAAATAAACAAGTCGAGCTTTAGCAAAACTAAAAAGTTTTGTGCATCAAACGGCAGTATCAATAGAATGAAAAGACGTCCCACAGAATGGGAGAAAATGTTTGCAAATCATGTACCTGATAAGGGATTAATATTTAGACTAATAAGCAGCTCCTACAACTTAACAACAGAAAAACAAATAACTGATTAAAAAAATGGGCAAAGGACGTGCATAGACATTTCCCTAAAGAAAATATACAGATGGCCAGTAAGTACATGAAAAGATGTTCAATATCACCAATCATTAATGAAATGTGAATCAAAACCATAATAAAATACCTGTACACATCCATTAGGATGGCTATTTATCAAGAACACAGAAAATACCAAATGTTGTCAAGGATGTGGAGAAATTAGAACCCTTGTGCATTGCTAGGGAGAATGTAAAATGGGGCAGCTGCTGTGGAAAATGATGATTCCTCAAAAAATATAGAATTATCATATACTTCATCAATATACTTCATCATATACTTCATCAATTCCATTTCTGGTAGATACCCAAAATAAAGCAAAGACTTGAATAGATATTTGTATACTTATATTCATAGCAGTATTATTCACAGTAGTCACAAGTAGTCACTGGAGAAACTCAAATGTTCTCCAGTGGATGAATGGATAATCAAAATGTAGTCAGTGCATACAATGAAATATTATTCAGCTTTAAAATAGAAGTACATTCTGACACATGTGTCAGTATGGATGAACCTTGAAGGCATTATGTTAAGTTAAATAAGTCAGTCACAAAAGGCCATGTGTTGTATGCTTCCATATATATGAAATATCCACAGTAGACAAATCTATAGAGACAGAAAGCAGATTAATGGTTACCAGGTCCTGGAGTGAAGGATGAGAGTTGAGTGACTGCTCAGAGTGACGAAATTTTCTTAAACTAGATAGTGGTGATGGTTTCACTACATTGTTGTACTAAATACTGCAAAATTGTATACTTAAAATAGTTAAAGCTGTAGTTTTTCCAGTGGTGATGTATGGATGTGAGAGTTGGACTATAAAGAAAGCTGAGTACCAAAGAATTGATGCTTTTGAACTGTGGTGTTGGAGAAGACTCTTGAGAGTCCCTTGGACTGCAAGGAGATCAAACCAGTCACTTGTAAAGGAAATCAGTCCTGAGTATTCATTGGAAGGACTGATGCTGAAGCTGAAACTCCAATACTTTGGCCACCTGATGTGGAGAACTGACTCATTGGAAAAGACCCTCATGCTGGGAAAGATTGAAGGCAGGAGGAGAAGGGGACGACAGAGGATGAGATGATATGGATGGCATCACCGATTTGATGGCCATGTGTTTGAACAAGCTCCAGGAGTTGCTGATGGACAGGGAAGCCTGGCATGCTCCAGTCCTTGGGGTAGTAAAGAGTCGGACACAACTGAATAACTGAACTCAACTGAACTGAAAATAGTTAAAATGGTAAATTTTATCATACATATATTTTATCACTATAAAAATTCATGTTACTAGCCTGAGTAGAAATTCTGCACATTATATATGTAAATATGCATGCATGCATGCTAAGTTGCTTCAGTTGTGTCTGACTCTTTGCAACCCCATGGACTATAGCCCACCAGGCTCCTCTGTCCGTGGGATTCTCCAGGCAAAAATACTGGAGTGGGTTGCCATACCCTCCTCTACGGGATCTTCCTTTAGAATATAAAAGCTAATTACTATGCCATCTGAAATGATCTCATGAACCTCCGTTGGTACCTTTTAAGAAACATCAGTTTAAAGATTAAAGTATCATTGAATAGAGACTCTGGTTCATGTCTAGCTCTATCACTTATTATCTGTGTAGTCTTAACTTTTTAATTTAAAATTCATTATTGGCAAAAATAAGTATAATATGAGTACTTGCCTCATAAGTTGCTTTTGTAAATGTAATAATGTAAATGTAATAATTTACATAATACTTTGGAAGCCAGGCTGGCACTTGATAAGCATCCAGGACATGATATCTACTTTTCTATTATGATGATGATGATTTTCGTTGCTCTTGTTGTTTTCTTAACAGTGATAATCCACTCTTATTTGTCTGAACCAAAGGAGGGGAGAAGGGTTGACAATAGGTCTGTAATTATGCATTTTCTGAAACTGTTGCCCCTTCAACATTTTGTACATTGGAACACTGAGGGCGAATTTGCAGGCCAATACTAATGTTTTTTTGATCTGATAAGATCCAGGGTTCTTTGAGTCAAGATTCCATTTAGATAATATAGTTTACATTAGGCCCTTTAGCTAAGGAAGATGTGGGAGTTCCCAAGCACAGAACTCTAGCCAAGCCCTGTGGACAGGAGGCTGTCAAGGGTCTGCAGGCCGCCTGGCTTCCCCAGAGGACAGTTAACTTGCTCATCTTAGATCCAGTCAGATTGACAAAGCCTGACGTAGGAACCTGGCAGTGCAGATAGTGAGACCAGTCGCCAGCAGAGAAGGGTCTTGTTCTCTAAGCAGTGAGCATCTCTTCCTCATCCACCACAATATTTCTCTCAAGATAGCTGAGAGATGCCACTGCTGTGGCTCACACAGCTGTGTGCATTCTGCTTTTTCCCTCCTGTCGAGGAGCCAGAAAGCAACATCTGTATCCAAATTAACTGTCCATTCCCCCCTAGGTCAGACAGAAGTGAGATTGGTGGAAAATTGTTTCAGAGACTGGGATTGTTTTCTCCCTTCCACCCTTCCTGTTTCCCTCCCTTTCTTTGGGTTTCAGCAAATTCCTCAGGAAGATGCTAACAAAAAAGGAAAATGAACTGATAAAAACAGTTTATGGGCATGTATGAATGTGCATGTGTGAGCGTGCACTCACGTATACATTCAGTCCGAAACAGTTGGTCAAATAAAAAAACAAGGAAATGGCATCACTGAGACTAAGTCTGTTGATACAGTATGGTTAAAATTTTTTTCCAGAAGCTTTATACAGAAAGGCAGAGAAACAGAGAAATGCTTACCTCATGGTTGCTGTGAATTAGGCAGCAGTTCTGCAATGTTTTGTCTAGCTGGATGGTCTTCTCTGAGGTCTGTTCTGTCCGTCTTACGGATTTTCAGATAAATTTATGCCCCAGGTCAGGGCTATAAGGGAGATGAACTGCAGCTAATGATGTAACTTGTGGGTGTGTTTTTGCAACGATAAGTTGGAAACCGAAAGTAGAAAGTGAAATTAAAGTAGGCACAATTGCAGAAAATGAAACTTAAACAGCTAATGCTTCCTTTGTTCTGTTTTGAAAATGGATTGAGAAAAGGCTGGTGGAAAGCAGCTTTTTTGATGTGCTGATTCCTCTCTTTGGGAATTAGCAAGCTCTGGGAGCAAGCTCCTGCAGATGGTGAAGGACAGGGAAGCCTGGGGGGCTATAGTTGATGGGGTCCCAAAGAGTCAGACATGACTGAGCGACTGAACGACAACAAATTCCTCTCTCACAGTTTGTAAGGCCTTTTAGAAACCCAGGAACTAAGAGATGCCAGTAATGTAGAGTCCACTGAACCTAGAGCCAGGGAGTCCTGTGAAAGTTGGCTCTGTGAACTTGCCAAAGTCATGCCCTCAATCTGTGCCTTTGTTTGCTCATCTGGAAAGAGACATTGTTCTTTATATGGTATAAAATTCTGCAAGTCAGTAAACTGGAGCCTTAACTCAAATTTGTTCCTATTCTCTGAGAGATTGGTCTTACTGATTATTTTGTGCCTTTGCATACCGTTCTTTCTGGAGAATGATCAGTGATTAAAAAAAAGAGTCCTAAAACTCCTTCTTTATTCATGGGAACCCAGAAAATCTGCTAGAATCTTGAGACTTCAAATAAAACATGTTGGGCCTGAATGAAAATATTTCCGTATTTGTAACGCTCTCTATTGTAGCCATCTAAAGTGTTTGTATTCACTAGACATGATTATCATATCTGTGTAAGAGTATTATCCTCTTGGTGCCCATGGCATCCACTTTTGGCCTGCCTCAACCTGGCCCGTGAAATGTGACATAGTCATGGTGCTTGTGGTAAGAGGTCGAGAAGAGTAAGTGCTGATATAATGGGAAAATCCTGAATGAATTTTTGGCCAGTCCAGTACTTAGCAACTACTTGGCACATAAAAGCTTGCAAATAAAAGGTGACTATTGATGATGATGGTAATAATAGTAGTAGTAATAGTAGTGGTATTTTCTGTCATCAAGTTTAAATAGTGCTTTCTTAAAAAAAAAAAACCTATATTCTTTCTTTTAAATAAGAATCAGAAAAGGAGGAACTGTAAGAATGCGTTCCTCTTAGAAACATGTAAATACACTGCCAAATCTAAACTGTTCCTGCTTAATCCCTGCTACCCAGCTCATCTGCCATGTCATCCTGAATTAGTTAGAAAAGTTATACACAAATAAAAATTTCTGAATAAATTGTATTCTAATAAATGTTCAGGCAATAAGCAGACGCCAAAATAAATTAATTAGAGAGACAACCTCTCTGCAGGGGAGTGAGGTGTCTTTGGAATTCTTGTGAAGAAAAACAGTTGGGTGTGTAATTTTCCACTGCACTAAATAGAACGCAGAGAAGCACACAAAACGTTTATCGTGCCATTGCCATGAATTTGGCAGCAGTCCTGGGTCTATGGGACTGTGGCTTGGACAGATTAGATATTTGGAATCTTGCCCAGTGTCTCTGTGGAGTAAATAGATCTTTGAGCAACACAAGACAGAGCAGTAGAGAAGAAAACAGCCCCCAAAAAAGTCTGTGTATGTGTGTGTCCAAGAGTGCACTTACAGCTAGGAAAAGAAAACAAGAACTGGAGAAAATGAGACTTACAGAAATGGAATTTCGGCACTATGCTATAAGTCCATTCCCAGGAGTATAGGATCAGATGGCTCCCTGAGTGACTGGCCAGCTGTGATAAACTACTTCAGCTCTATGAGCCTCAGTTTCCTCAACTGATGCAAAAGTGATTGGGAATAGATTATTGAATTTGAATCGTCATAGCACACAAGAATCATCTAGGGAGGCTTCAGAATAATGCTGCTGCTGCTGCTAAGTCGCTTCAGTCGTGTCCGACTCTGTGCGACCCCATAGACAGAAGCTCACCAGGCTCCCCTGTCCCTGGGATTCTCCAGGCAAGAACACTGGAGTGGGTTGCCATTTCCTTCTCCAATGCATGAAAGTGAAAAGTGAAAGGGAAGTCGCTCAGTCGTGTCCGACTCTTAGCGACCCCATGGACTGGAGCCTACCAGGCTCCTCCGTCCATGGGATTTTCCAGGCAAAAGTACTGGGGTGGGGTGCCATTGCCTTCCCCGAGAATAATGCTAATTCGGCCTTATCTGGGACCAGTTGAAGACATCCCTGGGAATGCCCCCCTCCCCATCTCAGTATTAAAAGGAAATGCCCAGGTGATTTTGATGTACACCTGGGCTAGAACAAGGTCCTGTTCTAGCCTGACTGAGAGATGTGGGACTCAGTCCCGGAGCCTCCTTCCCTTTCTGTGAGGCCCAGGTTCAGTCTCTTCATGACTCTGTGCCTTGTCTCCCCACCTGCACAGTGGGTGATGAAGTCCTCAGTGTCCTCCTGATTCACAGGATGGCATGGAATAAGAATGGAATTCTGAATGTTTTGACCTCACTGGCACCCCACCCCAGTACTTTTGCCTGGAAAATCCCATGGACGGAGGATCCTGGTAGGCTCCAGTCCATGGGGTCGCTAAGAGTCGGACACGACTGAGCGACTTCCCTTTCACTTTTCACTTTCATGCATTGGAGAAGGAAATGGCAACCCACTCCAGTGTTCTTGCCTGGAGAATCCCAGGGATGGGGGAGCCTGGTGAGCTTCTGTCTATGGGGTCGCACAGAGTCGGACACGACTGAAGCGACTTAGCAGTAGCAGTAGAGGGAAACAGGGATGGGAGAGGGCAAAATGGTTAAGGGGGTCAACTCTGTGGTGACAGGTGGTAACTAAACATTTGGTGGTTAGTGCGCTATAGTGTGTACAGAAGTTGAAATATAGTGTTGTACATATAAAACATACATAATGTGATAAACCAACAAAAAGAGTATGTTCCTGGATTTTGAGTTTATTTCTAAATACTTCCCCTCACATCCATGGTGAAGAACTCAGAGACATCAGAAGTCTCTTGTTGTGAATGTTCTGATGATTTTCACATGCTATGCTATGCTAAGTCACTTCAGTCGTGTCTGACTCTGTGCGACCCCATAGACGGCAGCCCACCAGGATCCCCCGTCCCTGGGATTCTTCAGGCAAGAACACTGGAGTGGGTTGCCATTTCCTTCTCCAGTGCATGAAAGTGAAAAGTGAAGTCGCTCAGTCGTGTCTGACTCTCAGCGACCCCATGGACTGCAGCCTACCAGGCTCCGCCATCCATGGGATTCTCCAGGCAAGAGTACTGGAGTGGGGTGCCATTGCCTTCTCCAGATTTTCACATACTAATGGGTTTTCAGGGGTCCACTCAGCCCAACAAGCCTGCAGTTTGGCTTGTTGCAACACAGTCAAGTACCAACTGAACTTGTACCTTTTCCTCCTTTACATTTCAGGCTTGTCTTGAAATAGATTCACAGGGAGTTGTAGGAAGTCTTGAGCCACCAGCCCCTGACTACCACCCCCCACCACCATCACCAATAGCAGCATCTCGTATAACTGTAGTACAGTATCAAAACCAGGAAAATGATATTGGTACTGTGTGTATATTTTAAAGAGAGAGGTACGGTCATGGGTGATGCTCCTGAAAGTTACTTTGGGAAGTCCCAGAAAACTACATGGGGGTCTGTTAGAAGCCTAGCTCAGTATCCCTTATTAAGAGTTAGTCAGTCAGTCATGTCCGACTCTTTGTGACCCCATGGACTGTAGCCCACCAGGCTCCTCTGTTGGTGGAATTCTCCAGGCAAGATACTGGAATGGGTTGTCATTCCCTTCTCCGGGTGATCTTCGCAACCCAGGGATCAAACCCAGGTCTCCCACAGATTCTTTACCATTTGAACTACCCAGAAAGCCTCGTGTATATTTTAAAGATAGAATATATTGTGATTTCATCTTACAAATTCAAATTTACCAGAATTTTACTTAACCTAATTGATCCTATGTTTCTGTTTCTTTTCTCCTCAGTTGACTATCTCATTTCTAAGTGATACCAGTGTACATAAGTTCTATTCCACAATACACTAGGAAGTCTCAGAATAACAAAACAATTCAAAATGACTGCTTATTTGCTGTTCTTTTGTCCACAAGATATATCCTTTTAAAAAGTTGAATTACAATGTGTTAAAAAAAATCACTTGGAATACTTCTCTATGTGGTTTTAGCCTTTATCCCATATATATATATATATATATATATATGTTCATTTTCCTTGTTTTGGTTTACTTTAAATACTTCCTTTTTTTTTTTTTTTTTTACTTTTTTATCCTAACATTTTATTATGAACATCATTAAACATAGAGTTCGGAGAATTTTCTAACAAATGCTCATATACTCACCACCTAGATTCTACAGTTAACATTTTACTATGTTTGCCTTGTCACATATTCAGCTATCAACTTCTGGATCTACCCATCAATTTATCTTATCTTGTTGTTGTTGTTGTGTAAGAAGATAATCAGTATGATTAATTGATAAAACATTTCAGCATATGTGTTGTTTTAACTTAGTCGGACCTTGTTTACAAGGAAAAGATGGTATTCCTGCTCCAGTAGTTTTCTTCGGTCTAAATCTAATACATCTGCTCTGTTTAGTATCCACAAGGTTGAAATGGTGTTGCCAAGGGTGGGGGAGCAGAGGAAGAGGGATGGACTGGGATTGGGGGGTTGGTAGATACAAAATATTACATTCAGAGTGGATAAACAACTAAGTCCTACTGCATAGAATAGGGAACTATGTTAAATATCCTCGGAGAAGGCAATGGCACCCCACTCCAGTACTCTTGCCTGGAAAATCCCATGGACGGAGGAGCCTGGTAGGCTGCAATCCATGGGGTCGATAAGAGTCGGGCACGACTGAGCACCTTCACTTTCACTTTTCACTTTCATGCATTGGAGAAGGAAATGGCAACCCACTCCAGTGTTCTTGCCTGGAGAATCCCAGGGACGGGGGAGCCTGGTGGGCTGCTGTCCATGGGGTCGCACAGAGTCGGACACGACTGACGTGACTTAGCAGCAGCAGCAGCATGTTAAATATCCTATGATAAACCATAATGGAAAAGAATATAAAAAAAGTGTATATATATCTATATGTATAACTGAGTCACTGTGCTGTACAGAAGACATTGGCACAACGTTGTAGATCAACTACAATTAAAAAAAAAAAAAAAAAAAAAGAAATGTGCCTCTGTATATTGTTTTTTTAAATGAAGTATAGTTGATTTACAATTTGTGTTAATTTCAGGTATATAGCAAATTGATTCAATTATATATATTTTTTCATGTAAATAGCTATATTCTTTTAAAAATTCTTTTCCATGATAGTTTATTACAAGATATTGAATTATAGTTCCCTGAGCTGCACAGTAAATTCTTGTTATTTATCGACTGTATGTGGTAGTGTGTGTCTGTTAATCCCATATTCCCAATTTATCCCACCCTCCTGCCCCTTTGGTAACCATAAGTTTGTTTTCTATGTCTGTTAGTGTTTTGGTTTTGTAAATAAGTTCATTTGTACTATTTTGTAGATTCCACATATAAGTGATATCATATAATCAATCATGCCTGTGAAATGTAGATGTTCGGCAATATGGGAAGATGGTACACCAGGAGAGAGTGTGCCATCTCCGTGCTGCTCTCCCCCACACATTGTCCTGTGCATCTTTTCCATTTGGCTTTTCCTGAGCTGCATCCTTTGTAACAAACTGGCAGTAATAAGTAAAATACTGTCCTGGGTTCTGTGAGTGGTTCTAGTGAATTATCAGAACTGAGGAAGGCTTTATGGGAACTCCTGAATGTGTAGCTAAGTCAGACAGAAACAAAAATAATTTTGGGACTGACTACTTGTAAGTGGTGACTAAAGAGGACAATCTAATTGGATTACACCCTAGACTTGTGGGGACTCATGCTAACTCCAGGTAGTTAGCAGTAGAACAGAGTAGAATTGTTGGACAACCAGTTGGTATTCGGAGAATCTGAGAGATGTAGGGTTGATGTCAGATTTGATTGATCTGATGGAAGAAAAGACCTATAACAACTGCAGAAATATTATAACCAAAAAAGGGAACAAATATGACAGGGAGATGCGTATTTGAAGGAAATTAAACCGAAACTTTAAACTCTCTGAGAGGGAAGTTGTGAGTTGCAGCTTTTTCATACTACCTCTCTGTGGGATAAAAGTGGCCTATCAGAACAGTACTGGAACTTAGAATATGCAGCACTGTGGAATGAGGACTGGACCTAGAGCTAGGTGGCCTGTGCAAATAGGCTATTTGGTGACCTACTTGCTCTCATCCTGTGGGCCTCAGTTTCCTATCACTGTAACAAAAGAGGTTATTAGGGGAAATTTCATGATCCTTTAGAGCTTACAATTCCTGAAAATATAACCTGGAACTGTATTTGTAGCCCTGACTCTGAAAGGCCTTGCTTTGGAAACTTCATGTTCTTTGGCCTTTTTTGCCCCCATCAAGAGAATGGACAATACCTTTGTCCTCTTCCTAAAGCACAGAAGAGATGATGCATACAGCAGTGCCTGTGTTCTACAAATATGAACCTGTCTTCATGTGCTTTTTTCTAATTTCCTAGTGTTTCTTATTCAAGAAGAGCTAAAATTTCTTCGTTCATTAGAAAAGTTTCAGTTGCCTAATGACCCACTGATCCTCATCTCTGCTTGAGAAAACTGGCTAAGCCTCAGCCCTTTAACCTGTTGGCTTAACCTGTTGGATAACATACAAGAGTTCCTGCCAGACTCATGAGCCTCTTCTTTTATTAATGATCACACATATGATTCTAAACTCTTTGTCTTCAGTGTCAACTTAAAAGATAATCACAACCTAAAAGTTGAGAGTTATGTTTTATTCGGTAGGAATTTTTAGGATGTCAAGACTGGGAGACAGCATCTGAAGTAACCCTGAGAGTACTACTCAGGGAGGCAGGGGTGGGGAGTCCGGTTATATAGAAGTTTGCAACAAAGGGGCAAGTAGTCTGAACATCAAAAGATTATTGTTAATTAAGGAAAACCAGCTAGATCAGGCTCCCTGGTGACTCGGTAAAGAGTCTCCCTGCAGTGTGCAAGACCCAGGTTTAATACCTGGGTGGGGAAGATCCCCTGGAGAAGGAAATGGCAACCCACTCCAGTATTTTTGCCTGGAGAATTCTATGGTCAGAGGAGCCTGGTGGGTTACAGTCCATGGGGTCACAAAGAGTCAGGCACAACTGAGTGACTATTAACACTTTCACTTTCAGATAGCTCAAGTTATGGAATTTAGTGCTTGTCTGTGTATGGGAAGATGCAGGAGTCTGGACTCACTGAAATTACTCCTTTCATATGCAACTCAGCTATCTGGGGCCAGTTTCCTGTGTTATTGTTGTTTTTTTTTTTTTTTTACAGCCTGAGTTCCTCAGTGCTCACCATAGGGAGTGGCTGCAGCCTGATGGCTGCCGTATTGGGCAGGTATTGTTCTCCTTCCTGATTGTGCCTCGGGCTCATAAATTTACATTTTGAGGGCAGGTATCACTGATGACTGTTACATAACTTGTTTACTGATATGGCAGGAAATACTCCACATCTCATCAAAAACTTAAACATAATTAAAGCACTCATTCTATGCTTTGAAAAAAAAAAAGGCCATTTAATCAAATCAATTAATATTTTCATTTTTAATCATATATGTTTTCTCTGCATTTAAACAGTATGTATATAATCTGTAGTTACTGAATACCTTGACTTTTGGAGAATGATTACAGAAAAATTTCCCAGATCCCCAAATACTGTTCTGTCACAAAATTTATAATGCATGTCAGTGGCCCTCAATCTTTTGGCACCAGAGACCAGTGGAAAAAAAGTTTTCCATGGATGGAGGGGGCAGGATGGTTCAGGCAGTAATGCAAATGATGGTGAGCTACTCACCTTCTGCTGTGGGGCCCAATTCCTAACGTATGTGATGAAAAGGCGAGAGACTTGTTCATGCTGGGGCTTGAGCTGGGAACTAGGCTCATGTTAGTGATGGCATCTTAGTTGTTGTCTGTGCAACTACTGCACATTCATGTAGATTTCTAATGAGCTCTGAGTAGGTCTTGATCATCTGGCTGCCCCTTCCCTGGGGAATTTGAAATTAAGATCTAAGTACTTCAACTCAACTATCTCCTTGGAGATACATGTCTGTGCAGAAAAGAGTTAACAGGCTTGAGACTGTTTTTAGAAAAGCCTACCTGATAGTTGGTTTCTGGGAACAGTATTTTCTGATACGAACAGCTTTCACTGTGCCTAAACTGTACAAACACTATAGTTTATGGCAACTTTGTGCTGTCCTCCTGAGAGTCTGGAATTTGGGTACGTACTGGATAGATGGTGCCTGTGTGGCCAACCTCCTTGAAAAGCCTTGGGTGCTAGGTCTCTAGTGAGCTTTTCTGGTAGACAAGAACTTTACATGTGTTGTCATAATTTGATGCAGCAGGAATTAAGTACATCTTGTGTGATTCCAACTTGGACAAGATTCTTGGAAAATCATACTTGGTTTTCTTCATGTGCCTTTGTCTTGCTGATTTTGCTTTGTATCCTTTTGTTGTTGAAGAGGGTCAGAGTATCCTACCCCAAAATATGTCATTCAAGCATAAAGAGTATTTGGAGCTGAAATCAGTTAAGAAGCAGCAGACTCAAGAAAAGCTCTTTGCCTTCCTATTTCCTGCACCAAGAAAAAGGTTGCAACCTTATTACCAGAGATTAGATGGCACTCAGAGAGTCTATGCAGACAAACCCTGCTAAAGTAACCCTTATCTTCTTCCACTGCGTGTGTGCTCAGTCGTCCATTTGTGGCCAATTCTTGGTGACCCTACAGACTGTAGCCCGCCAGGCTTCTTTGTCCGTGGGATTTCGCAGGCAGGAATACTAGAGCAAGCTGCTGTTTTCTATTTTAGGGTTTCTTCCCAATCTAGGGATTGAACCCCCATCTCTGGTGTCTCCTACATTGGCATGTGGATTCTCTACCACTGCACCACCTGGGAAGCCCTATCTTCCATTAGTTTTCCCCTATATTTACCTGCCCACAGTTGACTGCCCCTAAGAACATAAAACCCTTTTCCTTTGTCTCATTATTTTTTGCAAACTTATTGATCTTCTATTACAGTGTTATTGAAGGGTACCAAAATGTGCCACCCTAAAATATGCTTCTTCGGCATATGGATTACTTTTGAGCTAAAGACAATTGAGAGTCAGTAGGTATAGGAAAAGCTCTTTACCTCCCTCTAATTGCCTAAAATTGCAGCTGACCTCCTATCTGTTGGTAAGAGATAACAGTTACCTGTGGAATCTGAAAATGATAAGTCCAGCCCCAACAGAGTTGGCTTGTGGATTCTCTGGCTTCTTTAGGCCCAGCTGGCTGGAGTGAGGGGAAAAACATGCTGGCAGGGCGATTCCTTAGGCTTTAATTCCCTCTTGCAAGTGGGAGGAAAAAGTGCTGAAACATTCCTAAAGTTGAGTTTGCGTTGACCAAAAGTAGTAAATGTCTGTATTGCTATTTAGGAGGAAGAAAAAGTTAAATCAGTTCCCAGGGGAAAATAAAAAGGGAAAAAAAAACAGTTGAGCCTGGCTGCTGAGTAATGCTCCGATAAGTTCCTCCATAACACTCCCCCTCACCACTTCCCCATTCTGAGTTCCAGCCCAGATCTCCCCAGTCTGGGGTATGGTGCTTATGTTTAGCATGGAGTCAACACCCTTCACCTAGGGAGGAAAGACTTTTTCTTCTTCTACCTAGGGTCAAAACTAGAAAAAGCAGGTGTCTCCCCAACATCCAGGTCTGTGAGGTGTTAGTTTTTCTAGTTCACCCTCTGCGTGGACCCAGGTTTAACGTAGGCTGTATGATGTAACCTCCCATGTGTGGGTCCCAGGCTTTGTCATTTCCTTGGTAACGGTCTGTTTAATGGTTTCAACCACAACAAGAGATGTATATCACCAGAGCTAGTGAGTTCTTATTCATGTGCGTTCTCTTTCTTGTTATTTCTGGACTTCCTGGAATTCTCTAGTCTCTTCCCAGAGCAGCTAGGCATTTATAAAGGTACGTTTTGCATACTACAATGGCACCCCACTCCAGTACTCTTGCCTGGAAAATCCCATGGACGGAGGAGCCTGATAGTCTGCAGTCCATGGGGTCGCTAGGAGTTGGACACGACTGAGCGACTTCACTTTCACTTTTCACTTTCATGCATTGGAGAAGGAAATGGCAACCCACTCCAGTATTCTTGCCTGGAGAATCCCAGGGACGGGGGAGCCTGGTGGGCCTCTGTCTCTGGGGTCGCACAGAGTCGGACACGACTGAAGTGACTTAGCAGCAGCAGCAGCAGCAGATCTTTTTATTGTATTATATAGGCTTTATTCTTTGTATATCTGGTCTACCTTAATACTTGTAAAGAAACCATTTAATCTTTATGAAACACTGGGAGAGATAATTATTATTTTCAGGTTTTATTTTGGGATATTTTAGAATCACAGAAGTCAAAATACTTTTTCCCAGCACTGCAGATTGGAGATGAGACTCAAATAGGTCTAGAGCCAACACCAGGGCACTTTCCAAAATCTTAATGAAATTCCTTGAATGATACTTGAGTGATTGCACCACAGAGCAACTGGGAGGACCTAGGGGTCAGGCCCTGCTCTCCAATCTGACCCCTTTGTTAATGGCAAGTTCCCTACCTATTCCCTGACTGATCTCATCTCTCCTCATTGCACTGTTGGAGCTGATTATCACAGTCCCCAACTTCACATCTTTCATTTCTTCTCCTGTGTCTTTTGATGATTTTTTCAGGTCAGTACACTTTCCAGGGCAAAATATTTTCTGCTGCTGACCTGCCCTTAAGCCAATCACAGGGAAGCAAAGTCTATCAGTGCGTTTTCTTATGATGAGATTGTAAAGGCATCATCCAGTGGTCGAATTCCTAACTGCTCCTGGATGTTAGGAATTAGCTCCAGCTAATAGCTGGTTTCAGTGTCCTCCCCACCCCGTGAAAGATTGTGGCTGAGAGCGTGAATGACCCCACGATTTGTGGCCTCCGGAGTAGAGGAATTTGATCTGGGGCCAGAAACGAGCCTTGATCACTTGGAGCTTTTTGTGTAGCAGAGTTTTATTAAAGTATAAGAAGAGATAGAGAAAGCTTTTGACATAGACATCAGAAGGGGCAGAAAGAGTACCCCCTTGCTAGTTTTTAGCAAGGTGTTTTATACCTGTTAGCAAGCGGCTAATCAGATAAAAGAAACACCTCAAGACTGAGGGGCACCAGGCTCCTCTCCCACAACATGCATTCTGAGATAGAATGGCACAAGGGAAGTCATCTCAGGCCATAACACAATTGACATGAATCCTGAAGAAGGGCAGATTTCCAAGCAAATGCATAGTTTCATTAACATAGTTGAAGAAAAACATTTCCATGAGTAAGATGTACTGGTTTGCTGAGCCGTTATCAGTTTAAGGTTTGAGAAGATGGGATGCTGGGTCCAGAATATATACAGAATACAGGAGTCATTAGGAAAGCAAGTTTGCTTGCTTTTACCCAGGAATTGTATTTCTGACATACTGTCTTCTTTTGGACAACTGTCAGGACCAGGTTAGTCAATGATTGAGAGCCAGGAACAATTTTAGGGACCCAGGTAGTGATGCTGTAAAAATTCTGAAACTGAATCAAGTAAAGAGATCCTCAGGGTCAGGGAGTAGATCTGAGTGTCCCTTCACTGGCAGATGGCTACCTTTGAGTTCCTTTTCTTGACTTGTTAGATGCTTGATTTGGAATGACAAGAAAAGGGGTGGTGGGAGGCAGCCATGCCTGCTGTTAATATAGAAATATACTTCAGTTAAACTGTCCCTTTTCCAGAAAATGTCATGAATATCCTCTTTTGCAGAGAGGAAGGTGTTTGGAATTGGTGCAGTTGCATTCAGAAAGCCAGGGAAGAGAGGAGGAAAACATCAAGACATTCTTCATCAGTCATGCTGGAGTTTGACACCAGAGACCATTCTCTCACCCCAGTGATCTCTCTTGTCTTTATAGAAACACATTCTAAAGTCAAATTCATGGAGACTTGGGAGTCTTGAAGTCTGCATATTAAGCATTTGCGTATGGTAATGGTATTGCTGTGGTGATATTGAGGATATCAGTTCTCTAATGTTTAGAGAAAAATACATCTTTTAAAAAATTAATAGTAGTATAAACTCTCAAGCCTTTTATATCACATCTTCAGAAAAGAGGCAATTTGCAAGGCCATCGCCCGCTGTTCCTCCTTTATTTAATCGTTTTTTGCCAGTTCTGTTCCTGTGTGGCCTCAGTTAGGTTACTAAACCTTTTTGAGCCTCATAACTTCCCTACTGGTTTTAGATGCTGGCAATGAGCTTAGGGGGCTTCCCTGGGGGCTCAGTGGTAAAGAACCCTCCTGCCAGTGTAGGAGATGCAGGTTCAATTCCTGGGTCGGGAAGATCCCCTGGAGAAGGTAATGGCAACCCACTCCAGTATTCTTACCTGGGAAATCCCATGGACAGAGGAGCCTGGCCGGCTACAGTCCATAGGGTTGCAAAGAGTCAGACATAACTGAACCAACTGAGCATGCACACATGTTCCTTCATTCATCAAAATTTTTTAAGAGCCTAATTCATTCCAGGCATTATTTTGGGGGATGCGCACACAGTTGTGAGCAAAGGATGTGGAGTCCCTGCCTACTTGGTGTGACACACTTAAGGGGAGAGGTCCGTGATTGCCTTTGTGGAGATTTACCCCACTCCTCCACCTGTCTTTTTGTGGACAATCTTAGAAGCTCCCGGGACATGCTACGTGATAGCAAGTCAAACCTGCCATACAGATATTTGTGACAGTCAGGGTGGAGGTAAAATGGAGTTGATCTGAAAGTCCCTACTGGGTACTAACTTGGTAACACTGAGTATGGCCCCAGGTAGTAAGGAGGAGCAGATGACAATGAACACCGGCAGTTCATGTGACTCCTTCTGCATCTCCAGAGGCAAAGATCTGTGAGATCAGAGTCACACACCAGGAAATGTGGGTTGGGGATGTGTTCTTGGACAAAGGTAGATTGTCGCTGTGCGGGCATCTTTTCAATAACATTGTCTAGGTGAAAAATCACAGCCCAGTTTGTAGGTCAGGACCAGTCAGCTGCGTTTTCTGGGAAGCCTCAGCACCATCTGGAAGGTGAACGAGACTCCTTCCGAGTGCAGAGAGACTGCTTTGGGCAGTGTTCATGATCCTTCTGTGAGTCAGCTACCTATATAGTCTGAGGATGGGACTAGGTACCCCTGCTGGAGTAGCCATGCAGAAAGCCTCCAATTGCCCCTCAGTATCCAAACTCTTTGTGTCCTTGAGTATATGTGTTGGCATAAAGATAGTTAATTCTTCACCTACCCCAGAGCTCTAGCTGTCTTTCAGGGCAAGAAATAGCCAGTCCCTGCCTTCATCCCAAATCAGCCTTCTGCTTCAATCAGGCTTTCAGTGTTAGTCTCCATGGTCATATCCCTCATAGGGGCCCAGTGTCCCCTCTGGAACTGGTCACACGAGACAGTGCTGCTCAAGGTCAAGGGTGGCCTGGAGTCAAGGATTCACTGCTGGACACCTAATGGCTCCCCAGCCTTGCTGGAGCCAGCAGATAACTCAGGGGTGGGGGGCACCCTCGCCGAAGTCTGCTGCTCCTACAGCCAGTGTAGTTGACTAGCTTTTCAGGATTCCTCTGCTGCATGACAAAGATTCAACTTTCTGGCTTTCTACTCACAGTCCAAGTGGAAATGCCAGTTATTCTGTCTTCTCTGGGATCTGGTATATTAATTTAACAATTTTCCTCTGCACACAGTTGATCAGAGGATATCACTGGAAAAGTTTATGAGCACCAGCCTTTTAGTGGGTTGAGCGGAGATTGATAGGGCTCTTGGTCCATCACTTGGTTGCACAAAACAACAACCCTTGTGGATTTCCCAGCTGAGAGGAGAATACTTGAATGTTTTTATTCACCCTGGAGGTTAAATATCTTTGGCCAGCCTAGTCTTGGTACCCTTTACACTCTGGTGCATCTTGGTCAACAGCAGCAGATGCTAACTGGGCACTGGGCTCAGCGGAAGCCCCTGGGCTGGAATGAGAGTCAGAGTTTCCAGAGCCACAGACGGACTGGCTACAGGGTGAGGGTATTAGTGCCAAGGAGAAGCTAAAATGGGTGTGTTGAGAACAGCCTAGTATGCCTGTGGCAATTACTTAGCATCCATTGCAAGAGAAAGTTTGCAAATTGATGTCACTCTTAGTCACACACACACACACACCCCATGGGATTAAATCTATCCCCAAAGTTTATTATAGTGTTACTATCAAGAATATGGGTTTCTTAGATGACTCAGTGGTAAAGAATCTGCCTGCAATGCAGGAGACATGGGTTCTATCCCTGGGTTGGAAAGATTCCCCTGGAGGAGGAAATGGCAACCCACTCCAGTACTCTTGCCTGGGAAATCCCATGAACAGAGGAGCCTGGTGGGGCTGCAGTCCATGGGCTCACAAAAGAGTTGGACATAGCAACTAAACAACAGCAACAAATCAAGAATATATATTTATTGTACTATCACTAACAAAAATAATATATAGCTGAAGCCAAAAGCAAGACATAAGGAACATTCCAGGGTTGGTCAAAACTAGTCTTCCAGGGGGCCCAGAAGCCTGGATAATAATGGGATGAAGGACATGAGATTCTGTTGATAGTTGCCAGTTATGACCCTGGCAAGAGGGGCAGACACAGGGCTGTCTGGAGAATGGAATGCCTCATGCAGGCCTAAAGCACTGTTTCTGCTGGCAGTTTAAGACCTGCAGACCAGAGAACTATGTGTAGCTGGTATGGACAGGGAAGACAGTCGCGAGCAAGCCTCTAGAAACATGCCTTAAAGCAATAAGCAGGACCGTCTTATCTTGCTCAGTAAGCTCAGATTGGGGCTCTGCTTTCCCACCCTTCTCCCTTACAATGCCAGTCTTCCCACTCCCTGACTCTGTGTTCCTTTTCTTCCTCTCTGTCTCAGCTCAGGGGTCCGGAAGCTCTCTGAGTATAGAGCTGTCTGCATCCTGCTCCATTTCCTCACTGCCTTCTTCACTCTCAGTTGCTGGCAGGAAAATGCTACCTATGCCCGAAGGGCTGTTCCTTAGGAGGTGATCCAGTGCCTTCTCATAGCATTCAGCTGCCTGCAGCAGCTCTCCATTCATCTTGTGAATTAAGCCTTGGAGAGACCAAGAATATGCTACATTCTGTGGTAGCTGGTTTTTAGCTACATTCTGTAGCTGGAATTTCATCTTTTCTTTCTCAGTTGATTTTGTGCTTATGGATAAACCGTCTAAAGAACATTGGACTGCAGTGTGTTCAGGTGTCTCACGATCCTCCTGAGGATTGCAGTCATGCTGATGGAGCTCTTGTCCCTTGGTGCTGGGGAGCTCCTTACTGAAAGCTGTCTGATAACATTCTTCGTTTTCCAGAAACTCATCAGAATACGCATGCAGAGGATTTAGTCCCTTCTCAATAGCTTTACTCACATAGTTTCTAGCACATTCCCTTAGTTCTTCAATCTTCTCTCCTTTCCCACTAGCTTCAGATTCTCCTGTATGTTGAATTTCTTTGACTTTTGCCCTATAGCAGCATGCTATCTGGTGGTAGACGTAGGCATTGTTTGGTATAGATTCCAGTGCCCTTAGCAACAGTTCAATTGCTTTGTCTAGATCACCTTTTCCTTGGTAAAATTTGGCTGCACTGCGAAGGACATCTGTTTGACAAGAAGCTTTTTCCAGAGCCTCTACAACCAGCTGTTCCGCTTCAGCTTGTTCATTGGTCTTCTGCAGCGTCAGGGCCAGGAGAACTTTGATGTACTGATTGTCAGGACTCAGCTCAACGGCCTGCTTCAGAATTTCCACAGAAGACTGCTGCTCTGGCCTGTCATCCAAGTAGAACATCGCGATGGCCAGTCCCGAGGAGAATTCTGGGTTGTTGGGTTTCTCTTCAAGAGCCTTCTGAAAATATACCTTTGCCCTTTCAATTTTTTTCCCACCACACTTTAGCAGTGTCCACCCTTCCTCACAGTCCAGCTCAGGACGTTCAATACTGTAAGGATTTGAGAACTTCTGGCAGACTTGTTTCACCTTGTCAACATAAAGCTGAGCATCTGCGAATCTTCCCAGGTGATAGTAGACCCAGGCGTAGTTTCCCCAGGTGACCAGGCTTCTGACCTCTGCCTGGTCAGCATGCTCCTGCTGGATCCACTCTTCGGCTTGCTGCAAGCATTCCAGGGCTGCTTCGTTTTGACCCTTTAAGTGTTTTATGTAGGCCAACAAGTTGTACTTTGTAGCTTTGAACTCAGAGTTTAAAAATTCAGTCTGGTTACACACTCTGTCTTCGAGGTCATGAGAAACTCTTTCTTTCTTAAATAAGTTCCACGTGAAATGGCATCTCAGCTGTGGAAGGATTTGCTCCAGAGAATTCTTGTTGTCCTCACTGTGGAGAAAGTAAACATAGTCACTGTAGTGTGCACCTGCCCAGCGTGGTACCCTGTGATGCAAGTACGGGTTATTTTGTGTGTCAACCTGACTGCGCCCTGAGGTGTCCAGCCTATCCAGTTAAATGTTAGTTCTGGTCGTGTCTGCCAGGATATTCCCAGAAGAGAAGAGCATTTGAATCAGTTGGCTGAGTAAAGCAGATTGCCCTCCCCAGTGTGGCTGGACATCGTCCAGTCTGTTGGAGGCCTGAGTAGAACAAAAAGGCACAGAAAGAGTCACTTTGGTCTCTCTGCTGTCTGCACGAGCTGGGACTTTGGTCTTTTCCTCCCTTCTGACTATGACTTATACCGTCAGCCCTCCAGTTTTCAGGTCTTTGGACTCAAGCCTGGATTTATGCCACTGGCTCCCCTGGGTCTGCAACTCACAGACCGGATCATGGGTTGTCTCAGCCTTCATAATCACTTGAGCCAGTTCCTTAGAGTAAATCTCTCTCTCTGTTGCCCTCATGTTGTCTCTATAATTATGTGTGTGTGTGTATGTATGTTAACCAGCATTAGCTGAGAATCTTTATTTGAACAAATAAGTAGAGTATAAAAAATTTGTCCTGAAAAGTTTTTTTTTTTTTTTTTTAAGCTTGTAAAATAAATATGTTTAAAAATTATTGGGCTTCCCTGGTGGCTCAGTGCATTGGCTCTTAATGCAGGAGACACGGGTTCTATCCTTCATCCGGGAAGATCCCACATGCCATGAAGCCCCTGCACCACAACTACTGAGCCTGTGCTGTAGACCCTAGGAGCCACAACTGCTAAAGCCCACATGCCCTAGAGCCCATGCTCCTCCACAAGAGCAGCCAGCACTCTGAGAAGCCCGAGCACCACAACTAGAAAGTAGCCCCCACTCACAGCAACTAGAGAAAAGCCTCCACAGCAACAAAGATCAGCACAGCCATAAATAAATAAAATTAAAAAAAAAATTATTGTAGCAGTCATACAAAAACAGGTTAAAATTCTCAATGAGGGTAAACCAAAATGTGTCCATTATATAAAACTTCTTCCCTTACAAGGAACAGGGATAAAGCTGAAGATCCATTTTGGTTTCACTGCTGAAAAACATACAGAATAACATAGAAAGACCAGTTTTGAGCTCAAAATTCACTAAAGTCTTCTTCTCCTTAGCTTTTACATCCTTAGTGTAGGATGGATTCCTGGGATGGAGAATTCTTGGTTGCCCACCTACCAGCTTAGCCTTGCACTGCCGTCATCAGCTCTCCTCAGAGCTCAGGTGGGAAGGTACCAGGAATGGGCTTACACATTTGACCTCAACTGGTTTCCCTATGTTATTCTGTATGTTTTTCAGCAGGGAAACCAGAATAGACCTTCAGCTTTATCCCTGGCTGAATGGATTCCCACCACTGCAGTGCTCAAAGTAGTTTACTTCTCGGCCAGCAAACACATGGGAGAGCCTGGAGCAACAGCATTTAGCAAATGCCTTTTGCCTACGTCCAGCCTTCATGAGCTGGGGCTGACAGCAACCTGCAGTGTGTGTGTGTGTGTGTGTGTGTGTATAGCTCTCACTAATACATACCTCTAAGTTTTCCAAGGCAGCGGAGACAGTACTTTCTCTTGCTTCCTAGATGTACCTTTCTACATCTATGGTCTATGCAGGAAACCAACAAAGCCCATCCCTTCTATCGTGTGAGCAGCTATGCAGGAAGTAAGGTTAAGGTCGATAAGAGGAGAGCGCCACAGTTGGAGGAACTGAGGTCTCTCTTGCCTGTTTCAGTTATGAAGTCAGGTTTATTTAGCCATCCAGTGACCCTTCACAAGGCTACCTCTTTGTGTCACTTTGCTAGTGTTTAGGGATGCTGAGAAAAATAAAGGTAATCTCTGACCCTCAGAGCTTACAGTCTGGTTAGGAACCACGTAAAGAAAGAAACGAAAGCCCAGGGATGTTTGCCACTGTGTTACATGATTTTGTTCTTTTCCACACCTCCCTACAGTGACACAAAGACCCATGAAGGCCTGGTTTCAGTTTGACTGAAGCAGTCACTCTAAATAGGCCAGATCCCCAGAGAGGATAAATTTGTTTTGAAAAATGACAAACAAAATGGACATATTTGTGTTTTGTAATTGGAAGATACCAAGGGGAATCACTTGCCTTAATTAGTTAAATAAATTACCTCAATTCTCAAAATGTGTTCTCATGTCTATATTTTCCTGGAGCTCGGGGTATAGTTTATGGATTTTGTACTCTTTCTTTTTTTCTCAGTAGATTCTTGGCACCATAAAATTGGAAAGAACCTCCAGAATCATTAAACCCACCATTGTCACAATTTTGGATTTCACGGACTAGCATAGTTTCAGAAAATTGTTATGAAACAAACAGGGCTGCCAACTTTTTGGCAACATTGACATGGGAAGAAAAATTATCAAAAGGAACCAACCATCTGTGTTTGCTAAAATTTTATTTAAATAGGAGAAAAAGAAAGAAAGGAAGCACTTTTATTATCACCGAAGAAGTGAGACTATAACCTCCGAATAAAGGAAAGCTCTTTAAATTGTCAAACACATTTTTCTGTAAGAAGAGCCACTGACTGTATTTGGCAGTTTACGTGGCCCAGCACTGGCCCTTGCAGTGAAAGTTGCTCAGTTGTGTCTGACTCTTTGTGACCCCATGGACTTATACAGTCATGGAATTCTCCAGGCCAGAATACTGCAGTGGGTAGCCTTTCCCTTCTTCAGGGGATCTTCCCAACCCAGGAACTGAACTGGGGTCTCCTGCATTTCAGGCAGATTGTTTACCAGCTGAGCTACCAGAGAAGCCCAATGTGGGAGACCTGGGTTCAAACCCTGGGTTGGGAAGATCCCCTGGAGAAGTAAAAGGCTATCCACTCCAGTATTCTGGCCTGGAGAATTGCAAGGACTGTATAGTTCATGGGGTTGCAAAGAGTCCGACACGACTGAGTGACCTTCACTTTCACTTTTTGGCAGTGGCCCACACACCACTGCTGCCAGTGCCCTGATCAACTTCCTGTCTCTTTCCCGCAACGTTCATCTAAGCCATTTGTGATGCAGTGTGACTGCATGTGGAATGCTTTACAGTGAGAGATGCAGAGGCAAGGGAATCAACAATGGCACCCCACTCCAGTACTCTTGCCTGGCAAATCCCATGGACGGAGGAGCCTGGTGGGCTGCAGTCCACGGGGTCGCTAAGAGTTGGACACGACTGAGCGACTTCACTTTCATGCCTTGGAGAAGGAAATGGCAACCCACTCCAGTGTTCTTTCCTGGAGAATCCCAGGGACAGGGGAGCCTGGTGGGCTGCTGTCTATGGGGTCACACAGAGTCGGACACGACTGAAGTGACTTAGCAGTAGCAGCAAGGCAAGAGAGGAATGTTGTCTATGCAGATATCCCATTATGTGTGTGCCTCTTTTCTTGGTAGTCCTTTTCACTCTCTTGGTCCCTTGCTAGAGCACCACAGTACTAAAATCTTCCCTCTCCATTTAGGCTTTTTCAATTTGGCTTCTGGTGGGGATTCTAGCTGCCCTGTATGAAGGACAGGAGGTCAAAACTCAGGTTAGCAGTGTTGATCAAGTGTAGCAGTATTAGAACATAAATACTAGATGATATAAGTTATAATCACTGGACAAATCTGTCTATAGCTATTATGCAACTAAAGCATTATAAAGGCATTTCAGTGTTTCAACACATGGTAACTTTGCTAACTGCCCAATTAGGAAGTTTCGAGAAAAAAAAAAGCATGAGTTTCAGATCAATAAAATGTGTCTGCAGATTTGTAGGTGTTATCTAGGTGCCTGAGAACAACAGCTAAATACTCTAAGGATTAATAGAGAATATACATCCAACTTCTCAGTCTGCAGAAAGACAGGTGACCTTGGATGTTTTCATTTCAGCAGAACCAGAAATCACCTTGCCAGTCTAATAACACTTCCCCCCCACCAAGGGTAGTAGTGGGGGTACATTGTCGGGGCAGACAGCAGGCTTTGATGTATCAGTGAACCAGAGGGATCTTTGCACATCAAATTTAAAAGCACTTATTGATATTCTTCTTCTAAGATGAAACATATTCCAATCTTCTCATAAACTTCAGAAGATCTCAATTGCTCAAGAAAGTAGGGCAAGCAGAAAAGCTCACTCAACATTCCTAAACCTGTGAGAGAGCCTGGAGTATGGAACTCCTGGGGACATTCCATCCATACCACCAGTTCACCAATGCTAAAGCTGGCCATGTTAAGAAATGTGTGGTAACACTGAACAGTTTATTCAGGAGGATAGCCAGCTATGTATGTGGCTTCATGATTACAAAACCTATTGAATGTTAGAAATCAGGTCTGTTGATTTTCCCTAAGCCTTCCACCCTAGGTTTCCAGTTTGCTTAGATATTTGATACCTGATCTCCCCTGGAAGTATGATTTAGAACAGAGTATACTGGGTTGGGAGTCCTGAGATCTGGATAAGAAGAAACATGAAACCCAGAACCAGTATCCAGGGGTTAGCGTTAAAATACTGTTGCCTCAGTGGGTGAATCATTTGTGAATCTAGTGATTAAAAGGAAAAGGTTTTAAAAAATAACTATAACTACAGTAATTTGTTAATGTACACACTAGGTAAAAATATACAAATTGTGCCAACAAAAATATAAACTATGGGAGGAGGAGAGAGTTAAAAAGGTAGAGTTTTAGTATGTGTTTGAACTTGTTATCAGCTTAAAATAGACTATTATAAGATGTTTTGTAAAATGCCTCACGGTAACCACAAAGCAAAAATTTATGATAAATATACAAAAGAAATAGGGGGAAATGAGACGTTTGTGAAAGAATACAAACTTTCAGTTATAAGATGAATATGGTTGGAGGAGCTAATGTGAAACATGGCGAGCCCACTTGATAACACTGTTGTATAACTGAAATCTGCTAAGAGAGTAGAATTTAAATGGTCTCACCCCCCCAAAAAAATATATGAGGTGATGGATATGTTAAGTAACTAGACGGGGGAATCCTTTCACAATGTATACATATATCAAATCACCACAGTGTGCACTTTCAATATCTTACAGTTTTATATATCAATTATAAACATTTTAAAGAAGAATTATCTTAGACATTCTGGTCATTTCTATATAGTTTAGGTACATGAAATACTCAGTTGCCCCCAAAACCTTCTGTATTTTTATTACCTATTAACTGTATGTTAGTTGATATGTTTACACGTGTCATATGTAATTGATGTTTATGAAAAGATGTTAACATATTTGAGTAGATCAAAATAAAATATTTGAAGATAATTCTGATTTAATAAAAAAAATACTGTTGTCTTTTCAAAAACCAATACTCCATTTGCCAAAGTATCCTCAGTTACTAATTTAGCTCATGTATTTTTGCAAGTTGCTTTATATACTTTCTCTCTCTCTCTCTCTCTCTCTCTCTCTATATATATATATATATATATATACACACACAGAGAGACATATATATATATATAGTTGTTGTTGTTTTTTTAGTCACTAAGTCACGTCTCTGAGACACTTACTCCCTGTCTAGCAGGTCAGTAAGAAGAATGTTCAGAGAGACATATTCCCCAGTCCTGAAAGGGCAGATTTCAAGGCAAAAACAGTCTCGTCATGAAGTTTTGTAGCACTGAACTAATCCTTAGCACATTTGCCACGAAGGAAATGCTTTAAAAATGACTAGGATAGCTACAACAAAACACACAAACCTCTGATTTAGTCCTTTCAAATATAAGAAACCAAAGAAGAACAGGACCCCCCTAGCAACTTTCCTCCAGGCCCCAGCTCCCACGGACCAGATTTTACTGCTAAAGGGATCTGAGCACGCCTTCCTAGGCTGTCTTAACAGCCTCCATTCCTTCCAGCCACTGGCTGCTAGCTCTGCTGGGAGGAAGTTCTTAGTGCCTGACTCTGTACAAGCTGCTGCTAAGTCACTTCAGTCCTGTCCGACTCTGTGCGACCACATGGACTGCAGCCTACCAGGCTTCTCTGTCCATGAGATTCTCCAGGCAAGAACACTGGAGTGGGTTGCCATTTCCTTCTCCAATGCATGAAAGTGGAAAGTGAAAGTGAAGTCGCTCAGTCGTGTCTGACTCAGCGACCCCATGGACTGCAGCCTACCAGGCTCCTCCATCCATGGGTTTTCCAGGCAGGAGTACTGGAGTGGGGTGCCATTGCCTTCTCCCACTCTGTACAAGACGAGCCACAGAAATAAAAGTGCGTGAGTCATAACAGATTTACGATCGAATGAGTGCAATGCATCTGTAATCTATTAGCAAACACTGGATCAGCATACTTTAGGACATCGCAATCAAGAACACAATTTGGACGAGATTCTCAACTTCCTATCAGAGAAGCAGAGAATATTTACCTCATGATGGCTGTTTGCCTGCCATTCTGAAAAGCTGGGATTCAGGCAGATTTTATTTTCTGCTTGTGGATCACAAGCAAATGCAGAGGAGGTTCCCACTCAGGATGCTAGCTGCTAGGTCTGTGCTTTTATAAAACAGAAAAGGAAAAAACTGGGGCAGTGCTAGTGAGATTCCTGCTGAGGAGACACTGAAACTGAATATGCAGAGCTGAACTCATTTCCCTGCTGGGAGTACCCTTCTACACAGCTTCTGTAACTGCTTGTGAGTTTGAAAGAAGGCATTGTGGATGCTGTGCATATTCCAGGCTCTCTTCCCAGAGACTCAGATGCAGCCTGGAGGTGGACCTGGGCTCAGCAGTCTGCATTTTAACAGGCATCCTGGAAATTTTGTTGTAGGGGTCCCTGTATCACATTTTGAGGAGCACAGCCCTGGAGCTCCTTTATTTTGTTTTGGTTTGGTGTTTTTGGCTGTGTGGCCTGTGGGATCTTAGTTGCTTGACCAGGGGATCACACCCATGCTCCTTGCAGTGGAGGCGTGGAGTCTTACCCACTGGACCACCAGGGAAGTCCCTGGAGGTATTTTGAAAAGTTTTCCATTTACTTATGAGAGATCATGTAATGTATCAGTGAGTCAGACAATCTGGAAGAGAGGAAAATAACCCCAGAAATCCCGGATTTCAGTCTTCTCTTTGACCAGCCTCTGGGAAAGTTCTTGAATCACATCACTTAGCCTCATTTCCTCAGCTCCCATCCCTTCCCAGCTACCAGCTGCTGGCTCTGTTGGGAGGACATCTTCAGCACCTGACTCTGTAGATCAGAAAGAGCCACAGAAATGAAAATGCATGAACTGGTAAGATAGATTTACGATCAAATTATGAAATACATATCTAATCTATTAGCAAACACCAAATCAGCAAAATTATAATTTATTCCAGGCCAGTTTAGAAGATACCTTCTACATTACCTTTTTTCTTCTTAACAACCAAATGATAGGAGACCGTGCCCTAGGGAGGTCCACTTTTACCCTTATCTAAGGCATGGTTCTGAGCACTCTAAGGAATAGTCCTCCCTCTCCAACTAGGGACCCCAAGGGCCTAGACCTTCCAGTCCCTGCCCCTCCTCTCTAACATAAGCATAGTGAAGATATTTTGCCCTATTGACCAGAGCCAGAAGATGCTTGGCACTGGAGTGTGGCTCCTGAATAATGACCATGGTCTGACACCTGCTTTTTATGTGGCCTCTTGGCCAAGTAATTTGCCCTCTGAGACCCATTTTTCTCATCTACAAAATGAGGCTAGTAAAAAATAATAGGGTTCCCTTCCTGGGGCTACTAGTGGGATGATATAAGGCGTGTAGACCTCTTAGCAACTACTGATCACATGAAAACTGTTACTGCCATGGTCACTGGCGTATCAGTGTTATCATTTTAAGTGAATTCTTAGTGTGCAAGAGAGCCAACAGAGTTCCACAGTGGATTGGGCAGAGGAAGGCACTCATCACTCAGCCCGCAGGTATGAGGTGTTTCCCCAGGTGGCTTCCCTGCTTGGCAATTTTTAGCACAGCCTCTGGGAAGAGGGCTTCCCTGGTGGCTCAGTGGTAAAGAACCCACCTGCCAAGCAAGAGACTCAGGTTCCATCCTTGGGTCGGGAAGATCCCCTGGAGAAGAAAATGGCAACCCACTCCAGTATTCTTGCCTGGGAAAATTCCACGGACGGGGAGTCTGATAGGCTGTAGTCTACAGTCCATGGGTCGCAAAAGAGTCGGACATGACTGAGCAATTAACAACAACTGGGAATAGGCACCTTCATGTGGGCTTCAGTCCACCATAGTCCAGAGAGCCTCTCTCAGACTTCCTTGGGCCAGTGGCTTTGGACATACCCAAGCGCAGGTCACTACCAAACTTCTCAGGCAGACGGGATACCAAGACACTGGGCAGGGCTAGGTTTTTCTGGTCAACTCACTTATGCAGACACAGTTCACATATTCATAACCAGGAGCGCATTATATAGGAAAGGTGATCTGAGGCATTTGGTGGTAAATTCCTCTAACCACCCATCCTCAGACACAAGCCTGCAGAGCATCTGGGAGCCCTTGGGGCTCCTTGTACTCACTCTCTAAATGATCACTGGGATGCCCCTCCCCAGTCAATTAGCTTCCAATTTCTTCCCATTGTTGTTTGATGGGAAAGTTTTCCTTTTTTTTGGCTGTATCTTTCCTGAGGCTCTATCTGATGGTAGAACTCAAGCAGATCTATGGACATCTTTTAAAATCAAGTTTACCAAGATTATACTTTACATATACTAAAAAGTACCCACTTATAGTTTGATGAATTCTGACAAATGGATATACCCATGTAACCACCACCACTACCTTCTTGTAGACTATTTGTATCATCCCTGGGGTGCCCTGCTGCTGCTGCTGCTGCTAAGTCGCTTTAGTCATGTCCGACTCTGTGCAACCCCATAGACGGCAGCCCACCAGGCTCTGCCGTCCCTGGGATTCTCCAGGCAAGAACACTGGAGTGTGTTGTCATTGCCTTCTCCATTGTGTGAAAGTGAAAAGTGAAAGTGAAGTCGCTCAGTCATGTCCGACTCGTAGCGACCCCATGGACTGCAGCCCACCAGGCTGCTCCATCCATGGAATTTTCTAGGCAAGAGTACAAGAGTGGGGTGCCATTGCCTTCTCCGGGTGTGCCCTGCTAGTCTAGCCCAATCCCACCCTCCACCATCCCCAGGCATCATTGCTCTGCTTTCATTCATTAGAAATTAGATCAGTACTAGGAAAGAAATTTGGAGAAGGCAGTGGCACCCGACTCCAGTACTTTTGCCTAGAAAATCCCATGGATGGAGGAGCCTGGTGGGCTGCAGTCCATGGGGTCGCTAAGAGTCGGACACGACTGAGTGACTTCACTTTCACTCTTCATGCATTGGAGAAGGAAATGGCAACCCACTCCAATGTTCTTGCCTGGAGAATCCCGAGGACGGGGAAGCCTGGTGGGCTGCCATCTCTGGGGTCACACAGAGTCGGACAGGACTGAAGCGACTTAGCAGCAGCAGGAAAGAAATTGGGATACCTGAGTTTGATCCCTGAGTTGGGAAGAGGCCCTGGAGGAGGACATGGCAACCCACTTTAGTATTCTTGCCTGGAGAATCCCCATGGACAGAGGAGCCTGGCGGGCTACAGTCCATGGGGTCACAAAGAGTTGGACACAATTGAGTAACTAAGCACACACACACACAGGAAGGCAATTGCATCCTTAAGTTTGAGGAAAAATTATTTTCTGTTGCTCACAAGCTCTCATTATAGCAATAAAAATAAACTGTAAGCTTCAGGTTTGTTTTCGTATAAGAAATGGAAAAAAATGCCCATTTGTAAGGATTGTTTTTTCCACTTCCCATGTTGAAGTGATCAAATTTTCAGGGCAGAATTTCCAACATGACTTGGCTTTGTACTACCAACTCCATCTTTAATAACATCTGCTGAAAAGAAATGCTTCCTTTTAGAATGACAAAAAGAAAGCCTCTTAGTTCTTTTAAAGGAAACAACAGAAAAGCCCCCAAAGAGTAATTTGCTTAATAAATTTGAATTTGCAAACTTGGTGCCTGATTGGATTTAATCACTCCTGCCAATCACTCCTCCCTCTCATCCAGCTCCCCGCTCCCAGCTCCTCCCCATGAAGCTTAGAGAGTGTGAGTGCACACAGCAGAAAAAGTCACAGAAATAAAATGTGCCCATACTGATACAGGAACTTTAGTCCACAAGCACAGGACAAACTCCGGAACTTGCCTGCACTCGAGAAGCTCGGCTTACAATTTGCATTCAAGATTGAGGCTGCCGGCACCTTAACTCACCTCATTATGGCGATCTGCTCTCTGCTGTTCTGAATAGCTGGGGTCCAAACTGGTTTGCTCTTCAGAACTCTTCCGAGTCTGCCTCAAGTAAAGACTGAAGGAGCTATTAAAAGGGACGTGGGATGTGGAGAATGTGTCAGCTGATGCTTTCTTTCAGTTTCTGAGTGATTGCCTTTATGAAACAGAAGAAGAAATGGAAAGTGAAGCTGTGTTAAAATCAAGGGGAGGACAAGAGAAATGGGGTGGGGAGAATGTGTCAGCTGATGCTTTCTCTCAGTTTCTGAGTGATTGCCTTTATGAAACAGAAGAAGAAGTGGAAAGTGAAGCTGTGTTAAAATCAAGGGGAGGAAAAGGAAACAAGGTTGAAATCTATGATGACTCAGAAGAAGAAATCCTTTAAAATCATGACTCTCAGAACTTTCCTGGCAGTCCGGTGGCTAAGACTCCCCCTTCCACTTGGGGGAGGGGAGCACCGTGGGGGTGGGGGTTGGGGTGGTGCAGGTTCCACACCCGCTGGGGGACCTAAGACCTCACAAGAGTTGTGTAGCGGCAAATAAAAATCGCCATTTCAGGAATCTAACCCTAACACTAGGGTGTGTCCCAGGAAACTGCATTTTTTAATAGTATGTAGGAGTTGGATATGACTGAAGTGACTTAGCAGCAGCAGCAGCAGCAGCAGGAGAAGGGAAAGCTTCCTTGGTAGCTCAGTTGGTAAACAATCCGACAGCAATGCAGGAGACTCCCGCTTCATTCCTGGGTCAGGAAGATCCCCTGGAGAAGGGAATGGCAACCCACTCCAGTATTCTTGCCTGGAGAATTCCGTGGACAAAGGAGCCTGGCAGGCTACAGTTCATGGAGTTGCAAAGAGTGGGACAGGACTAAGTGATTAACACTTTCACTTTTTTTTCAGGAGATTCTTATGTAAGGGTTTCTGGGAGCACATGATGTGAAAGACTGCTCAAGAAATACTGTTGTAAAAAGTAGCTTAGACACGTCATCTTACTTGTGGGAGACAATTTGCACCTGATGTATGTGGCTCAGGCGCCTCTATGCTTAGTCTCTCAGTCGTGTTCGGCTCTTTGTGACCCCATGAACCACAGTCCACCAGACTCCTCTGTCCATGAGAATTCTCCAGGCAAGAATACTAGAGTGGGTTGCCAGTCCCTTCTCCAGGGGATTTTCCCCACCCATGGATGGAACCCAGGTCTTCTGCATTGCATGCAAATTCTTTATCATCTGAGCCACCTAGATTTAATTCAGTGTGTTATTTATTATCTCTGGGATTATCCATGAATCAAATCACTGAGCCTGAGTTTCCCCTCCCCAACCCCCATGCTAACTATAAGAAGCCAAGCCCTGGAATAAACCCTGGGCACTTAGGATCTCTGAGATCCAAAGCTATCATTCAGTTTCCCCAGCTATAAGCTGGAAAATAGTAACATATGTAATATTGTTCGGTGAGCTGCTTAGCTGATAAATTTAGGTATATATGCTTTGAGCTCTGAAGGAGTGATAATACCCCGAGAGATTTTTTTAAAATAGAATTTCCTATGATGTAAATATCCATGAAAATAGAGGGAGGATAGTTCTCAAGGCTGATTTGAAGATCAAGGAATGCCAGTTGCCTCGGAGAAAGACTCCTTCTGTTCTGAAGCTGCAGAAAGCAGAGGTTCTTGTGTAACAAGACTGACACTTGTTTGTTTTTTCCCACCAATGGGAGCATCATAGAATACTTCAAGTTCAGAGGCTGTATTATGTCCAGCCAAAGTAACCTGCACCTGGGAAAGTATGTAATTTTGTTGGTTGTCTTACTTAACAATATGTTACGCTGGTAGTGATACAGTAACATACCTTTATATCTTTTACAGTGTCACCCAGGTAAAAGGGGCTCCTGCATTTGGCCCCATGCTTTAGAGGGCTCCACACACCACAGACACATAAAATGTAAATTTTCATTTATTTGCTTTTTTGACTGCACCACACAACTGGCCAGGGAATTCCCAACAAAATGTACATTTCAAAAATAACTCATGGCGTCTCTGTTACTAAGAACCTGGTGCTTAATCCTGGCATAGCCAGACATGAAATCCTTAACATCCAGCCTAGGGAATATGTGTCTCTATCTTTTGCCTTCTTTGCTCAGAGAGAAAGGAAGTTGTGTCATGAAGGTTTCTGTGTTGTGAGGGTGCTGATTTTAGGGATAGACACTATTTTGAATGATAGAAGTGATCAGAAGTGGTTAGATCAGAGAAAAGGCAAATTTATTGAACTGGCCAAAGGCTTCCTGTCATCCCAACTGCAATCTTACAGTATGAAGTTATTTTCCAGAGTAGTTGTACCAGCTGCCCATTTCTTGTTTCTCTTCTTGTTCTTATCCCTGGCTTATGAAGTGCTCATGAATAAGCATGGTATTTGCAACAGCTGCAGAAGCAAGGTCCGATGCTGTAAAGAGCAATATTGCATAGGAACCTGGAATGTCAGGTCCATGAATCAAGGCAAATTGGAAGTGGTCAAACAAGAGATGGCAAGAGTGAATGTTGACATTCTAGGAATTAGCAAACTCAAATGGACTGGAATGGGTGAATTTAACTCAGATGACCATTATATCTACTACTGTGGGCAGGAATCCCTCAGAAGAAACGGAGTGGCCATCATGGTCAACAAAAGAGTCCGAAATGCAGTACTTGGATGCAGTCTCAAAAACGACAGAATGATCTCTGTTCGTTTCCAAGGCAAACCATTCAATGTCACAGTAATCCAAATCTATGCCCCAACCAGTAACGCTGAAGAAGCTGAAGTTGAACGGTTCTATGAAGACCTACAAGACCTTTTAGAACTAACACCCAAAAAAGATATCCTTTTCATTATAGGGGACTGGAATGCAAAAGTAGGAAGTCAAGAAACACCTGGAGTAACAGGCAAATTTGGCCTTGGAATACGGAATGAAGCAGGGCAAAGACTAACAGAGTTTTGCCAAGAAAATGCACTGGTCATAGCAAATACCCTCTTCCAACAACACAAGAGAAGACTCTGTACATGGACATCACCAGATGGTCAACACCGAAATCAGATAGATTATATTCTTTGCAGCCAAAGATGGAGAAGCTCTATACAATCAGCAAAAACAAGATCAGGAGCTGACTGTGGCTTGGACCATGAACTCTTTATTGCCAAATTCAGACTTAAACTGAAGAAAGTAGGGAAAACCACTAGACCATTCAGGTATGACCTAAATCAAATCCCTTATGATTATACAGTGGAAGTCAGAAATAGATTTAAGGGACTAGATCTGATAGATAGAGTGCCTGATGAACTATGGAATGAGGTTCGTGACACTGTACAGGAGACAGGGATCAAGACCATCCCCATGGAAAAGAAATGCAAAAAAGCAAAATGGCTGTCTGGGGAGGCCTTGCAAATAGCTGCGAAAAGAAGAGAAGCGAAAAGCAAAGGAGAAAAGGAAAGATATAAACATCTGAATGCAGAGTTCCAAAGAATAGCAAGAAGAGATAAGAAAGCCTTCTTCAGTGATCAATGCAAAGAAATAGAGGAAAACAACAGAATGGGAAAGACTAGGGATCTCTTCAAGAAAATCAGAGATACCAAAGGAACATTTCATGCAAAGATGGGCACGATAAAGGACAGAGATGGTGTGGACCTAACAGAAGCAGAAGATATTAAGAAGAGGTGGCAAGAATACACAGAAGAACTGTACAAAAAAGAGCTTCACAACCCAGATAATCATGATGGTGTGGTCACTGACCTAGAGCCAGACATCCTGGAATGTGAAGTCAAGTGGGCCTTAGAAAGCATCACTACGAACAAAGCTAGTGGAGGTGATGGAATTCCAGTGGAGCTATTCCGAATCCTGAAAGATGATGCTGTGAAAGTGCTGCACTCAATATGCCAGCAAATTTGGAAAACTCAGCAGTGGCCACAAAATTGGAAAAGGTCAGTTTTCATCCCAATCCCAAAGAAAGGCAATACCAAAGAGTGCTCAAACTACCGCACAATTGCACTCATCTCACACGCTAGTAAAGTAATGCTCAAAATTCTCCAAGCCAGGCTTCAGCAATATGTGAATCGTGCACTTCCTGATGTTCAAGCTGGATTTAGAAAAGGCAGAGGAACCAGAGATCAAATTGCCAACATCCGCTGGATCATGGAAAAAGCAAGAGAGTTCCAGAAAAACATCTATTTCTGCTTTATTGACTATGCCAAAGCCTTTGACTGTGTAGATCACAATAAACTGTGGAAAATTCTGAAAGAGATGGGAATACCAGACCACCTGATCTGCCTCTTGAGAAATCTGTATGCAGGTCAGGAAGCAACAGTTAGAACTGGTCATGGAACAACAGACTGGTTCCAAATAGGAAAAGGAGTACGTCAAGGCTGCATATTGTCACCATGTTTATTTAACTTATATGCAGAGTACATCATGAGAAATGCTGGACTGGAGGAAACACAAGCTGGAATCAAGCTTGCCGGGAGAAATATCAATAACCTCAGATATGCAGATGATACCACCCTTATGGCAGAAAGTGAAGAGGAACTCAAAAGCCTCTTGATGAAAGTGAAAGTGGAGAGTGAAAAGGTTGGCTTAAAGCTCAACATTCAGAAAACGAAGATCATGGCATCTGGTCCCATCACTACATGGGAAATAGATGGACAAACAGTGGAAACAGTGTCAGACTTTATTTTTCTGGGCTCCAAAATCACTGCAGATGGTGAATGCAGCCATGAAATTAAAAGATGCTTACTCCTTGGAAGGAAAGTTATGACCAACCTAGATAGCATATTCAAAAGCAGAGACATCACTTTGCCAACAAAGGTTCACCTAGTCAAGGCTATGGTCTTTCCTGTGGTCATGTATGGATGTGAGAGTTGGACTGTGAAGAAGGCTGAGCGCCGAAGAATTGATGCTTTTGAACTGTGGTATTGGAGAAGACTCTTGAGAGTCCCTTGGACTGCAAGGAGATCCAACCAGTCTATTCTGAAGGAGATCAGCCCTGGGATTTCTTTGGAAGGAATGATGCTGAAGCTGAAACTCCAGTATTTTGGCCACCTCATGCGAAGAGTTGACTCATTGGAGAAGACTCTGAAGCTGGGAGGGATTGGGGGCAAGAGGAGAAGGGGACGACAGAGGATGCGATGGCTGGATGACATCACTGACTCGATGAATGTGAGTCTGAGTGCCCTCCGAGAGCTGGTGATGGATAGGGAGGCCTGGCGTGCTGCAGTTCATGGGGTCGCAAAGAGTCGGACGCGACTGAGCGACTGATCTGATCTGATCTGATGCCTTTTAAGAAAATCATAGTGTAGTTAGACTTGTACACCTATAGATTTAGACTTAAGAATTGAGTCATATTTTCTTCTGCTTTTAAACTCTTCCTTGGTGCCAACTTGCTGATGAATGGTTCCTGAGAATGGATATTTAAAAATAAAATCAAGTGGGACCAGATTTTCATACCCACACCCTATCCAGAAAATAGAATATAGAATTTCTCCAACATGTCTCTTGAGTGCAAAAGTAATGATGGTAGTTAAAATTCAAATAATAAGAAGGGCACGACACAGTGCCAACAAATTTAGAGGTTAAAAATAGAAGATGTTGAAAGAAATGCTTGCCTTCTTTATGTACATTTATAACAAGGATGGCTTCCCTAGTGGCTCAGATGGTAAGAGGATCTGCCTGGAGTTCAGTCCTTGGTTTGGGAAAATCCCCTGGAGAAGGGAATGGTTAACTACTCCAGTATTCTTGCCTGGAGAATCCCATGGATAGAGGAACCTGGTGGGCTGTAGTCCATGGGGTTGGAAAAGAATTGGATACGGCTAAGCAACTAACTAACAACGAGGATACTCATTCTTTTTTTAAACAGTCATATTGAAATATAATTCACATACCATACAATTCACCCATTTTGGAGAAGACTCTTAACAGTCCCTTGAACTGCAAGGAGATCCAACCAGTCCATCCTAAAGGAAATCAGTCCTGAATATTCACTGGAAGGACTGATGCTGAAGCTGAAACTCTAATACTTTGGCCACCTGATGTGAAGAACTGACTCATTGGAAAAGACCCTCATTCTGGGAAAGACCGAAGGCAGGAGGAGAAGGGGACCTCAGAGGATAAGATGGCTGGATAGCATCACCGACTCAATGGACATGAGTTTGAGTAGACTCCGGGAGTTGGTGACAGACAGGGAGACCTGGTGGGCTGCTGTCTCATGGGGTTGCAAAGACAGACACGACTGAGAGACTGAACTGAAACTATGCGATTCTGTATTTCACAGAGCTGTACAACCATCACCATAGTCAATTTTAGAGCATTCTCATTACCCCAAAAGGAGACCTACACTTCATTGCTCTCACCTCCAGTCTGCCTGGGCTTCCCTGATAGCTCAGATGGTGAAGACTCCACCCGCAATGTGGGAGACCTGGGTTCAATCCCCAGGTTGGGAAGACCCCCCTGGAGGAGGGCATTCTTGTTTTCTTGCCTGGAGAATTTCCATGGACAGAGGAGACTGGTAGGCTCCAGTCCATGGGGTCACAAAGAGTCAGACATGACTGAGTGACAAAGCATAGCAACCGGTCCTCCTAGCCCTAGACAATCTACTTCTATCTCTTCACTAAGCTACTTTCTGTCTCTTATAAATTTGCCCACTCTGGACATTTCATATAAATAGAATCATACAATATGTGACCTTTTGTGAATGGCTTCTTTCATTTTCAGATTTCATCTATGTTGTAGCATGCACAGTACTTAATAAGTTAACCTCCTTTCCCAAAAGAGATGATGGGAGAAGTGGTGGAGGAAGGGAGAAGACAGGAGCATACAGTCTCTAGTTGGAACCCGCATTTTTCAGGTTGGCATCCCAGGTTGACTGTGCATATAGTAGGGATCCTGACACAGTCCTGTTTATCTTCAGGATTCTCACACTTCCACGCTTCCAGTTGCACTGGACATACACTGTGCACAATTGTGCAGGTCAGTGGACGTGATGGGGAAAGAAAGAGGAAAGCTCTGTGAAAAAGGGGCCTGGGGACAGAGGCTGATAAATCTTTTGCTGAGAAGTAATTGGCATTACTAAGAACCAGACCAGGATAAGAGACATTTGCCTCAGTCCTTGGTATTGGAGGTGAGGGAGATGCACTGAGAGATGTGGTCAAGAGGCAGAGAATTAAAGTAATTCCAATTAATGTGTTTCTGTTTGTTATTCCTGGATAGTGAGATTTCAAGAAACATGAATTATATATGTAATTTTGTTGATTGTTTTCTGATCATTTCTTTCAGCTTTAAGTCCTCAAATAAATATTAAGTGTAACATGACATATGTCTCTTCTCTACCCTTTCTTCCTTTTTTCTTTTGGGGCTTCTGCTGTAGCAAAGGTTATGGTGGCATGACTTGAGAGGACAAGGTTACAGATACCCGGCGTGCCTTCTTTAGCACTATACAGGTGCCAGGGTTCCTCTCTCAAGGTCAGTGTGCCTGCCCGTCTTACCTTCCACTAAGAACACTCCCATTTTTTCTTCCCAGGCACCATATCTGATAATAAGTTACTCAGGCCAAGTAAGCTAAAACCTTCTTTTGAAATGGTTACTTGTCCAGTCAGTCCGATGGAATGAGTTTACCTTTACAGCTAATGTGAATTGTATTTTCCATCAGAAACCTCTTGACAAACAAAGACTTCACCGCTTCATGTTTCTTTCTATTCTTTGCTTAACAGGACAAATTCTCCCACATATGTTTAGATTGCCTCCAGGATGGGGCCTAAAACAGAACTGGAGATACTTCCTCATTTCTCCTAATGGGCATCAGAAAAGGAGAGAGAACATGGATGGACACACAAGATGTAACAAGATCTGCTTCTGTGGAGGGCAGGGGTAGGGTGTTTATGTACTCAAAGGTACTGATGGTGGTGTCAGAATGTAAGATAAAGCCCTGGGCTTTAAAAGCTGTAGAAAAAAAATGTTTGTTCTATTCAGTGAAAAGGTTGTTGAAAGGTTGCTGCTGTGAGCTATGTGTTACTCTGGGATTCTCAACCTCCAGAGGATTTCGATCTGGGGTCAGAGATGAGGCTTGACTACTTGGAGCTTTTTTGTGTAGCAAAGTTTTATTAAGATATAATAGAGATAGGGAAAGCTTCTGACATAGACATCAGAAGGGGAAAGAAAGAGTGCCCCTTTGCTAGTTTTTAGCAAGGTGTTTTACGTCTGTTAGAAAACTATTAATCAGATAAGAGAGACACCTCAAGGCTGAGGGAGTTTCACCAGGCCCCTCTCCCACAATATGCATTTTGAGATAGGATGGCACAAGGTGTGTATCCCTTGGCCATAAAAAAATTGACAGGAATACTGGTTTGTTAAGCTATCATCAGCCCAAGGTGTGAGAAGAGAAAAAAAGTTAGTCTTAGGTGGAACCATTTTGCAGAAAGGCAAATTCCAAAACAAATACATGATTTCATTAACATAGTTTAAGAAAAATGCACAGGTTAGCTCAAGGTGGAACCAAGTATTGTCAACACAGAGTTAAAAGAGGGCTTGTGTGTGTGTGTGTGTGTGTGTGTGTGTTTGTGTGTAGACAAGGAAAAAACCATCTGCAGCTTGCAGTTTATTTCCTCTTGCCACTTGGGGACCTCTGTCCTTCCTGCCTGTTATCCTCTCAATGTTAGACCAGTCTGTGTTAGTTGGAACCAGTTCATGCCCAGTGTAACATTGCATTTTTCAGTAGCTGAGTCTGGAAAATTTAAGGTACAGCAAAATTTCAGAAAAACCAGAACACACCTTTATGTTTGATCACATCTAAGTTATTTATTAATTAATGATTTTTCAGGCATCCACGCGATGTATACTGATGATCTCAAGTGCACACTACACTATTTTTAATACAAAAGATATTTACTATACTGTGCATAAAATCTCCAAGACTTATTTATCTACTTGTTGTAAGTTTATACTTTTAAACTGCTGCTGCTGCTAAGTCACTTCAGTCGTGTCCGACTCTGTGTGACCCTATAGACGGCAGCCCACCAGGCTCACCCGTCCCTGGGATTCTCCAGGCAAGAACACTGGAGTGGGTTGCCATTTTAAACTACATCTCTCCTATTCCCCCACATCCCAGCCCCTGATAACTGCCATCTAAATTTAATTCCAACAGGCAATCATTTTGCAACCCAGAGGGTGACTGATGGTCTCTTGCTGGGTCACCTGACTGTTTTGGTTCACACCAGCCTTGATGTCTGTCCCTGGTCATTCAGTATTTACCCAGAAAATCCCACAGGCATACCATGACTTTTATGGTTTCCCGAAGACTTTCAGGATTAAATAAAGTTTTATATCACCTAATACACAATATTTCTAATGGGGGGAACCTCCATTATTGATGACATTTCCCAGAAACATGCACTAGGTCCTTAATCACCAAATAATTCCCCTGTCCTGCTGCTTTCCTATCATTTTGAATCTGGGCTCATCAAAGCAACTGAGTTCATCAAAGCAAGTCTTTGTGTTGCAAAGAAATTTTCTCCATATGATTATAATCTACATGACAAAGCAGCATTCTTCTCTCCTTCCCTTTTGCCTACTCTTTCCCTCTCCCTACTGGTAAGACATCTTTCCATACACATTTTTTTCCCCTTTCTTTTTATTCAAACCTCCATGGGCAAATTTAAGAGTCAGAATTTTTTCTTTTTTTATTTTTTTAATTATGAAAGATTATAACACATCTATAGGAGACTTGGAAAATACAGAACAAGATTACATATAGTTCCACTATATATTACAATTATTTTTCAAGCAGATAAATTAAGATTTTTTAGTTGGAGTGTCAATATCAAATTCTCAAAAATTAAAAGAATGAATATACAGAGAAGTAGAAGCATATAGTAGACCTAAAGAGGACTATAAACCAATTCAAGATATTTTAAAGAAAAGCATTATTTTGGTTTCTAGTGTATTGTACAGAATCTACCTTTTTTACCCTCACTTGCTGTGTTGTGGTTACACGGAGGACAGAGAAGAGGCGAAACCTCCCTGCCTGCTTCCTGAAACACCTGTACTGTGGTCACCTGACCCCACTTCTTCTAGCTATATTCCTTCCAGATTTGACCTGTTCTCTGCTCTCTCTCTTTTTTTTTTTTTAAAAAAAAAAAAAAACCTCTTTCCTCCCTTCAGTTAATGGGACGCTTGAACTCATGGTGTATAGAGTTTGTATAAACAGTCCTAGATTAAGACTTGTCTGGGGAGGCAAGGCAGAAGGAAGGGAGAGAGGACCCCCACCCACAGGCCTCTCTAGGCTTCGATCCCCCAGCCTTTGGATGGACATAGCACTTTAGTGTCTGTGCAGAGTGTTGGGAAGGGGAAATTTCTGCTTACCCTTCAGGGTTCTTCTGACTGATCTAATAATTAAATCAATGCAAGACAAATTAACAGGAGAAAATCTAAGTTAATTTCATACATATGGAGGTCTCCTAGTATACAGCCTAAGAAGTGACCAAAGCTGGCAGCTTTTATACCTTTTAGACAAAGAAATAATAAATTCATGAGAAACTGGCAAGGCAAAGAAACTTGGGCTTGGGTACTAATTAGTGGAGAGTCTAAGCAGAGCTGATTTATGTAGCCTTCCCATCCCTCAATTCCCTACCGCCAGTGACAAGGATGTGTCTCTGCCTCCTGGCACAGTGAAGGTACCTTTCTCATGGGAGATTTATTTCTTGCTCTGAGAGGAGGGTCAGAGTTTTCTCAAGTAATAACTTCAAAATAATCAATATTCCATTTTGGCACATTTGAGGGAAGCCTGCCCTGAACTGTATCACAGGACCAACCTGTACAGGATCTAAAATGACTCCCAAGACAGAAAAACATTGCTGAAAGTGACCACAGTGTTACAGGTGTGAGACATCAGATTACTTTATAGAAACATAGCCATGACATCACCCCACAGAGGGAATGCCAACTGTTCCCAAGAGGTCAGTTGGGAAATAGCCCATTTACTGAGCCCCCAGACCTGCCCCCAGTCCAGTCCCCCTCCCAGAAGTCAATTCAGATGTTAACACTGGTCTAGCAGAGTTCCTCCCTAACCTTGAAGTACTGTGTGGCCAGGGTCTAAGTCCCTGTGCCAATTGTTAAATATTTTGAACACCGATTTGGTGGAGGGGTTTCAGATCTCTCTAGCAGTAGCCCTGTGGGTACCACATTCCACTTCCTCATTCCTCAGCTAAAGATGCTAAAAGGATGAGGTTTCCAGAGTCCAAACGCCTCTCAGAGTTTTCCTCTGCTGGCTGCATGTCTTCATTCAGTTCCCGAAGAAACGCCAAGAGATCCAAAGCCTTAGGATCCTCTCTGTTTTTCGAGAGCTTGATTTTGGCAAATTTCTGCAGTTTGTTTTTCATTTTTTCTCTTGCCCTTGATCCCTGGTTTATTTTCACACCCTCTATGAAATGGTGGATGGCCTTGTCTTCACGCTTCCTCTGGTACAGCTGAAAGTTACCATATCGCAGGTGGAGCACTTGTTTGTCTACAGGAGGAAGCTCTTTGCAGAATTCTTTTTGAAAGTAATACTCTGCTTCTTCATACTGACCGACTTGTGCATGGAGGCAGGCGAGATAGGAGCCGATACGGAAGAAATTTCCATTACTCTCATCGGCTCTCTTTAAATGATCTATAGCACGTCTTACTAGTTGCTGTAATTCCTCTCTCTGCTCGCCTGTTTTCTCCACTTCCAGGACCTTGGCCCTATAGTAGCACCCAATGTGGCAGTGCAGGTAGATGTTGTTGGGCATGCATTTTAGAGCCTTTCTCAGGAGTTCTATAGCTTGGTCCAGGTCACCTTTTCTTCGATACAGCTTTGCTGCCCCTCGAATCACGTCTGTGGCCAATGGGGCTTTTTCCAGAGCTTCTTCAATTAATCTCTCTCCTTCATCTTTTTTATTCATCTTTTGAAGTTTCAGGGCCAGGAGGACTTTGACATACTGGTTGTCAGGATTCAGCCGAATGGCTTGCCTCAAAGGGTTAACGGGATTCTGAGATGGTGGCTGGTTATCCAGCCGGTAGCTCGCGATGGCCAGTCCAGAGGTGAACTCTGGGTTCTTGGGATTCTTCTCCAGAGCCTTCTCAAAACACACCTTGGCCCTTTCGTTTTGGTTTCCTCCACACTTTAACCGTGTCCACCCTTCCTCAAAGTCCAGCTCAGGACTCTCAATTCTGTAGGGGCTGGAAAACTTCTGGCAGACTTGTTTCACTTTGTCTACATAAAGCTGAGCTTCTGCGAATCTTCCCAGGTGATAGTAGACCCAGGCGTAGTTTCCCCATGTGACCAGACTTCTGACCTCTGCCTGGTCGGCGTGTTCTTGCTGGATGAACTCTTCAGCTTGCCGTAAGCATCCAAGGGCTGCCTCATGCTGGCCTCTGCGGTGTTTTATGTAGGCCTGTATGTTGCACATCGTGGCTTTGAATTCGCTGTTCTGAAACTCAGTCTGGTTACACACTCTGTCTTCAAAATCATCCAAAGAATGTTCTCCCTCTAGCAAGTTCCAGGTGAAATGGCTCTTGAGCTGCTGTAGACTATGCTCCAAGGAGTTCTTTGTGGGCTCACTGTGAAGGAAAAACAGAAATGAACACTCTAAGGCATAGCACAGATCCACCCACGAGAAAAGGGGCGCATGACAAATAGGGTTCTCCTTCTCCTTAACAGTGGTAACTCCAATAAAAAAGAAGAGTATCCTTTCCTTGGACTTCACTGGTGGTCCAGTGGTAAGCCTCCACACTTCTACTGCAGGGGGCATCTGCAGCTTGATCCCTGGTCAGGGAACTAATCCCATGTTGAGTGTAGCGCAGCCAAAAAAAGAGATGGTGGCTCAGAGGGTAAAGTGTCTGCCTGCAGTGCAGGAGACCCGGGTTCGATCCCTGGGTCGGGAAGATCCCCTGGAGAAGGAAATGGCAACCCACTTCAGTATTCTTGCCTGGAGAATCCCATGGACAGAGGAGCCTGGTGGGCTACAGTTCACAGGCCGCAAAGAGTCGGGCACGACTGAGCGACTTCACTTTCACTTTTTTCCCCTCAGTCTTGGTATATGTGTTAAATACACAGGGAAGCAGAAACGGGGTGATCACGGGCAGCAGAAAAATTAGGAAGGGACTTCACTGGTGGTCCAGTGGTTAAGAATCTGCCTTCCAATCCAGGGGACACAGGTTTGATCCCTGGTCAGGAAACTAAGATCCCATGTGCCCAGGGGCAACACAGAGCCCCCAGGTCACAATTAGAGAGAAGCCTGCATGCTGCAGGAAGAGCCCTACCAACACAGTCAACAGTAAAATGAATAAATATTAAAAAAAAGAAGAAGAATTAGGGAGAGGGCAGTGGGCAGGAATCTGAGCCTGAGGCTAGTCTTTCCTAAATAAGGGAATTTTTGTTAGAAATGCTGGCTCTTGGCTTTCTGTGAGGGTCTCTACATACGTGTGTGCATGCTAAGTCACTTCTACTCTTTGTGACCCTATGGACTGTAGCTCACCAGACTTCTCTGTCCATGGCATTCTCCAGGGAAGAATCTGGAGTCGGTTGCCATGCCCTCCTGCAGGGGATCTTCCCGACCCAGGGATTGAACCTGAGTCTCTTACATCTCTTGCATTGGCAGGCAGGTTCTTTCTTTACAACTAGCGACATCTGGGAAGCCCGAGGGTCTCTACAGGAGCAGCCAAATCCTTGGTAACTGATTTCAGGTTTGATTTTATATAGTTTTATAGAAGTAATAGTCAAAATAGAAAACTTCGGAAAAAAAAGAGAGTATAGACTGTCAAAATAATAAAAGAACCAAACAAAACCAATTTGATAAAAGCTCCAAAAGTTTGGCTAGACAAAGAAAATCAGTTAAGGATTTACAACAAGCTCATGTAATTAGACAGGAAACATGAAGTAATAAAAATAAAAAAAGACAAAGTAGGGAGAACTAAAGAATTTAAAACATCAAAGAGAAAATAGAGTTGAAGTTCAGAAGCATGATAAGGATGTCCTTATAAAAACAATAAAAAAGTATAAAATTATACAGTTGAAATTTCAAAATACAAAAGTAAATGCTAGGTAAGAAGGAAATACAGAAACGAAGAGCCATTCAATGTGTTACTTCTTTGGCAATTCCTTTTCTTAAAATGTTTCACTGATTTGATCTATTAATAATTTTGTACTTGTTTTAATTTTCCTTTGAAATTTAACTTTGACCCTCGTATGGTTTGCCTTTGAAGGAATTTAGAACAAGTCTTCCCAAAATGTGCCATTTTGGCAAGTGGACTGTTTTGAGTGGTAAGCAAGCAAGACCCAGTAGATTCAGTGCAGGAGACATAAGAGACATGGGTTCGATCCCTGGGTCAGGAAGATCCCCTGAATGAGAGCATGGGAACCCACTCTGATATTCTTGCTTGGAGAATCCCATTATGTACAGAGGAGCCTGGTGGGTTACAGTCCATAGGGTCGCAAAGAGTCAGACACTACTGAAGCAACTATGCACGGACACACACTTTCGTAAAAGAGAGCAAGCAGGGGGCTATAGGAGTGTCATGGGCAGCTAACATCTTTCATTATGGGAAATGTTCTTCCTCCTTGAGGGTGCCTTTGCAACTCTTCTGGAAAGATTTTTTTTATTCCTTTGTGTTAGTCCACTACATAAACAAACAAGTAAATAAATAATAAGCAAAAAGCAACCAACAGAAACAGCAATCAAATAAAACCCCTATCTTGAGGAAACTTGGAAAAGAGTAGGTTAAAAATCATTCATTACCTAAAATTGTTTTCAATGTTGTCTATGTATTAGGGTCCCTGAAATGTTGTTTATTCTCACTTAAAATTTTTTTTTCATGATATACATTAATCAGTTCTCATATCAGAAGCTGATATTCTATATATTATGGATTCTGACATAGACAACCAATAGAAATCTGGGAAGTCTTGTTATGTGGCAAGGATCACTTTTGAAATAATCGTCTAAATGGAAGATTATATTCCTTCATTTTTTCCTACTCTCTATCTTTCACTTTTTATACCTCCCCTCAGTTTGATTATACCAGGGCCAGGTACCCAGATTCAAGTGGAAGCTGGGCATAGAACTGAGAGGGAGTCAGTGAGTCTTCATGAGTCTTCATACGTTAAGAGTGCTGTGCACGCTGGGGTTTGATGGTGGACATGTTCTGTACGACCTACTGCAGAGAGAATGACCCAGATACACATGGAGAAGACTCAGTGACTGGGTCCCTCAAGTTCACCAGTGTCCTATTCTAGTCCTCCTAGGGTTATTAGCATCCTGTGCATGGGTTCTCTGGGCCATTCTAGGAACTTTAAATCAGTTCCTGCTCATTTCTGTTACTTGTAACAAATGGAGCTATAATTACCCAAGCAGAAAAACAAAAACTGGGAGGGAAAATGGGTAGGAGTTACTGCTTAGGGAAAAACTTGTCTTTTCAAAGCCTTCTGTCCATGGGGTTCTCCAGGCAAGAATACTGGAGTAGGTTGCCATGCCGTCCTCCAGGGGATCTTCTCAAACCAGGGATCAGGAAGATCTTAGTGAAGATCAAGGTTGTCTGAGGCTCTTGATGTAACATAGGGAATGTGAGCCAGGAGAGAGCCTCACTTGCTATCTGACCTTGTAATGACACCAGCCTCTCCTTGCAAAGTTTGTGTCCAATCTGGTCTCTCTTCCTTCTTAGTGAGGTTATGGGAAGATTCTCTTACTTAGCACATGGGTTCTTTAGCTCCTTTCTCATTGTGTACAGGAGCAGAGGGAGTGAATACAGTTGAGATTATCTCTCAACTCTACATTTACAAGATAAATACATTTAATATATACATGTATGTTAAACTCTTTTGAGTAGTCATTCAAAAGGCATCCAATTTTATTGTGTGGTTTTGAGTTTTTATTTCTACTGGTAAATCAGAACCTGGTCCCAGATCCTTGCCTCCTGAACTCAGACTTGTGAGATTTCTGCCCCTGATGCCCCTAGAAATTCCAAGTATTTACACAGCAAACACTTTTCCCCCTTGTTTCTTGTCTGGATGAAAGCCACAGTCCCACTGTCTGCAAGGCTCAGAGCCAGTGCTGCCCCCACCCTGTCTTAAAGCAGTACCAGCACCACGGAGAGCCTATTAGCAATGCACAGGCTTGGATCCCAAGCCAGACCTACCAAATCAGAGTCTTGGGGCTTGGGGAGGTTAGTATTTGAGCTCAAGTATCAGTCTTTAACACGCTTTCTGTGACTCTTACACAGGCTCAAGTTTGAGAACCATTCTCTTAGACCACAGGAGCAATGCCCAGTGACAATCCCTATAGCTAAAGAATCAAAGGAAATGAGATGGACTGATGGGTCAGGATTATTATGGGAAAGATTCTAAGAGAAGGACATGCTAAAATTCTAAGAAACAGGAATAAAGTTTCTAAAAATTCTAAATTACTATAGAAACAGACATCTGGAAGTATCTCAAATTATTATTTTCTTCCTATCAGGCAGAGGTGCAAACTAGCAGAAAAAATATACTTCCTCTAGGAAGGAGAAGGCAATGGCAACCCACTTCAGTGTTCTTGCCTGGAGAATCCCAGGGACGGGGGAGCCTGGTGAGCTTCCGTCTATGGGGTCACACAGAGTCGGACACGACTGAAGTGACTTAGCAGTAGCAGCAGGAAGTAAGTACTAGGGCTGGTATCCCTAGATTCTGGAGCTCCTAGGACTGAGGCTTAGCTATCCAGTCTGACTTCTTGACCCTTAAACTGGAGAAAATAGAATAGAAAGCTTTCTTCCTACTCACTGTGTAAACTCTTCTTCCCCAGGGAAATCTGATGTTTCTGAAATATGAGAAGATTTTAGAGATGGGGACTGTTTTCTCCAAGCAGTTTATCTCCAATTCTTATGTCAGATAGGAGGATGCTAGCCAGTCAGTAGAATTTTGGGGTGAAAATATTTGTTATTTTGCCAGCCTTAATGCAAATCTGAGATGCATGAATACATTAAAAATGTTCCACCTTAGCATGAAGTGAGGTTGCTACCCTGAGTACATTTTTAACAATATCTGCTAAAAAGAGACATGTCTCACTGTGGTTATATATATGTTTTCTTTTCCCTTATATTTCTTCTGATTTTTGCTTCATGTATCTTTGTTTCTTTGTTGTTAGGTATCTAATGGTTTATGATTATCTATCTTCTTTGTGAAGTGTACCTTTTATCATTAAAAATATTCATTTTTACGAAACAAAGTTTCATTTAAAATAAATGAAAAATATTTAGATCATTAAAAAACAATCTTATTAAAAGCCCCTCACATTCCTTTGGGTAAGAAACACAGGGCAGTCTACAGGAGTAATTTCTCTAGATGGATCTTTAAGTGAAGCACCTGCCTGCTTTAATCTCTCTCCTTCTGCCCCTCCCTTCCTGCCTCATTGTTCTCCAGTCTCAATTCTCAGCTTCCCGGTGAGAGATCCCTGCAGGAAACTTGACAGTGTGAGGCAGAAATAACTTAGGAGTAAACAAGCCAATACCCTAAAGACCTACAGAAGATAGATGAGTCATAAGGCTATAATCAAATACTAAAGCAAAACAACCTAGAAATTTGCCTTTTAGGAGCATGGCTATTGACAATTCAGTTTCCACAACAAGAAGGATTAGGATTTTCAACACAATCAGAGAAGAGAGAGTCTTTTACCTCATGATTGCCGTGCACTTCTCAGCTGTTTTGAAAGACTGCAGTTCGGGTTTCTGTGCTCTTCAGAAATCTTCCTCCTCTGCTTCAGTGGAATGTTAAGAGACTTATATATGAATGCATCACCAGATTTCTTTGCCAAAATAGACTTTAGGAAAGAGAAAATGAAACTGGAAACTGAAATTGACAAGACTCTAAGAGGAAATGAATCTTGGGTGCTAAGTGAGAGCCCAACTGATAGGGTGCCTTCCTCCCCCTCCCCCTACAGTTAGTCAGAAGTTCTTTGTGAATTGTTTTGATGTGGTAACATCAGCTGCCATCAAGGGAAGCTGCCAGCTCTGGGAAGGATACATTTACCAAGTACTCTGCCTCATTATTGGAGAAGGCAATGGCATCCCACTCCAGTACTCCTGCCTGGAGAATCCCAGTGACGGGGGAGCCTGGTGGGCTGCCATCTATGGGATTGCACAGAGTCGGACACGACTGAAGTGACTTAGCAGCTGCCTCATTATTGGAATGTTAACCCATCTTCACTCTGTCCACTATTAACAGCAAGATGACCTGCTGGCCCCTGTGCATGCTGAGTGTGTGCTAAGTCATTTCAGCCGACTCTTTCCAACCCTATGGACTGTAGCCCGCCAGACTCCTCTGTCTATGGGGATTCTTCAGGCAAGGATACTGGAGTGGGTTGCCATGCCCTCCTCCAGGGGATCTTCCCGGCCCAGGGACCAAACCCACGTCTCTTATGTCTCCTGCATTGGCAGGAGGGTTCTTTACCACTAGCGCCACTTGGAAAGTCCTGCTGGCCCCTGTGATGTAACTTCTACAGGGCAGGGGGGTTTCTTCTATTTTACTCAGTACTGAGTCTCCAGTTCCTGAAGTCATGCCTCCTGGCACATGGCAGGCATTCACAAAGTAGTAGCTGAATGAATGAATATGTGATTGGAACTGTGGGCTCTGATGTCAGTCTGTCTGCATTGGAAACCAGGCTCCATTTATATGTAGAAATTACTGAATGTCTCTGTGTTTTAGTTTCTTCTCCTGTGAAATGAAGACACTACCACTGCCTTGTGGTGCTTGCTGTTAGGATCAAATGGCTTCATACATTAGAATAATGCCTGGAACATAAGAAGTAAGTGTCAGTGTTTATTATAATTAATAACGAAAATCATTAACCAGAGACCAGCAAGGAAACTTCTGATGTTTACCTTTTCTGATGTTTGCCTGGAACATAAGAAGTAAGTGTCAGTGTTTATTATAATTAGTAACTAAAATCATTAACCAGAGACCAACAAGGAAACTTCTGATGTTTACCTCAGTTTGACATTCCATGATCCATCACAGAATGAATCATTAACCAAAGAAAAACAATTCCTAGCATCTCTACACATTCTTGACTTTCCGGAGCTCCACAGTTTGAATCCCTGTGGGTCATCTTAGAATTTAGCATCTGCACACTACAATTTGCAGCCAGAGTGGTTTCTTATAACAAAGGAAATGTGCTTTATCCTTATGCATATCCCTAATCATAAAGGAATTACAATGTATGTAGACCCAAGAGGGAAAAGGTAATCACACCAACTGTCTTTGAGGTCAGGAAATTACACAGAGAACAGGTGGAACATTCCTGGTAAAACCGAGATTGCTGAGGCAGGTTCTTCAGTTTTGGGGAAAGCATTATTTACGGTGGATTTTTCTGCGTAGGGCCAAGCAGAACCTATGCTTCTTGGAAATTCCCTACCGTTTCATTAGGATTACAGCTAAGCTGGTAACCCTTACTTGTAGGTCTCACTCAAGAGTTCCAAGTTCTAGTTCTATATACAAGTTCTGTGATGTATTTATAGAAACGCAGGTCAGATGTACAAGAAATGCTGATCAGGGAACTAGAACACTGTGGCTTTTGTTTTGGTTTCTGGAATTTGCATTCAAGAAAACTATAGGATAGAAATGTATAAGTCCTGGTTGGGGAGAGGCACAGAGAAAGAACATGTTTACTGTGTTTCAGAGTGTGTAGAGGTGCTGGTTTATTCTTTAGAAATCTGTATGGCCAGTGCCTATGTATAATGCTTTCACAATAGGAATGCATCAGCTGAGCTGGCAGCTGGGTTAATTCGAGAACTCACTGAGTGATTGCAAAACGAAACTGTGAAGAAAATCAGTTCACCTCTAGCAGTATTTCTGTTTTGAAAAAAGTGAGACAGTGAGAGTTCTGGTTACTCAGCTCATTACCAATATTTATGGTTCTGTGTCCTAAAATATAGGCCTACGGTTGCCCCTGTTTCAGTCTAGACTAAGGGAGAGTCCTGATTTGCTGTTCCCAAGAATGAGGAAAGCCACCTTCAGGGGCTGCATCAGCTACAAAGTGGTGTAATGCCTTAGTGTGAACACTGTCACCAACCACCAGCCGTATCAGCATCACCCGGGGCCCCGCTAGAAATGCGAATTCTCAGGCTCCCGTCCAGACCAAATGAATCAGAAATTCTCAGGTGGAATTCATGGACCAGCAATTTGGGGACCAATTAGATGTAAGGGAAGCCTGGAAAATGTAGTTTCAAACTGGGGACTGCTTTTACCAGTGACAACTCCATACTGTGCAAGTGGGAGCACTGATTTGGGTGGGCCATGAGTACCTTGCTCTGGTCCTAAATACCCACAATGTATCCTTCTTTCCAAACATACTTGGACCTTTCCAAGGGAGTCAGCCCTTGGGAATCAAGGCAGTCATTGCACCCAGCTCATGATCAGGGATCTGTTGCCAGTGATCTGGGCGTGACTCCTTTTAGTCTGATGATTACAAAAGCTAAAAGACTAGATAAGATTAGATAACTCATGTGTACCACATGCAAGGGTGGGGCATGATAACTGTAATAAATACTCTGAGTTGAAAAAAGGGAACATGGAGAAATCTCAGAAGGCGGAAGTCTGTAGCAATGATGACATTCTGATGGGTAAGCATTCTGAAGATCCTCTATCCTGGCAATGGTGGAAGTTTCTTAGATAGATCCTGATTCTGCTCTCTGATGGGAACAATTCTGCCATTGTTCTCCATATCCCTGACTCCAACCTCTGGGAGTTCATTCACTTTCTCTGTTATTCTCACCTCTCCTGCCTCACTTAGGGGTTCTGTTTTCACTTTGTTGGTCCCAGAGACTCCTATACTCACATAAAACTTTTGTTGATAGCATTCTAAGGAGAACATTTATCCAAAATATTAATACTCTCAAAGAATGCCTCAGATATTTGTCAATGTTTGGTTCTGAGCATAAAGAGAGTTTGAAAAATACATAATCTCATGGAAGCATTGGTAGGTAAAAGAGAGATGAAAAAGACCACTTAAAGGTACAGGAGACAGTGAGAGTAGTCAGAGGAAATGCGTGGATTGAGTGTTCTCTGCATGGATATGAATTCTTGAAGAAAATTTTTGAAATTACTGGTAGGAGCAGTTTCACCTCTCTCCTCAGCTGCCTCCCCCAGTCTGGGCAAAGCTTTAAGGGTACTTCACAGATTCCAGCCCATCTGTGCACCTGCTTTTAGACTCCTTTTGTGCTTACTACAGCGCTTATAGGCAGAGACCCCAAGATTCATGTGAGGCCCAAGCAATACGGGCTAAAATTGCCCCTCAAAGTCAGGGAAGGTAAGTATGACTGTGAAATAAAAAGCCTGGTTCCTGCCTGTCTAGAGTTTACAATCTGACTGCAAGATTAAACTTTCACACATCTGATGACAGAGAGGTGAGCCCTTCAAAACCAAAAAGCACATGGGATGGACAAAGCTAATATTGGGAAATAACGTTAGCATTCTGTACACACTTTTCTGCACTTTCACTTTCTTATTTTTAAATGTATCTTAGCTATAATGGTTTGTATTATTACATTTAGAACTCTTTTCTTAAAAATATGGACATAGTGTTTCATGTTATGAAATGTTACTATTGAATAAATAAGGCCCCTAATCAGAGAAGGCAATGGCACCCCACTCCAGTTGTCTTGCCTGGAAAATCCCAAGAACGGAGGAGCCTGGTGGGCTGCAGTCTGTGGGGTCGCTATGAGTCGGACACGACTGAGCGACTTCACTTTCACTTTTCACTTTCATGCATTGGAGAAGGAAATGGCAACCCACTCCAGTGTTCTTGCCTGGAGAATCCCAGGGACAGGGGAGCCTGGTGGGCTGCCGTCTATGGGGTTGCACAGAGTCAGACACAACTGAAGCGACTTAGCAGCAGCAGAAGCAGCAAGGTCCCTAATGATGGGTGTTTGAGTTGTTTTTAGTCCTTTGTTATTGAAACAAAGCTTCATGAACGTCCATGTACACATCTTTGCACACATATGCAAATACAGAGTAAATTAATGAGTGAAATTGCTGGGGAAAGAGTCACAAAGACTTAATAACCATCAACAAATTCCTTCCACCTATACAATTTCTAATCTCAATGGCATTGCATGATATAGCCTGTATCCAAGTCCTTTTTAGTATACACTTAGGAAAGGCATTTTCTCTGTTGACCTGAGACAGTCTCCCTTGTAGCGTTGGTGTACTTTGCTCTTAACAAAAGTGACACTGATATCATTTTACATGTTTACAAGCTTTCTTCATTTCCTGTCTGTTCCTGACCTTTGTCCATTTTCCCACTGAGTTTCTTTTTCCTTACTGATTAACAGAAACTATTTCAGCATTAAGGAAATTAGTCCTTTACCTAGTAATGTGTTGAGACAGTATTTTTGTTTGTCATTTATCTTTTGGTTTTCTGAAGGTATCTCTTCTATGAAATGTTTTTAATGTATATGTATTAATATTTTATGCCCTTTTGTGTTTTTTCATACTTATACCTTCTAGACCCCATGACTACAAATATCTCAAGTGCTTTGGTAGTAATTTTATGATTTCTATTGTATAAACATTTAAAACTTTGATGTACATGGAATTTATTTTGGAGTTTAAAGAGTGAGGAAAGAGGACCAGCCTGGAGTGATGTTCTAGTCACTCATTCATTCAGCGAATGTTGAGTGTATGCTGTGTGTCAGGCCGTGTGCAAGTCACTGGGTGAGTGAGAGCTGGGAAATCTGGACGACACAAACTGAGAATAAGCCGGGATCATATAGTCCCAAAGCAAGTCCTTGCCCTCAAAGCAGCATTTGTTCAAAATATCTGTGAAAATGAAAGTGTTACTTGCTCAGTCATGTCTGACTCTTTGCACCCCTATGAACTGTAGCCAGCCAGGCTCATCTGTTCATGGAATTCTCCAGGGAAGAGTACTGGGATGGGTTGCTATTCCCTTCTCCAGGGGATCTTCCCAACCCAGGGATTGAACCTGGGTCTCTTGCGTTGCAGGCAGATTCTCTATCTTCTGAGCCACCAGAGAAGCCCCCAAATATCTATATAGCAGAGGAAATGTGATTCTGAATTTCCAGATTTGGATGAGAGAATTTTCAGAACCAGGAAAAAGTAACAGCAAAATGAAATGTCCCACCATTCAGCTGCACTCCTGTGAAATTTCAGATTCTCTGTCTCCCCCATAAACCTCCCCTTTGTGACCATACCAGGCCTCTCTTCCTCTCCCCACTCGCTCTCTGAAGCCCAGAGGCCTGCTTATGGCCTCTCCAGGGCTTCCTGCTTTTCTGAGTCGTGGGCCCACCTGCACCCTCTACCATTTCCTTACTGCCTTTACAGAGACAAGGAGGGGACAAATCTGCCAGGGTTGGAGGCTGGATGGGCCAACAGCCATCAGCTCTTGGGTGCCCTTTCCTAGTCACTTCAGGAAGGAATCTGGAGATTCACCAATCCACAATGTCTGAGGCGTTTTCAGAGTCTGGCAGTTCTTCTTAGGTCTAGGATTGGTTTTTCCTTCTCAGTTTCAACTTGCTGTAGTGGTGCAGCCCTCTGGGCAATGGCAGATGGTGTGGTCTTTGCACATCTGCTGGCCTCTGAGAGTGGTCATACTGCAGGTGAGCACTTGTCTGTCCACTGGAGAGAGATCCTTACTGGATTCTTTCTGGAAGCAACACTCTGCCTCACCTTACCGATCTGATGTGTAGAGGCAGGCAAGGTCTGAGCAGGTACAGGGGGGTTAATATTCAACTGAACAACTTTCTTAAAATGATTCACAGCGCCTTTCATAATTTCCTGTAATTCTCCATCCTTTTTCGTTGAGCATGTATTTGGGTTCTGTATTCATCTGATTTTTGCTCTGTAGACAGCATCCAACCTAGGGGTGTTAGTCAATGTTGTTTGGCACTGATTCTAAGGCCTTTTTAAGTATCAGTGATTCTATAACTGTGTCCAGAGTGCCTTTATTTCAGTAATATTTGGCTGTACTGCAGAAATGTCTGTTGGATTTGGTGTTTTCATCTACTAGCTTGTCTCTTTCTGCTTCTTTCTTGATCGGTTGAAGAGTCAGAGCCAGGAGAATGTTAATGTGCCCGTTAATCAGTGAATGGTGTTCTCTGTTGGTGCTTTGTCATGCAGACCGTAGAGTGTGATGGGCAGTCCCAGGGAGAATTCTGGGCTGGTGGGTTTCTTTTCCAGAGCCTCTCAAAACACTGCACAGCCTGTTCATAGTACTTTTCTCCCCATTTTAGAAGTGTCCTTCCCTCTTCACAGTCAATCTCAGGGCATTCAATTCTATAGGAATTTGTACACTTCTTGCAAAGGTTTCCCACCCTGTGGATGTAAGTGTCTCCAGTATTCTTGCCTGGAGAATACCCTGGACAGAGGAGCCTGGTGTGCTACAGTCCACAGGGTCACAAAGAGTCAGACACGACTGAAGTGACTTACCATGCATGCATGCACAGATGTAAGTGTGTGCTTCTAGAAGCCTGCTCAGGTGATAGCAGACCCAGGCATAGTTTCCCCAGGTGACCAGGTGTCCAGTTTTGCCTTGGTGATCCTGTCTGTGCATGATAAACTCCTCTGCTTGTTCTAAGTATTCCAGAGCCACCTGGTATTGGCCTCTGCAGAGTTTAATATAGGCAAACAGGTTGTACGTGAGTGCTTTGAATTCTGTGTTTAGAAACTCTTCCTGATCATATCCTCTGTCTTCTAAATCATCTAAGGAGCTTTCTTCACCACGTACATTCCAGGTATAATGGCATTTCAGTTGTAGAAAGATATTTTCTAAGGAATGTGTGGTGATTTCACAGTAGCTAAGGAAAGTGAACATCTAGGAATGTGAGTAAGCAGATGTACAAAGTAACAGGTATAAGGCGTAGGCATTGGGCCACTTCTGAGAAGAGGTTAAATATACAGAAGATGTACCAACCCTTCACACAGTAGTAAGATGAACCATGAACCTTGTGGTTTCTTTTGCAGGCTGTTTCAACTTGTCTTGGAGGAGACAGTGTTAAGATATTACCTGACAGACAAGACATGGGAGAAGGACAAATTCTTGTACTAATTAGGGAGCTGGCATTCATTCCAGACAACAGTGGCTAAAAATTAGCTCAGCAGTCCTTCCCAGATCAATCCATGTGCGAGAGACCATTTTATTCACCAAGATTTGATTCATTCCTAGATTTGATTGAATTCTTTCCATTAGTCTTTCTAAATACATGCATATCAGTCTGGGGACGAGAGAGAAAAGAGAGAGAAAGGAAGACAAACTCATATCTACAGAGTCAGGAAGAGGGTAAGCAAAGGGGGAGAGGAGAAAAGAATTTGCTTTGTCAAGTGACCATCCAAGGGAGACAAGCATATTTATCAGTAAAAAGGAATAGCTCACAAATTCACTCTGTGCCCAAATAATGATCTTTATTTTTAATGTTACGGTGGTGGCTTAGTTGCTAAGTCATGTGCAACTCTTGCGACCCCATGGACAGAGAAGCCTGACAGGCTACAGTTCATGGGATTCTCCAGGCAAGAATATTGGAGTGGATTGCCATTTCCTTCTCCAGAGGATCTTTTCAACCCAGGAATTGAACCTGGGTATCCTGCGTTGTAGGCAGATTCTTTACCAACTCAGCTACAAGGGAAGTTTTGCACATAATAATAGGCAAATTGGCAGCTATGAGTTAACGTTTGCAGAAGTGAAAAAAACCCGATACAAGTGTCTCCCTGCAAAGGTCAGAGTCCCTGGTGCTCACCACCTCCAGATCCTCACTAGACAAACTCAGCTCTGGGGCAGGTTTCTCCTTTAGTACCAAGAGGATCTGGCTCACAGGTGTAACTTTGGAGGAGCTCTCTCTAACACTCATGTCAACAGCGTCCCTCTTGTCCCTGAGGTCAGCTCTGGACTCTTGCTGCTTCAACAAGATGCCACCTTTCTTCTCCAAAGCCCAGAGGTACAGTCCCAGGAGCTGCCTGGACTGACGGGCTTCCTCTTTCTGGTCAAGCACCTGCTGGAGCCCCTGGACTGCCACATGCCTTTGGCTGAGTTCCTGAGCCAGCTCCAAACACAGGACATTAATGAGCATCTGGAGCTCCTCCTCAGACAGCAGGATGATGCTGGATAGGTCTTCCTTCAGCTGCCTGGCCACATTCTTCCACTTCAGCCCTGCTTTGCTGTCTGTTTCATCTCTGTTGAAGGACTCTTGGGTAATCAAAGCTGTATCTCCATCTGAATTGTGTGTCCACTTCTCATTCCCAGCCAAGCCACAAACTTAGTATTGGCAGGAAGACACAGGAAGTAATCATTGTCATCCACTATAATGACATTGTCTGCCAGGCAAGGTGACTGGTACCAGGGACTTATCAATGGCCAGAATGTCACAAGCCTTGTTCCTCAGCTCCTTGAGGCAAGAAGCCGCCACACCGTGCTGTTCCTGGCTGTTGTTGCAGTGCAGCAGACACTGCTTTAAAGAGTCTGGATTTTTAATGCTATACTCAAATCTAATTTGTTTTATACTGATTTTGAATTCTTTCACCTCCTGAAGTTTCACAGTGTACCTTCTTCACACCAAGGCAGGTGGCATTTCAAGAATATTTATTAAATGTGCAGAAGTGCATTAACTGGTGTGAGGAAATGGTCAAAGTCCATGACTAAGACAAATGCAGGATATCATGTGTTCTATTGAATGTAAAATATAATAGAACTTTGAGAAAGAAGATAGATAATGATAATGAAAATAAGAGCTAACATCTATTGATCACTAATTATATGCCAGATACTGTCCTAGGGACTTCACTTGTGTTAATTCATATTATCCTCACAACTCTGTAGGGAAGGAGCTACTATCTGCAGATGGGGCATTAAATAACTTGTTTAAGGTCATATAGTTTATTGACTGGTAGAGGAGAAGGCAGTGGCATCCCACTCCAGTACTCTTGCCTGGAAAATCCCATGGACGGAGGAGCCTCATGGGCTGTAGTCTATGAGATCGCTGAGTCGGACATGACTGAGCGACTTCACTTTCACTTTTCACTTTCATGCATTGGAGAAGGAAATGGCAACCCACTCCAGTGTTCCTGCTTGGAGAACCCCAGAGACGGGGGAGTCTGATGGGCTGCCGTCTATGGGGTCACACAGAGTCGGACACAACTGAAGCGACTAAGCAGCAGAGGTAGAATTTGAATCTAGGCAGTCTAGCTTGAAAGCCCACATTTTTGGGGGGTAATCAATATTGTGTTAGTTCCAGGTATACAGCAAAGTGATTCAGTTATATATGTAAAATATATGTATGTATATCATATTATTTTTTATTAATAGGTTATTGCAAGATACTGAATATAGTTCCCTATGTTATATGGTAATATCAGATAATCAGGATTGTTTGATCACCCACCTAGAGCCAGACATCCTGGAATGTGAAGTCAAGTGGCCCTTAGGAAACATCACTACAAACAAAGCTAGTGGAGGTGATGGAATTCCAGTGGAGCTATTTCAAATCCTGAAAGATGATGCTGTGAAAGTGCTGCACTCAATATGCTAGCAAATCTGGAAAACTCAGCAGTGGCCACGGGACTGGAAAAGATTAGTTTTCATTCCAGTCCCAAAGAAAGGCGATGCCAAAGTATGCTCAAACTACTGCACAATTGCACTCAAATGGGAACCCACTCCAGTACTCTTGCCTGGAAAATCCCATGGACGGAGGAGCCTGGTAGGCTTCAGTCCATGGGGTTGCGAAGACTCGGACACGACTGAGCAACTTCACTTTCAACTTTCATTTATTGGAGAAGGAAATGGCAACCCACTCCAGTGTTCTTGCCTGGAGAAACCCAGGGACGGCAGAGCCTGGTGGGCTGCTGTCTATGGAGTCGCACAAAGTGGGACATGACTGAAGCGACTTAGCAGTAGCAGAACACGCTAATAAAATAATGCTCAAAATTCTCCAAGCCAGGCTTCAACAATACATGAACTGTGAATTCCAGATGTTCAAGCTGGTTTTAGGAAAGGCAGAGGAACCAGAGATCAAATTGCCAACATCCGCTGGATTAAGGAAAAAGCAAGAGAGTTCCAGAAAAACATCTATTTCTGCTTTATTGACTATGCCAAAGCCTTTGACTGTGTGGATCACAATAAACTGGAAAATTCTGAAAGAGATGGGAATACCAGACCACCTGACCTGCCTCTTGAGAAATCTGTATGCAGGTCAGGAAGCAACAGTTAGAACTCGACATGGAACAACAGACTGGTTCCAAATAGGAAAAGGAGTACATCAAGGCTGTATATTGTCACCCTGCTTATTAAACTTCTGTGCAGAGTACATCATGAGAAATGCTGGGCTGGATGAAACACAAGCTGGAATCAAGATTGCTGGGAGAAATATCAATAACCTCAGATATGGAGATGACACCACCCTTACGGCAGAAAGTGAAAAATAACTAAAGAGCCTCTTGATGAAAGTGAAAGAGGAGAGTGAAAAAGTTGGCTTAAAGCTCAACATTCAGAAAACAAAGATCATGGCATCCGGTCCCATCACTTCATGGGAAATAGATGGAGAAACAGTAGAAACAGTGGCAGTCTTTATTTTTATGGGCTCCAAAATCACTACAGATGGTGACTGCAGCCATGAAATTAAAAGACACTTACTCCTTGGGAGAATAGTTATGAACAACCTTGATAGCATACTAAAAAGTATAGACATTACTTTGCCAACAAAGGTCCATCTAGTCAAGGCTATGGTTTTTCCAGTGGTCATGTATGGATGTGAGAGTTGGACTATGAAGAAAGTTGAGCACCAAAGAATTGGTGCTTTTGAACTGTGGTGTTGGAGAAGACTCTTGAGAGTCCCTTGGACTGCAAGGAGATCCAACCAGTCCATCCTAGAGGAAATCAGTCCTAAATATTCATTAGAAGGACTGATGTTGAAGCTGAAACTCCAATACTTTCGCCACCTTATGCAAAGAGCTGACTCATTGGAAAAGACCCCGATGCTGGGAAAGATTGAAGGTGGGAGGAGAAGGGGATGACAGAGGATGAGATGGTTGGATGGCATCACCAACTCAATGGACATGAGTTTGTGTAAACCCCGGGAGTTGGTGGTGGACAGGGAGGCCTGGCGTGCTGCAGTCCATGGTCGCAGAGTCAGATATGACTGAGTGACTGAGCTGAACTGAACTGATGGTATATGGTATAAGGTAAAAAGAGAAATTGGGATTATAGTGAGTTTTTGACCTGGGCAACTTCATAGACCCCGATAACACTGAAGATGAAGACAACAGGAATAGCAGATTTATGGGAAAATAGTAGACTTTGGGAGTAGATTTAAGAGTTCTGTTTTGAGATCATCAAATTGAGATGCCTAGTAGATACCCAAGTGGAACTAATAAGGCAATAGCTAGATATTTGAGTCAGGAGTTCAAAGTCCAGGCTGGAGTGATAAATCTGGAATTCCTGAGCATGTAGGTAGTTCTGAAAGCCTTGGGTCTGCAAGCCATTACCTATAGAAAGACTGTAGAAGTAGAGGAGAGGGCTGGCCCAGATGAAGACTTGGTACACAGGCACAGTCAGAGAAATTGGATAGAGGATGGAAAACTTCTCAGAAGAGGTAAGGAGTGGCCAGTGAGGAGGGAAGAAAACCAGATGTTGCTGCTGTAAGAACCAGTTTAAAAACAGAAGTTCCAAAGATGAAGTTGTAGAATTAGTTCTTGAGAAAGAACCACAACAAGGACAGGAAAGTGGAAACATGTTGGTCACTGGTAACTTTGTGTGTGAATCAAGAGTGATGAAGCAAATGCTTGTTTGGAATGAGTAAACAAGAAAACAAGAAGTAAGGAGACAATTCTAAATTTCACTGTAAAAGCAGAAACTTGGGTGGGTAAAACTGGAGAGGAATGAGGCGATATTGCTTTTGAATTGGGTGCTATGAATGTAATGGACTTCCCTGGTGGCTCAGACGGTAAAGCGTCTGTCTACCAATGCGGGACACCCGGGTTCAAGCCCTGGGTTCGGAAGAGCCCTTGGAGAAGGAAATGGCAATCCACTCCAGTACTATTGCCTGGAAAATCCCATGAACAGAGGAGCCTGGTAGGCTACAGTCCATGGGGTCGCAAAGAGTCTGACATGACTGAGTGACTTCACTCTCACTTCACGTAATGAATGTATATGTGCTGATCAGAGAGATGGAAAACTGGAATACCAAAGAGCTGATAATTGCTGGAGAGGAGTTTTAAGTAGGTGAAATGGGATGTGTCTAGAACAAAATTACGATGCTTGACTTAAAAAAAAAATACTAGGAATAATTCATCCAAATTATGAAAGGGAAGGCTGCCTGAAGGCACAGATTTACACAGGCAGAAGATTTGGTAGTGATACATGAGGGTGATTCTCTAAGTCTGCTTCTAAGGGAAGGTCTACACCACATGTTCCCTGGTGGCTCAGCTGATAAAGAATCTGCCTGCAGTGCTGAAGACCTGGGTTCAATCCCTGGGTTGGGAAAATCCCCTAGAGAAGAGAATGGCTACCCACTCCAGTATTCTGGCCTGGAGAATTCCATGGACATAGGGTCACAAAGGGTCGGACATGAGTGACTGACTTATACTTGACACCAAAATATACTTTTGGTGAAATACTTTGATGAAAGTATTTGATGAAGATACTTTTCATCTTTATTTACTTCTCTGTGTTTTTATCCTCCACCTTTAAGTTTTTGCTTTTGAGCATGCATTTCTGAAAACTAACTAATGTAGGTCTTCTGAGTCCATGGAATTGGGACATGATAGTTTCTACTTGCCCCTACAGCTCCACTCTGCATCCTTCTCCACCTGCCTGTCACCATCAGACAAGGAGCTCTACGGTCTATGGCTTCCCAAGGGGTTTGGCCAAAAGGAGACATAACATGATCTCAGAGAGAGGGAGTGGTATCCTTGAGTATTTACTTCTGGGGCTTCCACACTGCAGAACTTTCCTCTCCTGAAGCTCACAGACGCCATCAGTTGGCTTGTTTACAATCCCCTTTTTCAGTTCAGTTCAGTCACTCAGTTGTGTCTGGCTCTTTGCAAACCCATGGACTGCAGCATGCCAGGCCTCCCTGTCCACCACCAGCTCCCAGAGTTTACTCAAACTTATGCCCATTGAGTTGGTGATGCCATCCAACCATCTCATCCTCTGTCATCCCCTTCTCTTCCCACCTTCAATCTTTCCCAGCATGAGGGTCTTTTCAAAGAGTCAGCTCTTCACATGAGGTGGCCAAAGTACTGGAGTTTCAGCTTTAGCATCATTCCTTCAAAAGAACACCCAGGACTGATTTCCTCTAGAATGGACTGGTTGGATCTCCTTGCAGCCCAAGGGACTCTCAAGAGTCTTCTCCAACACCACAGTTCAAAAGCATCAATTTTTCAGCACTCAGCTTTCTTCATAGTCCAACTCTCACATCCATACATGACTGCTGGAAAAACAATAGCCTTGACTAGATGGACCTTTGTTGGTAAAGTAATGTCTATGCTTTTTAGTATGCTGTCTAGGTTGGTCATAACTTTTCTCCCAAGGACTAAGTGTCTATAATTTCATGACTGCAGTCACCATCTGTAGTGATTTTGGAGCCCAGAAAAATAAAGTGGAAACAGTGTCAGACTTTATTTTTCTGGGCTCCAAAATCACTGCAGATGGTGACTGCAGCCATGAAATTAAAAGACGCTTACTCCTTGGAAGGAAGGTTATGACCAACCTAGATAGCATATTCAAAAGCAGAGACATCACTTTGCCAACAAAGGTTCGCCTAGTCAAGGCTATGGTCTTTCCTGTGGTCATGTATGGATGTGAGACCTGGACTGTGAAGAAGGCTGAGCGCTGAAGAATTGATGCTTTTGAACTGTGGTGTTGGAGAAGACTCTTGAGAGTCCCTTGGACTGCAAGGAGATCCAACCGGTCCATTCTGAAGGAGATCAGACCTGGGATTTCTTTGGAAGGAATGATGCTCAAGCTGAAACTCCAGTATTTTGGCCACCTCATGCGAAGAGTTGACTCATTGGAGAAGACTCTGATGCTGGGAGGGATTGAGGGCAGGAGGAGAGGGGGACGACAGAGGATGAGATGGCTGGATGGCATCACTGACTCGATGAATGTGAGTCTGAGTGACCTCCGAGAGCTGGTGATGGATAGGGAGGCCTGGCGTGCTGCGGTTCATGGGGTCGCAGAGTCGGACACGACTGAGCGACTGATCTGATCTGATCTGATTGAGTGCAGCACTTTCACAGCATCATCTTTCAGGATTTGGAATAGCTCAACTGGAATTCCATCACCTCCACTAGCTTTGTTCCTAGTGATGCTTTCTAAGGCCCACTTGACTTCACATTCCAGGATGTCTGGCTCTAGGTCAGTGATCACACCATCATGATTATCTGGGTCGTGAAGCTCTTTTTTGTACAGTTCTTCTGTGTATTCTTGCCACCTCTTCTTAATATCTTCTGCTTCTGTTAGGTCCATACCATTTCTGTCCTTTATCGAGCCCATTTTTGCATGAAATGTTCCTTTGGTATCTCTGATTTTCTTGAATAGATCCTTAGTCTTTCCCATTCTGTTGTTTTCCTCTATTTCTTTGCATTGATCGCTGAAAAAGGCTTTCTTATCTCTTCTTGCTATTCTTTGGAACTCTGCATTCAGATGTTTATATCTTTCCTTTTCTCCTTTGATTTTCGCTTCTCTTCTTTTCGCAGCTATTTGCAAGGCCTCCCCAGACAGCCATTTTGCTTTTAACTTATATGCAGAGTACATCATGAGAAATGCTGGACTGGAGGAAACACAAGCTGGAATCAAGATTGCCGGGAGAAATATCAATAACCTCAGATATGCAGATGATACCACCCTTATGGCAGAAAGTGAAGAGGAACTCAAAAGCCTCTTGATGAAAGTGAAAGTGGAGAGTGAAAAGGTTGGCTTAAAGCTCAACATTCAGAAAATGAAGATCATGGCATCTGGTCCCATCACTTCATGGGAAATAGATGGGGCAACAGTGGAAACAGTGTCAGACTTTATTTTTCTGGGCTCCAAAATCACTGCAGATGGTGAATGCAGCCATGAAATTAAAAGACGCTTACTCCTTGGAAGGAAAGTTATGACCAACCTAGATAGCATATTCAAAAGCAGAGACATTACTTTACCAACAAAGGTTCGCCTAGTCAAGGCTATGGTCTTTCCTGTGGTCATGTATGGATGTGAGAGCTGGACTGTGAAGAAGGCTGAGCGCCGAAGAATTGATGCTTTTGAACTGTGGTGTTGGAGAAGACTCTTGAGAGTCCCTTGGACTGCAAGGAGATCCAACCAGTCCATTCTGAAGGAGATCAGCCCTGGGATTTCTTTGGAAGGAATGATGCTGAAGCTGAAACTCCAGTATTTTGGCCACCTCATGCGAAGAGTTGACTCATTGGAGAAGACTCTGATGCTGGGAGGGATTGAGGGCAGGAGGAGAAGGGGACGACAGAGGATGAGATGGCTGGATGGCATCACTGACTCGATGAATGTGAGTCTGAGTGACCTCTTAGAGCTGGTGATGGATAGGGAGGCCTGGCGTGCTGCAGTTCATGGGGTTGCAAAGAGTCGGACACGACTGAGCGACTGATCTGATCTGATCTGAGGAGAGATTTCTAACTTTTTAATAGGGCCAGATGGTAAATATTTTCAGCATTGTGGGCAATACAGTCTCTGCCTCAACTCCTTAACTCTGTTGTTAAGGTGCAAAGGCAGTCATAGACAATATAGTTCCAGTAAAACTTGTTTACGTAAGCAAATGGCTGACTATACTGAGTCCACTAGCTGTTGGGGGTTAGTCCTTGTTCTGTGGCCCAATATGTTCTTCATAGTCACAGAGCATCTTGAGGAAATGGCATCTAGTGTGGCTCAGTGGTAAAGAATCTTCCTGCCAGAGCAGGAGACGCATGGGACATGGGTTTGATCCCTGGGTTGGGCAGATCCCCAGAGAAGTAAATGGCAACCCACTCCAGTATTCTTGCCTGTGAAATTCCATGGACAGAGAAGCCTGGCTGGCTATAGTCCATGGGGTTGCCAAGAGTCAAACACGCCTGAGCACAGCACAGCCGCAGTTATCCACTCTACCTCCTTTTGCTTCGAATTTCTGTTATTACTACAAATGACCTACAGCTCAGGAAAATGTCATTGAACATCCCAAACATACCATCTCCATCTATACATTGGCTAAATCTTTCGACTAGTGATCAATATAGTCCTGACAATTGTGACCTGACCTCTCCTTAGCAGGCTCCTCGCTGCTCCCCACTTTACAATATTTTTCCTAGCAAACCTCTTTCCTGGGTGTCAAAAATGAATTAGTTGTCAGCTCTGATTTTTTAGCATTTTTATTGATACTTAGGTAAATTGGGGTAGACGTGGTTTCTTAAATAGGAAACAAAAAGCATTAACCAAGGAGGAAGTCTTGGTGGCAAAACACTGCTGCTGCTGCTGCTAAGTCGCTTCAGTCGTGTCCGACTCTGTGCGACCCCATAGACAGCAGCTGACTAGGCTCCGCCATCCCTGGGATTCTCCAGGCAAGAACACGAGTGGGTTGCCATTTCCTTCTCCAATGCATGAAAGTGAATAGTGAAAATGAAGTCGCTCAGTCGTGTCCGACTCTTAGCGACCTCATGGACTGCAGCCTACCAGGCTCCTTGGTCCGTGGGATTTTCCAGGCAAGAGTACTGGAGTGGGTTGCCATTGCCTTCTCCCATTTAAATGAACTGATCACATAAAATTCTGTGAGGCCTAAATGGTTAGAAGACTTCGCTGCAGAAGCAGCTCTTAAACACTGACTGAAGGATGCTGGAATGTTATTGAGATGGGAGCGATTCTGGAGACTTCCAAAGACTTACACAGTAATACAAGAACAGTGAAGGCTTTATTGAGCACCAGAAGGCATTCCTTTTGATGGCATGTCATTGTTTAGAGTTAGAAAAGTTGGAGGCAAATGTGGGAAGTCTTGAATCATCCATCAAAGGCATTGTAAGAGAACTGGCCTCAATAAAATGTATATTATGGCTAAGCCAAGATGAGCAGAAAATTTCATCCTGAGCATCAACTCCCATGAATTGGTAGCAAAGGACACTGCGATCAACTAATGACCAAGCCCGCCCCCTAGTGGGGAAACCGGACAGCGACCGCTCCAGCGTCTCTTAAAATTTTCCTTGCAGAAAAAGCTCCTTGACATCTGTCTTGACAATGATTTTTTGGAAATGACACCAGAAGCACAAGTACTAAAAGCAAAAGTAAACAACCGAGACTATATCATAACACACACACTACTTGACATTGTTCCTCTGTTTTCTTCTTTTCTTTTTTTCTTTTTAAAATTTATTTGGCTTCATCAGGTCTTAGTTGTGGCATGCAGGCTTAGTTGCCCTGTGGTATGTGGGATCTTAGTTCCCTGACCAGGGATCGAACCAGCATCCCCTGCATTGGAAGGTGGATTATTAAAGACTAGCTCACCGGGGATGCCCCTCTCTTCCTTTCTAATTTCAGTGTGTGTTCTGTCTCCCCAAACACTCCTAAAGGTGGAAAGCGGTGTGTGATGTAGAGTTCCCCACTCTGCCTAGCACAGCGGCTTGATCATGGTAACTATAGCACTTGATGGAAAAGTCAGAACATTTCCTCACAATTAATGGTGACCCAGTGAGAGTCACTGATCCCCAGGATTCCCAGCTGCTCTTCTGCAAGCAGCTGCTGGGTCAGTGGAGGCCTGAAATGCTGAAATGTTTCCAAATACTGGACACCTCCTGACTTATAGGTCTGAGATGGCTGAGAGAGACAGAAGGGACAGAGGGGGGCCACACAACCACAAGGTTATGATGGAAATAGAAGAAAGTATATGATGTCTGTCTTGGGCTCTAATCCTGGGGGTTTTGTAACTCGAGTTACAAAACCTCACATCTATACAAGGTAAATTATTTGTATTGATCAATTTCATTAAATTACAACTCTTACAAGTTCTTTTCACTGGCTTTGTGAAACAGGCTTGTTTTCAGCAAGTTCCATCAATGACAGGCTTTCAGCAAATGTAACTGGTTTCATACGCCTACTGTCACCAGAGTCTTAGAAAGTGACACTGGAGCAAATGAGGTGGGGGAGGGAGCCATATGGCTCTCCGAGAATGTTTCAGGAAGAGGTAGGAGCTAGTGCAGAGTCTTGAGGTTGGACTGTGGGAAAAGAGAAACGTACTTCAAAGAAATGGGCAGATCTGTGAAGAAGAAATTAAGCTATGATGTCTGCTAGCTTCCCCTTGGCTTTAGAGATACTAACATGTTCTTTATTGTGTCTGATGCACTTCATACAATATCACACATATTTCATAATGCCACTTAGGTTGTGATGTTATTTTGAGCCCAGTCATTCAGAATTTAAAGGAAATTGAATATTTTAAGTGTAGACCTTTATGAAGCTTTCAAAAGCCAAAAATAATCACACCTTTCCAAACTAGAAAAGGCCACTGAAGCATCCTACAACTTTCAGTTTCTAATAAGGTCAGATCAGATCAGATCAGTCGCTCAGTCGTGTCCGACTCTTTGCGACCCCATGAACCGCAGCACGCCAGGCCTCCCTGTCCATCACCAGCTCCCGGAGGTCACCCAGACTCACACCCATCAAGTCAGTGATGCCATCCAGCCATCTCATCCTCTGTCGTCCCCTTCTCCTCCTGCCCTCAATCCCTCCCAGCATCAGAGTCTTCTCCAATGAGTCAACTCTTCGCATGAGGTGGCCAAAATACTGGAGTTTCAGCTTCAGCATCATTCCTTCTAAAGAAATTCCAGGATTGATCTCCTTCAGAATGGACTGGTTGGATCTCCTTGCAGTCCAAGGGACTCTCAAGAGTCTTCTCCAACACCACAGTTCAAAAGCATCAATTCTTCGGTGCTCAGCCTTCTTCACAGTCCAGGTCTCACATCCATACATGACCACAGGAAAGACCATAGCCTTGACTAGGCGAACCTTTGTTGGTAAAGTAATGTCTCTGCTTTTGAATATGCTATCTAGGTTGGTCATAACTTTCCTTCCAAGGAGTAAGCGTCTTTTAATTTCATGGCTGCAGTCACCATCTGCAGTGATTTTGGAGCCCAGAAAAAGAAAGTCTGACACTGTTTCCACTGTTTCCCCATCTATTTCCCATGTAGTGATGGGACCAGATGCCATGATCTTCATTTTCTGAATGTTGAGCTTTAAGCCAACCTTTTCACTCTCCACTTTCACTTTCATCAAGAGGCTTTTTAGCCCCTCTTCACTTTCTGCCATAATGGTGGTGTCATCTGCATATCTGAGGTTATTGATATTTCTCCCAGCAATCTAATTAGGTAATGTCACTTTAACCCAGGTAAAAAGCTCTCTGACGTCCTTAGTGTTTAAGAATAAGGAGGTTGTGAAATCAAACAGTGAGAAAATCACAGTGGGTTATGCCCAGCCTTGTTGATAGGTTCATGTCTTTCCATGACCTCATATAAAACTATTGCTTTGGCGTTCTTAGCACGTATCTAAGTCCCTGACTGGGCCTAGGTTGTCAGTCCTCTGGCTCAGGTAGCTGCTTCTCAGTCGCCCGAGAGACTTTGACCAAAGGTATCCTGTTTCTCCTTTGGCATTTTTATCTATTTCTTTTTTTTCTTCTCATTTTTTCTTTTTTCTTTATTCTTTTACTTCTGTTCCCATTTTTCTTTTTTAATTTTTTTTTAAAATTTGGCTGTACCAAGTCTTAGCTGCACCATGTGGGTTCTAGTTCCCTGACCAGGGATCAAACCTGGGCCCCCTGCATTAGGAAAGAGTCTTAGCCACTGGGCCTCCCGTTTTTCTTATTTTATTCTTGTCTGGCATTGTGTTTGGACTCATCATAAAGACCAGTTCATGGGGTGAATTTTGAACTGAATTTGTTTTAATTTAGCCCGGGTGTCTCACCAGTTCTTCCCAAATCTAAGCTGATGTTAGGACTGACTCCAAGCACAGCAGTGAGTGCACCATGCCAAGGGCTCTCTGAGCCTTCTCTGCTGAGGAGACACCCAGATTCACATGGTCTCCCCCAGGCCCTCGAGACTGTCAGGAAGGGAGACTGGGCTCCAGTGAAGCTGGCCAGCACGTCCTGGATGGAAAGATCACTGATCTCGGCACAACTCTGCAGCCTCTGCTGACTGTGCCACAAAGCAGGAATCGTGAAGGCTTGGATCATCCCAACATAGTGAAATATTTGAAGTGACAGAGGTGGAGGAAACTCCCTGCCTTGTTCAGAGGATGCTTGTGGAGGAGAGGTGTGTGAGCACCTGTGGCTCAGGGCAGTAGGAAAACAGAGGCTGAAGGCAGAGTCCACCAGTAGCATATGCTGTGTGGTCACCAGGAGGGTGCTGTCCACAGAGATTTACAAGCAGAAAACCTGCTCTTGGATGTGAACACAAGCATCACACTTGGGCTTCAGCAGCAAATTCACCTTTTACAACAAAGTGGACACCTTCTGGGGTGGTCCCCCTCATGCTGCCCCAGAACTCTCTCAGGGAAGAACCACAGGAAGTCATCCTGTCTACACCAGCAAGAGATTCCCTGCCTTTAGAATTATGGAAACTCAAGGAGCTATGGACGCAGGGTCTGAGCAGAACGTATCACATTCCATTCTTGTCAGTGGAATGAGAAAATCTGCTGGCGAAATTTCTCATTCTTCATCCCAACTAGAGAGGCAGTTTAAAGCAGACTGTGAAGGATCCGAGGATTATTGTGGGTCATGGATCAGATCAGATCAGATCAGATCAGTCGCTCAGTCGTGTCCGACTCTTTGCGACCCCATGAACCGCAGCACGCCAGGCCTCCCTGTCCATCACCAGCTCCCGGAGGTCACCCAGACTCACACCCATCAAGTCAGTGATGCCATCCAGCCATCTCATCCTCTGTCGTCCCCTTCTCCTCCTGCCCCCAATCCCTCCCAGCATCAGAGTCTTCTCCAATGAGTCAACTCTTCGCATGAGGTGGCCAAAATACTGGAGTTTCAGCTTTAGCATCATTCCTTCCAAAGAAATTCCAGGATTGATCTCCTTCAGAATGGACTGGTTGGATCTCCTTGCAGTCCAAGGGACCCTCAAGAGTCTTCTCCAACACCACAGTTCAAAAGCATCAATTCTTCAGCACTCAGCCTTCTTCACAGTCCAGCTCTCACATCCATACATGACCACAGGAAAGACCATAGCCTTGACTAGGCGAACCTTTGTTGGTAAAGTGATGTCTCTGCTTTTGAATATGCTATCTAGGTTGGTCATAACTTTCCTTCCAAGGAGTAAGCGTCTTTTAATTTCATGGCTGCATTCACCATCTGCAGTGATTTTGGAGCCCAGAAAAATAAAGTCTGACACTGTTTCCACTGTTTCCCCATCTATTTCCCATGTAGTGATGGGACCAGATGCCATGATCTTCGTTTTCTGAATGTTGAGCTTTAAGCCAACCTTTTCACTCTCCACTTTCACTCTCAACAAGAGGCTTTTTAGCCCCTCTTCACTTTCTGCCATAAGAGTGGTGTCATCTGCATATCTGAGGTTATTGATATTTCTCCCAGCAATCTTGATTCCAACTTGTGTTTCTTCCAGTCCAGCATTTCTCATGATGTACTCTGCATATAAGTTAAATAAACATGGTGACAATATGCAGCCTTGACGTACTCCTTTTCCTATTTGGAACCAGTCTGTTGTTCCATGACCAGTTCTAACTGTTGCTTCCTGACCTGCATACAGATTTCTCAAGAGGCAGATCAGGTGGTCTGGTATTCCCATCTCTTTCAGAATTTTCCACAGTTTATTGTGATCTACACAGTCAAAGGCTTTGGCATAGTCAATAAAGCAGAAATAGATGTTTTTCTGGAACTCTCTTGCTTTTTCCATGATCCAGCGGATGTTGGCAATTTGATCTCTGGTTCCTCTGCCTTGAGGAACTAAAGCTTTACCTGGAGCCACAAGGACTGGGCAGACTGACTTCTTGGCATCCACAGTTTCACGTGGAGTTGGAGATCCAGGACTCACTGACAGGCCAGAAATAAGAGGTAATGTTCCAGTATCGCTCCCCAGTTATAAGAGATCTGAGGCCAGAGGGCTGCCCCGTCACCCTGAAGCCTCAGCTATCAGCCAATCTAACCAACAGCAGCCCTCCTTGCCCACCGCACCCCCCCCAGGTGCGCACAGGGTCCCCACCAACTGCAAGCACCACATCCCCACCTCTAACTGCTACCAAGAGCACTTGGAGGAGGAAGGCAGATCTGGGGGAGGATCAGGGGACAGGGCAGAGGACCACAGCACAGCCAGCTGCCTGGAGGGAAGAAGACCACCCCTGCCCCCTTTTGATTTCCGACCAGAATTCTGGCTCCTAAGTCTAAGCCCATATCCTTACATCATAAGACCTCGGTGATTCTATAATCATATCCAGTTGCCATCACAAATTGGACCCGCAGATTCATTACTAGGACTTCTCAATTTTTGGTAAAGAAATTTGTAAAAATTCACCTTCTTTCCAATATGAAATATTAAGAGATTGCAAAAGTAGGTGCCCAAAATATGATACAATCCTTCAATAACTGGATGATCTCTGATGGATGTTTGAATCATGACCGGCTTCCCAGCCGGCGGTTTGGTAACCAATCAACATCCTTAACGGCCCAGACGGCGCGAGCTGTGGGAATGCCCAGTGGCCCAGTGTCTCCTGCCCTCTGGCCTCACCTGGGTCCGCAGGCTGCGCTTTGAGCCCCAGCTCCAGGGACTCGGACCGCGGAGCCCAGCAGAGCTCGGGAGGCCCTGAAGCACCAGGAGAGACTATGACCACGACAAATTCACTTACAAGTTGCCCACTGAGGGTGGGAAGAGCTTCGACTCTGTGGCCAAACTGCAGAAAGCGAGAAGCTCAGAGGAAGAGCGAAGGGTTTCACCCCGGAGACGGTGCACCAAGGCGAGAGCCATTGAGAGGGAGGATGTGGACACGGAGAAGGCCCAGGATGCTGACAGCTACTCGAGACATTTCGGGACAGTTTCTGGTTGTTCCTCTGCAGGTAACAGCAGGTCGTCTAAAACAACATGACACAATGGGGTGCAGGCCCCCTTCACAAGCTATGGAGACAGCAGAGGCGAGTCCCCTAAGAGCGAGCGCGGACCTTCCTGTTGCAGAGCCCAGGCGCCTCCCTCTTCTGAAGCCTGTGAGCACGTCCCTCAGCATTCACCTGCAAGTGAAGCGGAAGAGACTCCAGCTCTGACAGCTCCTGCATTGGTGGGTTACAAAGGATCACGAGGTGAACATCACGAGGCAGAAAACACAAGTACTCTACCTTGACAGTACTACCTTCATAGTGGGACCCAGAAGAAGCCTCATCCGTGGAAGTTCTAGGAGTTTGAACCCCAAACCCAGTGCCCCCATGGCATACGTTTAAATCAAATGTATTAGCTTTTGCCATTATGCGAGAAGGGGGACTGTTTCCTCTGAGGAAGGAGGGCACAAGGAGAAGCATCATCTTGATGGCATCGCAGCAGCCAGACTTGTAACACTTCACCACACACCTGATCAGCTGCTTTTCTAGAAGGATCTTTGGCACTTCAGAAAGAGCAAAAATAGTTATGCGGAGATGAGAACCAAGCTCACAGGACAAAGATTAGCTGAAAGATCGGATATTAAAATGCAGACCTGTAATCAGACTTTGGGGGAAATCCCAAGAAGGGATGAAGACGGTGATCAGTTCTCTTGTTACCAAATCACAAGTCCGAGTGCCTGACTCACTGTGAGGCAAATCAAAACTAGAACATCGGAGTCTGGACCAGAAAAAGGTTTTATTACAGGTTCATACAAGGAGATGGGTGACTCATGCACTAAGAACCCCAATGTTACAGAGAGCTTTCAGCAAGCCCCTTTAAAAGCAAAACGTGATGGTTAGTTGTTGCAAACTTCTTGATGCCCGATCTTTTGCTCTTGAGTCATTGCATGGTCAGGTAATGATGTTCCCATAAATCTCTACTAAAGGAATGTTATTCTTTGTCTTGACAAGAAAGGGCAAGGTCCCAAGACACAACTTTCACCCTCCAAGGTCCCAGTCCTGGCTAAGAGGAGGCAGATCTCAGCTGGCAGCTCCTTCAGGACCAGGTTCCCACATGCTGCCCAGCTGCCACCCCTGAGGGAGCCAAATACCCAACACAACTGGCCCTCGGTCTCCTCAGGCCAACCCAAATGGCGAGACAAGGTCTCACAGACTGCAACCCATGCAGGCAGCCATTGCTACTCATTGCTACTAGATCACAGAGACAGGGATAGGGGTGAGGTTTCTCGCTACCTCAAGGGCTGGGCTACAGCTGGTAGAAGGCCTCAGTGAGGGCTCTGGAGCCCTGCAGGAAATAGTGTCCAGCCTGTTCCCTGGGCCCTCCAGCTCACCTGCTGGCCCAAACCTGGGTGAGCTGGAGGGCTTCCAGGAAAAGGCCCGAATCTGCCTCTTACCTTACTCTCTACCTGATGACCACTACACCACTGACCCTTGGTTCAATCACTTCCCTAATGGTCCCTTATTGACAGTTCCTTGTGGGCAGAGCCCACTGCGGTGCAGACCAATAGCTGAGCAGGACAACTAACAGGGTGTCTCACTGATAGTTGGTTGCTTGTGGGCAGAGCCCACTGAGGCACTGATCAATGGCTTCCTAGACCTGTTGCCTAGTGACAGAATGGACACTGGGCAGCAATGAGGCACAGCAATGGCTGCCTGCTAAGAGCTGTGCTCACTCTGCTGTTACACTCTGATGATGTATTCAAGGAGAAGGCAATGGCACCCCACTCCAGTACTCTTGCCTGGAGAATCCCATGGACGGGGGAGCCTGGTGGGCTGCAGTCCATGAGGTCACTAGGAGTCGGACACAACTGAGCGACTTCACTTTCACTCTTCACTTTCATGCATTGGAGAAGGAAATGGCAACCCACTCCAGTGTTCTTGCCTGGAGAATCCCAGGGACGGGGGAGCCTGGTGGTCTGCCATCTATGGGGTCGCACAGTCGGACACTACTGAAGCGACTTAGCAGCAGCAGCAGCAGATGTATTCAAAAGATGGGCTTTAGGATAATCTAAATCACTGTAGAGGTGTATCTTAGACTTTTCAACAAGTATCAAGATCGATGTCAGGCACTTTTGAAAGTAAGAATTTTATAAGGTTGCACTAGGTAAACTTGAAAAAAATTCCCAGTTCATGTGTCAGAAGATGACTTTCATGTACTTAAGTAGTGTATTAAAGTTTTGTACTATATCATGCATTGGTCTGAGTACTGCTCTTTTAAAAATAATTTTACTTATTTATTAGCTTTTTAATGTATTGGCTGTGCTGGGTCTTTGTTGCTGTGTGGGCTTTTCTCCAGTTGGAGCAAGCAGGGGCTACTCGGTAATTGTGATGTGTGACTTCTCGCTGCTCAGGTGCACAGGCTTCAGTCTTTTCAGAGCAGAGGCTCAGGAGTTGCAGTTCCTGGGCTCCAGGGCACAGGCTCAGGAGTTGCAGCACACAGGCTTAGTTGTTCCATGGCATGTGGAATCTTCCCTGATCAAGGATTGAACCTGTGTCTCCTGCATTAAGAGGCGGATTCTTTACCACTGAGCCACCCAGGGAAGTTCTGAGTACTGCTGATCAAGGATTGAACCTGTGTCTCCTGCATTAAGAGGCGGATTCTTTACCACTGAGCCACCCAGGGAAGTTCTGAGTACTGCTTTTAATAGAGTATTTTCTTTTTTACTGTGAGCCAAATGAAAGCAAGTAAGTCCAATACTTACTACTTATCTCTCAGTAAAATACTTGGTTGTGCCAGATGTCACCTAAGATGGATTAGGAAGACATAGAGAGCATCCTTCTTTTCTGCATAAAGAACTGAGCAGTCTAGAGAATTGTATGCATATTTGCAAGGGGTTATTGAAATACTGGATGTGAGGTACTTAGGAAGACACTCATAAGACATGCTTAACATATGTTTCCTCCTTCTGCCTTTCCTTAGGAAGACTGTTATCTTGCATCTCATTGGGAGTCAGGAGTACTTCCAGTAGGAGGTAGAGGTGAAGGATCATTCTAGGTGATCATATTTTCCTGAAGCAGCCAGGGGTGTCGGAAAAGTCTTAGACAATGAATGGAAGTGAAGGGAATACCCAAGCTTGTATTTTTCCTGTGTTGAGTTCTTTGATCTAACAAGGAATGTGTTCATTTATTGGATGTTAACATTTGGCAAGAAAATATTTTCAGAAGCTACAGTTGAACTGTCATCTTGCCAATATGTCATTTTAAATTTTCCCCAAGAGGGGGAACATCTAGGCTACAGAAACGTCAGTCTCACTTATACACACTTTCATGTCATCTTAAAGGATTGTACGGCTGTCTCCAGAGAAGGTAACACTTATGTTACCAAAGATCTCTTTATCTAATATGTCAGCACCTTTGAACAATGTTAAAAGAATTGTAAAATATTAATTAGAATAAAAAAATTCTTAAAGGAGAGCCTATGTTAGACCTACAAGTTTTATTTCAGAGACTTTATCCTAATGGAATTACCATGGATAAGTAGGTGATATTGGTTTTAAAAATAACTTAAACATACAACAAAGGAGATTTGTTAGTAAATTATTGTGACTCCAAATAACAGTATCATGCATGTAGCCATTAAAAATGATTTTTAAAATGTTGAATGACGTAGAAAGATTTTCAATATTAAGTGGGAATAAAGCAGAAAAATAATATATGTGGTCTGAGCCCAGTTTTGTAAAATTATGTATGCAGAGGAGAAGAGGGTTAGATGCTATACACACAAGTGGAAATACATTGAACCTATATGATAATTAAAAGCCATTAATAATAAGATAAATTGAATTTATAGAAAGGAATTTACTGTAAGAAAAAATTAAAAAAAAAACAATTAACCAGCATTTACTGAGTGCTATATGCCAGACCAATTATAAGTGCTTTACACATATTATCCTGTCTAAACTTTGAAATGGTCTTAGACCCTTCTAATTTTATTTTACAGGTGAGAAAACAGAAAAAGAAGTTAAAAATCTTGTCCACATTTGCACAGCTAACAAATTGTTAATATTGGCTTGAACTTGAGTGGTCTGACCCCTGAGTCTGCACTGCTGACCACAATTCTAGACTTCCTCCTACTTTGCCAACATGGAATATAGAAAGATCATGCGAACATTTTCTTGAATTCCCTTCTCTGGCTCCACTTTTCATCCTTTTCCATCCAGCCTTGTAAAGTGGGAAGATTATGGAATGGACTATATTAACAGGTTCTTCGATCCTCCAGCTACTGGCTGGGTTTTGTCAAGGGGGAATGCTTTGCAGAAGACTGAAGGGAGGGAGGGAGGGAATGATGGCACAGGGTTATTTCTCTCCCTGCTGAGAGCCTAAGGGCTGTGTCATTCTGAAGAAGGATTCTGTTCCTTTCATGGGGGTTTCTATGAGACTTTTTCCTTCCATTTTCCAGTAACCATCTCATCTCTTTGGGCCTAGGGATGCCTAACAGCTGTGCTATCTTGTAATTCCTCTATCCAACCACAGTTAAATTGTCCCTTTGTAAATCAGCTCTCTCAAACATCCCATTTTAACTGTCCTAGTTAGAATGCAAACTGATGCAAGGTGTGATACCTGTTTTTAAAAAGCTGACATAGAGCACTTGGGGCATATACCTCAGGAACAGGAAAGCTGAAGACTGTATAAAAAGAGATCATCTGTAGGAGTAAGGTAGATGGTTACAAACTAAGGTATTTTAAGTTGCATATTCCTGGCCACCTGCATCTTATTCTCCATTCTTATTTTCCTCTTTTAGACAGATTAGCTGTAGAGATGTCTGTAAAGCATGCTGCATGGCGATCAAGATGGGCTCTGAAGTTTTGCAATCTCGGTGTCAGAAGTAATTATTGCAAAGCAATTCTCACAGTGGTTTTCAGAGCAATTTACAGAGCTTGTGACATGCATGGACATTGAATCATAGAGCATTTTATAGACAGCTCTTCATCTGGAACAGATTTACGAGGTCATTAGATAGGACCTCTCTAGAAACAGCAACAGAAAATAGAAGCTGAGACAGACTTGAGTCAAAATGTTTTATGGACTTATCTTCCACTCAAGATAACATAAAGCTATAATAACACAGTTCCTTTCCTGCTTTCTCAGTCCTCTAATGTTGAGACCTTTCTCATTAACTACTGAACTCTTACAAGTCTGAGCAGAACAGATGTTCGAAGACTTGCAACTTGTGAGATGTCAATAGCCAAACACCACAATTCATAACCTGGTCACTCTTCCACTCCTTTGAGGCATCTGCCTTCTTCTTTTGTACCCAACAATGATTGATGGTGATAATATACAAAAGTTTTATCTCTCTCCATCTCTCTCTCTCGCTCTCTATGGAATGAGGTTCGTGACATTGTACAGGAGACAGGGATCAAACCATCCCCATGGAAAAGAAATGCAAAAAAGCAAAATGGCTGTCTGGGGAGGCCTTACAAATAGCTGTGAAATGAAGAGAAGCAAAAAGCAAAGGAGAAAAGGAAAGATATAAACATCTGAATGCAATGCAGAGTTCCAAAGAACAGCAAGAAGAGATAAGAAAGCCTTCCTCAGCAATCAATGCAAAGAAATAGAGGAAAACAACAGAATGGGAAAGACTAGGGATCTATTCAAAAAAATTAGAGATACCAAAGGAACATAGCATGCAAAGATGGGCTCGATAAAGGACAGAAATGATATGGACCTAACAGAAGCAGAAGATATTAAGAAGAGGTGGCAAGAATACACAGAAGAACTGTACAAAAAAGATCTTCACGACCCAGATAATCACGATGGTGTGATCACTGACCTAGAGCCAGACATCCTGGAATGTGAAATCAAGTGGGCCTTAGAAAGCATCACCTCAAACAAAGCTAGTGGAGGTGATGGAATTCCAGTGGAGCTCTTTCAAATCCTGAAAGATGATGCTGTGAAAGTGCTGCACTCAATATGCCAGCAAATTTGGAAAACTCAGCAGTGGCCACGGGATTGGAAAAGGTCAGTTTTCATTCCAATACCAAAGAAAGGCAATGCCAAAGAATGCTCAAACTACCGCACAATTGCACTCATCTCACATGCTAGTAAGGTAATGCTCAAAATTCTCCAAGCCAGGCTTCAGCAATACGTGAACCGTGAACTTCCTGATGTGCAAGCTGGTTTTAGAAAAGGCAGAGGAACCAGAGATCAAATTGCCAAGATCCACTAGATCATCGAAAAAGCAAGAGAGTTCCAGAAAAACATCTATTTCTGCTTTATTGATTATGCCAAAGCCTTTGACTGTGTGGATCACAAACAACTGTGGAAAATTCTGAAATAGATGGAAATACCAGACCACCTGACCTGCCTCTTGAGAAATCTGTATGCAGGTCAGGAGGCAACAGTTAGAACTGGACATGGAACAACAGACTGGTTCCAAATAGGAAAAGGAGTACGTCAAGGCTGTATATTGTCACCCTGCTTATTTAACTTATATGCAGAGTACATCATGAGAAACGCTGGACTGTAAGAAGCACAAGCTGGAATCAAGATTGCTGGGAGAAATATCAATAACCTCAGATATGCAGATGACACCACCCTTATGGCAGAAAGTGAAGAGGAACTAAAAAGCCTCTTGATGAAAGTGAAAGAGGAGAGTGAAAAAGTTGGCTTAAAGCTTGACATTCAGAAAACAAAGATCATGGCATCTGGTCCCATCACTTCATGGGAAATAGATGGGGAAATAGTGGAAACAGTGTCAGACTTTATTTTGAGGGGGTTCCAAAATCATTGCAGATGGTGACTGCAGCCATGAAATTAAAAGACACTTGCTCTTTGGAAAGAAAGTTATGACCAACCTAGATAGCATATTCAAAAGCAGAGACATTACTTTGCCAACAAATGTCCATCTAGTCAAGGCTATGGTTTTTCCTGTGGTCATGTATGGATGTGAGAGTTGGACTGTGAAGAAGGCTGAGCGCCGAAGAATTGATGCTTTTGAACTGTGGTGTTGGAGAAGACTCTTGAGAGTCCCTTGGACTGCAAGAGATCCAACCAGTCCATTCTGAAGGAGATCAGCCCTGGGATTTCTTTGGAAGGAATGATGCTGAAGCTGAAACTCCAGTACTTTGTCCACCTCATTCGAAGAGTTGAATCATTGGAAAAGACTCTGATGCTGGGAGGGATTGGGGGCAGGAGGAGAAGGGGACGACAGAGGATGAGATGGCTGGATGGCATCACTGACTCAATGGACATGAGTCTGAGTGAACTCCGGGAGTTGGTGATGGACAGGGAGGCCTGGCGTGCTGCGATTCATGGGGTCGCAAAGAGTCGGACACGACTGAGCGACTGAACTGAACTGAACTGATATATATATATATATATATATTTTTTTTTTTTTTCCTTTGAAATTTGAGGCAAGGACACAGCCTTTAATTCTCTGCTCTAACAGCTGAGTTCTGACTCACACAGGAAAGGGTTGGAGGAGGAGGCAGAGAGTAAGAGATTCTAGAAAGTCACTTGCACAAATAAGGAAAAAGCTATCAGATCATCTCTTAAAGCTAACGCTCCATCTGCTAGTTCTGTCTATAGTTGCTTCCTTAACTATATTCAGATCTGTGCTTTCTATAAAATGCAAATAAATTCTGCAATACTTGTAAAGACAAATTTCATGAGTGTAACTGTGAGATCGGCTTGTCTGGAACTGACTGGCACTTAGAATTGACACTGATTTCCATATTCCCAGGGTTTACAGTTAACCAGGATCTTGTGGAAGAATCAAGGCCTGCTGACCACTGTAGCCTTTATTCAGGTCTCAGTCTGCTCCATTTCACTCCTTTTCTCCTGAAGCTCCCAGGGATTTAGCCTGGTTCTTCTCTGGTTTGGAAGATTCTTTCTCTATAATGAAATGAATGGTACAGACAAAAAATGTATTTGCCTACTGTCCCTCTACTTAATATTGCCTTTTTCATTTGTCTGGTTTTTGCTTTGAACCATGAATCATTTTAAAAATGATAATATGTTACAGAACTCCAACATAAATCTGTGGTTTATACTGTCATGGGGGTGTTGAAGAAGCTGCAGACAAATTGTTAAAGATATCAGCACAATTTCATTGCTTAAAAATATCATGTGTTTTATAGAACAACTGCAAACTCAATAATAACCAATATTAAAACAAGAACGTTTCCAAATTTGGAAAAGCCAAAGTTCTCAGAAGGATTTATGTGACCATACATACATAAGGCTTCCCTGTTCATCACCAACTCCCAGAGCTTGCTCAACTCATGTCCATCAAGTCAGTGATGCCATCCTCTGTCATCCCTGTCTCCTCTTGCCTTCAATCTTTCCCAGCATCAGGGTCTTTTCCAATGAATCAGTTCTTCGCAGAGATGGGAATCAATCTTCAAGAGATGGGACCACCAGACCACCTTACCTGCCTCCTGAGAAATCTTTATGAACGTCAAGAAGCAACAGTTAGAACCGGACATAGAACAACAGACTTTCCGAGTTGGGAAAGTCAAGGCTGTATATTCCCATCTCTTGAAGATGGGAATACAATCTTTCCTCATAGCTCAGTTGGTAAAGAATCTGCCTGCAATGCAGGAGACCCTGGAGAAGGGATAGGCTACTCACTCCAGTATTCTTGGGCTTCTCTTGTGGCTCAGCTGGTAAAGAATCTGCCTGCAATGTGGGAAACCTGGGTTCGATCCCTGGGTGGGGAAGATCCCCTGGAGATGGGAAAGGCTACCCACTCCAGTAATCTGGCCTGGAGAATTTCATGGACTATATAGTCCATGGAGTCACAAAGAGTCAGACACGACTGAGCGACTTTCACTTCACATACATAAGTGATGGGCTCCCCCATCCTTACCCCCATCCCTGCCATCCTCTGAATCTCTACCTGGTATGCTCTGCTGCTCTGATGTTGACAGGGCAAGCTCCCTATTTCCTTCAGCTTGACTCAACCATCCCCTTCTTTGTGATAAAGTGAAAAATGGCCTGCTTAAGAGTTAAACTATTAAGAGGAAATGGAATAGGGAGACCAGAAATAAACCCACACACCTATGGCCAATTTATTTATGACAAAGAAAGCAGGAACATACAATGGATAAAAGACAGTTTCTTCAACATGTGGTGCTGAGAAAACTGAACAGTTACAGGCAAAACAATGAGATTAGGACATTTCCTTCATATCATATACAAAAATCAACCCAAAGTGGTTTAAAGACCTAAATGTAAGATGTGAAACCATAAACTCCTAGAAGAGAACATAGGCAGAAGATTCTTTGACATAAAATCACAGCAATATATAATATATATATATATATATAACATTATAATTGTGTTTTATATATGTGATCTGTCTCCTGAAGCAAAGGAAACAAAAACTTAAAAATGGGACCTAATTAAACTTGAAAGCTTTTGCACAGCAAAGGACATCACTGACAAAATACAAGGACAATCTATGGAACAAGTGGCAATAGTTACAAATGATACGGCCAACAAAGGTATGTTGCTTTTTCCTTAACACCTTCCAATGGCTTCTCTTCTTGGTAAGAAGTAAGAGAGTCATTCCAGTTGGTCCTCAAGGCCCCCAATTACCTCTAGGACATCATGATCTACTGCTCGCCGCCTCCCACTTTCTGTTCCAGCCACACTGACCAAATTCCGTTTATTAGACACCACTAGGGGGAAGGCAATGGCACCCCACCCCAGTACTTTTGCCTGGAAAATCCCATGGACGGAGAAGCCTGGTAGGCTCCAGTCCATGGGGTCGCTAAGAGTCGGACACGACTGAGCAGCTTCACTTTCACTTTTCGCTTTCATGCATTGGAGAAGGAAATGGCAACCCACTCCAGTGTTCTTGCCTGGAGAATCCCAGGGACGGGGGAGCCTGGTGAGCTTCTGTCTATGGGGTCGCACAGAGTCGGACACGACTGAAGCGACTTAGCAGCAGCAGCAGGAATATCACTAAGGATATTCCTGCCTCAGGACCTTTGCACTTGTTATCCTCTTATCTCAGAATGCTCCTTCCCAGTATCCACATGGTTCGAAATCACCTTCTTTTTGTTTGCGCTCGAAGTGTCATCAGAGGGGCCTTTCCTGATTAAACACAACATAGTACCCACCTTCATTATCTCTATTGTTCATCATGGCCTTTTCACTACTTCATTTTTATATTTATTCATGATGTCTCTTCCCATTAGAATGTAAGCAGGAGAAGACGGCTCTTGTTTGGCTGCTATACCCCTAGTATCTTCAAAAGTTAAAGTGTTAGTCACTCAGTCGTGTCCGACTCTTTGTGACCCCATGGACTGTAGCCCACCAGGCTCCTCTGTCCATGGAATTCTCCAGGCAAGAATACTGGAGTGGGTTGCCATTTCCTTCTCCAGGGGATCTTTCCAAGCCAGGGATCGAACACTCTTCTCCCGCATTGCAGGCAAACTCTTTACCCACTAGGCATTTTAGTAATAAAAATAAAGTGTACAGCAAGATTGCCCTGCCTCAGGCACGCCGCTGAGGGATTCATAAGTAGCATGTAATTACATCTGCAGAGCCCACGTTCTCTGTGCCAGGCGCAGAGCTTAGTGGCTCTGTAGGAGCTCCTGCGGTGGAGCCCACGCAGCCTACCAGACCCGGCCGGCGGGGCCAGTGGGTGGAGCTGGTGATCCGCTCCGCCCGGGAGCCGGCTGCAAGACGCCGCAGCGCTTGAGGGCGCCCATGGCGCATGCTCCGCGGGAGCCGAGAGCCCGCTCGGAAGCGAAGGAGTCTACGCTGCACTTCCCGGCGGCAGGCTGATGTGATTGGGAGCGCTAGAGCCTGAGCCTGGCGCGGGCGCGGGCCCCGGGTCCAGCAAGGCTCCGCCCCCTCCAGGTTCCCTGCGGCCGCCCCAGCCTTTCGAGCGGGCACTGCGGCTCTCGACAGCGGCCCGGGAGGACGGCTGCAGGTGAGTGCTGGCCCTGCTGCACTGTTAGGTGAGGGTTCCGCAGCATCGGCCTTCCTCCGCGGGCTCCGAGGGCCCCGCACCCTACCGGGTGCTCAGTCTCACCGCCTGTGAACCTCTGCAGGACCCCTCTGCGCTGGTTCCCCGAGCACCCGAGGTCGGGCAAAGTTGCCAGTCCTTCCCTGCGCTGCAGCGACACCTGGGATTTCTGATTCCCAGTTCCCCTACTTCCTCCTCGTCCTTTACTCGCATTAGCTCCGCCAGGCAGCCCCCAGACCTCGCTTACTTTTTAGCCAAAGGCATGGTCAAGGAACGGCTTGATACCTGTCCTGGTTAATATGCCGGCGATACTCTTTAACCACTGGACATTTTGCTTCCAGTAATAAACCTGGGTGAGCCTCAGTTTCCTGGAAAAAGGATTTAACGGTACTGCAGAGAGTTGTTAGAGGCGTAGTAGGACCGAAGCGCTGCCTGCGAAATCTGGAGCATAGCAAGAGCTTAAATGGGAGTCAGAATTACTAGTGTTGTTCTTATTGTTAGCTGAATAACAAGCTGCTTTGGAGCTTTTCTTTTCTTCAGCTACTGAACTCTGGACTGCCTCAATCCTGTTTTTCAGAATCTGTTCTGTGTCCACCCTTTGCTAGGTCCTGGGGTTCAGAGTTGACCCAGAGACTGGCTCTGCCCTCAGGCTGGTGTAAAATGAAGACAGACAAGTACTTAGTTGGGCTGTTAACAATACCAAAAGAACTGAGATAAAGTTGCAGAGCCCACTGAATCCATCTTGGAGGAGGCTTTTTCTCCTTGACCTTCTTAGTCATCATCCTATGACAGTTACTTGACTGATAGGTTGAAAAACTGTCCAGTGTTTTGTTGGAGGGAAAAATCAGCTGGATGATTTTTCTAGTTGAGTAACTTCAGATATTATCCTTCTGGAGCTTTCTTTGCAGACAGCTAGGCAACCCACTCCAGTATTCTTGCCTGGAGAATCCCAGGGACGGGGGAGCCTGGTGAGCTTCTGTCTATGGGGTCACACAGAGTCGGACACGACTGAGGCGACTTAGCAGCAGCAGCAGCAACCAAGGCAATGGCAACCCACTCCAGTACTCTTGCCTGGCAAATCCCATGGACGGAAGAGCCTGGTAGGCTGCAGTCCATGGGGTCTCTAAGAGTCGGACACGACTGAGCGACTTCACTTTCACTTTTCACTTTCATGCATTGGAGAAGGAAATGGCAACCCACTCCAGTGTTCTTGCCTGGAGAATCCTAGGGACGGCGGGATCCGTCTATGGGATCGCACAGAGTTGGATACAACTGAAGCGACTTAGCAGCAGCAGCAACCCCAGATCCTGGAGCATTGGCACTGAGTGGAAAAGCAGCTGCCACTGGAGGTGTTACTATTTGAAACTGTGGTTACAAACTTTTACTTTGCTTTTTCAATCTACTTGGTATCCTTAGTAATAATGGGCTTTCCGAAGGTTGTATTTATGATAAAGGTAGACCTGAACTGTACAGCCCTTCCTAACCACCATAAAGAAATGCAAACTTGTGACTTTGCCTGTACATAGTCAAGATAATATCTGTTCCTGTCTAGAAATTGCAGGTTCACCACTTCTGGGAGAAATCACTCCATCACCAGCAGGAGATGCATCAGCAGACGGGAGCTAGTTCACTTTTGCAATCATCTGAGAACCAGTTTCTTAAGACTTGTCGAATACTGGGTTTAAGCCCTCTTAAAAAAAGCTCTGTTGAATTACTGACATACAATACTAGCAGGACATGTTTAGAATGTACATTTTATGTGTTTTGATATGTTTATACATGTGAAACTATGATTGTTCAATGTCATTAAGCTGTCCGTTACCCCCAAAAGATTCCTTGTGTATTGGATACCCCCTTGCAATGCTTACTTCCTGCCCCTCATTTCCCCAGGCAGCCATTTATCTGCTTTCTGTCAATAGAGATTAGGTTGCATTTTCTAGAGTTTTATAGAAATGAAATCGTATGTAATTATTTGACCTGGCTTTGTAAAGAATCCACCTGCCAATGCAGGAGACACAAGAGATGCAGGTTCAGGCCCTGGGTCAGAAAGATCCCCTAAAGTAGGAAATGGCAAACCACTCCAGTATTCTTGCCTGGAAAATTCCATGGGCAGAGAAGCCTGACGGGCTATAGTCCATGGGGCTGAAAAGAGTTGGACACGACTGAGCGACTGCACATGTCATGAGCTTGGGACTATGGACTTCCACTCACCATAATTATTTTGAGATTCATCCATGTTATTTATGAGCATTCCTTTTTATTGCTGAATAATATGTATATACCATTATATATTGATCCATTCACCCATTCAGGGCATTTGGGTTTTTCTTGTGTTTGGCTCTTGCCCATAGAGCTGTTACAAATATCTTTATACAAGTCTTTGTATTGGGATACACTCATCCATATCTTTAAAAAAAATTAATTAATTTATTTTAGTTGGAGGATAATTGCTTTACAGTATTGTGATGATTTTTGCCATACATAGACATGAATCAGCCACAGGGACACGTGTGTCCCCCCATCATGAATCCCCCTCCCACCTTCCTCCCTACCCATCCCTCTGGGTTGTCCCAGAGCACTGGCTTTGAGTGCCCTGCTTCATGCATCAAACTTGCACTGGTCTTACATATGGTAATATACATGTTTCTATGTTATTCTCTCAAATCATCCCACCCTCTCCTTCTCCCACATAGTCCAAAACTCTATTCTTTACATCTGTGTGTCTTTCTGTCTTGCATATAGGGTCGCTGTTAGCGTCTTTCTAAATTCCATATTTATGCGTTAATATACAGTATTGGTGTTTCTCTTTCTGAGTCTGTATAATGGGCTCCAGTTTCATCCATCTCATTAGAACTGACTCAAATGTGTTCCTTTTTATCGCTGAGTAATCTTCCATTGTGTATATGTGCCACAACTTCCTTGTCCATTCGTCTGCCATCATTCATACACTTAAGGGACTATATTTATTTTAAAATATGTGGGAGGCTGGGGCTGTAGTCCCACTTTTGCATCTAACCATCAGTGTGTCCATGGAAGAGTCACTTCATTTGGCCTTTAATATCCATCCGCAAAGTCTTTGCTGTGCTGTGATTTTGTGCCATCACTGTTAGAACTATATGGTCTGTGTTGATCCCTGGAGAGGGTCTCAGAAGCAGAGAGGAGCAGTCTTCTTTCCTTCTATTTCTTCTGCATGCTCTCTTATTTTTTCATTTCACTTTTTTCCCCTTGGGTGACAAATTCAAATCCTAACGTGTAACTTTGTGCAAGAAGGGAAGTGAATAACTAGCGAGAATAGGAGCTTGTGTCAGCTGAACTTCAGAACATTTGAATCACAGTTAGAGAGGAAAAGGTGGGAGGTTAACAGGCTCTGGAATTTTGGGGATCTTCCCTTTTCTTAACGTATAGTCCTCTCTTCCGCTCTTGCTCCAGGAACATTACATTTAACTTTGTGGTGATCAGGTGGGTGGGTGTCCTGGGCTCCATGTGTCACAAATTAACTGAGGGTGGTGGGTGGGAGGTTTCCTAGTTAAAAAGAATTCCTGAATTTTTTCTTTGAGGTGTGGCTTGAGTCATTTGTTCCCTATTTGTCCTTTGCCTAACTTTTACCTGACGTGAACTGGTTCAGAACTTTGTATGGAAGCATTATTTGCCAGTGTAATTTTGTGTAGTAAAATTGGTGTGGGCAAATAACAACAGTCTGTTTTATACAGAATGAAAATGTGGCTCTGGGGTTTGCTGGTCTGTTTGGTTCTTGGGACCCTGCCTTCCCAGGCATCTGGATGGAAGCAGACACCTGTGGATCCCGAAACAAATATGAATGTGGTAAGTTTCTTAAAGGCATCTGCTTCTTAAAACGCATCTGTGATCAATGTTATTTTCTGAAATCCAGTTACATAGCTACATGAAGCTACAAACTCCATTTTCTTTATATCTCGTTATGTTTTTCATGTTTGCTGAATCTCCAGTTCAGTTAGCTGGACTTTACCCACTAGGTAATGTGTATTTTACAAACCTCTTTTTACTGATGAAATGATATACTTCTTAATAAGATAAGTGATATTTTTAGACCTTCATTTCATTTTTAAATCTCACTGATTTTGTTTAAAAATAATAGAAAAAGTGTTAAAACTTCCGAAGACTATTAATACTGAATGTGTTGAACAAGGACGGATTACCAGTGTTTATAGTTCAAAACAAAAATCAAAGTGTCTGAAAACAATTTTGTTAGAACAAATAAAAATATAATCCCTCAAGTAATGAAAACATTTCAAAGTTATTAATCTTAAGCAAACAATTAAATCTGGAGACACTTCATTTAGGCATAAAATATCAGAAAGTATAGATTGCTACAGAAAACATCAGGTTTAAAACAGTGACGCAACTGAAGAACCAGGCAGCTTTGGAGATTTTGATAAATTTATAGTCAGTCAAGAGAGTGCAACCTGTTATCAGGGTCTTAAGCTTACATTTGGAGAAGGCAATGGCACCCCACTCCAGTACTCTGGCCTGGAAAATCCCATGGACGGAGGAGCCTGGTGGGCTGCAGTCCATGGGGTCGCTAAGAGTCGGACACAACTGAGCGACTTCACTTTCACTTTTCATTTTCCTGCATTGGAGAAGGAAATGGCAACCCACTCCAGTGTTCTTGCCTGGAGAATCCCGGGGATAGGGGGAGCCTGGTGGGCTGCTGCCTATGGGGTCACGCAGAGTCGGACACGACTGATGTGACTTAGCCACAGCAGCAAACTTACATTTTATCTCATTCCTGACTTTTTCTTTTTAAGGTTTTTTAAAATTAAAAGCATTTTTCTTCTTTAATTTTTTCTGTAAAAATGATAAACTTAAATCCTTTCAAGTGTTTGTGGTAGAGAAAATCACAAGCACTTATTTATATTGTCTTTTGCATAACTGAGTTAGCTATATGCCACTGAGCTCCTGATTAACAGTTGCCCAATGGATTAAGTGGTACAACCTGCTATATGTAAAATAAAGAAGCTTCAAGGATATATTGTACAGCACAGGGAATATAGACAATATTTTATAATAACTATAAATGGAATTTAACCTTTAAAAATTATCAATCAGTGTGTTGTATACCTGAAACTTATATTAAACATCAACTATCAGTTCAGTTCAGTCGCTCAGTCGTGTCCGACTCTTTGCAACCCCATGAACCCCTGTTCACCACCAACACCCTGAGTTTACTCAAACTCATGTCCATTGAGTCGGTGATGCCATCCAACTATCTCATCCTCTGTCGTCCCCTTCTCCTCCCACCTTCAATCTTTCCCAGCATCAGGGTCTTTTCAAATGAGTCAGTTCTTCCCATCAGGTGGCCAAAGTATTGGAGTTTGAGCTTCAGCATCAGTCCTTCCAATGAATATTCAGGACTGATTTCCTTTAGGATGGACTGGTTGGATCTCCTTGCAGTCTAATGGACTCTCAAGAGTCTTCTCCAACACCACAGTTCAAAAACATCAATTCTTTGGCACTCAGCTTTCTTTATAGTCCAACCCTCACATCCATACACTGGAAAAACTGTAGCTTTAACTAGCCGGACCTTTGTCGGCAAAGTAACGTCTCTGCTTTTTAATATGCTGTCTAAGTTGCTCATAATTTTCCTTCCAAGGAGTAAGCGTCTTTTAATTTCATGGCTGCAGTCACCATCTGCAGTGATTTTGGAGCCCAGAAAAATAAAGTCAGCCACTGTTTCCACTGTTTCCCCATCTGTTTGCCATGAAGTGATCAGACCAAATGCCGTGATCATCTTTTTCTGAATGTTGAGCTTTAAGCCAACTTTTTCACTCTCCTCTTTCACTTTCATCAAGAGTCTCTTCTTTGCTTTCTGCCATAAGTGTGGTGTCATCTGCATATTTGAGGTTATTGATACTTTTCCCAGCAATCTTGATCCCAAGTTGTGCTTCATCCAGTCCAGTGTTTCTCATGATGTACTCTGCATGTAAGTTAAATAAGCAGGGTGACAATATACAACCTTGATGAACTCCTTTCCCTACTTGGAACCAGTCTATTGTTCCATGTCCAGTTCTAACTGTTGCTTCTTGACCTGCATACAGATTTCTCAAGAGGCAGGTCAGGTGGTCTGGTATTCCCATCTCTTTCAGAATTTTCCACAGTTTATTGTGATCCACACAGTCAAAGGCTTTGGCATAGTCAATAAAGCAGAAGTAGATGCTTTTCTTGAACTATTTTGCTTTTTTGATGATCTAGTGGATGTTGGCAATTTTATCTCTGGGTCCTCTGCCTTGACGTACTCCTTTTCCTATTTGGAACCAGTCTGTTGTTCCATGTCCAGTTCTAACTGTTGCTTCCTGACCTGTGTATAGGTTTATCAAGAGGCAGGTCAGGTGGTCTGGTATTCCCATCTCTTTCAGAATTTTCCACAGTTTATTGTGATCTACACAGTCAAAGGCTTTGGCATAGTCAATAAAGCAGAAATAGATGTTTTTCTGGAACTCTCTTGCTTTTTCCATGATCCAGCACATGTTGGCAATTTGATCTCTGCCTTTTCTAAAACCAGCTTGAACATCTGGAAGTTCGTGGTTCATGTACTGCTGAAGCCTAGCTTGGAAAATTTTGAGCATTACTTTGCTGGTGTGTGAGATGAGTGCAATTGTGCAGTAGTTTGAGCATTCCCTCAATAAAAAAAAAAAAAAGAGAGAGAGAGAACCTAATTGCCCCATGGATCTTTCGTTATGTGAATTTGATCATTATTCCTTTTCATCTTTCCCCCTGGTTTTATTGAGATGTAATGGACATATAGCATTGCGATTTGTTCTGGGTCTGTATCATTTTATCTTGTTCAACTCTACCTTGACATTCTAGTGTAGATTTATTGGTCCACTGATTAAAAACCGATTAATACTTTTTATCCTTCATTTCCCAGGATGGGGTCTCTTGAAACAAGGAAAATTGTAGATTACAGAATTAACTGGCATATTTAGAAAAGAAAGAAAGAAGTGGTTATTTGTGCCTGGGAGATAGGATGGAACCAAAGAAACCCAAAGCTATGGTAAAATAAGGTACACTTGGTGCAGAACTTGTTAGAATGGTGAAACCAAGGTTTAACTAAGCACCTGTGAGTAGAATGCAAGGGTAAAACAAGTGGAGTATTTACCCTTGTGATGGAGACTGGCTACTAGATTGAGCAGACTAAAATTTCAGTAATGATTGGTTTCTTAAATAAAACTTAGTCATTGACATTTTATCTTCTCCTTTGCTCCACAGAGTGAAATTATCTCTCACTGGGGATTCCCTAGTGAGGAACACCTGGTTGTGACAGCAGATGGGTATATTCTTTGCCTTAACCGAATTCCCCATGGGAGGAAAAACCCATCTGACAAAGGTATGAGTATTTTCAGTGTTGAGATTGGAAAGTTCTGAAAATTTAATTGCATTGCTGGAATTTGGCTGGTTTATATATAAGCCACAAGTTCAGATTTAACATGAAAACATTGAAATGGGATTGTCTTTTAGATCAAAGTCCTCAACATATTACATTTATGCAAGATACATAAAAACACTTCTTTTAAAGAAGCAAGGACAAGAATCATCTAATTTCATTTTCACTTAAAGATTCAAAGGTCAGGTTTGTTTGAGAGTATGCTAAAATATCTCATTGTTATAAGGAAGCATTTTATTTAATAAAGTGATTTGAACATTAAGTAGATAGCTCTTGCTATTTGAAGATTACTTAATTTTTTGAGTAGGTAATGTCACATAGTTCAAAAATTGAAGAGAATGAAAAGCTACACAGTAAAATACCTCCCTCCTATTGCATTCTTTACCTCCCCAGTTTTTTTAATGTATCCTTCCAAAATTTCTTTACTTTAAATTTATCTCTAAAAAAGTCTCTTTAGAAACAAACATAAATTATTATTTTCTCTGCTTGCCTTTTAATTTAGAATGTGGCATATAACGCACATTTTTGTTTCTTGAATTTTTTTGTTTAATGTTTTGAGTATTTTTCTACAGTACAAAGAGTACTTGATCATTCATCTCTACCAATTCATAGTATTCCACTGTATAACTGTCATCACTTATTTAGCAAGTGTTCTCTTGGTGGCATTTGGACTATTTCTACTCTTCTATTACCAAGTACTGCTGCTGTAAATAATCTTGTTTGTGTGCAAGTTTATTTATAAGATACACGTTCAGAAATAGAGTTTTTGGGTCAGAGGATATGTGGATTTGTGATTTTGATGTGTGTGTGTGTTAGTCACTCAGTCATGTCCGACTCTTTGCGACCCTATGAACTATTGCTCTCAGGGCTCCTCTGTCCATGGAATTCTCCAGGCAAGAATACTGGAGTGGGTTGCCATTCCCTTCTCCAGGGGATCTTCCCAACCCAGGGATCAAATCCAAGTCTCCTTGCATTGGCAGGCAGACTCTTTACCATCAGAACCACCAGGGAAGACCCAGATATTGTTAAATTACTTTCCATGTGGTCTTGTTCTGGTAACTAGACTTATTAGGAACACTTGAAAGTTCTTATAGCTTTGGCTTTAAATATATGCACATTTTTTCTCTGTCTCATAACTCAAGCAAAACTGTGGTTTCCAGTGCAGATTGAAGAATTTCTAGATAGACTTCTTGAAATCACTAAACAGACATCAGAATAAGGATCTGATCCTAAGTCAATTGTCTCTCTAGATACAGATTTTTTTTTTTTAACACTTTTTGTTTTTAGAAACTTTCCTTAGGCTACTAAGGTGAGATTAAGGTAAATAACTGTGTCTTCTTCAAAATTTTATGTGAGTAGAAAATTTTTATTCAAAGTGAATTTAAAAGCCCTCTGTGTTAATTGAGCTTTATATCACTATTTTTCTCTTAATAAAATCTGATTTATCTATGTTTTTCTCCCATAAATTCTAGCCATAATGAGTCTTTTGATGATGTTACCTGGTGAAGACAGCCAGTGCTTTTTTTGAAATTTAATTTCTGACTCTTGAGAGTTTTATGATTTATAGATCCTCCTGAATGTATGTTACAAAATCAGAAATGAGTTACAACAAGGGCTTCTGTTTTTCTTCTGCTCAAGACACACAAAACATTTCAGAGTGAACATATGATCTTGATTTCCTTCCTCTTTTAAAGTGAACCTTGTATACAGATTTCAGATTCAATATAAAGAAAGATATGTATTGATACTGTTTCTCTTAAATGTGGCTAGTTGACTAATATGATTACTAATGTGAGCCATTGTTAAAAGATACAGGAAACCTCAGTGAAAACAAGCTTAAGAGAACGTGCCTCCTTCCTCCAGGCTTTTCTTTCTTGTAGCAGTCAAAACAAATAGTGCCGGGTGCCTTCCTGTGGGATTTATCTCAGCCACCGCAGGTGAAATTGCTGGACCCTAGGAAGTGAGCCGGGGAAGGCAATGTCACCCCACCCCAGTACTCTTGCCTGGAAAATCCCATGGACGGAGGAGCCTGGTAGGCTCCAGTCCATGGGGTCGCTAAGAGTCGGACACGACTGAGTGACTTCACTTTCACTTTTCACTTTCATGCATTGGAGAAGGAAATGGCAACCCACTCCAGTATTCTTGCCTGGAGAATCCCAGGGACGGAGGAGCCTGGTGGGCTGCCATCTATGGGATCGCACAGAGTCGGACACAACTGAAGCGACTTAGCAGCAGCAGCAGGAAGTGAGCATTCTTCTTGACTTGCTCTCAGGTGATAGGAAGAAGAGATGGGGGAATTCTGTCCACCCATAAGTACTTTTGTTCTTTCACCTCTGTAGGTCTTGGGTTCTTCATTTTTAAAAACAGTCGATTGCCTGAGATGATCTCAGAGTTCCCCGTTAGTCTTTATTGCTCCCTAGTTATATGGGTTCGGGGAAGGCAATGGCACCCCACCCCAGTACTTTTGCCTGGAAAATCCCATGGACGGAGGATCCTGGTAGGCTCCAGTCCATGGGGTCACTAAGAGTCGGACATGACTGAGCGACTTCACTTTCACTTTTCAATTTCATGCACTGGAGAAGGAAATGGCAACCCACTCCAGTGTTCTTGCCTGGAGAATCCCAGGGACGGAGGAGCCTGGTGAGCTTCCGTCTATGGGATTGCACAGAGTCGGACACAACTGAAGCGACTTAGCAGCAGCAGCAGCAGTTATATGGGTTAGATCTCTTCTTTTTTTTTTTTTTGGCAGGGGTATGTGGATTGGGGCAGTGGCTATCTTTGGTCTTCAGAATGGGGAACAGATTGAAGGCACTCTAAGTCTGGTCATAGCATCAAGTCCCCACCCTTTTCCTCTGCTCTGCAGAGGCCTCCCTGTAGAGAATCAGTGATGTGTATGTAACACCTTCTATGAGCTAAGCTCAGAGACAAGTCTGGAAGCAGTCTATGAAGGTGGTCAGTTATCTAAAGGAGTGTGTGATTCTCCTGAGAACTGCATAGGTCCTTCTCTGATGGTTTGCGTCTCCTTGGTCCAAGGCCGAGCACGGAGCTGAGGCTCTGCCCCGTCCTTCACTCCCATCCTGGAGCAGTGTTGTCAGTGGTGCTAGTCTGGCTTATTTAAGCCAGATAGACAGACAGGATACATAAAATCCTTCACACCCAACTTGGAAGCTGGCTCAACCATGCTGCTTCCTCTCCTCTTCTCTTAATAACAACTTCTCTTAATAACTTCCTCTTCTCTTAATAACACCCTCATTGTCCTAATGACCAGGACCAGAAATTGCACAGTCACTCTTGACTCCCATCCTTCAGGAGCTGACAAGTCCTCTCTAGGCTCCCATGTTACATGGCTTCCATTTAGCCTTTTCCTCTCTGCCAGGCCACCACCCTACCTTATGCTCTTGTGACTGCCTACCTGGCCATCTGAAATAAACTCAGAATCTGAGAGAGGGAGAGAATTTCAGAACAAGAATAGGGCTATTCATTCTGCTTATCTTTTAAGAGATTGATGCTCTTAATGCATAAGAAAATAATGCCATATATCTGTACTATTTATAAGTCATTACATGATCCTTTAAAACATAATTCATTTATCAAGAATGAAGTGAAGCTGCTCTTCCTACTCTTCTTTTTTTAAAAATAAATGTTTTTAAATTTATTTCTCACCGTGCAGGCTCTTTGTTGCTGTTTGGGCTTTTCTCTAACTGTGATGAGCAGGGGCTTCTCTCTAGTTGTGGTTTGCAGGCTTCTCATTGCAGTGGCTTGTGGGCTCCCCTCATAGCTCAGTTGGTAAAGAGTACACCTGCAATGCAGGAGACCCTGGAGAAGGGATAGGCTACCTACTCCAGTATTCTTGCGCTTCCCTTGTGGCTCAGCTGGTAAAGAATCTGCCTGTAATGTGGGAGACGTGGGTTCGATCCCTGGGTGGGGAAGATCCCTTGGAGAAAGGAAAGGCTACCCACTCCAGTATTCTGGCCTGGAGAATTCCATGGACTGTGTAGTCCATGGGGTCACACAGTCAGACACAACTGAGTGACCTTCACTTTCACTTTTTTTCTGAGCACAGGCTCAGCGGGCGGGTTTCGGTATTTGTGGTGAGTGGGCTCAGTAGTTTGGGCTCGAGGGCTCTAGGGCACAGGCTCAGTAGTGGCGTCACGCAGGCTTAGTTGCCCTGCCTGCCGAATGTGGGATGTTCCCTGATCAGAGACTGAACCTATTGCATTGACAAGCAGATTCTCTACCACTGAGCCATGAGGGAAGCCCCTGCTCTTCTTAGTGTAGTTCATTTTTTCTCAGTTTTTGTGTTCTTTTGTGATGCTACAACCTTACCCCTGGGTTCAGGGATGCTAGCAACCTTCTATAGATGGTTGCAATGTTGGAGTTTCTGTGAGGGGACTAGGGTTGTGCTATGCTGCGCTTAGTCCCTCAGTCATGTCTGACTCTTTGCAATCTCCTGGACTGTGGCCTGCCAGGCTCCTCTGTCCATGGGGATTCTCTAAGCAAGAATTCTGGAGTGGGTTGCCATGCCCTCCTCCAAGGGATTTTCAGGTCTCCAGCATTGCAGGCAAATTGTTTACTGTCTGAGCCACCAGGGAAGCCAAAGAATACTGGAGTGGGTAGCCTGTCCCTTCTCCATCTTGCCAATGTCACCTCCATTACTTATTTATAGATACCACATTCCTTGTGGAACCTTAGTTAAAGCTGCGTGGTGAGCATCTTTCAATCCTGTCTAAGTGGCCCCCTCCGGTTTTATGTAGAGCCTCACTTGGGAATCATCAAAACATTTTTATCACAGGCCTTGGCTACATGACTCCTCTACCATGTCAACTGCTTTCCTTTCTACCAACCTCCTTGTTCTCATCCATCTCATGTAGTTCTGCAGGATTAAGTTTCTTAGAGCCCAAGTATAATTATATGATCCTGACATTCAGCAGTCTTCATGAATCTAATGAATAAAGATAACACCATTCCTTAATGTTGTGTCCTGGCTGATGTCTGTACTGTTCACCCTCATTTTGTATAGCAGTGGAGTTCTGAAGTTCACCTTGGGTATGTGCAGAGAACTTCATGAATCCCCAAGTTAGTAATTACAGCCATAGGATAGGATGTCTATGGTGTCTTCTTCTGTAGAATGGGATAGACTATCTCTTTCATCTGGTTTATGAGGAGTGCTTGAGAACCATTTATCTTTACCCATTGTCTAAGAAACATTTCTCATTGGCACAGATTTAAATTGGCACCATAGCCAAATTGCAAATGGTATCATTTAAGTTGTATTAGTTTATAAGTATTAAAAAGTCACTCTTTCACACTCTCAAATCCAAACGAGTTATTCCCCTTTTGCTAATTTCTCGCTGGGCCTCAGCTGGTGACTCAACCCGTTGGAATGGTGATCACTGTGCCTACCATCTTCATTTCTACACATCCGTAAAAACACTTTTTTTCCCCACCCTTGCAGCCCCACCTGGCTTAATTGTCCACTTCTGCCTGGTTGCGTGAGCAGGAGGGAGATCACTTCCTCTGAACTCCCAAAAGTCTTGCTGATAAACCTCCTGAGGTCCTTTCCTTACTCTGTTGTGGGGTTGTCTTAGGTGTGTACTTCTCTCTACCCCGCCCCCCAGTCCCTCCCACAGCCACTTTTTGAAGGAGGAGGCTGCATCTCTGTCACCTTTGTATTCTTCACAGCAACCAGCATGGCCGTATTGTCTGCGTGGCTGGCCTCATTCAGAGGTGTATCTGGCAGTCATCAGAACTGGGATTCTGAGGGAGATGAAGGCAGCAGATCCTCTCTGAAGTAAAATAGAATAGACACTTGTGCACACACAGGTTTTATATTCAGATGCAGAGAGTTTATGAACCCAGTGGAGAATCCCCTGATTTAGACAATCATTTACCTGTCTAGTCAGACCTCTACTAATTCAGTTCACTTCAGTCGCTCAGTCTGACTCTTTGCGACCCCATGAATCGCAGCACGCCAGGCCTCCCTGTCCATCACCATCTCCCAGAATTCACTCAAACTCACGTCCGTTGAGTCGGTGATGCCATCCAGACATCTCATCCTCTGTCGTCCCCTTCTCCTCCTGCCCCCAAACCCTCTCAGCATCAGAGTCTTTTCCAATGAGTCAACTCTTCGCATGAGGTGCCAAAGTACTGGAGTTTCAGCTTCAGCATCAGTCCTTCCAATGAACACCCAGGGCTGATCTCCTCTAGAATGGACTGGTTGGATCTCCTTGCAGTCCAAGGGACTCTCAAGAGTCTTCTCCAACATCACAGTTCAAAAGCATCAATTCTTCAGCACTCAGCTTTCTTCACAGTCCAACTCTCGCATCCATACATGACTACTGGAAAAACCATAGCCTTGACTAAATGGACCTTTGTTGGCAAAGTAATGTCTCTGCTTTTCAATATGCTATCTAGGTTGGTCATAACTGTCCTTCCAAGAAGTCAGGTGGCTGAAATGTGTATTTAGAAAGCTCTTGGTGACCAGTAGAGCGTGTGTGGGCTGTTTCTCTGTGTTACACAACCTTCTCTCTCACGTGTTGAGCTCCCCCTCCTTTACACTAATTCTGTAAGGGAATTGAAATTCAGAAATTCATCCTTCATAGGGAAGTGGTCATATTTTCATCTCCTGAGCCTTATTTCAGAAAGTCATGGGATGCTGGCACTGGAAGGATCTCAGAGTCCTGCCTGAACCGAGGATTTGGAGAGCTTGCATTTTTAACATGACTCCCTAGTGGATGCCAAGGTAAAATCCTAGGGTTTGGGAACCCAGGTTCTAGAGCAGCACACCCTTATTTTACTGGGCAGGACAGTTAGGTTCAACGAGGGAAAGGAATTTGCTTTACATCAAAGGCTAGTGGCCCAGCCAGTCTGATTCCAGTTCAGTATTCTTTGAGCCGGAGTGTGTGACCTTATGTATTTAATAAGTATTGAGCAAGTTGAATCTATGGGAATCAAAATATTTATTTTATGTGGCTAAAACACAGAAATAAAGGCCTTGTCCCAAATAGGTAAAATAGCAACAATATCAGTGAGGCAGACTTACTTCTTGCTTAATTGCGAAATAAACTGTAAACTAAAGCTGCTGCTGCTGCTAAGTCACTTCAGTCGTGTCCGACTCCGCGTGACCCCAGTCATCAGATAAAGCGCCAACAGTGAAACATTCATATCTGAAAAGTGGTGGTTCTGCTGGCCTGATGAGTTAAGTGCATTCTGGAGTGTAATTGTCTTCGTGAAGAAAACAGGCTCTCTGAACTTTGCCTTGGCAAAACTCCTCTGGGGTTGCCCATTGTACTTTTTGAGTTATAACTGAAAATTCACAACCTGACTTGTGAGTTAGGTTTTGCAGGAAAAGGCCATCAGCCTGTGGTTTTTTTTTTTTTTTAATTAATTTTGATTATATGTTTTAGGATTCCAGCCAATTTCTGAATTTTCTGTTCTTATATGTGATTCCTAAGGAAACCATTTCCAGAATGCAGTGCCCTACCAAGCTAAACAGAGGCCTTGATCAACTAGGATGCAATTCCTGCCCCCGGGGTGGCACTGGAAAGACGCAGGGCCATTGGTCAGTGCCTAGACTTGTTGACTCTGGCTCTCTGAGCTCATGCCCTTGGACCTTGATGACACACTGGGTGTGGGGCTGTGTTCAGACCCTCTCCTAACTGAGTGCCGCAAGGCAGTGTCAGCTGCACAGCAGTTTCTTTTGTATTTGCAGATTGGGGCCAGGAGCAGAGAGTCAGAATGAAAGAGGAGATGCTTGGGTCAGCACCCCTCCTTCCCCTGGACTCCCTGTCTTCCTCCTGTTTAACCTCAGTGTTGAATCAGGGAGGAATTCCCCAGCCACTCACACCCAGTCAGGCCTCTGGCTACACATTCTCATAGCTCTCTCTGTGTTTCCCTCACAGCAGTTAAGACAATAAATAATAGTGTATTATGTGGGTGATGATGCTTGTAATCTCTGGCTTCCCCACTAGACTGTGAGCTCTCAGAGGGCCCAGACCTTTTCTGATTACTTGATAATCTCTCCAGTCCAGGGCTTCAGTCTGCCTGCTAGTGCAGTCCTGGTCCTCCTGGGGCCTGAGTTGACCGAAGCATCTACACTTTATGATGACCACAGAGGGATAGGATCCTCCTGAGCTCAGAGGCACGGCACCTCTGTTTAAAGGCAGGCTGTGGTAACAGAGAAGAGCATGGAAAGCAGACATACAGTTTGGCATGCAGATAATGGGCACTTCAGTGTCATGTGATCACACGGTTCCCAGCTCCACCATATACTAATTGTACCTGCATCCTGGGGCAAATTATTTCTTCTTTTCTATGCCTCAGAGACCCCATCTATAACGCGGGAAGAGTAACATAAATGGTCTAGCACCATCGTGGGAACATAGTAAGCTCTAATTAGGGCTGTGCCCTCAAAAGTGCACATGGTGTATCTGTGTGTGTGTGTGTGAATTTGTTGTTGTTCAGTTGCTAAATTGTGTCTGACTCTTTGCTACCTCATGGTCTGTAGCATGCCAGGCTTCCCTGTCCTCCACTATCTTCTGGAGTTTGCTCAAATTCATCTTCATTGAGTTGGCGATGCTGTCTAACCATCTCATCCTCTGTCACTCTTTTCTCCTCCTGCCTTCAGTCATTCCCACCATCAGGGTCTTTTCCAATGAGTTGGCTCTTCACTTTAGGTGGCCAAAGTATTGGAGCTCCAGCTACAGTCCTTCCAGTTAATATTCAGGGTTGATTTCATTTAGGATTGACCAGCTTGTTCTCCTTGCAGTCCAAAAGAATATCAAGAGTTTTCTCCAGCACCGCAATTCAAAAGTATCATTTCTTCAGAGTTCAGCCTTCTTTATGTTCCAGCTGTCACATCCATATGTGACTACTGGAAAATCTGTAGCTTTGAGTATGCACTGTTTTTTGTTTTTTTTTTTCTTTCCTTTCTTCATTCCTTTACTATTGCATTTATTTATCAAATTTACCTGCAGTGAGCACCACATGGCAGACTCAGCATCAGGTGCCACATTTGCTGCAGTGAATGAGACAGAATGGTTGCTGCCTTCTTGTTGCTTAGCAACCATCATGACCATGGCTACTGTTGGGGAGAGAGGCGCCCTGAGGACGGGGTATTTTTCTGCCCTGTTCTGTCATCCAAGCACTGTTGTGTTCCTTCATGCTGAGGGTCATGACCTTTCTAGCAGGGTGACTGTGAAATGTGAATGCAATGATCTCGACTTCCCTAGTGGCTCAGACTTTAAAGAGTCTGCCTGTAATGCAGGAGACCTGGGTTCAGTCTCTGGGTTGGGAAGATCCCCTGGAGAAGGGAATGGGAACCCACTCCAGTATTCTTTCCTGGAAAACCCCATGGACAGAGGAGCCTGGCAGGCTACAGTCCATGGGATTGCAGAGAGTCCTGACCTGCGATTGCCAGCTGTGTAACTCTGCACAGATAACTTAGCTACACTGTACCTCAGAGTCCTTATCTGAAGAATGAGGGTAAAAGCTAGTACCCAACTATTTCCTTAAATTCCTATTGCTGCTGTAACAAACCACCACAAACTTAGTGGCTTAAAACAGCACAGATTTTTTTTAATCTTACTCTTCTGCAGGTCACAAGTCCTAAGATCAAGGTAGGGCTGCCTGCTGGAGGCACTTGGGAAAGATCCCTTTTCTTGCCTTTTCCGGCATCTGGAAGCTACCCACCTTATCTGCCCCATTCTCTATCCTCAAAGCCAATAGCATTTTCCAGTTTCTCTCTCATTCTGACCCTCTTAGAGGGACCCTAGTGGTTACACTGGGGCTACTGGGTAGTCTAGGATGATACCCCATCTTAAGATTCTTAATCACATCTGCAAAGTTCCTTTTGCCACATGAGGTAACATGTTCACAGGTTCCAGGAATTAGGAATGGGTTTCCCCAGTGGCTCAGTGGTAAAGAATCCACCTGCCAATTCAGGAGATGTGGGTTTGATCCCTGGGTTGGGAAGATCCCCTGGAGAAGGAAATGGCAACCCACTCCAGTATTTTTGCCTAGAAGATCCCATGGACAGAGGAGCCTAGCCGACTATGGTCCATGGGATCTCAAAAGAGTCAGACACTACTTAGCAACTAAACAACACAACATCTTTGATGGGCCACTGTGTAGTCTGCTGCCCCAACTCAGCAAGATGTGTGGTTTCTTATCTGAAACAGTGCATGTAGCGTGTTTAGTACGGTGCCTGACACAGTCAACACTTGGTGTGCTCCTACTCTAACTGAGATTATGTTACCGTGGCCAAAGAATGCCCGTTCATGTTGTCTTTCTTCACAGGGCTGTTCTAATAATAATTTATTACAGTAGTACATTTATTATTATTATTATCAGTCACTATTATTTATCAACCACTGTGTCATCCCCCACTTTAGATAAGAGCATCTATATTCCAGAGAGATTGAGTAAATCCTATAGGGCTTCATACCCAGTAAGAACTAAAGTCTGTTTCATGCCAATGTCCTGATCTTTGTGATCTGCTCCTCCACCTCCTCCTTTCGGCTCTTCATTGGACCTCAGCTGAGTTCTCACAGCGGTTTCCAGTGTGGTGGAGGCCCATCCGGACACTGCCCTGGTAGAGAAGGCCAGTGCCTTGGGAGGTGGGAGGAACTTCTGTAGGCACCCAGTCATCTTCCTCTTGTGAGGCTGTGGGCTCAGCAGATTCATTTTTGAAGCGTGAGTAATCCCTTTTGAGCTCCCACCCACACTTGGCCCTATCAGGGCCATCATGGGACTGTATCTCTTTGCTGGCTCTGTGCTGACTACGTAGGTAACTGATAAAGTCACTCACCCTCTCTGGGCTAAAGGTGCCCGGAGGCCTTTTCCTCAGCCTGCAGCCCTCATACAGCCAGCTTGGACAAACTCACAGTAGGGCTCTTCAGGAAAGACAGCCCTTGTTCTGCTGTGTTGGTCTGTTGCTCAGACAGACCAGGCTGCAGGTGTTGGCATGCGTGGACCAGGCCAGTCCTTGGGAGAATCGCCTCTGTACACCGGGGTGCACAGTAATAGCTAGCTGTTACTTCAATCAGCTTCTCTCAGCAGGATGAAGAGAAATCTGATTAAAGTAATTCACTAGAAGATGTGAATGACAGTAGGCTTAACCCTCCTGGAGAGAAACTTCTTTTTCCAGAAAATCCTTGACTGGTGGAGGGTTGGGAGAGATGACGTCATGCCTTCCTTCCTCCCCCTGCCCCATCTCATGGGAGCCAGGTAGGAGCAGGTAGGAGAAGCTGGCAGACAGGTGGGTAGGCCCGTCACAGTGCCCTTGTCTGTTCTGCTACTGTTTTGCATTCACTAAATGTTGGAGGGAAGGGACAAGCAGTTTAGCACCTATTTTCCACCCCAGGCCCGGATTTCTTAGTATTTTCTCTTTGTGGGGGGCCCATCATGTCTCCTGGAGTCACGGGCATGGAAAGCCCAGTGGATTATATTTTCTGTGGCTTCTTCCTCGGAGGCCCCTTTCATTCTGGGCGGAAGGGAAGCTGGCCCCACTTGCAAGGATATATGCCCCTGAAGGAAGTCCTTTCTATCCCTTCTGTGCCCAGATCAGATAAGGCACCACGCCCTGCCAGTGGTTCCCCAAACCCCTGTGCATCAGCACTTTTACAGTGCCCTCTGGGGTCCCCGTCTGGCTGATGCCCGGGATACAATGTCAGGTCTCTGCAGATCCAGGCTGCCGAGCCCTTTGTGGGGAGTCTGTCTGTCACTTGAGATTTGTCTCAACTCTTCCTCTCCTGGCTGAGTGAAATTTGTCTTTCCTCTGAGTGTTACTGTGTGGTAGTCTAGCTCTTTCCACACTGGGCTGGAGGGTAATTGTGTCTGTCTCCTTGACTAGAATGAAGCTCCATGGAGAAGGGAGCACTGCTTACCCACTTTGTTATCCCTGAATCTAGCTCAGTGACTGCCACGGAGTACGTACCAGGACAGGTTTACAGAAAATGTAATGTGTGTTGTGAATCACTTGATTTTTTTTTTTTTGCTTCCAGTGCTTTGCTTATTATCCAGTGAAACTCTCAGTGAACATGCCTCAAATGATTGAAAAGGACATTGCTGAGAGGCTTGACATTGCTGTCAGGTGGAGCCGTTTCTCAACCACGTGCCTCTCTGTGCCAGCCTCTTTCCTCCCCTGCTGGCATTTCCCAGGAGAAAGCCATGGGGTCTGCCCTCCCCTTTGTAGTTCTTGGCCCAGATCCTCCAGATTTGAAAACACCTGACTTTGAAAGATCAGATTCACTCCTTTCTTCCTGTCTGGTTTCACCTTTTATATCTGTGGTTCATGGAGCTTTTGGATCCAGCTTGAAGTGAGGGTGGGGGACCCTAAAAAACAAAAAGAGAATTAGAAAAAGCCTGACTTTGATCCACTCCCATCCCCTATGACAGGTGTCTTAACAAGTCACTGAAGTTTCTCTACCACACCCTCCCCTGCTTAAAACAAGATATTCCCATTTGAATGCAGAGTTCCAGAGAATAGCAAGAAGAGATAAGAAAGGCTTCCTCAGCGATCAATGCAAAGAAATAGAGGAAAACAACAGAATGGGAAAGACTAGAGATCTCTTCAAGAAAATTAGAGATACCAAGGGAACATTTCATGCAAAGATGGGCTTGATAAAGGACATGAAATGGTATGGACCTAACAGAAGCAGAAGATATTAAGAAGAGGTGACAAGAATACACAGAACTGTACAAAAAAGATCTTCATGACCCAAATAATCATGATGGTGTGATCACTGACCTAGAGCCAGACATCCTGGAATGTGAAGTCAAGTGAGCCTTAGAAAGCATCAATACAAACAAAGCTAGTGGAGGTGATGGAATTCCAGTGGAGCTCTTTCAAATCCTGAAAGATGATGCTGTGAAAGTGCTGCACTCAATATGCCAGCAAATTTGGAAAACTCAGCAGTGGCCACAGGACTGGAAAAGGAAAAGGTCAGTTTTCATTCCAATCCCAAAGAAAGGAAATGCCAAAGAATGCTCAAACTACCCACAATTGTACTCATCTCACAGGCTAGTAAAGTAATGCTCAAAATTCTCTAAGCCAGGCTTCAGCAATACATGAACCATGAACTTCCTGATGTTCAAGCTGGTTTTAGAAAAGGCAGAGATCAAATTGCCAACATGTGCTGGATCATGGAAAAAGCAAGAGAGTCCCAGAAAAACATCTATTTCTGCTTTATTGACTATGCCAAACCCTTTGACTGTGTGGATCACAATAAACTGTGGAAAATTCTGAAAGAGATGGGAATACCAGACCACCTCACCTGCCTCTTGAGAAACCTATATGCAGGTCAGGAAGGAACAGTTAGAACTGGACATGGAACAACAGACTGGTTCCAAATGGGAAAAGGAGTATGTCAAGGCTGTATATTGTCACCCTGCTTATTAAACTTCTATGCAGAGTACACCATGAGAAACGCTGGTCTGGAAGAAACACAAGCTGGAATCAAGATTGCTGGGAGATATATCAATAACCTCAGATATGCAGATGATACCACCCTTATGGCAGAAAGTGAAGAGGAACTAAAAAGCTTCCTGATGAAAGTGAAAGAGGAGAGTGAAAAAGTTGGCTTAAAGCTCAACATTCAGAAAACAAAGATCATGGCATCTGGTCCCATCACTTCATGGGAAATAGATGGGGAAACAGTGGAAACAGTGTCAGACTTTATTTTTCTGGGCTCCAAAATCACTGCAGATGGTGACTGCAGCCATGAAATTAGAAGACACTTACTCCTTGGAAGGAAAGTCATGACCTACCTAGATAACATATTCAAAAGCAGAGACATTACTTTGCCAATAAAGGTCCATATAATCAAGGCTATGGTTTTTCCAGTGGTCATGTATGGATGTGAGAGTTGGACTGTGAAGAAAGCTGAGCGCTGAAGAATTGATGCTTTTGAACTGTGGTGTTGGAGAAGACTCTTGAGAGTCCTTTGGACTTCAAGGAGATCCAACCAGTCTATCCTAAAGGAGACCAGTCCTGGGTGTTCATTGGAAGGATTGATGCTGAGGCTGAAACTCATTGGAAAAGACTCTGATGCTGGGAGGGCTTGGGGGCAGGAGGAGAAGGGGACGACAGAGGATGAGATGGCTGGATGGCATCACCAACTCGGTGGACATGAGTTTGGGTGAACTCTGGGAGTTGGTGATGGACAGGGAGGCCTGGCGTGCTGCGATTCATGGGGTCGGGGTCACAGAGCCAGACATGACTGAGCAACTAAACTGAACTGAACTGCAATCCAGGTACCTGGGTTGTTTCATTTTGAAACAATTTTCTTTGTTTCTTTTTCTGTTACACACAGACTCTTTTTAACCATGGGTTGCAGTAGAGGTTGTTTTAGGCAAGGCCAAGTCCATGGAAATTCAAAATGTGAGGTAAATACAAGTTTTGGGAAACCCTTCCATGCATTATAGAGCAAAGGGTCTGGGAATGTTTTAAGCCTCATATAGGGGTAAATGGCAGGTTCAGGGTTCAGTAGAGGTATTTGCAGATGTTGAAAGCCCCTTAGCTACCATAATTGGCCCCTCGGCTCACCGTGTGTGGTGGGCACATGCCTGAGTTGGCCGCCTGCACTTTCCTGGGCTTCAGGTCACCTCTTGCAAAAGCATCTGTGGCTCCTAATTGCTTGTGGGAATCCAGAAGTTATTTACTGGTGGCGTTTAAAGAGTTTCCTGGTATATCTTCAAGTTGCCAACTACCACGTTTCAGAAATCCTTTGAACCTTCTGGGGGGATGGGGAGGGAAGTATAGAGAGATTTCAGAGACATTTGAAATATTCCCTCAAGAAAAGGTAGGGAGCTGACTCCTGGTCCCCACAAACTGGCACCTGCCTCCCCTTCCCGCTCAGTCCTAGCTGCCCCACCCTTTATGCTGCTCTCCCCTCGGTTCTCCCACACCCACTGGAGCCCATCCTCCTTTCTCAAGACTCTGCCCTGCGAAGTTGGCTACTACGCAGCCTCAGGTTTTCCATTAAGGGTCTGAAGAGGCACAGGTTGGAATCAGCAGCTAGGAGTTTCGCTCCATGTGCGCTAAACTCCTCCCTTCCCTTAATCTTCCCCAGCAGACACCACCGAGCACAGAAGCTCCTTCTGTAAGTGAGGACCAGCACCAGAGCCTGTTTCATTATTTGCTTTGTGATCTTTTGCAGCTTATGTGGTTAGCATGATATCATGTCAGTTTTGAAGCTTTGTGCTGGTAACTCCTAAACATGATTGCCTTCCAGGTCCCAAACCAGTGGTGTTCCTGCAGCATGGCTTGCTGGCAGACTCTAGTGACTGGGTCACAAACCTGCCCAACAGCAGCCTGGGCTTCATCCTGGCAGATGCTGGTTTTGACGTGTGGATGGGGAACAGCAGAGGAAACACCTGGTCTCGGAAGCACAAGACTCTTTCAGTTTCTCAGGATGAATTCTGGGCCTTCAGGTATCTTTTGAGTCGATTATGGCAGGGATCTATTTCCTTGGTACCCTCAGTGTAAACACTAGGGAGGCAAATAGACGGAGAATTCAAGACCTATGATAGGAAACCAATGGTTTATGGAAGGTTCTACACCTAACCTTCTCCCTTCCTTCATAAACATGTACTCCAAATGTTAAGAATTTAATAAATAGCAGTAAGGTAAATAAGGAATTTTTAGTTATTTTGGAATTCCTGGTGGTGTGGGTTCTGCTGAGTAAATTGTGTCCCATAACCTTCTCCTTTCCTTTATAAACATGTCCTCCAAGTGTTCACTTTTCTTATTTCCAGAAGTTCTTTTCTCTGTCTTAATTCCAGCTGGACCAGTTAATCACTGCATGACATTAGGCATGCGTGTGGCATAAGCCCTCTGTGTCTGTAAAATGGGGATAATAAATACCTATCTTGTAAGGTCACTGGGGGCTTAACAGAGAAGATGCAAGCTGGAGAGAGACTGGCAGAGAGCCTGACACGTTGGGAGTGGTGGTAACAGCATGTGTGCACACGGGCTCAGGGCTGTGTCCCCATACCAGGCATTGGAGAAAGTCAGCACCAGGGACTCCTTCAGGCTTGCTTCCCATTTGTAATACCAGAACCTACCCGAGGCCGTAAAACACAGGAATGAGAGCTTTTTACCAAAGGCCTGTCCAGGAATATATTTGTTGTTACATTATTTGTAAGAGCAAAAAGTTGGAAACTCCCAAATGCCCATCAGCAGTGAGTGGACAAATAAAGTGTGACGTTATGACACAGTCACCAACCGACAGCTATATGCAATGGCAGAGATGAAGTCTGATGCAGAAAGATGCACACTGTTTGATCCCATTCATAGAAGATTTCAAAAATGGATCACACTCTGAAAAATGAGGAAAGCGGTTATTTTCGGGAAGCATGGTCATCAAGAAGCCCAGAGAGGCTTCTGCAGTCCGGTTACGTTCAGTTTTCTGCACTCAGGGCTGGTGTACCTGGCTGTGTTCAGCTTGTAATGACCCATCAGACCCACACACTTGTTATTTGTGTGCTGTTGTATTTGTATGCAATGTCTCCATGAAAGGTTTCCTTTTTTTTGGATTACAGTTTTGATGAGATGGCAAATTATGACCTACCAGCTTCAATTAACTTCATTCTGAATAAAACTGGCCAAGAACAACTGTATTATGTGGGTCATTCTCAAGGCACCACAATAGGTACGTATATAGTAAAAATGGAAGGTGGATAAAATGTTTTGTTACAGAATTTGTGTTTGCCGTTAAAAGTGAAATATTAAAAAATGTTAGTTCAGATGGAGTTTTGTGTTTGTTTTTTAATGCCAAGCAGAAATAATTGAAAGGGCAAAGAATTTTTGTAAAACTGAGTCTTCTGTGGAAATTCAGACTTAAATATAAATAGGTAAACATGCTGTATATGGCTCCCTTGATTGAAGGAATTAATGTAAGCAACAGCCTACCACGGGGCTTCCCAGGTAGCGCTAGTAGTAAAGAGTCCACCTGCCAATGCAGGAGAAACAGGAGATACGAGAGATGTGGGTTCAGTCCCTGAGTCAGGAAGATCCCCTGGAGTAGGACATGGCAACCCGCTCCAGTATTCTTGCCTGGAAAATTCCATGACAGAGGAGCCTGGCGCGCCACATTCCGGGGGGTCACTAAGAGTAGGACACGACTGAGCGTGCACACACATGCATATTACATATCTTCCTAGTTAAATACTATGGGGTCGTGAGAGGGTACATAGACAACAGGAAGTTTTATAAATGTAGGAGCTTTTATAAAGAAAACAAGGAAATATGCTGGTTTTTTTAAGTGAAGTAGACTAAAGCTAATTATAAGGATGCCATAATATGCTTTATGTACAGTTTTTAAAAGTCACAAGCATTTTTAATTTATGCTGATGATAAAAGTAATATGTGTTCATTGTAACAGAAACAAAATTTAGCAAAGTTTCAAGAAAAAAAAAATTGCCCATAATTTGAGCAAAAGAGTTCCCCTGAATAGGGACCAGACCTGTGTCATAATTGGTTTAATTCCCTCTTTAAGGGTAAGCTATGACTAGTCTTTGTGTTCCTATTACACAATCTCCTTAGAATACTTTCCTAGAAGAAAACTATGGTATGAAAGGTAAAAATGGTTTAAAGTGTCTCCAGATATGTGGTCAGGTAGCCTTGCTCTCATTACCACCCCTCTGCTCTTTGCCAGCTTGAGAGCCTTCAAGCAAAAAGTGACACGGACATAACTTCTTATTCATGGACTTAACCACTTTTTCATCTATATTCCTTCTTCCTTGACTTGTTTATTTGTGTCCTTTGCCCCCTGCTTTCAAAGTTGACATTCTGGGGCCAAGTTTAAGGCAAGAAGTGATCTAAGAGGAAGCTAAAAGATGTTTTAGAGCTGCTGCTGCTGCTGCTGCTGCTAAGTCGCTTCAGTCGTGTCCGACTCTGTGCGACCCCATAGATGGAAGCTCACCAGGCTCCCCTGTCCCTGGGATTCTCCAGGCAAGAACACTGGAGTGGGTTGCCATTTCCTTCTCCAATGCATGAAAGCGAAAAGTGAAAGTGAAGCCGCTCAGTCGTGTCCGACTCTTAGCGACCCCATGGACCGGAGCCTACCAGGCTCCTCCATCCATGGGATTTTCCAGGCAAAAGTACTGGGGTGGGGTGCCATTGCCTTCCCCGGTTTTAGAGCTAGAGGATTCTAAATGTCTAAGTTCCTTTTGAGTCCATGGTAATTGTTTTGAATACCTTTGTACATCATTCTTAATGATGAAGGGATGGGGACCAGGGGTGGAGCTATTAGGAATACAGTCTTCAATCTCTGGCTTACATCATAAAGGAATGGGAAACATCTCCTGGTTCTAGCAGCTTGGATTTCTTCCAGTGTATATCTAGGTTGAAAATCGAAACAAGCACTTAACAAATACTTGATTTACTTATTTAACCAAACTCAGTGTGTGCACATGTATGCATTCTGTGTGTGCATGTGTGCTCAGTCGTGTCCAAATCTTAGCAACCCCATGGACTGTAAGCTCTCCAGGCTCCTCTGACCATGGAATTTTCTAGGCTAGAATACTGGAGTTGTTAGGTAGCCATTCCATTCTTCAGGGGATCTTCCCAACCCAGGAATCAAACTCGTGTCTCTGGAGTCTCTTGTGTTGGCAGGCAGATTCTTTACCACTGTGCCACCGGGGAAGCTACATAGGCTTTCAGAGGCCCTCGTTTCTAGAGTTTTGCTTCCTGGCATCGCATAGATAATCAACAAGGACCTATTGTATAGCACAGGGAACTATACTCAGTATCTAGTGAAAGTGAAAGTCACTCAGTCATGTCCAACTCTTGGCGACCCCATGGACCATACAGTCCAGGGAATTCTCCAGGCCAGAATACTGGAGTGGGTAGCCGTTCCCTTCTCCAGGATATCTTCCCGACCCAGGAATTGAACCGGGGTCTCCTGCATTTCCGGCGGATTCTTTACCAGCTGAGCTACCAGGGAAGCCCAGTGTGGGAGACCTGGGTTTGGTCCCTGAGTTGGGAAGATCCCGGGATAAGGGATCGGCTATCCACTCCAGTATTCCAGCCCGGAGAATTCCATGGACTGTATAGTCCATGGGGTCGCAGAGTCGGGCACAACTGAACCTGAACTACATTCACTATCATTTGCATGGTTTAATTTCATTGAGTTAGACAAGGCTGTGGTCCTGGTGTGATTATGTGAACCGTGAACTTCCTGATGTTCAAGCTGGATTTAGAAAAGGCAGAGGAACCAGAGATCAAATTGCCAACATCCGCTGGATCATGGAAAAAGCAAGAGAGTTCCAGAAAAACATCTATTTCTGCTTTATTGACTATGCCAAAGCCTTTGACTGTGTAGATCACAATAAACTGTGGAAAATTCTTAAAGAGATGGGAATACCAGACCACCTGATCTGCCTCTTGAGAAATCTGTATGCAGGTCAGGAAGCAACAGTTAGAACTGGTCATGGAACAACAGAATGGTTCCAAATAGGAAAAGGAATACGTCAAGGCTGTATATTGTCACCATGTTTATTTAACTTATATGCAGAGTACATCATGAGAAATGCTGGACTGGAGGAAACACAAGCTGGAATCAAGATTGCTGGGAGAAATATCAATAACCTCAGATATGCAGATGATACCACCCTTATGGCAGAAAGTGAAGAGGAACTCAAAAGCCTCTTGATGAAAGTGAAAGTGGAGAGTGAAAAGGTTGGCTTAAAGCTCAACATTCAGAAAACGAAGATCATGGCATCTGGTCCCATCACTACATGGGAAATAGATGGAGAAACAGTGGAAACAGTGTCAGACTTTATTTTTCTGGGCTCCAAAATCACTGTGGATGGTGACTGCAGCCATGAAATTAAAAGACGCTTACTCCTTGGAAGGAAAGTTATGACCAACCTAGATAGCATATTCAAAAGCAGAGACATCACTTTGCCAACAAAGGTTCACCTAGTCAAGGCTATGGTCTTTCCTGTGGTCATGTATGGATGTGAGAGCTGGACTGTGAAGAAGGCTGAGCGCCGAAGAATTGATGCTTTTGAACTGTGGTGTTGGAGAAGACTCTTGAGAGTCCCTTGGACTGTAAGGAGATCCAACCAGTCCATTCTGAAGGAGATCAGCCCTGGGATTTCTTTGGAAGGAATGATGCTCAAGCTGAAACTCCAGTATTTTGGCCACCTCATGCGAAGAGTTGACTCATTGGAGAAGACTCTGATGCTGGGAGGGATTGAGGGCAGGAGGAGAAGGGGACGACAGAGGATGAGATGGCTGGATGGCATCACTGACTCGATGAATGTGAGTCTGGGTGACCTCCGAGAGCTGGTGATGGATAGGGAGGCCTGGCGTGCTGCGGTTCATGGGGTCGCAAAGAGTCGGACACGACTGAGCGACTGATCTGATCTGATCTGATCTGATCATTTGCATGGTTCTCAAGTTGCCACTAGAGGGCAACGTGCACACCCACCCTTGCCTTTGCAGAGGGAAGTCCTGGAAGATGGAATTCTGTTATTTTCCTTTTGTTCTCACAGGTTTTATAGCGTTTTCACGGATCCCCGAGCTGGCCAAAAAGATTAAAATGTTTTTTGCCCTGGCTCCTGTGGCTTCAGCCGAGTTCATGACTGGTCCTCTACTTAAATTAGCACGAGTTCCAGAACTTTTTCTCAAGGTATTTGGACCCACCCCACCCCCACTCCCTTCCTTCACAGATTTCCTTTGGTGCTGAAGAATTGGCCTTTAGTGGAAGAATGTGTCTTCCTCCCCCACCAGTGGAGTAGCGGGTTTCCTTCTTTCCATGATTTTTCTTCCCTGCTTCACCCCTACTTCCAGATCCTAGGGAGTCAGGGAAGGTATCCTTAACTCTACACTGGAGCCTCCTGTTCTCATGGTTAACACATCAGTGCAGCGCCCTACCTGCCAAGAAAGAGAGCACGAGGAAGACCAGGAGAAAGGCAGCTTGACCCTCCTTGAAGTTGCCCTTTATTCCATAGGATGGGCCTGTGCGTAGAGGAATAGGCAGGGGATGGGAGACGGGAGCTTCCACGTGCCTGACCTTGGCCACAATGATGGTGATCTAAAGACACAGTTCCTATTATATTTTATTATATGACCCCTATGCACGGGCTGATAACGTCATCAGAGATCAATGTGTGAAGCCCCCAAGCTGTACTCAAGGAGGCAGTAATTTTTATGAGAAGTTGAGAACCAGCTGAGGCCAGATACACTATCTATATTCTGGACATGGTACATTTATACACACACATTTGAAACCCCATACAGGAATATACACTTAATGTATACATATCTCTTGGCCATTTAAGAAATATGTTCACAGGACATACAAACCCTCCTCTGACCTCAGAATCCAGATTCTCTGTACCAGTGGTCAGACAGGCAGATAAGATAGGGGCCCCTCTAACCAGATTTATTTTAAATACCTTGGATAATAGAAGCTTCAGTTTTCATTATGAACAATTAGAGATTACAAAGTACCTTCAACTACCAAGGCTTCTCCTAGTACTTTCCTCATGGTGCTCAGTTCGGGGTCTTTTCCTATGGACCTTGTGGGTGAATTTACATACCTGTATAGGTACAGAGAGAAACATTTTTTTAACATAGACAGTATCCAACTGTGTAACTTGAGTACCTTGATAAAGACCCTATTTCCAAATATGTCACATAGTGAGATAAAAGGAATATCTTTTGGGGAAGGGACACAATTCAACCCATAACACTGCCTTTGTAAGCATTTGAAAGTATAAATTATAAGGAGATAATTTGAGTTCACTATAAGGAAGATCTTTTTCCTGTTTCATGGTATGTACATATGTGAAGATCTGCCTGGAAGGCATGGTGATTACCCCAGAAATACTTGAGCACAGGTCCAGGGGCCATTGATCAGGCCTGGTGTACGCAAGGAGTCAGCAAACATTTTCTGTAAATATTTTTGGCTTTATGGGTCATATCATTGCCATTGCAACCACTGAATTCTGCCATTATCATGTGAAGACAGCAAGAGACAGTGTGTAAAGAGATAAGCTCAGCTGTGTTCTCATAAAGCCTTATAAAAACGGCATGCCGACAGAGGAGGCATGGGGCTTTATTGCTTAATGGGTACAGAGTCTGAGCCGCTGAAAGAGTTCTGAAGACCGATAGATAGTGGTGATGGTCACACAACAATGTGAACGTACTGATGCTGAACTGAACACTGAAAAGTGGTTCAAATGGTAAATTTTATATCAAGTAGTAAAAAGCCCCAAAAAGGAGTGGGCAGGATTTGGCCCACTGGCCAGTAGACTTGGATTAGACATGTGTGTTCTAAGGAAACACACTGCTGACCAATTACAGTTTCAACTCTTTCTCAGAAGTCACTAGCCATCTATCAACGTCAGATGAAACCTTTTGGGGATGGCCCTGGGATGAGGGATCATTCAGGCCCTTTCCCTCTGTAAAAGCCTTCTGTGGACCTGTTTGATTCGCTGCCTTCGTTCTTGCATTTGAGACATTCACTTCTGTAACATCTGCTGTTGCCTTAGTAAGCATATCACACAGGAATCCTGGTTTGAATGACCACTGGTTGCCCTTTCTCATCTGAGTCCCTCTGTGCAGATAGGTGGCCTGTGTCTGCTTGTGAGGCGGGAATGGGGGCCAGTACATCATGATGAAATGCTGAGAGAGTCTTTTTATTTTATAGGATTTATTTGGGATCAAAGAATTTTTTCCACAAAGTACGGTTTTGAAGTGGCTGAGCACACATATTTGCACTCACGTCATTCTGAAGGAGCTTTGCGGAAATGCCTTTTTTGTTCTGTGTGGATTTAATGAGAGAAATTTGAATATGGTATGTATGCTTACAATAACACTTGCTTTAAACTTTCAGTGATTTTATCTGTGAATATGTGTCTTTGTGTTGGAGGATGTGGGAGAGGCAGGAGTGACCTCAGTAGTGCTCTCAAGAATCTCATTTCAGAGGCACAAGCCACCTTGGCAGATGCCTGAAACACCATCTGCGGCTAGCCTCTGGCCACGGCTTGTCGATTTCCTGCATTGCACCTTGTGAAAACTGTGCAATGAGGAGATTGCTCATCATCTAAATTCTGATATCTATATTTTTTAAGGAATTTTTTTTTTAATAGACACATTTAGCTGTGTTTAACTTTTGGAATGTCCACTGATACACAAACACCCATTTATATACATTTACTTATTTATTTTATAAAACGTAAACCCTTGGCCAGCAATGTGCTGATGTATTGTAATTACAAATTACACTTGTAATTTATTGAGTTATAGTTTGAAGATAAGTTTTAAAATTCTGAAGTGAAGGCTCAAGGAAATTTTTAAGCAATGTTGATTTTTCTGATGAATAAAAAGCAGGATGTGATTGTCATAGAACACTTTGGAGATTCAGAAAAACATGCAGAAGAAAATAGAAATGGCCAGTAATCTCGGCTGGTAAGCACCACAGTTGCAATATTGCTGTATTTCCTTTGTGTGTGTGTGGTCATGCATATTTTTATAGGATGTATTAATATTTGTGGTCAAAGAATTTTTTCGGGCTCTGAATCTCATGTTTTTGAGGTTATGGCTCTGTAGTTTTTAATGCTTCCCAGTATAAACTGTGTTTAAAATCAATGCCTCCTTCATGCTATTTTCATTCTTTATTTCCACATATTTATTTTGCAGTCTAGAGTGGCTGTGTATGCAACACACAATCCTGCCGGAACTTCTGTGCAAAACATGATACACTGGCTGCAGGTAGGCATTTCAGGAGCGTGGTGGGAGGTTATAGAAAATCAGCGTGGGAAAGTTCTGTGCATTCCAAGAAACAGAAAGTCTGCTCACACATCTGGGCTGCCTTCCTTCCAGTGCCCTGGGCTCTTGTCACCGTGTCAGCATCGTCTGTGTTATCCTTCCTTGGGCAGACTGCATTACATGCAAATTCACCAAACAGCTATTGAGGGCTTCCCTGGTGGCTCAGTGGTAAAGAATCCGCCTGCTGTTGCAGGAGACACAGGTTCGATCCCTGAGTTGGGAAGATCCCCTGGAGGAGGGCATGGCCACCCACTTTAGTATTCTTGCCTGGAGGATCCCCATGGACAGACAAGCCTGGTGGGCTACAGTCCACAGGGTCACAAAGAGTCAGACACGACTGTGCAGCTAAGCACACGGAGCATTTCAGCATTAACCCATGAACACAGTTTACCTGAAACATCAGTGGATGAGCAGCTACATCAATCGTGGATATAAATGAGAGTCACTGAGTTTTAATATAGATTTTTGATTGAATTATCACATATCACAAAAATATGCATGTTTATTCTAGAAAATGTATAAATTACATATGGCTCTAATAATAATGTTTCTCTTATATCATTCTGTAATCCCCCACGGAGAAAATGTGTACCCAGGGATATGAAATGTCTCTGCATTGTACTGTTTCTGGCTGCATGTCATTTCAAAAAGCAGTAGTTAAAGATATAGATCAGATCAGATCAGTCACTCAGTCGTGTCCGACCCTTTGAGACCCCATGAACTGCAGCACGCCAGGCCTCCCTATCCATCACCAGCTCTCGGAGGTCACTCAGACTCACATTCATCGAGTCAGTGATGCCATCCAGCCATCTCATCCTCTGTCGTCCCCTTCTCCTCTTGCCCCCAATCCCTCCCAGCATCAGTCTTCTCCAATGAGTCAACTCTTCGCATGAGGTGGCCAAAATACTGGAGTTTCAGCTTTAGCATCATTCCTTCCAAAGAAATCCCAGGGCTGATCTCCTTCAGAATGGACGGGTTGGATCTCCTTACAGTCCAAGGGACTCTCAAGAGTCTTCTCCAACACCACAGTTCAAAAGCATCAATTCTTCAGCGCTCAGCCTTCTTCACAGTCCAGCTCTCACATCCATACATGACCACAGGAAAGACCATAGCCTTGACTAGGTGAACCTTTGTTGGCAAAGTGATGTCTCTGCTTTTGAATATGCTATCTAGGTTGGTCATAACTTTCCTTCCAAGGAGTAAGCGTCTTTTAATTTCATGGCTGCAGTCACCATCCACAGTGATTTTGGAGCCCAGAAAAATAAAGTCTGACACTGTTTCCACTGTTTGTCCATCTATTTCCCATGTAGTGATGGGACCAGATGCCATGATCTTCGTTTTCTGAATGTTGAGCTTTAAGCCAACCTTTTCACTCTCCACTTTCACTTTCATCAAGAGGCTTTTGAGTTCCTCTTCACTTTCTGCCATAAGGGTGGTATCATCTGCATATCTGAGGTTATTGATATTTCTCCCAGCAATCTTGATTCCAGCTTGTGTTTCCTCCAGTCCAGCATTTCTCATGATGTACTCTGCATATAAGTTAAATAAACATGGTGACAATATACAGCCTTGACGTACTCCTTTTCCTATTTGGAACCATTCTGTTGTTCCATGACCAGTTCTAACTGTTGCTCCCTGACCTGCATACAGATTTCTCAAGAGGCAGATCAGGTGGTCTGGTATTCCCATCTCTCTCAGAATTTTCCACAGTTTATTGTGATCCACACAGTCAAAGGCTTTGGCATAGTCAATAAAGCAGAAATAGATGTTTTTCTGGAACTCTCTTGCTTTTTCGATGATCCAGCGGATGTTGGCAATTTGATCTCTGGTTCCTCTGCCTAGAAATCATAATTATAGAAATAGATTGATTTATTTTCTTCTTACTCTTATAGCTTGATTTTTTTTCCCACCTGACAATATGTCAAGGACTTATTTCTACCTTGGGGCGTGTTTTTTTCCCCCTTGTACAATTGTACAATTTTCCCCTCAGATTCTTTTTAAATATGAAATAACTCACCATTTAAATACCAAACAAGGTGCAGGGGGTGTCTTGGATAGCTGTTTCCAAATATCTGGCAGTCACTGCCTGCATCAGAATCATGTGAGCTGCCTTTAAAAATACACTTTTTAATAAAACACTGTTTTTAAAAAGTAAGGGGGAGTAGGTTTGTTGTAGCGCTGGGTTTACCAGCTAATCCACTCAGTGGTAAAGAATCCACCTGCCAATGTGGGAGATGCAGGTTTGATCCCTAGGTTGGGAAGATCCCCTGGAGAAATGAATGGCAACCCACTGCAGTATTCTTGCCCAGAGAATCCCATGGACAGAGGAGCCTGGCAGGCCACAGTGCATGGCGTCGCAAAGAGTTGGACACGAATGACCACACTTGCACGTTGGATTAACTACAATCCAGGCTTTGGAACCTGCACTCATTTCACATCCTAGCAAGGTAGTGCTCAAAATTCTTCAAGCTAGGCTTCATTAGTACATGAACCAAGAACTTCCAGATGTGCAAGCTGGATTTAGAAAAGGCAGAGGAACCAGAGATCAAATTGCTAGCATCCGCTGGATCATAGAAAAAGGAAGGGAGTTCCAGAAAAACATCTACTTCATTGACTACACTAAAGTGACTGTACACTGTGTGACTATGTGAATCACAACAAACTGGAAAATTCTTCAAGAGATAGAATACCAGACCACCTTAACTGCCTCCTGAGAAACCTGTATGCAGGTCAAGAAGCAACAGTTAGAATCGGACATGGAACAACAGACTGGTTCCAAATTGGGAAAGGAGTACAATAAGGCTGTATATTGTCACCCTGCTTATTTAACTTATATGCAGAGCACATCATGCGAAATGCCAGATTGGATGAATCACAAGCTGAAATCAAGATTGCTGGGAGAAATATCAACAACCTCAGATATGCAGATGATACCACTCTAATGACAGAAAGCGAAGAGGAACTAAAGAGCCACTTGATGAAGGTGAAAGAAGAGAGTGAAAAGGCCAGCTTAAAACTCAGCTTTCAAAAAATTAAGATCCTGGCATCCAGTCCCATCACTTCGTGGCAAACAGATGGGGAAAAAGTGGAAACAGTGGCAGATTTTATTTTCTTGGGCTCCAGAATCACTGTGGATGGTGACTACAGCTGTGAAATTAAGAGATGCTTGCTCCTTAGAAAAAAAGCTATGCCTAACCTAGACAGCATATTAAAAAGCAGAGACATCACTTTGCTAACAATGGTCCATCTAGTCAAAGCTATGATTTTTCCAGTAATCATGTACAGATGTGAGTTGGACCATAAAGAAGGCTGACTGCTGAAAAATTGATGCTTTGAACTGTGGTGCTGGAGAAGACTCTATAATAAGTCCCTTGGACAGCGAGAAGATCAAGCCAGTCAATCGTAAAGAAAATCAACCCTGAATATTCATTGGAAGGACTAATGCTGAAGCTCCAATACTTTGGCCATGTGATGTGAAGAGCCAGTTCATTGAAAAAGACCCTGATGCTGGGAAAGATTGAGGGCAGGAGGAGAAGTGGCCAACAGAGGGTAAAATGGTTGGATGGCATCACCAATTCAGTGGACTTGAGCTTGAACAAAGTCCGGGAGATAGTGAAGGACAGGGAGCCCTGACATGCTGCTTTCCATGCAGTTGCAAAGAGTTGGACCTGACTTAATGACTGAACAACAATAACAACGCTTTAAAACACAAAGACTCCCGTGTTCCATCCCTAGAGATTCCAATTCATTCGGACTGCAGAGCCTAAACTTTTGTTTTTTAAAAACAACTTTATCGAGGTATAAGTGACATGCAGTATTTAAAGTGTACAGTGTAGTCTGTTTTGCCATGCTGCTGCTGCTGCTAAGTCGCTTCAGTCGTGTCCAACTTTTTGCGACCCCAGAGACAGCAGCCCACCAGGCTCCGCCGTCCCTGGGATTCTCCAGGCAAGAACACTGGAGTGGGTTGCCATTTCCTTCTCCAATGCATGAAAGGGAAAAGTGAAAGTAAAGTCGCTCAGTTGTGTCCTACTCTTAGAGACCCCATGGACTGCAGCCCACCAGGCTCCTCCATCCATGGGATTCTCCAGGCAAGAACACTGGAGTGGGTTGCCATTTCCTTCTCCAATGTATGAAAGTGAAAAGTGAAAGTAAAGTCGCTCAGTCGTGTCCTACTCTTAGCGACCCCATGGACTGCAGCCCACCAGGCTCCTCCATCCATGGGATTTTTCCAGGCAAGAGTACTGGAGTGGGGTGCCATTGCCTTCTGTTTTGCCATATACCCCTGCAAATGTATCACCACAGTCAAGATGATAAACATATATCTCACCCCCAGAGGCCCCTGTTAACACCCTCTCCTGGAGCCTACTCAAACCCATGTCCATTGAGTTGGTGATGCCATCCAACCATCTCATCCTCTGTCGTCCCCTTCTCCTCCCGCCTTCAATCTTTCCCAGCATTAGGGTCTTTTCCAGTGAGTCAGGTCTCTGCATGAGGTGGTCAAAGTATTGGAGTTTCAGCTTGAGTATCAGTCCTTCCAATGAATATTCAGGGTTGATTTCCTTTAGGATGGACTGCTTTTGATGCCAAGTGGTGAGAATTTAAATATTGTTTAAAAATTCTGCCCATTAGATTCTACTATTCAACAGGATTTGGGACCCATTGCTCAGGACACGTTATTGGCACGTTCATGTCCCGGGAACCCTGGCTGTTGGGAGTGCCATGGGTCACCTCCCCCTAGGGTTGTCCCTACGAACCAGGCAGGATGGGGTGTGAGGCTTTTATTGCCATGGTGACTGTGAGGCCCAGTGCTAAGCATCAGTGACTCAGTGTCAGAGTCTGGCTTAGAAGAGAGGCATCTGCAAGGCAAGGAGCCTGGGACAGGCAGAAGAGCATACACTTACCTCTGAAGTAATGTCCTAAAACCTTCAAAAGTCCTCAGATGTTCACTACTAAGTATCCATTCAGGCCCCTGTTTAGCCGGTGGTTTTCTTTGTATACCCTGCCATCAACGTATGCTGGTCTGCGTGAGCATTTTGACCCTCAACCCTAATGGACATTTTTCAGGAAGGCCCAGCTTCTGTCATCTCAGAGGTCAGTGCTCCTTTGTGCTGAGGATGACTGAGCTGAGCTCAGAGCATATGCTGAGCCGTCCAGGCACTGTACCCTTGTGCCTTACTTAGCACAGCACAGGTGACCCCCAGCCCTGGCTTCTCAGAGCCCCTGGGAGTGTGGCGGCCAAGGCTGTCACATTTTCCCGTTTGCCCCCCAGGTTGTCATTCCTTCAGCCTTTCCTGCTGCACACCTCCCCTGTCCTCTGGGTTTGCCTGGAGCTCTTGGAGGGGCTGTAAGCCAGGCTCCTGCTCTTGTCTAGCCCTTTTCTCAAACAGCTGGTGGGAGTCAGAAGCTGCTGACTGTGGATACGAGCAGCACTCTCCGGCCCGGGGGTGACCGTGTGGTTTTAGGTCCTAAGCGCATTGGAATGTGCCCCAAGAGTCTTTCTGAAGTCCAGATTCCCTGCAGAAGGTGCCCCTACCCTTTTGCTCTTCTGCTCTCTGCGTCATCCCTTTGTCAAGAAGATAGTTGCTTTTTTTGGCCCTTAAAGGCCATTGTATTCATAGTACCTTTTGAAATGAATCTTTTGTCTAAGTAATTAGCATTCGCTGCTCAATAATTCTAAACGTAGTTCTTTACTGGATTTTAAAATTTAGCTTAAAATCTTATCCTCTAGTATAAGCCTCACGTGTTTCAGATTTCTTCCAGAATCTCTAATCTCCTTGGTGGCTGTGTCCAGAGCCCAGGTCCTTGCTCCTATTTGAAGAAGGCAGGTCCTAACGTATCTTTTCAGTGCTGTTCAGAAGAGTGTGTATTAGTTGCTGAGTCGTGTCCGACTCTTCGTGACCCAGTGGGCTGTAGCCCACCAGGCTCCTCTGTCCATGGCATTATCCAGGCCAGAATACTGGAGTGGGTAGCCTTTCCCTTCTCCAAGGGATCTTTCTGACCCAGGGATTGAACCCAGGTCTCCTGCATTGCAGGCAGATTCTTTACCATCTGAGCCACCCTGGAAGCCGTCAGAATTAGGGCACTCTAAGATAACTTGGATCTATCTAAGACTTGTTGGGAATCAGAATTCCTGAGAGTATGGCCCTTGGATCTGCTTTTTAATAAGTACCTTGTAAGATCTGATGTTCTCTATTGTTTGAAACCTGCTGTTTAAGAAATATACATTAGTTAGGCTCTTCAAAACACTGTAAGAGACATTGAGTAATTTTTTATTACATATATATGTTCATTATGAAATGTTCAAAAATACGTGAGTACAAAGAAGAAAATACATCCCCCGTATGTCTACCACCAATGATAACTACTACTTGTATTTGGGTATTATAGGGGAGGTATAATTTTTCCTTTACCCTCTTAGGGCTTCTGACTGGGACTGCTGTGGGACAGATTAAGGAGTAAATCATATGGATTTTTTTCTGTGTTCATGGGAGCCCTCACAAGAAAAATGAAGACCCAAAGAAGTAACTCTGCCGAAGTGCTAATATACTAGGTTGAAAAAAAGAGTAGCAGTTGTGGAAAAATAAAATATCTGAGGAGACTTACAGGATAGGAGAGTTATTTTTACAAGGTCTGTGTGTATAGCTCCCCACAGCCTCCTCTCTTAGGCTCTGCTGTTGTGCATGCTTCTTCCCCCTGATGTAGGGAGGGCTTCTTTCACATGCAAGTTTTATTGTCTCCTTTTAGAAAGAAAAAGGAAGGTCAGTATCCTCCTGGCATCTGCTGTTTTTCAAGTGCCTTTAACTCCAAATCATCCTTATGCCAAAGCGGCATGTTTTGAGTTGGCATGTCCTGAATTCTTTCAGTGTAATCTTATAATTTTTTGGTATAGTTGTTTCCATTACAAAAAACGAATGATGCTTCGTGCACTTTTTAATTATTTTATTTTTATTGAATTAAGTAGCATTGTATTTCTTTAGGTACAGGCTAAGTTGCTGTATCAGAGACGCTAAAATACAGCAGCTAAATAGTTTTCTTCCTCAGAATTCAGTCCAGACATCTGTGGCCCGTGATTGTGGAGTGGGGGGAAGTCCTGCAGGGACCCGGTGCCCCCTGCAGTGCAGCTCACCATCTCCGGGGCACTGGCCTCTTCCGTCTGGTTGAAACTGGTTCACGTTCATGGCAGTTTCAGCCCATAGGAAGGAAGCCCATGAGGGATGCCATTCCTACTCTGGCAGCTAGGCACTTAGCAAAAAACCTAGAAATTTTATTACTGAAAGGGAGAAGGCAAGATTGGGTCCTGGGGGACAAACAACAGTCTGTGCCATAGTCAAAAATACTTTTCCAGGTCAGTAACTACACTTAGAAATATTTGTAACTGGGAACAGCTTTTTATTGCTTGAATTTATTATTATTTTATTATTACAATGATAGTGTTTTTTGGGCAATAAAACATCCTAGAATAAGTATGGAGAAGGCAATGGCAACCCATTCCAGTACTCTTGCCTGGAAAATCCCATGGACGGAGGAGCCTGGTACGCTGCAGTCCATGGGGGTCACTAAGAGTTGGACACGACTTCACTTACACTTTTACTTTTCACTTTCATGCATTGGAGAAGGAAATGGCAACCCACTCCAGAGTTCTTGCCTGGAGAATCCTAGGGACGGAGGAGCCTGGTGGGCTGCTGTCTATGGGGTCGCACAGAGTTGGACACTACTGACGCGACTTAGAAGCAGCAGCAGCAGAATAAATATTCTTGAATTAGAGATCTGTTCTTATACCTTAGGGAGATGAGTTTCTTAGGCTATGGTCTTAGTAGACTTAATGGTCAGAGGATAAGTATATCTTTAAGACTTGTAGATATGTATGGTACTTTAGAAAGGTTGACCCTGAGTATAACCATAGTGTACATTCAGTTTTATTTTCTGACCTTTCTCTATTTAATAGGGTTTATAAACAGTTTTCTCTTTCTATTTTATTATAGATACATTCACAACAATGGCATACTATGTGTATATTGCAATATGATACATTTAACTAAGTATCTGTCATTGAATGTTAGCTTATTAATAGATTTTTGTTACTATAAATAATCTTCTTCACATTTCCCATCTTCTGAAATGCCCTTTCAAGACGTTTGTGAGAAAGGGACAAACTGATGTCTGTCTCCAGGGGCAGGACAACTCGCATTCATATATTTTCACTGACAGTTAGAGTTGGGGAACAGATGTACTAACAAGTGCTGTAAATTCATATCTTACTCTGCTTGTTAAATGTGCTTCAGATATTAATATCTGTCATTTGTGATGACAAAAGCAGATACTAAATATTTCCCCTGCAGTGCCTCATCTCACGTTGTTTTCTGTTGCATGAAACAGTAGAATTTTATGCAGTTGATAAGAGCTAAAAACTTCTCCTGGGGTTTCCCTGGTGGCTCAGACGATGAAGAACCTGCGTGTAATGCAGGAGACCCAGGTTCAATTCCTGGGTCAGGAAGATACCCCGCAGAAGGGAATGGCTACCCACTCCAGTATTCTCATAAATCAAAAGCAGTTTGGCAAAAATGTCTAGATTTTTTCCATTTACTAGGCACCACCCTCTGGCCAAAATGTGAACAGTTTCCAATTCATTTAGTTCGCCCATTTTGAATTTGTTTCTCCACATATTTTTAATTGGTGGATATAGAGGAAGTATGAATTTGCATTATTTCAAAATTTATGAATAAAGTGACTTTTTATTAATATTTTAATATCGTGCTATTCAAAATAAGCATACATTTAAATTTCATATACAACATCATTTCATTGCTCCAGTATCCTCAAGTGGTTAGAAACGTTCTGGTGTGCAATACAGTTTGGTTATTATACTGGTACTGGTACTCAAGAAAAATATTAAATAAAATTATTAAAATGTTAAGTAATATGACTAATCAAATAGAATGGATATAGGAAATATGATGGAGGTTGTATGTAATTGTATGTATATTAACATTAATATAAGTATATAGTGTTAATATTAGGCTATATATGTTTGCTAATACAATTAATATATTTACATACTAATATAAATATATTTACCCATATATTGCTAAGTCGCTTCAGTGGTGTCTAATCTGTGCGATCCCATAGACAGCAGCCCAGGCTTTGCCGTCCCTGGGATTCTCTAGGCAAGAACACTGGAGTGGGTTGCCATTTCCTTCTCCAATGCATGAAATTGAAAAGTGAAAGTGAAGTTGCTCAGTCGTGTCCGACTCCCAGCGACCCCATGGACTATAGCCCACCAGGCTCTCCTGTCCATGGGACTTTCCAGGCAAGAGTACTGGAGTGGGGTGCCATTGCCTTCTCCAATTACCCATATAAATATACATTAATCATGTATAAATGTATATTAATCTATATATTATTCCTTTCCCAAGTAAGATAGTTAACAATTTAGAAAGGTTTAAGACTCAGATTTCAGTAAGAACATCGTCATAAAGTTCATCCGATGGATGCACTGTTGATCCAGTATCGTTTACAGCACACAGGTGTAGCTGCTTTATTGTGTCATGTAATAGCTACTTTCCAATCATACAGTGCGAAGCAGAGTCATTTAGGAATGGAGAGAAAAATAATGCCATTTGATTTTAAATCAGTTTGGAAATGAAGAGTGAACCTGGATTTCAGTATAAAATTGGAGTTGGTGATGGACAGGGAAGCCTGGCGTGCGGCAGTCCATGGGGTCGCAGAGTCAGACACGACTGAGCGACTGAACTGAACTAATAAATTTGGTATCTGGGGAGGTGGCTAACTCCTGCAACCTATGATGTTAAATCAAATTTCTGTGTTCGATAACTCTCCCCCGCCCCCAATTATCTTCTCTCTAGGTTGTTAAATTGCACAAGTTTCAAGCCTTTGACTGGGGAAGCAGTGCCAAGAATTATTTTCATTACAACCAGGTAAAAGTCTTCAAAGTTTTTAGAATTTAAATGGGCCCTGAAAAGTCATCAAAGAAGCCAGCCTGAGTTATGAGAATCCTGGCTGGGCTCAGGTGCTGGGAAAATGTCCAGGAGGGTTGGCTAGGCAGCCTTTGTTTTGCCCTAGTCAATTCTGGAACAGCCTAAGCTTCCTGGTTCATTCTTTGGACATTGTCCTTTCTCTGGCTCTGTGTGTGCAACTGTCTTTCTCGTATGTCATGGATAGTGATCAGGCACAGATATTAGAGTCAGACAAATCTAGGACTGTTAGCTGGTGGCTGGTGGTGGTGGTGGGGGTATTTGGCCAAATTACATTGCCTAAACCTATTCTTCTGTATACAAATACATTGACCTTTTTTTTGAGTGCTAAGGAGTCTAAAGTGTGAGGCCCCATGCCCATGTTTTCCTTACTTAATTCTCAGAAGAGCCATGTGACATAGATGTCATTATTATTATTTAAGCAGAAGAAACTGAGACTTAGAGAATTTCTCTGACTGTGTCACACCCCAGAGGGAGGAGAGGTTTGGGGTATGACTCCAAAACCCCTTCCCAACTACTTGGTTTGGTTTTGCAGCTTGGCATCAACCACCTGGGAGAATGATGCCTTCCTCTCAGGGATGTTACCAGCACAGGGTGACAATTCGATAGCCAGCAGTCATTATAGTATTCTTTTTTTTCTGGGTTAGTCTTCTTTTTTGTTCTGGCAGTAGCAAGTTAAAAAGTAACCTGAGAGCAGTTTTCAAAATTTGGTCTTTTATCCTTGGAGCAGATTTTCTAGGCAGTGTTTTCAGGGGATTGCATTTTTGTCAATGAAAACAGCAGAGACAGAGCCTCCTGTGGGTTTTCATTACAGAGTTCTCCTCCCCTTTACAACGTGAAAGATATGCTGGTGCCGACGGCTGTCTGGAGCGGAGGTCGGGACTGGCTTGCGGACGACAAGGACGTTGTCCTCTTACAGATGCAGATCTCCAACCTGGTGTACCACAAGCGCATTCCTGAGTGGGAGCATCTTGACTTCATCTGGGGCTTGGATGCCCCATGGAAACTTTATAATGAAATTATAAATCTAATGAGGAAGTACCAGTGAGTGTCAGACTGGAGACATTTACTGACAAGTCGTGTTAAGTGTGTTTACTTACTTTCTCTAAAATACTCGTTTTCCTTTCCCAGGCCTTTTATATTTTTATAACCAAGGAAATTATGCTGTTGAAGATGCTTGATTCTCTCCAGTTAGAATCAGAAATGCTTTTGCTTTTTTCATTCAATCATGGCCGAATACAAAGCTGGTGCCTCCACCAGTCCTAAAAATGACACTGATTCATAAACGATCATGACCATTCCATTTATCCTTACTATTTAGAATATACTATATTGCCTTTTTACTCTTAACACATTGACACATGTTGGAATTTTCAAGATGCCTTGTTCATCAGTAAATAATCTGACACAGACTTGAAAGAAGCTCGGTATATAAGTACCCAGTTCTTACCTGCTTACCTTAAAGGACTCTTGGTCAAATGGCCTTGTATTTAGAGATCGAAGTGACACCTCCTCATGTTCTCATGTAGTAGGTATGAAATCAACTTCCTTGACACCTCAGCAGTGCTGGTTATAATGATCCTATGATGAATTTTATCAAGCCTAATTGCGAGAGCTGCTATTTTGCAAATATTTAAATTGCTCAGACTGAGGGAAATAATTTTCTGGAGTCTTCAAAAATAAATTACATTCATTAAAAAAAAAAAAATACATTCCTCAACAACAACAACCACTATACTTTAAGTAACTTGACTGATAGAGTCAACCACTGATATGCGTGAACTCTTCATTGTATGGCAGGCCATAAATCCACGTGTTTCAGAAGAGAAGTCCTATGAAGACACGATAGCACTATTTTTCCTGAAATTGCAGTGTTCACTTCACTAGCTGCTGGAGCCTGGCGATGGCATGTGTAGAGCAGAAGCCCTGATGCCACTCCGGTGGAGTGACCTACTTCATTTTCACACAGAAGTGTGAATGTGAACTTGGTTGTTTTCAGTAAAGCTCAGGGATTTTTTTTTTCTTTTCTATGTGTTCAGATTTTTAATACTACTGATTTGCACCCCTATGTCAGGACACCCACATTCACCTGCTTTTCTTGCAGCCCTGTTTCCTTACAGTGCTGTCAGATGAACAGTGAAATTGCTCTGGTTTTCTGATAGAGTTGCTTTGTGATAATAAACAATGCTTGGTATTGGTTAATCTGTGCAGACAACATAAGACTGCTTTATAACATTCAAGTGATCTTATTTAAACTTGTCAATAAAACTCGGCCTCCCAGGCCTGAAGCATTGTGTGCAGGTGTGAGTTCGCCTTTATTTAATAGTCGCTCTGGACTTCCTTATTTCAGCAGGACTTAATGTTTTCTTTCTTGTCTTTCCCCCTGCTCCTCCTTACTCCTTGTAAACCTCATTGATACTGCCCGTCAACCTTTGGTCCTCTCCCATAGGGAGGAGAGTGGTCTTAAACCTAAGGAGTGGGGGGATGGTTTGGGAATCTTCAGGGTCTGCTGAGCGAGGCGCTGAGTGGAGACTAAACCCTGATTAACCCCATCTGCAGGTAGTGGCTGCAGACGGGACCCTAGATTCAAGCTCTGTCCATCAGCCTCTCCTTAAACAAATGAAGCGACCGAAGCTAGCAGAGGCAATGTCACAGGGCTCCCAAAACATAGATTTGGGGGTCTAATGTGGTCTCTCCCACTACTCTGTGAGCTTTAAGATCTATCTTACTCACCTGTATATACCTAGGATCTAACACAAAGCCTGGAATATTAGTGAGTCAATAAATATACGTGGATTGACAGAATGTGTGAAAAGTGGCAGACTTTGTCATTGAGCTGGATGAAATTAGATGCACAAGTGACACCTGGGAGAGTCTGAAGTGGAACCTGAGTTTTCATGGCAACTAAAGTAAAATTGTACAGAAAAGAGTAAAATCGTGCTAGATGTGAAGGATATATGACCCCAGGGGGATGACACTCTTCCTGCTGGTCTTACGTTCCCCTAAAGAACGAACACTTCTTTCTCCTTTGACGGAGGCAAACTGGTTGGCCAACCAGGTACAAGATCCTTAAGTATAGGGCCAGAAATAGCATGACTCTTTTTGTTGTTTCCCACCAGTAGTGAGAGAGAGCTGGCCAGAGAATGGCTTCCGGGTTTTAGGTGACTTGGTTTCCCTTCTTTGGTTGCTACCATGGAGTCTCCCTCAGATGCCCTGGTGAACTTGTGGGGAGTAAATCTGCCACTCCCCAGAACATGGAGTGAAGGGACAGGGCCTAAGTTCTACAGAGTCCACCTTTTATCGTTTTGCTCTTCACCTCCTTGCCAAAGTTTTCTGTGGGGATTTTTCATCAGTACATGGGCCAAGCCAGAGGTGGAGATGTTGCACGGTGGTTCTTACGACAGCTGAGTTAAACCAGAGTCACTAACCCCCCAGGCCACAGACCAGTACCACCCATGGCCTGTTAGGAACCTGGCCACACAGCAGAGGTGAGCATTGGTGAGCGAGCTGAAACCTCAGCTGAAATTATAGCTATTTCCCACCACTCGCATTACCAGCTGAGCTCCACCTCCTGTCAAATCTCCTGTTGAGGCTCCAATGGGACTATGAACCGTGCATGCCAGCGACCTAGGTTGCGTCACTCCTATGAGAATCCAGTGCCTGCTGCTGATCTGAGGTGGAGCCAAGGCGGTGATGCTGATGCTGGAGGGGGCGGCTGCCACTATTTCCCATCACCCCCAGACTGGACTGTCTAGTCGCGGGAAAACAAGTTCAGGGCTCCCACTGATTCTGTGTTATGGTGAGTTGTATATTTTATTATGTATCACAATGTAATAATACTAGAAATAAAATACACAATAAATCATCCCGAAACCACCCCCCCACCCCCAGTCTATGAAAAAAATGATCTTCCATAAAACCAGTCCCCAGTGCCAGAAAGGCTGGGGGCCGCAGGGCATTTGCCTTTGTTGTCGGCCTCTTCCTCCTGATGTGGTCGTGTAGGCTCTCACGTCCTTACAGCCCTACTGCGTTCATGTAGCTTTGTTTCACCGTTGGCTGAGAGTTAGGAACAATGTTGGACCTTGTGCCTTGAGAAGTCCTGTAATAGGCTGGGAAGAGTTCTGACTCTGTTGTTTTCCCCTGTGTTTGATACATATTCTTTTGAGCAGAACACAAAGACCTCCAGAGACCTCTAGGGCAAGGAGAAGACTAGTTAATATTCTGTCAGCTTGGAACTCCAAGATCTTGTGTGTGCTTGGGCAAAGCCCATGTGCACGCGCATGAAGTCACAATTGAGAATGAAGTCATTTTTTTTTCATTCGCCATAAGGGGGCACTCTTGGCTTTGCTGCCTCACCTTTTCTGGACTAGATGGAGAACTTTGTGGATTTAGGAACCAGCTGCTAAAGCTGAAACTCCAGTACTTTGGCCACCTCATGCGAAGAGCTGACTCATTGGAGAAGACTCTGATGCTGAGAGGGATTGGGGGCAGGAGGAGAAGGGGACGCCAGAGGATGAGATGCCTAGATGGCATCACTGACTCGATGGATGTGAGTCTGGGTGACCTCCGAGAGCTGGTGATGGACAGGGAGGCCTGGCGTGCTGCGATTCATGGGGTCACGAAGAGTCGGACACAACTGAGCGACTGATCTGATCTGATCTGTTAATTTGAGGACTGGTTAAATCAGCCATGTCTGTGGTCATTTCTATCCAAGATTACAACTAATTCTTGCTTAATGCATAATATATGAAAAATGTTCTCAAAGAATAACTGAGTCCCAAATGGGACATAAAAATGAAAACTTGCCTAATAGTTAAGAGTGGTCAGAGAGTCAGACAGGAGGGAGGAAATGGGGAAGGTTTGAATGGAGGCTTCACATTTAATAAGAATGTTGACATTATCTTCAAGCAATGATTATTTTGTGTTTGTGGGTATGAAAGGTGTTAACTTGTTAAATGTAAACATTTAAAATACCCTATAATTAATTGTAACCCTATAATTGTAAAGACGCTTACTCCTTGGAAGGAAAGTTATGACCAACCTAGCAGAGACATTACTTTGCCAACAAAGGTCCGTCTAGTCAAGGCTATGGTTTTTCCTATGGTCATGTATGGATGTGAGAGTTGGACTGTGAAGGAGGCTGAGCGCCGAAGAATTGATGCTTTTGAACTGTGGTATTGGAGAAGACTCTTGAGAGTCCCTTGGACTGCAAGGAGATCCAACCAGTCCATTCTGAAGGAGATCAGCCCTGGGATTTCTTTGGAAGGAATGATGCTAAACCTGAAATTCCAGTACTTTTGCCACCTCATGCGAAGAGCTGACTCATTGGAAAAGACTCTGATGCTGGGAGGGATTGGGGGCAAGAGGAGAAGGGGACGACAGAGGATGAGATGGCTGGATAGCATCACTGACTTGATGGACGTGAGTCTGAGTGAACTCTGGGAGTTGGTGATGGACAGGGAGGCCTGGCGTGCTGTGATTCATGGGATCGCAAAGAGTCGGACACGACTGAGCGACTGATCTGCTCTGATAATTGTAACTCATTTTTTTTTTTAATATATGGAGAGATTTTCAAATGTGACCCCTGAAAGACATCAGGTTAGAATAATACTGATTCTTAAGAAGTTTGTTAGTAATTCATTCAAGAGTATTTATTGAGTATTTATTTTACTGTGCAAGTTTCAAGGTCTGTTTCAAACTAAGCAAGTAAAAGTCTTTCTCTGTCAACTTGTTTTAATAGTATTACAACAAATACTTTGTATTTTTACCCTGTGCCTTCCTGGGTTTTGAAGCCTTCTCATAAGGCTTTTGGAGAAGGCAATGACACCCCACTCCAGTACTCTTGTCTGGAAAATCCCATGGACAGAGGGCCTGGTGGGCTTCAGTCCATAGGGTCGCACAGAGTTGGACATGACTGAAGCGACTTAGCAGCAGCAGCATAAGGCTTTGATCTTTACAACAACCCATTTGATGGGTGAGGGACAATAGTATACCTCTTAAAGGAGATGGTTTTATATGCTTTTACATTTCAAGCAGGTCGATGAGAATTCCAACAATCTCAGTAGAAGCATTCATTTACACATGACACGGATGGTTTGAAATATAAAATGTTTAAAACTAAATATGCATTAGCATCTATGTCAAATAGGGCGTCAAGGAATCTCTTCGGGGAGTTAACACTGCCTCCACCCCCCACCCCCGCCATGTCCATCATCAGCATACCCTACTGTTTGGGTGCTGGTAATTAAACTGTTTGGTTTTTGGAGTCTTTTGTAAACTCTCCTATAAATGCATCGTCCATGTCCCACTCCAAAACTAAACTCCTCCTGTAGACGTGTCAGTCTTGAAACTGACGCTGATGGGGTTCTGCCCTCAGTCTGGCTGTAACCTCCTATTGAACCCTAACTGGTCTTCACTTTTCTGAGACTGAGTCTTCATTTTTACAATGCTGCTGCTGCTGCTAAGTCACTTCAGTCGTGTCCGACTCTGTGCAACCCCATAGACGGCAGCCCACCGGGCTGCCCCGTCCCTGGGATTCTCCAGGCAAGAACACTGGAGTGGGTTGCCATTTCCTTCTCCAATGCATGAAAGTGAAAAGTGAAAGTGAAGTCGCTCAGTCGTGTCCAACTCTTAGCGACCCCATGGACTGCAGCCCACCAGGCTCCCCCATCCATGGGATTTTCCAGGCAAGAGTACTGGAGTGGGGTGCCACTGCCTTCTCCACAATGAGGGGTTAGATTGTGATCTTTATCTTCCCCTTCTATAAATTTTATGGATTACCACTGTAAGATATTACAACACATCTCATTTCTGATATCTAAGAATAATCATTTCAGTTACATAGTTGCCAAGACAGTCTTAACTAATTTTGGAAAGAAAAAAAAATCATAAAGGTCACTCATAAAAAGAAACTGTGTCATTGGTAAAAGGTTTTTCCAATTACATGTTCTATATTTTCTGTGAGATGGTGCTTTATACAGTCTTGTGGTGAGATGGTACCAATCAGCTTTAAGATTGTGTTAAATATGTACACACCTAGTGGGTGTATGCTCAGCAAAGTGATATGATCTCTAGGATAGCTAGGGAAGAAAGAATTCCTGTCCTCCAACCCTGTCACAAAGACCACGCCAAGACAAAAATACACAGGAAATCAAAACTAACTAGAGAAGCAGAAGAAATAATGTGGCCAAAATCTTAACACCAACAGTTCAGTTCAGTTCAGTCGCTCAGTCGTGTCTGACTCTTTGCGACCCCATGAATCGCAGTATGCCAGGCCTCCCTGTCCATCACCAACTCCTGGAGTTCACTCAAACTCACGTCCATTGAGTCAGTGATGCCATCCAGCCATCTCATCCTTTGTCGTCCCCTTCTCCTCCTGCCCCAAGTCCCTCCCAGCATCAGAGTTTTTTCCAATGAATCAACTCTTCGCATGAGGTGGCCAAAGTACTGGAGTTTCAGGTTTAGCATCATTCCTTCCAAAGAAACCCCAGGGCTGATCTCCTTCAGAATGGACTGGTTGGATCTCCTTGCAGTCCAAGAGACTCTCCAGAGTCTTCTCCAACACTACAGTTCAAAAGCATCAATTCTTTGGTGCTCAGCTTTCTTCACAGTCCAAGTCTCACATCCATACATGACCACAAGAAAAACCATAACCTTGACTAGACAGACATTTGTTGGCAAAGTAATGTCTCTGCTTTTGAATATGCTATCTAGGTTGGTCATAACTTTCCTTCCAAGGAGTAAGTGTCTTTTAATTTCATGGCTGCAGTCCCCATCTGTAGTGATTTTGGAGCCCAGAAAAATAAAGTCTGACACTGATTCCACTGTTTCCCCATCTATTTCCCATAAAGTGAGGGGACCGGATGCCATGATCTTCGTTTTCTGAATGTTGAGCTTTAAGCCAACTTTTTCACTCTCCACTTTCACTTTCATCAAGAGGCTTTTTAGTTCCTCTTCACTTTCTGCCATAAAGGTGGTGTCATCTGCATATCTGAGGTGACTGATATTTCTCCCGGCAATATTGATTCCAGCTTGTGCTTCTTCTAGCCCAGCGTTTCTCATGATGTACTCTGCATGTAAGTTAAATAAGCAGGGTGACAGTATACAGCCTTGACATACTCCTTTTCATGTTTGTTCCATGTCCAGTTCTTACTGTGGCTTCCTGACCTGCATACAAATTTCTCAAGAGGCAGATCAGGTGGTCTGCTATTCCCATCTCTTTCACAGTTTTTCACAGTTTATTATGATCCACACAGTCAAAGGCTTTGGCATAATCAATAAAGCAGAAATAGATGTTTTTCTACAACTCTCTTGCTTTATCAATGACTCAGCAGATGTTGGCAATTTGATCTCTGGTTCCTCTGCCTTTTCTAAATCCTGCTTGAACATCTGGATGTTCACGGTTCATGTATTGCTGAAGCCTGGCTTGGAGAATTTTGAGCATTACTTTACTAGCCTGTGAGATGAGTGCAATTGTGCGATAGTTTGAGCATTCTTTGGCATTGCCTTTCTTTGGGATTGGAATGAAAACTGACCTTTTCCAGTCCTGTGGCCCCTGCTGAGTTTTCTTAATTTGCTGGCATATTGAGTGCAGCACTTTCATAGCATCATCTTTCAGGATTTGAAATAGCTCCACTGGAATTCCATCACCTCCACTAGCTTTGTTCATAGTGATGCTTTCTAAGGCCCACTTGACTTCACATTCCAGGATGTCTGGCTCTAGGTGAGTGATCACACCATCATGATTATCTGGGTCGTGAAGCTCTTTTTTGTACAGTTCTTCTGTGTATTCTTGCCATCTCTTCTTAATATCTTCTGTTAGGCCCATACCATTTCTGTCCTTTATCGAGCCCATCTTTGCATGATATGTTCCCTTGGTATATCTAATTTTCTTGACGAGATCCCTAGTCTTTCCCATTCTGTTGTTTTCCTCTATTTCCATGGGGATGGTCTTGATCCCTGTCTCCTGTACAATGTCATGAACCTCAGTCCATAGTTCCTCAGGCACTCTATCCAAGGTAAGGAGCAGCAGCTGTGGTTTGCTGGAGCAGCTGTGAAGAGATACCCCATGTCAAAGTAAGAACAACCTAAGTAAGATGGTAGGTGTTGCAAGAGGGCATCAGAGGGCAGACACACGGAAACCCTAATCACAGAAAACTAGTCAATCTGATCACACTAGGACCACAGCCTTGTCTAACTCAATGAAACTAAGCCATGCCGTGTGGTGCCACCCAGGACGGGCGGGTCATGGTGGAGAGGTCTGACAGAAGGTGGTCCACTGGAGAAGGGAATGGCAAACCACTTCAGTATTCTTGCCTTGAGAACCCCATGAATAGTATGAAAAGGCAAAATGATAGGATACTGAAAGAGGAAATCCCCAAGTCAGTACGTGCCCAATATGCTACTGGAGATCAGTGGAGAAATAACTCCAGAAAGAGTTAAGGGATGGAGCCAAAGCAAAATCAATACCCAGTTGTGGATGTGACTGGTGATAGAAGCAAGGGCCAATGCTGTAAAGAGCAATATTGCATAGGGACTTGGAATGTCAGGTCCATGAATCAAGGCAAATTGGAAGTGGTCAAAAAGGAGATGGCAAGAGTGAACGTCAACATTCTAGGAATCAGCGAACTAAAATGGACTGGAATGGGTGAATTTAACTCAGATGACCATTATATCTACTACTGTGGGCAGGAATCCCTTAGAAGAAATGGAGTGGCCATCACGGTCAACAAAAGAGTCCGAAATGCAGTACTTGGATGCAATCTCAAAAACGACAGAATGATCTCTGTTCCTTTCCAAGGCAAGCCATTCAGTATCACAGTAATCCAAGTCTATGCCCCAACCAGTAACGCTGAAGAAGCTGAAGTTGAATGGTTCTATGAAGACCTACAAGACCTTTTAGAACTAACACCCAAAAAAGATGTCCTTTTCATTATAGGGGACTGGAATGCAAAAGTAGGATGTCAAGAAATACCTGCAATAACAGGCAAATTTGGCCTTGGAACATGGAATGAAGCAGGGCAAAGGCCAATAGAGTTTTGCCAAGAGAACACTCTGGTGATAGAAAACACCCTATTCCAACAATACAAGAGAAGACTCTACACATGGACATCACCAGATGGTCAACACTGAAATCAGATTGATTATATTCTTTGCAGCCAAAGATGGAGAAGCTCTATACAGTCAGCAAAAACAAGACCAGGAGCTGACTGTGGCTCAGATCATGAGCTCCTTATTGCCAAATTCAGACTTAAATTGAAGAAAGTAGGGAAAACTACTAGACCATTCAGGTATGACCTTATGATTAATACCATCATACATCAGGAAATACCTCTTTCTATGGAAAACCATCTCAGTAAGTAAATAGACCTAAATGACACCAACCAGTGCCCCAGAAAAAATGATTCCTTTTAAACCCTTAAAGCCAATATATTCTAAAATTAGCATTGAGCCCACAGATATCTTTTGAACCTCATTATGTGCAAGGTATAATGCTTGACATCGCTGAAAAAACATCCTAGGAGATGGACTCTGTGCCCTAAAAAGACTTATTCATCTAGCAGGTAATTAAATACATTTTGTGTAAATTAGAAGTGTTTAAAAGTACATGTTTAGGAAAGGTATATGCCAGTTTAGGAAATGGCACTACTTAAGAGTAAATAGGGCTCAATTTTATTTGAGTCAGTTGAATGATACTAGTCAAAATGTTGTGCCTACCTTTTCAGCATCCTCCATGACACAGAGTGGACAACTGATGAGAATTTAACTGACTGCATTCCCTGAGACAACTACATTTGTATACAGGAGGACTTGGGCCGCTTTGTGGGCTGGAAAGGCAGAGAAGCTGGTAGCTGTTCTTCAAAGCGCTGCAATTTAGAGGGGAGAGCCTGGGCCAAGCAGGCTGAAGCTGTGGCTTCCAGGTCTTGCTGCTCAGCGTTTTACAAAGCATATTCTAACAGGTCTAGGGATAGAGGGACAGAAGAACCGAGTAAGGAAAAGAACAGGTTGGTCGAGGCTGGGGGCTCAAAGGAGGCAGTCCTGATAGCAATCTAATAGTGAAGTCCAAATTAAGACACCCACTTAAAAAAATGTGAGAGAATCCAAAGCATTCTAGCATAAAGCTGAAACCACAAAAGAACAGCATGTGCTAGACTGAAAGTTGAAGGTTGACTTAATTTTTGTAGATGACAAATGTGAGTGATATTTTGCTTCTGAGCAGAACTCATTTGTAAGTCTGAGACTTACATATTGATATATTATTATATATTATGATTTGAACTATTATATATCATTCATTTCTAGGCCCATATATTGGTCTGTATTTTTGTTGTACTTATTATTTCCTTGTAGTATAACATATGGCTTTATATCTTTTATTTCTTGTTATATGACTTTGATTTTAATTGCAAGCTTCCTCCCTTGCTCCTTAGGTAAAACGTAGAGTATGCATTTAAAATAATAGGTGTTTCATTCTATAACTGGGGTCCAGGCACTATATTTTCACTTCTGTTAAGATTATGGCAAAAATAATCTTGGCAGCTGGCAAACCCAGCTCTTCCAAGGACTGCATTTAATCACTTCAAGTAAAACACTTAGCTAACGTCTAGCATACAGTACATGGTAACTTTAACAATAGTATTACTATTTTCTCATTTAATGTCTAGCAGACATTACACAGTAATTTTAACAATATTATTATTACTATTTTCTCATTTAATGTCTAGCAGACAGTACATGGTAACTTTAACAACAGTATTCCTATTTTCTCATTTAATGTCTAGCAGACATTACAGGGTAACTTTAACAATATTATTATTTTCTCATTTAATGTCTAGCAGAAATTACAGGGTAACTTACAATATCATTATTACTATTTTCTCATTTAATGCTTGCAGTAGCCTCATGAGATGGGTATGACTGTTATTTCCCTTTGGAAAGGGGGGTTAAGATAAAGCAGAACTTCCTGGAGTGAGGCGCTGGTCCCAACCTCACAGACACAAGAATGGGCAAAGCTAGGATTAGGAGTGACCCCTGGCTTCAGTTTCCATCTCAAACTTCTACCCTCTAGACGTCTCTTTCGTCAGGCCCCCGGGTCAAACGCGGAGGTTGCTCTTCTTGCAAGGCCTGGGGTCACACACACCCCACCCCACTCCCGGCCCAGTCATGACCCATCTGAGCTCTCCTAATACCGACTTTCTCAGGCTCAATCCCGACCAGTTGACCACGGCTGATGGCGGAGAAACTCAGAGGTGGGGGTGACCTCGCCGCTGGGCTCGCAGCACCAGAGATAGTTTGGGGGATGGCGGGGTCAAGGACGTGGGGCAGGTTGGCGTCGCGGAGCCAGCAAAGGGAAGGGCTAGGAGAGCGCGACACCATCTGTTCAATCAACAGCCTCCCCTTAGGCTTCAGGGAACGCAAAAATACTCCCTTTTTCCCTCTGTTTACTGATTGCGCTGCTTTCATCCCAAATGAGACGCAGCGGCTTTTAGCCAGATTTGGATGGGCAGGCTCTGGATGTTAAATCCAGCCCTTGACTTTTTTTTTTTTTTTTGGTAACGTGAAGGCTAAAAGTCGCTGTCCCCTCTCTCGCCGCAGTACCTCCCGGTTCCCATCGCTGCTTTGGGAGACTCGGGCGCACCGCGAAGGGACGACCCTCCGGCCGGGTTTGGAGGGCTCCTCCGAGAGAGTCTGCGTGCGGTAGGGTCTGCAGCTTTCCGCGAGCCCGCCCAGGAAAGATACGGGAACTGCAGGAGGTTCCCGACCCGCTACCCTTCCCGGCTGATTTCCTGCGCAGATCGCCACGGCTCGCGGCTATCGACCTGCGCGGTTCCGTCTAAGAAAGGTTAGTTTGCAAATCGCTGCTAGTTAGATCAATAGAGCGCGCCCTCAGAAAGAAAAGATCCGAAATAGGAAAGGTATGTCGCTTTTTAAAGATTTTTTAAAAATGTCTTTAATAAAGACATTTGTGTCTTGATTAAAACACACACGCATTTTAATGTATGTATTAAAAACACAAGTACTTCTGCCTTGATTGCAAAGGAGCTGTTTCCGGTGATGATGGAAATATTCTCTCTTGTTTAGGGATGGTGATAACCCATAAACTGGGTTGTCAAAACTCGTAGAAACTCTGCACTGAAGCTTTGTGCATTGTATCGTGTATAAATTGTACGTCCCTTAAAACATCAGAACGTAATCCTGTAGGCATAGAAATTACTACGTGTCATTGCGTAATTGCATATCGGGAATGCCATTGAATGCAGCTGTACTTGAGTATTTTTAGCAACTAAGCGCAATTCTGTTGGATTATTTATCTTTGCAAGCTCCGCGAAGACGGGAAAGGGAGGGAAAACGGCGGCTGACATCACGGGGGGGCGGGTCGAAAGCCCTAAGAAAAGCCTTAGGATCGGAGCAGCCGCGCTGCTCTACACAGCCTCACCATGAACTGCCACAACCGCTCCGAACTCCACGTCCTCTGCAGCTCTGGCCAGCTGTTCCTGCAGCCCCTCTGGGACCGCCTGAGGACCTGGGACGCTCTCATTCAGTCGCCCTTCTTTCCTGTCTTCTTCTCCATCACCATCTACGTGGGCTTCTGCCTGCCCTTCGTGGTGCTGGACGTGCTGTGCCCCTGGGTGCCCACGCTGCGGCGCTACAAGATCCACCCAGACTTCTCGCCCTCTGCGCGGCAGCTGCTGCCCTGCCTGGGGCAGACGCTCTACCAGCACGTGGTGTTCGTGTTCCCCATGACGCTGCTGCACTGGGCTGTCAGCCCGGCTCTCCTGCCCGCCGAAGCCCCCGAACTGTTCCAGCTGCTGAGCCACGTGGTGCTCTGCCTGCTGCTCTTTGACACCGAGTTCTTCGTGTGGCATCTGCTGCATCACAAGGTGCCCTGGCTGTACCGGACCTTCCACAAGATGCACCATCAGAATTCGTCCCCGTTCGCGCTGGCCACGCAGTACATGAGCGTCGGGGAGCTCTTCTCCCTGGGTTTCTTTGACATGGTGAACGTCTTGCTGCTCCAGTGCCACCCTCTCACCGTCCTGACCTTCCACGTGGTCAACATCTGGCTGTCGGTGGAGGACCACTCCGGCTACGACTTCCCCTGGTCCACGCACAGACTGGTACCTTTCGGGTGGTTTGGGGGCGTGGCGCACCACGACCTGCATCACTCCCAGTTTAACTGCAACTTCGCGCCTTACTTCACACACTGGGACAAAATACTGGGAACTCTGAGGTCTGCTCACGCCAAGTAATGTGCAGGCACCCCTCCTGGCACAGTGCGTGCTGCGGTGAGGTGCGGGTGCACCTCAGACCTGGGACATTTCACACTTGAATCAGGAGAGACACACTTGAGGTGGACTTGAGGTGGTTTTATTTTGTTGTTTCTTTTTCCCGTGAATAACTTATTATCTGCTAGAAACTTAAAGAGAAAATCTGATGTGTTTTTCACAATCTAATAAGGTAATTTATTGTAATGTTTGTATATCAACAGTTGTATTCTTGATGTGGAATTCTAACTCACTTCAATAGCCTTGATTTCTGGGTATAAAGTATCCAAAATCACTGGCATATGTAAATAATCTCTAAAGAGATTTGTTTGTAGAACAAGGAATTTTACTATGTTTGAAGGTGTCCTAGAACTAGGCTAAAAGAATATATTTTTATGGAGCATCTAATCTCTGTAAAAATGAAGCATGGTCCTGCTGGACAGTGACTCAATTATTGTACTTTAAAAAAAATATTTTTGTAGACTTGTATATTTATATTGAAATAAATGTTATTTGTGCTTGAAAAAGAGTAAAGCACCTAACTTCAACAAGTACTGGCTTCTGTCATTTTCACTAGTAGTTTGGCTGATAAAAACTGGAATGGAAGAGAGCAGTGGGATGGTAGAGGCTCACGTGTCTGCATTAGCCCAGCTGTGGAAAGAGAGGAGTCCTGTGGTGATGGAATTTCAAGGAAAGATGGCTGTAGGAGAAGGGCTCTGTGTGTGGGTCTTGGTCTAGAGATTTCACAGAGAGGAAAACACCATTGTCGTCGGTGTGTTTCAGCTGATTTCTAAGTAACAGGGAACTAATGTGACTTACTCTATAAAATTTTAGAGAGTAAATTTAAAAAGTTTTTGCTTTCTGTAAAATTTTACAGCGAGATTAACACTGGGTCACCATGTCATTATTTGGGGAGAAGGGCTGTCTTGGGGGAATGAATAGAATTAGTGAAGTCCTTTGCTTTGCAAAATTGTTAAGTGCTTTAAAGGGGCTCCAGATGGCGCAGTGGTTAAAAAAAAAATCCTCTTGCCAAGGCAGGACTTGCAGGTTCTATCCCTGGGTAAGGAAGATGGCTTCGAGTAGGAAATGGGAAGCCACTCCAGTAGTCTTGCCTGGAAAATTTCATGGACAGAGGAGACTGGCGGGCTGCAGTACATGGGATTGCAAAGAGTCAGACACAACTGAGCTTGCATGCAGATAGGGAATGGGTTATGAATGAGCACCCCCCACCCCAACAACCTTTCATAAAGCTATCTAATACAAATGACCATCACACAGGTTGTCTCTGCAATTTGAGATTTTTGTATGTTCACTTTTCTTTATGAAGCCATACATGCAAACTGCATACTCCTTTCTCAAAGAAAGAAAAAGTGAAATTTGGCCCTGGATCCCTAGTTTCTCACCTGCCAAGGAGATTGATTGTGGCTCAGATGTTTTCACAGATTACAGTAAATGTGCCTACAACCCACCACACACCAGTCACCTGTTCATATACCCCATTCTACTGCTGCCTAATTGTTTTAATTTTATCTTTGGACAATAGTTTAGATAGAAAGGGTAAAGTTTTTAAAAAGAATCAAGACAATTTAAAAATCTGAAGGACAGCTGCTTTGCATGGAACTCTAGGCTCATTATATATGCACCAAACTGTCTTGTTTAAAGATGAAAAAACCCATCTGAAGACTTGATAGCCACACTCTGTACTGGTGCTTCAAACGTTTGGCAAAATACAATCAGATTGCCTGGCTGCCTGGCTGATTTTCTCACGTTCCCTTCCAATGCCTGTGCTTTGTTGGCTTCTGCTGAAGTCACCTCCTTGATCATCTGCAGCAGGACCATGCTGAGACCTAAAGACTATATCGATGAATAAAAGTGAAATTCACAGAAGCGGGTAGTGAGGGGGAAATGCTGCACTGGAGTTAGTGTATTAATATCATGATCCACATGGTGAGTGGAAAAAGAAAAGGACGATGAACAGACTGGTGTAGAATATATAGTATTAGTTGCTTTGAGCAGCTTTAAGCATCCAAAACGGGGAAGGCAATGGCACCCCAACCCAGTACTTTTGCCTGGAAAATCCCATGGACGGAGGAGCCTGGTAGGCTCCAGTCCATGGGGTCGCTAAGAGTCAGACACGACTGAGCGACTTCACTTTGACTTTTCACTTTCATGCATTGGAGAAGGAAATGGCAACCCACTCCAGTATTCTTGCCTGGAGAATCCCAGGGACAAGGGAGCCTGGTGAGCTTCCGTCTATGGGGTCGCGCAGAGTCGGACACGACTGAAGCGACTTAGCAGCAGCAGCAGCAAGCATCCAAAAACAGCCTGCAAATCTTAGATAATGACAGTTAATTAAAGCTCGCTTCCAGAGAAATTTTGAAATGGGTCATCCTGTCTCACTGTGTAAGGGAATTTCCCACTTAGGACAAATTGTACACATGGAAATTACTTAGGTTTAGAAAGACTTTCCCAGAGTTGGATATCTTACCAGTTTTTAATACCTCTGGAAGTGGAATGGGGAAGTGGAGAGAATGAGCAATTTCTCAGTTTTGAGAGAATAATAATAATAATGAAATAGTGCATATTTGCTTGAACTTTCTCGCATCTTTTCACTTGCTCCTCACAACTGCACCCTAAGGGATGTAGAATAATTTATTATTATTTTTCCATGTTATGAATGGAAAATTGGTACCTGCACCAGTTAAGTGACTTGCTCTAGATTATAAAATACTTGGAGTTGGAGGCAGTTCTTGAACTTAGGTCTCACGGTGTGTACTGTAACTGTCTTTGGATGATGCTTATGATAATATTCACAACTGGCAATTGAGCTGCAAACTCTGCAGTATCAATAAATGGGCTCCTTCTGCTATTCCTCCCCCATCAAACACAGCTTCCCCCCCAAATTCAAAGCCTCTGCTTGGCAGGAGAGAAAGCTAGGTCAGTCTTAGCAGGACTTGGGAAAGCATGAAGCATGTCAAAGGCTCTATTTTCTGCATCTCTCATTGCATATCAGATTGCCTGGGAGAGGGAAGGGGACTTGACTTGGGACTTAACTAGCTGAGCGACTCTGGACAAGTTACTTAACATCTCTGTGCTTGGCTTCTTCATCTGTAAAATGTAGATAATTATAGAACTTACCTCCCAGACCTGTTGTGAGAGATTTCTATATGTGAGTTCTATGAGGGTTAGAGGTCTCGACTGTATTTGTGTTTGCTGCAAATGATGCTTTACAATGTGGGCCCTGGGACAGCACCAGAATCATAACCTTCTGTCCACACACATGTTTGACCTTTTGCATTTACAGAGAACCAAAACAAAAAAGCCAAGTTTTTGATCCTGCTTTTATCAAAGCTGCTTCTCTCATCATCCTTTCAAAGCCCAAGTGTTGGAAAGAGAAGTCTGTGTTTGTCTGTTTCTGTTTCCTCATCACTGAGTCATCCCCCCCACCTCTTCCTGAGGCTTTCACTCCCTATTCACTGCTACCTTCCTATTGATCAAATCCAGTGGTTTCCCACCCCTTGGTTTTCCACCTCCCTGGCTTTGTTTTAAAGGTTTTTGTGTCTGCTCACCAAACTTCAGAATATGGTTCTTGCTTGGGTTTAGTGAACTTTCTCTAAGCTGTTTTCCTTCTTAATTCTCCAGCTCTTTCTTCTTCCTTCACTCTTCTCTCTCTCCTTGGCAGAGAGGCAGCCTCAAGTTTCTCCTCGTTTTATTGAAAAACATCTACGTTGTGTGCACTGGCCATCCTTTCTGCCCTTCTGCTCTACCCTCTAAATCTCCACGCACATTGCATTCTAGTGAACACACAGGCACCCAAACGTGCATAGGCCAAGTAAGTGTGCCTGTATGCACATCATACGTGTACGCACTATACATGTACCTACCACACACAGACTATATGTCCGCATACTGTTATACAGACACAGACATGTATTTGCCCACTATATATGTGCGCATGAACATACACAATATATGTGTGAACACTATATATGTACAAACATACTTTATAACCCTATACATGGATATCTTGTTGTTTAGTCACTAAGTCATTTCCAACTCTTTTGCAACCCCATGGACTGTAACTCACCAGGCTTCTCTGTCTGTGGGATTTTCTAGGCAAGAATACTGGAATGGGTTGCTGTTTCCTTCTCTAGGAGATCTTCCTGACCCAGGGATTGAACTTGTGTCTCCTGCATTGGCAGGTGGATCCTTTACCATTGAGCCACCAGGGAAGCCCATGCACATATATAAGTACCTGTAAAATGAGTATATATATATATATATACAAATGTGACATATATATGTGTATGTATTATATATATATATATATACACACACAAAGAGAGAGACACTATATATGTGCATCCACCATATACACACACACATATACGTATATGTGTGTGTATATATATATATATATATATATACTCCTGAAATGGCAACCCACTCCAGTATTCTTCCCTGGAGAATCCCATGGACGGAGGAGCCTGGTAGGCTACAGTCCACGGGGTCGCAAGAGTCGGACACGACTGAGTGACTTCACTTTCACTTTTCTCTAAGTACACACACATACTATCATTTCTGTCCTGTTTATCAGTTATCTGTGCCCCTAGTACTATGTCTCATTCTTGATAAATATTGGTTCAGTGTCGCATGAATCCTGGAAGCAGTGGGAACACAGATTTGCCATTAATCATGTTTTTCTTCAGTCATTCTCTCCGCCATCAATTTCCGCTTCCGCAATCAATTTCCGCTTCCTGTCTAAGGCCACGCTCACAACCCGTGTTCTAGAGAAGGTCACAGTATACTAGGAAAAAGAATCAGGCAAGCAAGTGTATCTAATCTAATGTAGTTTGTGCTATAATGCAGGGAAAGTGTTAAGAGATTGGTACGGGAGCCCAAAGAAAGACTGGTCATTTGAACACTAGAAATCATGAAGGATTTGTGTGCATTCACTGGGTGGGATAAAGGATATACCTGGAAGAAGAAACAGCACTGTAAATCAGAGAGAGATGAGATAACAGAAACAAATAATCAGAGTTCTGAGCACTGGGTGAACAAGGACGGAACATCAAGGCGTATTGTCTTGCTGCTTGACAAGCTGTTGAAGGTGCCTAGAACTGCTTGCTCATTTGCCCTTGTCACAGGGACTTGGGAAATTGTATGGAAAATTGCTTTGAAAAGAAAGTTAGGCTTTGCTATTGCTTGTTGGTTTATGTTGAGTCCTGGATGAATTGAAAACTGCACTTGAAAATGATATGCTAGGCAATGGTTGGTGAGAGGGATATGAGTGAGAGTTCCACAGATCTTAAGCAAAGGGGTGATATAATCAGATCTGGTGGAAGAAAGTAACTGGCAGCAGAGAATGGTAGTGGTGATTCTAGCTAGGACTGTTGCAGGTTCTGCCTGGATTCCAATCCTTCCTCCACTGGTTTTAACTTGTGTGTTTAAACAGGTTACTTCATTTAAGGTGCAGTTTCCTCATCTGGAAAAAGAAGGCAGTGATACCTACTCGAAGAATTATAGTGAAGAAGAAGGAAGATGCTTAGAGAATTTAGTACTCTGCTCCACCTAGAGCCAACTGTACATAGCAGTTCCTTCGTTAGAAGTTGTTACAGAGGGGTTATGATTTCAGGTGAGAGGTGATAATTGTGTTGCAAAACAAGTTGAGAGAGGTGGAGAGGAAGACATGGATTTCTCTCTTAACATAAAAGATGCTCATCGCGTCCCTCGTGACTCAGTGGTAAAGAATCCACCTGCCAATGCAGAGGACACAGGTTTGATCCCTGAGGCAGGAAGATCCCCTAGAGAAGTAAATGGCTACCCACTCCAGTCTTCTTGCTTGGGAAATCCCATAGACAGATGAGTCAGGCCAGCTACCATCCATGGGGTCTCAAAAGAGTCAGACATGACTTAGTAACTAAACAATAACAATACATGCTCATAGAAAAATGTCAAACCTAGAGTACAGTGTAAGGTAAAAAGTAACGTCCATCTCCATTTAATGAACTTACTTCCACCCCAGATGTAATCACGGTTAACCCTTTTTGGATGCCAATCCCAAAGTCAGTCATTGAGTGTCTTTTTCTCTCTCTCCCTATCAGCTGGGATGCATTCAGTGACTTGCATTAAATCAATGCATAAAAAGGAAGTTGTGAACAGAAATTCTTTGGACAAAGGCCCAAGAGCATTTCCTCTCTTTAAACATCTTTTGCTTATTTCTTTTTTCTGTTCCTTTTGATCATTACTCAAAACAAGAAGAGAAACTCAAGTTGTCTCTCATCCACAGGTCGCATGGGTGTCACTGAACTGTCTGGCCCAGACGAAAAGCAAAGTTTTCCTCGCTTCCCCTTCTCATGCCTGTGGTGCTTCTTTGGCACCTCTTACAGTGAGGTTGCTGAGTCTGACATGATTTAGAGGCTGAAAAGCAACAACAGTGACTTTACCCTCTGCCTTCTAGCAAAGCAGCTGCCTTCTCTCCCAGGGGAAAAAGGTTTCTGAAAGAAGAGGTCCTGTCTTACAGATCTTTGATCCCTTCAAGGATCTTATACTTGAAAAAAAGGTCAGTAAATGTCTCTGACGTGGACGTTCAAGGGCTTGGAGTCTGAAACGCCTGGGGTTGAGCTGCCTGATTTTTCTGCTTTGGGAGAACTCACTGGATCACTCTGAGCACGAGTTTTTCTCTCTCTGCTTTTCTGCGAATTGAGTGGAGTTTGGGGTAATAACTGACCTTGCCTACTTCCTCAGGCTGCCATGATTCTCCAATGAGATAGAGCAAGTTGCTGAGTGGCTGTGGGACAATGTGGACCTTTGGCATCTATGGAGGCATGAAGGCTGTACAGTCGCCATCTCCCTCCATTTCTGCCATGACCACACTTCTCCATGGATGGAGGGCTTCTTCCATCAAGCTCCTGCCTCTAGGGCTCCAGACTTCCCTTTACTTGTATTCCTCTCCTCTGCACGCCCTGGCTCTTGCTGCCCTACTGAGTGAATCTTAGGAGACATAGGAGGAGCAGGAAGCCTCAGAGAGACCAGAAGTAGAAGAAGCTGGCCCCAGGGTAACACAGTTTGTAGAATTAGCCAGAGTGATGGTGTTTGTCCCACAGTCAGAAATAGTGACTGAGACACGTCAGGAGAGGGCTCTTCTTTCTGTGCTAAGGACAGGCTCCAAGCCAGGAGCTGCAGCCTGCTGGATAAGTAGAAAGGCTTTTAAAAGAAGAAGCCTCTTGGAATTGGACAGTAACTGCAAAGAAGTCACCCTCCACTCAGCATTTTGAATTCCCTGTTAGGATGCAAAAAGGAAGAGTGGCCCATGCTTGGCAGTGGGTTCGATCTGTCTGAGATCGAAGGATCTCACCAAGGGAAGATAGCTCACGTGCTGACATCATCAAGCTTGGAGATTCTACAAATGCTTAGGCTGAGACTCCGCAGTCCAGTTTCCCTATTTTATGAATACGGAAACTGAGGTTCAGAGATAGGAAGTGATGTTCCCAGGGTCACACAGCTGGCTTAAAATTCAAAGACCCATGCTCTCCTGCTTTTCCCTGCTGCTTCCCTCCCATCTCCTGGGTCCTGGGAACTACCTCTTGCTGAGTAGCAGAAGTGCAGTTATGGGTCACTGCTTAGAAGTTGTTGCAATCTGTATTCTTCATTAATCATTTGCATAAATACAACATAAACAACTTTGCTGATTTGTGGGAACTTGAGTGAAGTGTTCATTTCAAATTTTGCTGAGATGTATTTTACTTTCCTTCATGGGTAGCTGGTGTAAACTTTTATTCCTGTGAACTCTGAAAACCCTGTTTTAGAAAACATCTAAGAGCATCTGTGCAATGAAATACAACTCAACAATAAGCAAAAATGAACTATTGATGCATACAAAAACAAAGATGAATCTCAAAATAATTATGCTGAGTAAAGGAAGCCAGACCAAAAAAAGTGTATACTATACTATATGATTCCATATATATTCCTGGGCTTCCCAGTTGGCATTAGTGGTTAAAAAGAAAAAAAAATAAAACCTGCCTGCCAATGCAGGAGATGTGGGGTTTGATCTCCAGGTTGGGATGATCCCCTGGAGGAGGAAATGGCAACCCACTCCAGTATTCTTGTCTGGAAAGTTCCAGGGACAGAGGAGACTGGCAGGCTACAGTCCATGGGATCGCACAGAGTCGGACATGACTAAAGCAACTTAGCATGTAGCATATGGTTCCATGTATATAAAATTCCAGAAAATGTAAATGAACTCATAGGACAGAAATTTGTACGACTGTAGTAGTTTGAGGGAAGGAGAGTGGCTGCAAAGATGGACGAAAGGGCATGAGAAAGTTTTAGGAATTATGACTGTTCAGTATCTGTGATTGTGGGTTGGATTTCATAGGTGTATACATAATAAAAATTTATTAAATCATGTACTTTAAATATGTGTAGTTTATTGTATATCAATTATAGTAGATGATAATGATGACAGTGATGATAAGTTAATCCAGGACCTTATATTTTAATTTTAGTTTTGAAGCTATTTTGCCATGAAAAAAATATGGCAGGAGGCTTAATGATAACATCATAGCCAGAAATGCATACACATCGGCAGTCTAAGAACTGTCCTTTGCTTATCTGCATTCCTGACCTGTAAGAGTTAGCCTCAGGTGGAAAAAGACCTGTTTGAGACCCTGAAAAATCCAGATTGCTTTCTCTAAGGATCTCCCCAACATGCCCTTCTAACCTCTCCCCAGAGTTCAGGAGCAGCCATATTTGACTCTCTGATCCTCTGTTGTGGCCGCAGCTTTCTGGTCCTGGGTTGGAATTGGATCCACATAGGAATATTATTATTGTTTCCCAAGAATTTAGGAACTAAGCAAGTCTACTGTCTTGTGCCATGTGCATGGAAATGCAGAGAAAGATCATCCACAGAACAAAGAGAGGACAAGCAGATTTCCAAGGAGGAGAGATGAGACACATACAGCCTGGGAAAGAGTGTGGGGGAGAGAGAGTAATAACGGCAATCGGTCATTTTGGTTTCTCCAAAATGGAGACTCCACAGTCTCCATTGAAGAACCTTTGGGGATTCCACAGGTTCCAGAAAGTAAGCCCTGCTGTACTTCCTGCCTATTCCAGGACTTTCCAGTACCTCTCGACTATTTAAATGGCTTTCTGGTTCTTGTCATGGAGAACATTGATGAAAGCATGAGGGTTCTGTGCTGTCTTCCTGCCTTTAGGTTGAAGTAGGAGAGCTCTTTGGTGTAATCAGTCTAGGGGTTATGGATGGTTGTCTTCAGTGAACAATGACTAGGCACATCATATGTGATGGCCAGAGGCTGTGTAGCTCCACAGCCCAGGTGGACAAACCGACCCTGTGTGGCTCTTAGGAGAATGGGAAGCAGGCATTGTTTTAACATTATGTATTGATTGTTGTTGCTTTTTAGTTGCTCAGTTGTGTCTGACTCTTTGTGACTCCATGGACTGTAGCGTGCCAGGCTTCCCTGTCCTTCCCTGTCCATCTCCCAGAGTTTGCTCAAACTCATGTCCATTGCGTCTGTGATGCCATCCAACCATTTCATCCTCTGTCTCCCCTTCTTCTCCTGTCCTCAATCTTTTCCAGCATCAGGATCTTTTCCAGTGAGTTGGCTCTTTGCATCAGGGGGGCCAAAGTAATGGAACTTCAGCTTCAGCATCAGTTCTTCCAATAAACATTCAGGGTTGATTTCCTTTAGGATTGACTGGTTTGTTCTCCTTGCTGTCCAAGGGACTCCCAAGAGTCTTCTCCAGCATTACAATTTGAAAACATTAGTTCTTCGGTGCTCAGCCTTCTTTATGGGCCATCTCTCACATCCGTACATGGCTACTGGAAAAACCATAGCTTTGATTAGGCGGATCTTTGTCAGTAAAGTGACATCTCTGCTTTTTAATAAACTGTCTAGGTTTGTCATAGCTTTTATTCCAAGGAGCAAGGGTCCTTTAATTTCATGGCTGCAGTCAGTGTCTGCAGTGATTTTGGAGCCCAAGAAAATAAAGTCTGTCACTGTTTATTGATAGTAGCAATAAATCTCATCTTGACCTTCTGTTGCCTGAGGTGGGCAAGCAATGCTGTTTTATAACTGCAGATCAAATTTGTACTAAGACATCCTAAGTCCCATCAAAGAGATGTTGAATCAAAGCCTGTTTGGAAGCCCACACCCACCCAAGTCCTGCTTTCCCCACAGGGGACATATCTCTATATCCTAACAGGTAACGGGCCCAACAGTGGCACATTGGAGTCTCCATGGTTATGAGGTCTTTGCTGATGTTAGCAGCTTGATAACAATGGCACCCCACTCCAGTACTCTTGCCTGGAAAATCCCATGGATGGAGGAGACTGGTAGGCTGCATTCCATGAGGTCTCTAAGAGTCAGACATGACTGAACAACTTCACTTTCACTTTTCCCTTTCATGCATTGGAGAAGGAAATGGCAACCCACTCCAGTGTTCTTGCCTGGAGAATCCCAGGGACAGAGGAGCATGGTAGGAGGCCGTCTCTGGGGTCGCACAGAGTTGGACATGACTGAAGCGACTTAGCAGCAGCAGCAGCAGCAGCAACACATAGCCCAACTTTCTCTGCTGGCCTAATTTTCCATTAGATGAATCTTGGTGTTTTCCTTGTCTCTGTCTCCTATTGTGTCTCTACTGTTGCCATATTCTTTCATTTTGTTTTGCTTTGTTCTCCAGTTAATGTTTATCAAATGCGTACTGTGTGCCAACCTCTATTTGACTCATTGTACATATGGTCACTCATTTAATTTCTCACGGCAACCCCAAGAGTGAAAGAGAGGTTAGGAAACTTACCCCTTATCCCTCAGCTAGTATGCACAGAACCGTGACACATACCAGACCAACTGGTTGTTCCAGAACCCACACTTGTTGTCACTCTTCCGCAGTAGTTCATTTTTACTTTGTCATGTAAATTCTCATGCTCTTGCAGAAAAATGAGTCAAAAGTTGTTTGTGTGTGTGAGTTGCTCAGTCGTGTCTGACTCTTTGCAACCCCATGGACTGTAGCTCGCGAGGCTTCTCTGTCCCTGGAATTCTCCAGGAAAGAATACTGGAGCGGGTAGCCATTCCTTCTCCAGGGGATCTTCCCAGCCCAGGGATTGAATCCGAGTCTCCCACATTGCAGGCAGATTCTTTACCACCTGAACCACCAGGGAAGACCAAAATTTGCTTAGAAGAATTTGTATTTGGTCTTTCCTTTGTGACCCTGTTCCTCTACCTGCAAGAAAAAGATGGCTTCCTACAAGCAGGGCTTATACTGTCATCAAGGGAGGCTGGAAGATGAACTCATTCAGGAGGACATTTCCAGAGGCAGCTTTTCTCTATATTACCCACAATTGGGCTTACTCAGCAGGATATTTTAAGACTGGATGGGAGGACCAACACCATCAGTTCAGTTCAGTTTAGTCACTCAGTCATATTCAACTCTTTGTGACCCCATGGACTGCAGCACACCAGGCCTCCCTGTCCATCACCAACTCCCTGAGTTTACGCAAACTCAAGTCCATTGAGTAGATGATGCCATCCAACCATCTCATCCTCTGTCATCCCCTTCTCCTCCTGCCCCCAGTTTCTCCCAGCATCAGGGTCTTTTCAAATGAGTCAGTTCTTCACATCAGGTGGCCAAAGTATTTGAGTTTCAGCTTTAGCATCAATCCTTCCAATGAATATTCAGGACTGTATCCTTTAGATAGACTGGTTGGATCTCCTTGCAGTCCAAGGGATTCTCAAGAGTCGTCTCCAACACTGCAGTTCAAAAGCATCAATTCTTCGGCACTCAGCTTTCTTTATAGTCTAACTCTCACATCCATACGTGACTACTGGAAAAATCATAGCTTTAATTAGATGGACCTTTGTTGGCAAAGTAATGTCTCTGCTTTTTAATATGTTGTCTAGGTTGGTCATAACTTTTCTTCCAAGGAGTAAGCATCTTCTGATTTCATGGCTGTAGTCACCATCTGCAGTGATTTTGGAGCCCCCGCCCTAAATAAAGTCTGTCACTGTTTCCACTGTTTCCCTATCCATTTGCCATGAAGTGATGGGACCAGATGCCATGATCTTAGTTTTCTGAATGTTGAGTTTTAAGCCAACTTTTTCACTCTACTCTTTTACTTTCATCAAGGAGCTTTTTAGTTCCTCTTCATTTTCTGCCATAAGGGTGGTGTCATCTACATATCTGAGGTTATTAATATTTCTCCTGGCAATCTTGATTCCAGCTTGTGCTTCATCCAGTCCAGTGTTTCTCATAATGTACTCTGAATAGAAGTTAAATAAGCAGGGTGACAATATACAGCCTTGATGTATTCCCTTCCCGATTTAGAACCAGTCTGTTGTTCCATGTCCAGTTCTAACTGTTGCTTCCTGACCTGCATACAGATCTCTCAAGAGGCAGGTCAGGTGGTCTGGTATTCCCATCTCTTTAAGAATTCTCCAAAGTTTGTTGTGATCCACACAGTCAAAGGCTTTGGCACAGTCAATAAAGCAGAAGGAAATGTTTTTCTGGAACTCTCTTGCTTTTTCGATGATCCAGTGGATGTTGGCGATTTGATCTCTGGTTCCTCTGCCTTTTCTAAATCAATGACAAAAGGGAGAGGGGATCACAAATGAAAGAAGTTTGCAAAGGAAATTTCTTTGGTAACTCAGATACGTTCATCTGCTGAGATGGGTTGGTGACCCTCTGAAGGGAAGTAAAGAGGGAATTCGTAAGGGACTGGAAGTGGGTCTCATGAATGAGTCCTGGTCTCTGAGCAGCCAGCCAGCCAGCTAAGCAAACAGCCGAAACTGGAAGTCCAGGCATGGACCCTGGACCCTGGATTTACCCACATGAATGGCCTGCTTAAGTTGAAGGGGTTGGAGGGGGGTGCTTTTTTTTGACCATATCATTAGAGCACAGACCAACACATCAGGCCACTCAGGACTGCTCTGTGTGCCTCCCTGGCCTCACGCCCAGCTCTTCAGTCAACAGTTTCAGGAGCACTTACAGTGTGATAATAAATAAGGATGATAACAATGATAATAGTAACAGCCCTTAGACAGCAATTGCTTACTGTGGTTCGGACATTCTACATGTATGGTTGCTTTGCATCCTTAAAAACAACATTTCTGTCTTGGCAGTTGCTATGGGATGGGCGGTGGTGTGTACATCGTCTCTGTCTGCAGGATGCTGCATTTGAGAGCTTCCAGTCCATTCCAGATCCCAGCCTGCAGAATAAAGATGATAGTCAAATTCTGACAGACTGAAATCTGAAATGGAGTGGAAAAACATAAAGGAGGTATGTATACAAATAAGGAAAACTTTTTCCTTTACTTTTCCAACCTGGATGTCTTTTATTCCTTATTGTACTGGCTTATTTATGCCTAATTGCTCTGGCTAACAGGATAGAACTTCCAGTAAATTGTTAAATAAAAAATAAAAGTACAAAATAACCTTGACTTGTATTTGAGCTTAGAGGAAAAGTGATCATTCTTTCATCATTACATATGATACTATCTCTCAGCTTTTTGTATATGCTTTTTATCAGATTGAAGAATTTCTTCCTAGTTTTCCAAGTTTTTATGAGAATGAATGGTGGAAAGCATATTCACCAGTTCTTTTACTGTGTTTTTGAGATGATTATATGGTTTTGATTTTGGGCTTGTTAATATGGCGAATCAGATTGATTGCTTTTGAAATGTTAAACCAAATTTGCATCCCTGTTATAAATCCTACACGGTCATGATGGAATATCCTTTCATTATATTGATAGATTAACTAGAATTTTGTTAAGAATTTTTCATGTATGGTTATGAGGAATATTTTTCTATATTTTCTTTTTCTCTTATTTTTTTTTCTGGTCAGGAAGCAACAGTTAGAACTGGTCATGGAACAACAGACTGGTTCCAAATAGGAAAAGGAGTACGTCAAGGCTGCATGTTGTCACCATGTTTATTTAACTGATATGCAGAGTACATCATGAGAAATGCTGGACTGGAAGAAACACAAGTTGGAATCAAGATTGCCGGGAGAAATATCAATAACCTCAGATATGCAGATGACACCACTCTTATGGCAGAAAGTGAAGAGGGGCTAAAAAGCCTCTTGATGAAAGTGAAAGTGGAGAGTGAAAAGGTTGGCTTAAAGCTCAACATTCAGAAAACGAAGATCATGGCATCTGGTCCCATCACTGCATGGGAAATAGATGGGGAAACAGTGGAAACAGTGTCAGACTTTGTTTTTCTGGGCTCCAAAATCACTGCAGATGGTGACTGCAGCCATGAAATTAAAAGACGCTTACTCCTAGGAAGGAAAGTTATGACCAACCTAGATAGCATATTCAAAAGCAGAGACATCACTTTGCCAACAAAGGTTCGCCTAGTCAAGGCTATGGTCTTTCCTGTGGTCATGTATGGATGTGAGAGCTGGACTGTGAAGAAGGCTGAGCGCTGAAGAATAGATGCTTTTGAACTGTGGTGTTGGAGAAGACTCTTGAGAGTCCCTTGGACTGCAAGAAGATCCAACCAGTCCATTCTGAAGGAGATCAGTCCTGGGTGTTCTTTGGAAGGAATGATGCTGAGGCTGAAACTCCAGTATTTTGGCCACCTCATGTGAAGAGTTGACTCATTGGAGAAGACTCTGATGCTGGGAGGGATTGAGGGCAGGAGGAGAAGGGGACGACAGAGGATGAGATGGCTGGATGGCATCACTGACTCGATGGATGCGAGTCTGAGTGACCTCTGGGAGCTGGTGATGGACAGGGAGGCCTGGCGTGCTGCGGTTCATGGGGTCGCAAAGAGTCGGACACGACTGAGCGACTGATCTGATCTGATCTGATCTGATAGCAATATAATGCTAACCTCATGGAATGAATTGTAAAATATTGTTTCCTCTTAAATGTTACAGGAAAGTTTATGTAGAACTTGTACTATGCTTTCCTTAAATGTTGTCTAAGTGAAGCCATGGACCTAGAGTATTTTTGTGGGATAATTCCCTCCTCCCCACCCCTCCTACCATCAAACTGAATGTCTTTAATAGATACAGGTCTACTTAGGTAATCTTCTATAAACATTCATGTACAACTTTTGGTAGGAACATGTGTTTTCACTTCTCTGGAGTATAGTTAGGAATGGAATTGCTGGGGCATATAGTAACTGTTTAATTACTGAGGAGCTGCCAAGCTGTTTTCAAAATGAATGTACCACCTTATATTCCCACTGGAAATGCATGAAAGTTCCAATTTCTTTATATTGTCTCAATACCTGTTATTTTCATTTAAAAAAATTACAGTGTTTTGTATGCCCTTCTCAGGCTACCAATAACCAATGTTGAGATTGGACTGGCTTTTGCAGTTCTTATTATGATTGCAAGATGCCCTTTGGTAGTAATGATAGTAAACTTTGAAAAATAAAGTTTCTTACTTACAGGAGCTGGGAATTATGCAGCACGACTGGAGCCATGTAGCAAGGCCACAGGTAGGGGATGGAGATTGGAGGAGAGCAAGAATACAGAGACCTAGGGTTTGACTTTTTTTGTGGTCAAGAATGGGAGCCTAGGGTTTTGTGGGTTCACTCTTTATTGATGAATTTGCAACATAAGATGGGGTGGTGTGGGGGCAAGTGGTCCAAATGGTCAGTTACTTAAAAACAGTCCATGGAATTTTCCAAGCCAGATTATTGGAGTGGGTAGGCTTGCCCTTCTCCAGAGGATCTTCCCAACCCAGGAATTGAACTCGGGTCTCCTTGATTGCAGGCGAATTCTTTACCAATGGAGCTATCAGGGAAGCCCCTTAAATGGGCCAGGAGCTCTAAATCCAAGATGCCTCAGTAGAAGAAGACAATCTGGCTTTTTATCTAGCTTGTGGAACTGGCAATGTGCTTGTTCTAGATAGCCATCTTTGAAGTGGGTTAAGCCAGGTGCTTAGATCACAGAAAGACTAAAAAACCCACCATCAGGGTTTACACAACATATAGCCATTCTGGTGGGTGTGAAGTGCTATTGTGGTTTTGATTTGCATTCCCTAATGACTAATAAATGATGTTGAGCTCAGGAGTGGGAGATTGGACCAAGGTAAGTTAAGATTCAGCCACTTTTTTTTTCTTGATTAAGCACTTTCCTGCCCCCTAAGCTTTTGGTTTGTTTCCAGGATCCCCAAAATGTTGTTTCCAAGAGTTTTTCCAATATCTTTAAAGAGGAGGAAATTTTGGAGTTCTTTACCTTCCATTTTCACTAATGACATCCACTTTGTATGTTTTGAGGGGTTTTAAATTCATGGAGACTTGTTTTGTGGCTTAGAATGTGGTCTATCAGCAAATGTTTCATGTGTACTCACATTCGTTTGGCCTGCTGTAACACAATACCATAGACTGGGTGGCTTGAATAACAGCTATTTATTTCTCACAGTTTTGGAGGCTGAGAGGTCCAAGATCATTGGCAGCTCAGTTCCTGGCAAGGGTCCTCTTCCTCACTTGGAGATGGTCACCTTCTTGCTCTGTCCTCAGGTGATGCAGAGCCTGCTCTGGACTCTATTCCTCTTCTTGTAAGGACAGTAGGCCCACGATGAGAGCCTCGTGACCTCATTAACACCTAATTACCTCCCAAAAGCTCACCTCCAAATACCATTGCATCGAGGGTTAGAATTTCAACTTATGAATATAGGGGGTGGGGATTCATTCAGTCTGTAACAGTACTTGAAAAGAGTATTTATTCTAGTGCAGTGAGTGTTCTGTAAGAGTCAATAGCATCAGGTTGATTGAAGTGTTATTCAAGTTCCCTATATATTTTCTTTCTGCTTGTTCTGTCAATTTTTGAAAGTGAGTTTTTGAAGTTTCTGCTTATAATTGTGAATGTGTCTATTTCTCATTTTAGTTCTATCGGTTTTTGCTTCATGTACTCTGAACTCTGTTGTATAAGGAGCAGAAACTTTTACAGTTATTATGCACTCCTAGTTTATTGAGTACCAATTATGTGATGTCGACTAAAAAAGATGTACAACTTGAGAGTTGTGAGTTAAGTTTTATTTGGGGCAAAATGAGGACTACAGCCCAGGAGGCAGCATCTCAGATAGCTCTGAGAGACTGCTCCAAAGCAGCAGTGGGGGAAGGTCAATATATAAGGTTTTAGTGAAGGGGGAGTTCAGTACCTTAAGCACTAGTTTTACAAAAGGGTTTTTTGTTAGTCATGAGGTTCTGATGTCACCAAGAAGGGATTTAGTGCTTCTCTAGATATGAGGAGATGCAAGGATTGAGATAATAAAATCTGATCCTAAAAAGATCCAACTATCTAAAGAACTATCCCACCAGATTCCCTGGAGCACAGAGTGCCTCACTCCACCCTGAACTCTCTCAAGGGTTGTGGGAATTGAACAGCTATAACAGCATAGGGTTCAATCTCCCTAGAGGCAGATGGAAAATGCCTTTGCTGTTGAGTCATTGGCAATGCTCTTCAGATCAGATCAGATCAGTCGCTAAGTTATGTCCGACTCTTTGCGACCCCATGAATCGCAGCACGCCAGGCCTCCCTGTCCATCACCAACTCCAGGAGTTCACCCAGACTCATGTCCATGGAGTCAGTGATGCCACCCAGCCATCTCATCCTCTGTTGTCCCCTTCTCCTCTCGCCCCCAATCCCTCCCAGCATCAGAGTCTTCTCCAGTGAGTCAACTCTTCACATGAGGTGGCCAAAGTATTGGAGTTTCAGCTTTAGCATCAGTCCTTCCAAAGAACACCCAGGGCTGATCTCCTTTAGAATGGACTGGTTGGATTTCCTTGCAGTCCAAGGGACTCTCAAGAGTCTTCTCCAACACCACAGTTCAAAAGCATCAATTCTTTGGCGCTCAGCCTTCTTCACAGTCCAACTCTCACATCCATACATGACCACAGGAAAAACCATAGCCTTGACTAGATGGACCTTTGTTGGCAAAGTAATGTCTCTGCTTTTGAATATGCTATCTAGGTTGGTCATAACTTTCCTTCCAAGGAGTAAGCATCTTTTAATTTCATGGCTGCAGTCACCATCTGCAGTGATTTTGGAGCCCAGAAAAATAAAGTCTGACACTGCTTCCACTGTTTCCCCATCTATTTCCCATAAAGTGAGGGGACCAGATGCCATGATCTTCGTTTTCTGAATGTTGAGCTTTAAGCCAACTTTTTCACTCTCCTCTTTCACTTTCATCAGGAGGCTTTTGAGTTCCTCTTCACTTTCTGCCATAAAGGTGGTGTCATCTGCATATCTGAGGTTATTGATATTTGTCCCGGCAATCTTGATTCCAGCTTGTGTTTCTTCCAGCCCAGCGTTTCTCATGATGTACTCTGCATAGAAGTTAAATAAGCAGGGTGACAATATACAGCCTTGACATACTCCTTTTCCTATTTGGAACCAGTTTGTTGTTCCATGTCCAGTTCTAACTGTTGCTTCCTGGTCTGCATACAGATTTCTCAAGAGGCAGATCACGTGGTCTGGTAGTCCCATCTCTTTCAGAATTTTCCACAGTTTATTGTGATCCACACAGTCAAAGGCTTTGGCATAGTTAATAAAGCAGAAATAGATGTTTTGTCTGGAACTCTCTTGCTTTTTCCATGATCCAGCGGATATTGGCAATTTGATCTCTGGTTCCTCTGCTTTTTCTAAATCCTGCTTGAACATCAGGAAGTTCACGGTTCACATATTGCTGAAGCCTGGCTTGGAGAATTTTGAGCATTACTTTACTAGCGTGTGAGATGAGTGCAATTGTGTGGTAGTTTGAGCATTCTTTGTCATTGCCCTTCTTTGGGATTGGAATGAAAATTGACCTTTTCCAGTCCTGTGGCCACTGCTGAGTTTTCCAAATTTGCTGGCATATTGAGTGCAGCACTTGCACAGCATCATCTTTCAGGATTTGGAATAGCTCCACTGGAATTCCATCACCTCCACTAGCTTTGTTTGTATTGATGCTTTCTAAGGCCCACTTGACTTCACATTCCAGGATGTCTGGCTCTAGATCAGTGATCACACCATTGTGATTATCTTGGGCATGAAGCTCTTTTTTGTACAGTTCTTCTGTGTATTCTTGCCACCTCTTCTTAATATCTTCTGCTTCTGTTAGGTCCATACCATTTCTGTCCTTTATCGAGCCCATCTTTGCATGAGATGTTCCTTTGGTATCTCTGATTTTCTTGAAGAGATCCCTAGTCTTTCCCATTCTGTTGTTTTCCTCTATTTCTTTGCATTGATCACTGAAGAAGGCTTTCTTATCTCTTCTTGCTATTCTTTGGAACTCTGCATTCAGATGTTTATATCTTTCCTTTTATCCTTTGCTTTTCACTTGTCTTCTTTTCACAGCTATTTGTAAGGCCTCCCCAGACAGCCATTTTGCTTTTTTGCATTTCTTTTCCATGGGGATGGTCTTGATCCCTGTCTCCTGTACAATGTCACGAACCTCATTCCATAGTTCATCAGGCACTCTATCAGATCTAGGCCCTTAAATCTATTTCTCACTTCCACTGTATAGTCATAAAGGATTTGATTTAGGTCATACCTGAATGGTCTAGTGGTTTTCCCTACTTTCTTCAATTTAAGTCTGAATTTGGCAATAAGGAGTTCATGGTCTGAGCCACAGTCAGCTCCTGGTCTTGTTTTTGCTGACTGTATAGAGCTTCTCCATCTTTGGCTGCAAAGATTGTAATCAATCTGATTTCAGTGTTGACCATCTGGTGACGTCCATGTATAGAGTCTTCTCTTGTGTTGTTGGAAGAGGGGTGTTTGCTATGACCAGTGCATTTTCTTGGCAAAACTCTATTAGTCTTTGCCCTGCTTCATTCCGGATTCCAAGGCCAAATTTGCGTATTACCCCAGGTGTTTCTTGACTTCCTACTTTTGCATTCCAGTCCCCTATAATGAAAAGGACATCTTTTTGGGGTGTTAGTTCTAAAAGGTCGTGTAGGTGTTCATAAAACCGTTCAACTTCAGCTTCTTCAGCATTACTGGTTGGGGCATAGACTTGGATTACTGTGACATTGAATGATTTGCCTTGGAAAGGAACAGAGATCATTCTGTCGTTTTTGAGATTGCATCCAAGTACTGCATTTTGGACTCTTCTGTTGACCATGATGGCTACTCCATTTCTTTTGAGGGATTCCTGCCCGCAGTAGTAGATATAATGGTCATCTGAATTAAATTCACCCATTCCAGTCCATTTTAGTTTGCTGATTCCTAGAATGTCAACGTTCACTCTTGCCATCTCTTGTTTGACCACTTCCAATTTGCCTTGATTCATGGACCTGACATTCCAGGTTCCTATGCAATATTGCTCATTACAGCATTGGACCTTACTTCTATCACCAGTCACATCCACAGCTGGGTGTTCTTTTTGCTTTGGCTCCATCCCTTCATTCTTTCTGGAGTTATTTCTCCACTGATCTCCAGTATATATTGGGCCCCTATTGACCTGGGGAGTTTCTCTTTCAGTATCCTATCATTTTGCTTTTTCATACTGTTCATGGGATTCCCAAGGCAAGAATACTGAAGTGGTTTGCCATTCCCTTCTCCAGTGGACCACCTTCTGTCAGATCTCTCTACCATGGCCCTCCCATCCCGGGTTGCCCCTCGGGCATGGCTTAGTTTCATTGAGTTAGGCAAAGCTGTGGTCCTAGTGTGATTAGATTGACTAGTTTTCTGTGAGTATGGTTTCAGTGTGTTTGCCCTGATGCCCTCTTGCAACACCTACCATCTTACTTGGGTTTCTCTTACCTTGGGCATGGGGTATCTCTTCATGGCTGCTCCAGCAAAGCGCAGCCATTGCTCCTTACCTTGGACGAGGGGTATCTCCTCACTGCCTCTCTTCCTGACCTTCAACGTAGGATAGCTCCTCTATCCCACGTTGACAATGCTCTTGGTAAGTGCCAATTTGTAGTTGACAGTGACAAGCATTCTCTAACCATGTTTCTTTACATTAACTCTATTGGTTTTTAATATTTATTTATTTTCGGCTGTGTTGCATCTTCCTTTGTGCATGTGGCCTTCCTTTAGTTGTGGTGACTGGGGATTACTGTCTGGCTGTGGCACACAAGCTTCTCATTGTGGAGGCTTCTCTGTTGCCATGTGTGGACTGAGTCACACTGCAGCAGGCAGAATCCTCTTAGACCAGGCACTGAAGCTGTGTCTCCTGCATTGGCAGATGTACTCCCAACTACTGGACCACCAGGGAAGTCCTCCTTTTTTGTTATAAGTCCATCCAAGAATCAGTATCTGAGTTTTAGAAAGAAGAATACTGACACGCAATGTGGTGACGAACTTTGCACAAACTTTTACATAGTAGGATAAAACCCCAGCCAGTTAGATCCCAGAGTCCTCAGTTTTAACTATTATGTTGTTTTAGTGTGGAGTGGGGATTTGAACTTCGGGCAAGGTCAGGGTAAGGAATATTATTGTACTGTAGGCCTCAATATTTTGTACAAAAGGCCTCAATATTTTGGCCTTTTGTTCTCGTTGTTGATCTGGCGCAAATCTTGGCATATCATGCACACCTGTTAGCAGATGAGACACATTTCCTAACAAAACAAGTAATTTATGTTGGCGCCAACTTTCGAATTCCACCTGTTTCTATTCCTGTCTCCTTGTTTGTCTCTGTGGCCTGAAACCTGATCTCTCTCTTTGTTCCTGGATTGTACAAAAGCAGTCTAAAGATGGCCAATGAAAAAAGATGGAGGCACCTTAAATAGACTTGGGCAAGTCCATGAAACCTGTTGACAATGGAGCTCAGTAGCCAACCTCACTTTCCCAGTAGAGCTTCCTTCCAGTGCCTCCTACAATCCTCTTTTTTTTTTCTGATTTAATCACTATAAGATAGGGAAATTGGACTTTTAAAGAAAAGAATGAATTTGAGTCTTGCTTTTCCACTTACTAACTTTGTGTCTTTGGGAAAATGACTTAACCAAACAGGTAAAATGGGTCTTCTCATAGTACATAGTATTTTAATAGTAATACATAAAATTCTACTTAACTGTGGGTCATTATTATTATAATTATCTCTCTCTATAAGCAAAGGAGGTCTATTTCCTCCAGTATCTGCTTGACAGTCTGAGTCAGGACTAATAGTTGTTAGTAACTGAGTCTCTTCTATGGATCAGGCGCTTTAATCTACACGATCTTATCTCATTAACCAAACAACTTTGTAGAATTTTTTGTTATCAGATTTTTCAGAAGAGGAAATCAAGACTCAGAAAGGTTACATTACTTGCCCGTGATTGGGCCCAGACTGTATGTGGAAATTGGACACACATTCAGTCTGTAAACCTCTTTCTTCCCCACATTTCTCCTCTCCTCTCTTCCTCAAATGAGAGACGGGCTCTCCTAGGTCATCCATGAACTATCATGCAGGTTGTGCACTGAACAAGTTCAGATAGTGACTTTTTCACAGATATCAATGTGAATGGTGCCTTCCTCCCCAAGGTGTGCAATGCACACTTTGCAGACATGTATGAGGAATCCCTGGAGCAGCTAATAGGTTTTATTCAGTATAAAGAGAAGATTTTGCTTAAAACCACCCATGCATTCCTCCTCAAATCATTCTTGGAGGTGCTTTCCGTGTTTTTATGATTCTGAGCAAATGGCACTTGATCATACCACCTCTTACCACGTGGTGTGATTTCTCAATATGATGGTGATGGATATGCCTGGATCATATCCTTCAAGTATTTACTTTCCACATGCTCCTACATGCCTGCCACCTTCCAAAAAACTACTGTGAAAGAAACTGCCTTGCTGCATTTGGCAGTGTGATGCTAAAATAGAAGCACGAGTGAGCTATTGTCTATGCGTTCACCTTATATTTATTTCATGTATTTGTGGGTGCTGAAGCCACTAGAAGTCTGAGAGGCAGTCTTTCATGAAATAAACCCTTTCATGTCTCATTTTCCAGAAAATCGCTCTGTTCTTTTGGCTGTGAGATATGCCTCTATCCATGAACCAGCGAATGTCTGAGTTTAGGGCTAAGTTAAAGGAAGAATAGCTTTCACTAGAGCGTGTTTTCTTCTTGTCTAGGCTAACTTCTTAAATACTATGGTCCCCGGAGATATTTCCCTGTTTACACTCAGGACAGCTGGAGGCAGTGGAAACGCTATCTTTCAGTGGATCTGAGAGGGGCCTGCAACCTGGGCTGGGCCCAGTGAGTTATTTCATTTAATTACCTCAGTAATAGTTACAAAAAGATTAGGATACTTTTCTTACACTTTGCTTGTGCTTTCATGCTCAGTCATTTCCAACTCTCTGTGACACTATGGACTGTCCGTCAGTCAGTTCAGTCGCTCAGTCGTGTCCAACTCTTTGCGACCCCATGAATCGCAGCACGCCGTGCAACTTCCAGAGTTTACCCAAACTCATGTCTGTCAAGTCGGTGATGCCATCCTGCCCCCAATCCCTCCCAGCATCACAGTCTTTTCCAGTGAGTCAACTCTTCACATGAGGTGGCCAAAGTACTGGAGTTTCAGCTTCAGCATCAGGCCTTCCAATGAACACCCAGGACTGATCTCTTTCAGAATGGACTGGTTGGATCTCCTTGCAGTCCAAGGGACTCTCAAGAGTCTTCTCCAACACCACAGTTCAAAAGCATCAATTCTTCGGTGTACTTTCGTCACAGTCCAACTCTCACATCCATACATGACCACAGGAAAGACCATAGCCTTGAGTAGATGGACCTTTGTTGGCAAAGTGATGTCTCTGCTTTTGAATATGCTATCTAGGTTGGTCATAACTTTCCTTCCAAGGAGTAAGCGTCTTTTAATTTCATGGCTGCAGTCACCATCTGCAGTGATTTTGGAACCCCCAAAATAAAGTCTGACACTGTTACCACTGTTTCCCCATCTATTTCCCATGAAGTGATGGGACCAGATGCCATGATCTTAGTTTTCTGAATGTTGAGCTTTAAGCCAACCTTTTCACTCTCCACTTTCACTTTCATCAAGAGGCATTTTAGTTCCTCTTCACTTTCTGCCATAAGGGTGGTGTCATCTGCATATCTGAGGTTATTGATATTTGTCCCGGCAATCTTGATTCCAGCTTGTGTTTCTTCCAGTCCAGCGTTTCTCATGATGCACTCTGCATAGAAATTAAATAAGCAGGGTGACAATATATAGCCTTGATGTACTCCTTTTCTTATTTGGAGCCAGCCTGTTGTTCCATGTCCAGTTCTAACTGTTGCTTCCTGACCTGCGTATAGGTTTATCAAGAGGCAGGTCAGGTGGTCTGGTATTCCCATCTCTTTCAGAATTTTCCACAGTTTCCTGTGATCCACACAGTCAAAGGCTTTGGCATAGTCAATAAAGCAGAAATAGATGTTTTTCTGGATCTCTCTTGCCTTTTCAATGACCCAGCAGATGTTGGCAATTTGATGTCTGGTTCCTCTACCTTTTCTAAAACCAGCTTGAACATCTGGAAGTTCACAGTTCATGTATTGCTGAAGCCTGCCTTGGAGAATTTTGAGCATTACTTTACTAGCCTGTGAGGGTGGTAGTTTGAGCATTCTTTGGCATAGCCTTTCTTTGGGATTGGAATGAAAACTGACTTTTTCCAGTCCTGTGGCCACTGCTGAGTTTTCCAAATTTGCTGGCATATTGAGTGCAGCACTTTCACAGCATCCATCATCTTTCAGGACTTGAAATAGCTCAACTGGAATTCCATCACCTCCACTAGAAACCCAAGTAAGATGGTAGGTGTTGTGAGAGGGTATCAGAGGGCAGACACACTGAAACCACAATCACAGAAAACTAGCCAATCTGATCACATGGACCCCAGCCTTGTCTAACTCAATGAAACTAAGCCATGCCCATCAAGATGGATGGGTCATGGTAGAGAGGTCTGACAGAATGTGGCCCACTGGAGAAGGGAATGGCAAACCACTTCAGTATTCTTGCCTTGAGAACCCCATAAACAGTATGAAAAGGCAAAATGATAGGATACTGAAAGAGGAACTCTCCAGGTCGATAAGTGCCCAATATGCTACTGGAGATCAGTGGAGAAATAACTCCAGAAAGAATGAAGGGATGGAGCCAAAGCAAAAACAATACCCAGTTGTCAATGTAACTGGTGATAGAAGCAAGGTCCGATGTTTTGGTTTGTAGCCTGCCAGAATTCTCTGTCCTTGGGATTTTTCCAGAGAGAATACTGGAGTGGGTTGCCATTTCCTTCTCCAGGGGGTCTTCCCAACCCAAGGATCAAACTTGTGTAACTGCGTCTCCTACTTTGCAGGTAAATTCTCTACCCCTGAGCCATGGGGGGAAGCTTCCCTTATATTTATATAGGGTTAAATAGAGAGCTTTCACAGTCAGAAACTGTGATCTGTCTTATAACCATGTAAAGCTGGAGAGATAACTTTTTGTCTCATAAAAGAAGAAATAGGAATAAGAGGCTAGAGATGTCAAACACAAGGTCCAAGTTCACAATCAGTTAAGGCTCTGGCCCCTGTTTGAGCTTTCCTTCTAAGGATGGCTATAGCAATCACTGAACCCATTCAAAGGTCACAGAGACCTACAGCCTTTGCTTTTCTCAATTCACTGCAACAACGTGAAGAACATTAAAGTGAGTGATCAACTCACTAAGAAGTTATAGTGATTTTAAACTAGAGTTGAGTGAGTATTCTAGTAGGATAAATCCTTGTTTTTATAAATTTTCTCATCCAGAAATAGCCTTTTACATAATACTTTATCTCATCTACAAGTGCCAACATAAACAGTCAAGGGAAGAATTTGTAGTTGTTGTCTTTTAAGAATTGCTTCAACAAGAACTGCCCCAAGGCCAGCAGGACTCATACCCGAAAGTGAAGTGTGATCCCTGTCGTCCTACAGAGTCAGAGGAAGGTGGAGTGTGGACAGCCCAGCCGACTGAATAGGATGCTCTGCTCTTCTCAACAATGCCTTTAAGTTGCTCTTAAAAACAACTTAATTCTCTAAGAAATCTGTGCTTACACCCCTCAAGTGGTCCCCTGTATTACTTTGTCTTCAAATAAGGTCTCCAAAGGACAGAAATCATTTGTGTCTATATGTGTATGTTGGTGGAAACACATGCATTAATGTACATCAACTGATGGCTGAAAACGAAGTTCTTCTTGTTTACTTTCAACATCTGGTTTCTTGGGAACAATTGAACAAACTTAGTAGGATCTTGATGTGAATGGAAAATTTTCTGAAAAGTGGAAATATCTTTTGACTCTGTAGAAGTCATTGCTGACCCACAGCTTGGGGTGGAGTTTAGCCAAGAGATTAGCCTAGATCAACAGCCAGTTGAGGGCCATCCCTTTTTATCAAGCTTAGCTGGTGGGAAAAGAGTTTATGACGTGTAACACAGGTAGATGTGTTCCCTCTGCTAACCAGAAACATCAAAAAAGACAAGAAGGGCAGAATATAACATTAGAAACTCTTTGTTGGAGAGAAATCCTTGACAACATATGTATTCTAGGGTGATATTTTACAAATTTTCTTTCTTGTCTTAACTGAAATGTCATGTGCACATGAAATACAAAATACAAAAAATGTAGAGAAAACTGGAGCTGTTTTGGTTGAATGGGAAATAGTTACATGGAGCCTACTTGACGTGCCACATCCTCTGGGGAACAACTGAGGGACTTCAGGTCTCTAAGGAACACAGTGCAAAACCAGTGGACTAGGGAATTTCTAGAACTTCTTTGTGGGAAATGAAGTGGTTGTTCTGTAATAAATGCTAGAGAAAGCCAGGAGGAAAAGATTGGACTCTGAACTCTGTCAGGAAGGATCCTAACTTATTCATTTTTATATTGTTGATGACAAGCACAAGGCCTGGTTCATGGCAGGTGCTAAGTAAATTCGCAATTTGTTAAATAAATGGCTCTATTTTAAGAAATCTGTATTTGAGCAACAAAAGTCCTGTACCTAAAACCAAATGAGATCAAGAAAGTAAATGAATGTGGGTCTTATGTGCCTTGATGTCCTCATAATTACCTGTGTGGGGAGGTACCTCTTACTATTTTTTCATAATGAGGAATGAACTACATCACACCAACAAATTTCCCAGCTTAATGAAACTTTATACTGATATAATATCAGATCTAGTTCATATATATCCTAGAAGTCAGATTTAAGAACCTGAAAAACTATAGCTCTTAAATTTTAGAATGCATGAGATTCTCTCCAGGAAACTAAAAAGATAGATTCCTCAGTTGTACTTTTAGGAGAGCAAAACTTATCCCACTAAATTGTCTCTTTGGTATGTGGATTATTCCATACTGAAAACAATCAAGGCCCAAAAGATATAGGAAGATACTTTACCCTTCCCCTGAATGTCTAAAGAAATTTAGAAGTCCTGTTACAGGAATAGAGCTATTTCCAGAGATATTTGCTAGAATATGGACTGCATGTGGTGGGGCAGAGGGGAAGAGAACCTGGAGATCACAGCCCACTCTGTGTCCCATTGTCTCTGCAAACATTTGTTTTCCAAACATTTGCCTTTTCATCTCCATGTGAATTGCCTGATGTCCCAAACCACTACCTCAGCAACCTCTTTTTTCTTTAACAGAAGATGATATTTAAGGCGAGGTAGACTTCAACTTTCACTTTTCACTTTCATGCACTGAAGAAGGAAATGGCAACCCATTCCAGTGTTCTTGCCTGGAGAATCCCAGGGACAGGGGAGCCTGGTGGGCTGCCATCTATGGGGTCGCACAGAGTCGGACATGACTGAAGTGACTTAGCATAGCACAGCATAGCGTTCAGCCACTTTAGTGAGCTACTCAGTTTTCACAATTCTCTCCCATGTGTACATTTTATTACATTTTTGTTAGATTTTCTTCTGTTAATCTGTCTCAGGTCAATTGAATTCTTAGATCAGCCAGAAGAACCTAGATGGGCAGAGGAAACAGTCTTCCTCCCAGAAGACTCTAAGCATTCTGATTCAGCAGGTCCAGGGTAAGGACTAAGAGTTCTTGTACAAGTGGTTCACAGGGCACATTTTAAGATACCCTGACTGCCCTGGATGAAAGGAGCAGGAGAGGGAAGGTAACTGCTTGCTTCTGGAGGTGACAGCTACACGTCTAGGTTTAGTGAATTCTAGGCAAACCAAGAATCCCAACAAACATCTTGAAGGCAGCCCTAAGTTCAGCCCCACTTCTCCTGGGGCTCCCAGAGTGGTAACTCTCACGTTGTAGATGGTCCAGCTCACCACCTGCTATGGGACCACAGGGGCAGAGGCCTGGAAGATGATCCCAGCTGCGGCTGTAGCCTGGATTTGCTCATTTGACACATCTCTATTCAAAGCCTGGAAGAGTCCCCAAAGTATCAAGCGGTTGTCAGAATGTGTTCAAAATTATGTGAAAACAATAATAGCAGAGCACAACGCAAATCTCTGTAACCACATTCTTTCAAAGAAAGCCATCTTATTAGTCAACTCTATTGAAATCTACTGGCAGGACAGAACAGAAAAACCAAATTCCTTGGTGATTATGGTATTTTCTGAGTTGCTAAATATTATGACTCTAAAGGCCTGGCTTTTAGATCCTGATAACAACTGACATTTTTATATAATGCACATGTTCAGAGGGTTATTCTAATCAACTAGTCTGTAAGGAAGCCTAGAGAGGTTGGTACAGCAGATTTTATTTTAGAATATTAATTTTTAATAAAAACATCATATTTTAAAATTATTCTAGAGTTTTAAATTATTATTTTATTTTTAATTGGAACATTGTACAAGGCCATATATGGTGGGGTAGGGTGACATCACCTTAAAGGTAGGGAACCATCACCTTAAATAATATCAGTTCCATAATTAGTTCCAACATCAAAAAAAAGTTTTTTAATACCTTAGGGGGTGATTGCGGAGAAGGCAATGGCATCCCACTCCAGTACCTTTGCCTAGAAAATCCCATGGATGGAGGAGCCTGGTAGGCTGCCGTCCATGGGGTCGCACAGAGTTGGACACGACTGAAGCGACCCAGCCGCAGCAGCAGCAGGTGATGATTGAAATTTTATGTAGCAGATAAAAGACTCTGAGGGCAGGTTACAAAGAGACCATTGTACTCTCCACCCTCTATCCCCGCACTTCCAGAATGTTTGAAGCAAGCTGTATCTTCCCAGGAAATGTAAATTAGCCCTATTGTGTGTCACTGATTTGTTTTGTAGCCTTGTTTCAACAAAATACTGAGCAGTCAGTCTTTTATAGTTAAAGTATCTCTGGATATTGATGAGATCTGTTATCCCAGCTACTTCTCAACCTTGTCAGCTTTACTCAGAAGTAGCTGAATAGAAATACCACAACAAAATTCATTAAAATATGCAATGGAACAAAATAGAAAGCACAGAGATAAATCCACGCACATATGGACACTTTATCTTTGACAAAGGAGGCAAGAATATACAATGGATTAAAGACAATCTCTTTAACAAGTGGTGCTGGGAAAACTGGTCAAACACTTGTAAAAGAATGAAACTAGAACACTTTCTAACACCATACACAAAAATAAACTCAAAATGGATTAAAGATATAAATGTAAGACCAGAAACCATAAAATTCCTAGAGGAAAACATAGGCAAAACACTCTCTGACATACATCACAGCAGGATCCTCTATGACCCACCTCCCAGAATATTGGAAATAAAATCAAAAATAAACAAATGGGACCTAATTAAACTTAAAAGCTTCTGCACAACAAAGGAAACTACAAGCAAGGTGAAAAGACAGCCTTCAGAATGGGAGAAAATAATAGCAAATGAAGCAACGAACAACTAATCTCAAAAATATATAAGCAACTCCTACAGCTCAGTTCCAGAAAAATAAATGACCCAATCAAAAAATGGGCCAAAGAACTAAATAGACATTTCTCCAAAGAAGACATACAGATGGCTAACAAACCCATGAAAAGATGCTCAACATCACTCATTATCAGAGAAATGCAAATCAAAACCACTATGAGGTACCATTACACACCAGTCAGAATGGCTGCGATCCAAAAGTCCACAAGCAATAAATGCTGGAGAGGGTGTGGAGAAAAGGGAACCCTCTTGCACTGTTGGTGAGAATGCAAACTAGTACAGCCACTATGGAGAACAGTATGGAGATTCCTCCAAAAACTGGGAATAGAACTGCCTTATGATCCAGCAATCCCACTGCTGGGCATACACACTGAGAAAACCAGAATTGAAAGAGACACGTATACCCCAATGTTCATAGCAGCACTGTTTACAATAGCCAGGACTTGGAAGCAACCTAGATGTCCATCTGCAGATGAATGGATAAGAAAGCTGTGGTACATATACACAATGGAGTATTACTCAGCCATTAAAAAGAATATATTTGAATCAGTTCTAAGAAGGTGGATGGAACTGGAGCCTATTATACAGAGTGAAGTAAGCCAGAAAGAAAAACACAAATACAGTATACTAACGCATATATATGGAATTTAGAAAGATGGTAACAATAACCCTGTTTATGAGACAGCAAAAGAGACACTGATGTATAGAACAGTCTTTTGGACTCTGGGAGAGGGAGAGGGTGGGATGATTTGGGAGAATAGCATTGAAATATGTATAATATCATATCTGAAACGAGTTGCCAGTCCAGGTACGATGCCTGATAACGGATGCCTGGGGCTGGTGCACTGGGATGACCCAGAGGGATGGTATGGGGAGGGAGGAGGGAGGAGAGTTCAGGATGAGGAACACATGTATACTTGTGGCGGATTCATTTTGATGAATGGCAAAAGCAATACAATATTGTAAAGTTAAGCAAAATAAAATTAAAAATAAATAAAATAAAACAAAATATGTAAACACAATTTGCAAACATTTCTGAGAGAACTGAGGATGCCTGCCAAGAAGACTTTTAACCATAATGAGAGTTTTCTTACTGAAACAATGCTTTTCAAACTTTTTGGAACATTTGTCTCACTTTTAATTAACATTAAAAATCTTCAAATTTCTTCTTGCCTCCCTTCTTCCTTTGAACATCTCTTTTTCATGGATGGAATCTTCTATTAATAGAATCCTTAAAAGATAATCTTCTGTAAACGTTATTCATGAAGAATAAATAATATATTTTAATTTAATAAAGCTGTGTGGTAAAGAGCTTTGGAATAGAAGTTAAAAAATGATGGGTTTTATTCATCCCATGACCCTACCCCACCATATATAGCCTTGTACAATGTACCTTCCTCTTTGGCCCTTTCCATTTTTCATTTATAAACCTCAATCTCTAACTCTGTTCAAGCATTGATGTTTTATAATATGCCATCAAAAACATGACAGAGTTACGAATTGTGATCACAATGGATGGAACACGTAAAGTAGCTGGGTTGCTTCCCAAATGGATAAATTTTCTCAGATGGGACTCTGAAGAGCAAGAGCACTGCTTGGAAAGGAGGGGAGAAAGTATCAAGTCACAATCAGTGCTGTTCTATTATCCAGATATAATCTGAGAAGGAAAACGTGAATGTAAGTGTCAGGGGGAAGAAATTTCCCTCTACCATTCTAGATTCTTCTGGCTGGTCTAAGAATTAAATTGACAAGAGACAGATTAACAGGAGAAAATCTAAAGTTTAATAACATATACACAAGGGAGAGACCCAGAAAAGCTGAGTAATTCACCAAACTGACTGAAACTTTGACCTTACATATCATCTTCAGCTAAAGACAAAGAGGTTGTTGGGATAGTGGTTTGGGACATCAAAGTTAGGCCCATAAGGTGCAAGTAATCAGGTATTTAATAAGAGGCATTACTAAGGAGACAAAAGAAAGACAAAGGTAAATGATTAGAGCAAATTATAAACCCAGTGTCTGAGTCCTGAGAGCTACCAGCAGAGAAGATTTCTAGATGTTAAGGTCGAAATATCCTTTGAACTTTGAAATGTCTCTGCTCGTGTCATCAGGTTTTCAGGTAAACTTTCTGAGTTGCTTACACTCTTAGTGACCCTGTGAACTGTAGCCCCCAGGCTCCTCTGTCCATGGAATTCTTTAGGCAAAAATACTGGAGAGGGTTGCCATGCCCTCCTCTGGAGGGATCTTCCCAACCTAGGGATTGAAGTCACATCTCCTATGTCTCCTGCACTAGCAAACGGTTCTTTACCACTAGCGAGTCAGCAGGCACAAGGACTGTCTAAACACCAGCTATTGTGATGTTTCTTAAGTTTATATCATATTGTTCAGTTCCAGTTTTTAGGGTTTCAGAAAAAGGACAGCTTTAGTCCTTAATGATTCCAAGTCAAGAGTGGGAGAAAAATTGGAAATGTTATCTTGAAGAGTTGTAGCCAACTTTTTGAGGAAACTAGAAAAATTCAGGATCCAGTCTATTTTACAAATGGAAAAGCAAAATGTCAAAGGCAATAAAGAGAACTAGAATCTAATCTACAACTAGTATTCTAGTTTCTATGGAAATACATTTGTTCTTTTAAAATCGCTCTTATTTCTATTGAAGATAGTCAAGTTGAGACTTATTTGCAAAATAAATAGTTTCATTAAACTTGGCTTGATTATTTACATAAGTCCAGCAAGAATAACAATTGACCATTAGCCTTTTAAAAAAATATGCTTTGTTGAAACTTTTCATAAGGAATCTCTAGATTGAACTTTTCTACTTTCATTTTTTTCTTTCAATTTTGAAATCTACTTGACATACACCAATGCATAAGTTTAAGGTGTATAATTTGAATTACCTATATCATGAAATGACTATCAAAATAGGTTTAGTGAACATGCATCATCTCATATAGACACAAAAGAAAAGAAATGAAAAATAGGTAGTTAATGGGAGGTTGCTGCGTAACCCAAGGAACTCAACAAGGTACTCCGTGACAACCTAGAGAGATGGGATGGGATGGGGAGTGGTGGGGAGGTTCAAGAGGGAGGGAACATAGGTATACTTATGGCTGATTCTTGTATGGCACAACCCGAGTCGATACTAAAGCAATTATCCTCCAATTAAAAATAAGAAAAGGGAGGAGGAGCTAAGATGGCAGACGAGTAGAACGGGGAGAATACTTTCTCCTCCACAAATCCATTAAAAGAACATTTGAATGCTGAATAAATTCTACAAAACAACTTCTGAATGCCGGCAGAGGACATCAGGCACTTAGAAAGACAATTCATTGGCTTCAAAAGGAGAAAACGAGCCCTGCGGTAACTCCTTTTGCGGAGAAGCAGCGCAGACACCAGCATTTGCTATTGGCAAGCGGGGGCTGGGCTAGGAGGAGCAGCACGGCCTGCATCGCTTTGAGAAAGGATTTGGCCTGGCTATCTCGAGCGCTTTCTGAGTGAAATAACCAGACTGTCGGTTATCTACTACATCAAAAGCCAGCCCTAACTTAAGACACCACCAGGACTATGTATGGAACAAAGGACTGCACAGAGATGGCCGGCTGTAGGCCGTCCCACTCCAGTGACAGGCAGCCAGGGCCGGAGGCAGGCAATCACAGCCCTAGAGAGATACTGTCTACAGAACTGTAAGTAGGTTTCTGTGCTGACTCACACTTCTTGGGGCTCTGGATGGTCAACATCTGCCTGAGAAAGTGCGCCTGTTGTATACCCAGAGAACTGAGTGGTGGGGAGGCGATAAGTCACAGCAGCTGCGCTCGCTAAACACTTCATCACCTGCGCTACTCGGATCTGGGAAGGGCATAAAACGCAGACTCAACTGAGTCTATGCTTCTGAGGATTATCTGAGTGCCTGAACCTGGCTTAGATTTGGGTGTTCATCTCCGCCCCCTCTGTAACAGGGCAGAGATCAGATATTGAAAAGACTAGTAAACTGCCTCAATAAAGAGAATTCAACAAACTACCAGAATATAGTAAGGACACTCTAAACTTGGCAATTTTAACAAAATGAAGAGACAAAAGAATACCCAGCAGCTAAAGGAACAGGATAGATGCCCACCAAACCAAACCAAAGAGGAAGAGATAGGGAATCTACCTGATAAAGAATTCCGAATAATGATAGTGAAATTAATCCAAAACCTTGCAATCAAAATGGACTCACAGTTAAAGAGTCTGGAGACAAGGATTGAGAAGATGCAAGAAAGGTTTAACAAGGACCTAGAAGAAATAAAAAAGAGACAACACATAATGAATAATGCAATAAATGAGATCCAAAACACCCTGGAGGCAACAAATAGTAGAATAACAGAGGCAGAAGATAGGATTAGTGAATCAGAAGATAGAATTCTAGAAATAAATGAATCAGAGGAGAAAAAAAGAAAAACGAATCAAAAGAAATGAGGACAATCTCAGAGACCTCCAGGATAACATTAAATGCTAGAACATTCGAATCATAGGAGTTCCAGAAGAAGAAGATAAAAAGAAAGACCATGAGGAAATACTTGAGGAGATAATAGTTGAAAACTTCCCTAAAATGGAGAAGGAAATTACCACTCAAGTTCAAGAAATCCAGAGAGTCCCTAACAGGATAAACCCAAGGCAAAACACCCCAAGACACATATTAATCAAATTAACAAAGATTAAATATAAAGAACATATTAAAAGCAGAAAGGGAAAAACATTAAATAACTCACAAGGGAATTCCCATAAGGATAACAGCTGATCTTTCAATAGAAACTCTCCAAGCCAGGAGGGAATGGCAAGACATAATTAAAGTGATGAAAGAAACTAACTTACAGCCTAGATTATTGTATCCAGCAAGGATCTCATTCAAATATGAAGGAGAAATCAAAAGCTTCACAGATAAGCAAGAGTTGAGAGAATTTAGCACCACTAAACCATTTCTCCAACAAAAACTAAAGGACATTCTCTAGATAGGAATCACTAAAAGGGTGTATAAATTCGAACCCAAAACAATAAAGTAAATCTTATTTATCAATAATTGCTTTAAATGTTAATGGGCTGAATGCCCTAATCAACAGACAAAGACAAAAACAAGACCCCTACATACCTTGTCTACAAGAGACAACCAAAAGACTAAAATGGGTCAAATGGATACAAAAACTAGACCCCTATATGTGTTGTCTACAAGAGAACCACCTTAAAATAGGGGATATACACTGACTGAAAATGAAGAGCTGGAAAAAGATTTTCTATGCAAATATGGACCAAAAGAAAACAGGAGTAGCAATACTCATATCAGATAAAATTGACTTTGCTGCTGCTGCTGCTGCTAAGTCGCTTCAGTCGTGTCCGACTCTGTGCGACCCCATAGACGGAAGCTCACCAGGCTCCCCTGTCCCTGGGATTCTCCAGGCAAGAACACTGGAGTGGGTTGCCATTTCCTTCTCCAATGTATGAAAGTGAAAAGTCAAAGTGAAGTCGCCCAGTCGTGTCCGACTCTTAGCGACCCCACGGACTGGAGCCTACCAGGCTCCTCCGTCCATGGGATTTTCCAGGCAAAAGTACTGGGGTGGGGTGCCATTGCCTTCCCCGAAAATTGACTTTAAAGATCCTGAAAAGGAGACAATCAATGTTATACATAACGACTTAAAGGAACAATCCAAAAAGAAGTTATAACAATTATAAATATATATGCACCCAACATTGGAGCATTGATATATCTAAGACAAACATTAATTAATATGATAGAAGAAATATGCAACAATACAATAATAGTGGGAGACTTTAATACCCCACTCATACAATTTGGCTGTAATAGACAAAGTAAAGAGGAAAACATATTCACTTATGAGCCTCAAAAAATTCAGTTCACTCAGGAGAGTTAAAAAAAAAATAGACTTATTTGTTCACTCTGTAAAGGTTTATTGACTATTTTATGGGTCTGGTACCACTTTGGGTAGTAGGGAGGAAAAAGTGACAAATGTGATCCTGTCCTAAATAATATATTGTGGTAAAGATAGACCTACCAATACAAAATACCAAGATGTGCCTAAGATGAGGACACCCAAACTGGACTTTTAGTTTCCTGAACTTTTCATTTCCAGATCAAACCTCCTAATATAGGATGAATTCAACATAATTTTTTTAAAGTGTTCTTTGTGATTAAAAACAGAAAGCCATTGGTTAAAAAAGTATATATACTCCTCCCCACCATCATTCCCCTTCTTTCTTCCCATTTCCCTCTCACCCTCATTGATCCTTTCCTTTGTCCAATTTCCCCTGCAAAAAAGAAAAAAAAAAAAATGAACCACCCACCACCCGCCCAGGACCCACCCAACACCCGCCCACCACTTGCCCAGGACCCGCCCACCACCCGCCCAGGACCCGCCCACTTCCCGCCCACCACTTGCCCAGGAACCGCCCACCACCTGCCCAGGACCCGCCCACCAGTCGCCCACCACCAGCCCAGGACCCGCCCAGCACCCGCCCACCACACTCCCACCACCCCCGACCACCTCCTGCCCAGGACCCGCCCATCACACGCCCAGGACCCGCCCACCAACCGCCCACCAACTGCCCACCAACTGCCCACCACACGCCCAGGACTCACCCACCACACGCCCAGGACTCACCCACCACCCGCCCACCAGACGCCCAGGACCCACCCACCACCCACCCAGGACCCGCCCACCAACCGCCCACCACCCGCCCACCACACGCCCAGGACCCGCCCACCACCCACCCACCAGCCGCCCAGGACCCGCCCAGGACCCACCTACCACCCGCCCACCAGCCGCCCAGGACCCACCCACCACCCACCCACCAGCCGCCCAGGACCCGCCCAGGACCCACCCACCACCCGCCCAACAGCCGCCCAGGACCCGCCCACCAACTGCCCACCACACGCCCAGGACCCACCCACCACCCACCCACCACCCACCCACCACCCGCCCAGGACCCACCCAGCACACGCCCAGGACCCTCCCACCACCCGTCCAGGACCCGCCCACCGACCGCCCACCACCCGCCCAGGACCCGCCCACCTCCCACCCACCACCCGCCCACCACACTTCCAGGACCCTGTACCACCCTCCCAACATCCTCAGAGAAGTCAGGTCTCTTCAAGTTGCAAGGGGCATGTCGGGATTCCTCTCGAGTCGTTGCCGTGTCTAGAGTTCAGTTGGGAAACTCAGTGTTCCTCTCCGGTGGGGACAGGGATCTCGGGGACAGAGATCTAAAAAAAAAGAAAAAAAAAGAAAAATAAGAAAAAAGAAATAGAAACTTTTTTTTTTTCCTCTGTGATGCAAACTCTTTACTCATTGGTATGATTTGAAAGTTGTCAGAGACCTCTTATTTGTCAAGAAGTTCTATGACTCTTGTTGAAGATGAAGCATTTTTTTAAAGGCATCAGAGTAAAGCAATAACTGTCTATAAATGACAAAAGATTAAAATGGCATGGCTAAAGGTCTGATTAGAGCGCAATGACAAATAAATTTGGTTATCTCTGTGACACACAACACTTTAAGATAATAACTAGAATTATGACCTTATACTAGAACATATCCAACTTTTGGTAATTTCCTATAATTTATAGAACTTATAGGACATTTCCTATAAGTTCCAGAATATAAATGTTATTTATATTAATAACATTTACCTACACATTATAACCTAAGGTTTTTAATCACTCATTTGACAACGCTTCCCATGTAATTTAACATACCAAAGAAGCCTGATTATTTAAGGTCTCTCTTTGAGATATTTCAGGGACCCTTGGAAATATCCCAAAGTCAACTAGACAGCAAAAGAACTTCATTTAGAATTTTATTGGGGAAGTTTGTCAAAGATATCAAAAGATTTAAAAACTTTTGGTCAAATAGGATTATACCTAACTGTGAAAGAATACTTCCTTTCAGTTCAGTTCAGTCACTCAGTCGTGTCCGACTCTTTGCGACCCCATGAATCGAAGCACGCCAGGCCTCCCTGCCCATCACCATCTCCCAGAGTTCACTCAAACTCATGTCCATCGAGTCAGTGATGCCATCCAGCCATCTCATCCTCTGTCGTCCCCTTCTCCTCCTGCCCCCAATCCCTCCCAGCATCAGAATCTTTTCCAATGAGTCAACTCTTCGCATGAGGTGGCCAAAGTACTGGAGTTTTAGCTTTAGCATCATTCCTTCCAAAGAACACCCAGGGCTGATCTCCTTTAGAATACTTACTTAACCTAAATGACAATAAAAGACTTCAGAGGTAAATACAGAAAGTTAGAACAGATTCCTTAAAAGGTAGAGAAACTTTATAATCTGTTATTAAAACAAATCTGTATTTTGAGAATACGTTGTTCTCTAAACAAAGAACTAATGTTTTAAGTTACCAAAAGAATGTGAAGAAATTTAAAAATAAGTAGGTATATCATAAAACATAATTATTCTTAAAGAATTTACCTAAAAAGTCTTAGCCTGCACTATTTACAATAGCTAGAACATAGAAGCAACCTAGATGTCCATCAACAGATGAATGGATAAAGAAACTGTGGTACATGTATATGATGGAAATTACTCAGCTATAAAAAGGAACACGTGTTATATGAATCAGTTCTAATGAGGTGGAAGAACTTAAGCCTATTATACAGAGTGAAGGAAGTCAGAAAGAGAAAAACAAAGTATATTAACTCATATATATGGACTCCAGAGAGGGCTCCCCAATTGCTCAGCAGTAAAGAATCCTCCTGCAATGCAGGAGACACGGGTTTGATCCCTGGGTTGGGAAGATTCCTTGGAAGAGGGCATGGCAACACACTCCAGTATTCTTACTGGGAGAATTCCGTGGACAGAGGAGCCTGGCAGGCTATGGTTCATGGGTTCGCAGAGTCGGACATGACGGAAGCAACTAAGCAGGCACACGTGCAATCTAGAAGGATGGTTCTGATGAGCCTGTTTGTAGAGGAGTGAAGGAGATGCAGGCATAGAGAACAGATATAGACACAGCGAGGGAAGGGGAGGGCAGGACAACTTGAGAGAGTGCATTGAAACATACACATGTCATTTGTAAAAGAGATAGCCGGTGGGAATTTGCCATATGATGCAGAGAGCTCAAATCCAGTGTTCTGTGATAACCTAGAGGGGCGGGATGGGGGTGTGAGGTGGGGGGGTGGGTGGTCCAAGAGGGAGGGGAGATATGTATACCTATGGTTGATTCATGTGGATGCATGGCAGAAACCAACACAATATTGTAAAGTAATTATCCTATAATTAAAATTTTTTTAAATACAAAAGAAGTCTAAGCTTATTTATATCTAACTAGATCACTCGTTCCTAACAATTATGTTTAGATTACCCATGAAAACTTTGTGAGAAATTAAACAAAATCCATCATCCAAAGCGATTTTTCTTGCTGACAAGTTTTGTAAGAATTAAGATGACCTTATTTGATAAAGTATGTTAGTTGCTCAGTCGTGTCTGACTCTGTGACCCCATGGACTATAGCCTGCCAGGCTCTTCTGTCCATGGAATTCTCCAGGCAACAATACTGGGGTGAGTTGCCATTCCCTTCGCCAGGGGATCTTCTCAACCCAGTGGATGAACCCAGATCTCCTGCATTGCAGGCAGATTCTTCACAGTCTGAGCCATCAGGGAAGCCCATATTTGACTAAACCAGAAGGCAATGGCACCCCACTCCAGTACTCTTGCCTGGAAAATCCCATGGATGGAGGAGCCTGGTGGGCTGACGTCTATGGGGTCGCTAAGAGTCGGACAGAACTGAAGCGACACAGCAGCAGCAGCAGCAGGTACAATAAAAGCATTAGATTTAATGTTGATAACCCTAATGACATGCCTGTATTAATTAAACCAATAACTTTAAAATTGCTAAAGGTCAATCCTAGATCACATGAACTTGAAAAACATTTGGATTAATTTCTATTACATTTAGAAATATTTAGCTCATAAGTGAATACTTACAAGCCCATGAAATAGAGCTCTTATAAATTAATTTTGGTAATATTTTCCAGAGATGGAAAGATGTATCTGTGTACATACCTATATAACCAGAGACCTCATCACTTTTACTGTAAAACTTAAATCGTGAATCAGGTATAATAATATAAAACTTACTAGTTTTTATAAATAACAAGTTTATCAGCTGAGATGGCTAAGGTTTTTTGCTATTGTGAGAAAGATTTTAAGACTTGTGTTTGTGTCTGACAAATTCTTAAGGAATCTGTGAATTAGATGTTGGGTGAGGGCACATTTCCAGCAGTTTGTGCTGTAAAAAGGGCTCTCTCTTTCTCTTTTTATCCCTGTTAGTTTCAGGTTCTACCTGACTGAGTTCTCTGGGCTCAGTCTTAGCCCACTGTGGACTGTATTTTCATTTCTGATTTTTGGAGAGATTTGCAAGACAAGGACAGCTGGAACTGGACTGCTGCCAAAATTGTACCCAAAAGCTGATCGGCTCATCCGACTAGATTTTCCTTTTAAATGGAAACTGAAAGATTTCCATGTTCTGGAAGTTCAGGGTTCAGTGTATCATGCCCTCAAAAATTTTTCAGAAGGCATGCAAACAAGACACTCTTACTGGGGACACAGGTCAACCCCAGACCTACTCATCTTTGGGGAAAATGGCCTCTACTATTGCTCCTGTTGGCCCTTGAACATCAGCCAGGGGTTTTTACCTCCATTGTATGGGTTCAGGCAGGCCTACTGGCTTCATTAGCATATCAATTAACATTGCCTGAAGGGTGGCGTACTGCTCAGCCTGTTCTTGATGCCAATTGTCTCGCTGTATCTCACTGACCTCACTGTTCCTGAACTTAGAGTAGGCAAGGTTTGCACTAAGAGGCTGGAAGGAGACTGAGGAGCTATAGGGACTGCAGACAAGCCTATTCTCTTCTGGCTGATGCAGCAGCCGTAGCAGCAGCCATAGTATAACCTGACCCAACACAACCTCTCTCCTGGCTGGGACAGCGGCCAGAACAGGATTCTCTCTGGGCTGACGCAGCAGCCGTAGTAGCAGACCTGGCTGATGCAGCAGCCGTAGCAGCAGCCACAGTATAACCTGACCCAACACAACCTCTCTCCTGGCTGGGACAGCGGCCAGAACAGGATTCTGTCTGGGCTGACGCAGCAGCCGTAGTAGCAGACATGCTATATTCTCTCCTCTCATGGCTGACCCAACAGGCATAGCCGTGACACAGCAGCAATGCTGCAGCTTTCTAGGTGGAGCTCATACAGGCCTACCACAAAAAGTAACCTGTGACCAAGCGAGTACCTTGTAAGGCACACGCACAGTTCTGTAAGTGATTTCAGCTGTTACATTATCCTTACTTACAAAGCGTGGGGCAAGAGCGGGAGGCTGTGGGGTGAGAGAGCCCAAACACGCCATCTTGGCTAATTTGCTCTCTTCCCCATAGCGGGGTTGACAGGCCTGGTCTTACAATACCAGGCTGGGGAAGTATTCCCCAGTGAGACAGTGATGGCCATCCTCAAAATGCAATCAGGTGAAGGAGATGCAGCCATCTCATGTAAATACAGTTCAAATACACCAATTTCAAACTTTCACCTCAATTCCATCAACTCTTACACCTTTACCTTCAGGCACCACTAGAACCCCATCAACAAATGTCAGTCTTACAAGGAGTCCAGAAAGTTTTCTATTCCCTTCCATTTAAACTCTTACCTTAAAAACCATCTTCAATCAAAGACAAAAGAGGATGTTCCAGATAGTGGTTGGGGACTTCAAAAGGGAGAAAGAAATTCATATGGAGATGGAAAAGCAAATGTTTGTTTGGTAAACAAATGTTAGTTGGGCCGTGCAGTGCAATGGGCCAGAGGTCTTGCTGAGTTTTTCCAACCACACTCAGCCTATAATCTTTGTAGATATCTTCCATGATAGCTCTATTGTGGGCACAGACTCTACCTAAAAAAATTTTTAGGCAGATAGGGGATAGGTCAAAATCTCTTCCTGAGTCTTTAGGCCTTGACTGTTTTTAGCTTGAAATAATTCACATGCCAGAGACATTTTGGGGTGGCAAGTTTTGCTCCCCTACATAAGCATATCTAGATGATTATAAATTAGCCCAAGAAGAAAATGACTATTCCTCTGGAAGACTGAGCTCTGCTCAAATAACTGTTAACAAACACATCCATGATGGAGGAGCCACTGTTACGGGAAGGGCCTGGAAGTGTTTTCTTTCCCTGGCATGTAGGTTGTGGGCAGTTCTCTGGCAGAAAATGGGTGTGTGGGTATTTTGACAAGGACTGAGTGATACTTGCTCTTTTGAAAATGTTAGCTGGACTCTAATCCTGCCATTGTCTGATATGATAAATTGGAATTAGACAGTGACAGGACTGGTTGAGGGCCTTGTGGAGATAGGAAAGCAATTAAAATAGTCATAAAGCTAGAAGTTCTTTCTAGATGTTTGTTGGCACTTGTATGAAATGTCTGACTCTTTGAGACCCCATGAACTGTAAGTCCATGGAATTCTCCAGGGCAGAATACTGGAGTGGGTAGCCATTCCCTTCTCCAGGGGATCTTCCCAACTCAGCAATCGAAGCCAGGTCTCCCACATTTCAGGCAGATTCTTTACCAGCTGAGCCATCAGGGAAGCCCAAGAAAAAGGATATATTTTGTAATACATTAAGTCTAAAATATATGTATCAAGTTTTTAAAAGATGTAATCTCTGAGTGATAAGATTATAATTGTTTTTTCTATAGTCTTTAAAAAATTTGTAAAACATAAGCATATATTATTTATACATTAAGAGAAATATAAATATTGTTCAAAATCAGTGTAATCATAACTGCTACAATTCTGGAAACTTTTCTCTAGGCTAGGTGCTGAAGCTCAGTACTCGGCATGCTTGCTTTAACCTTTGAGAGTGGAACTTGCCTTCTCCGCATTTAACCAATTCAGAAGCAGGCTTATCCAGGTTCAGTGACTTATCCAAGTTCATATGGCTAAGTACATGGCAAAAAGTGAAAGATGAAAGTGAAAGTTAAGTCGCTCAGTCGTGTCCGACTCTTAGCGACCCCATGGACTGTAGCCCACCAGGCTCCTCCGTCCATGGGATTCTTCAGGCAAGAATACTGGAGTGGGGTGCCATTTCCTTCTCCAGGGTGTCTTCCTGACCCAGGGATTGAACCCAGGTCTCCTGCATTAGAGGCAGACGCTTTAACCTCTGAGCCACCAGGGAGGCAGGATTTAAACCCAGGTGTTTTGTGACTCTAGGGCCTTTGGCCTAAACTTCATTAGTAAAATCAAGACATCTCTTCAACTTTCGATTGCTGTCAAATTCATGTACTTTCTCGACAGGATCTAACCACTAAAGCTAATCCTTCTAACGTGGTCAATTTTGGATTTTTATCTCAACAATAAGATCTTTTTTCTTCACTTCTCACCATTTAACTCTCTCTCCTTTTTAAACTTAGAGTCCCAGGAAATTATTATTTTGAACAAACCACAAGAAACATGATTCTGAAACTCAGTCTTATTAGTTGGGCCTCTAGATGGCCTAAGAGGTTGGCTAAAAATTCACTGATGTCAGAAGATTAATTGTTTTTGCAAACTCTTTTAATTTTCTCATGAGTTGCCCCCACCACCCAACCCACATCTTTTAAGAGAGGAGTCTCACAGTGTTCATTGAATAGAAGTTATTCTGATGAGTTCTGCTTAATGGAGAACTTATTACATTCCCTGGGGGAAAGCACAGGCACCAACCAATAAGAGTAGGTGTCTTCCTGCTATGGAGACTCCTGCTGAGCCTTCAGCTAATAGATAATAGGGGCATCTAAAAGGTCAGGGTAGGCTGGAGGAGGACTGGGCAGCCACGGCAACAGGCAGACACTCAGGGGTGTAGGACGAGTAGCAATTTGCTAGAGAATATGGAAGTACACTTGCTTCTCACTCTTTGTGGGAGTTATGTGCTATAAAGTTGCTATGATCTCTGAACTGAGAATACTGAACCATTTGGTCCTGTTTTGTCCCAAGTCTCCTGCTCCCTTCTCAGTACAAAAAGCTAGAACCTCAGTCTCCACATTCATAATGTAGCTCTCAGAAAAACCATCACTTTGCCCACAAAAGTCCATATAGTCAAAGCTATGGTTTTTCCAGTAGTCATGTACAGGACCATAAAGAAGGCTGAGCACCAAAGAGTTGATACTTTCAAACTATGGTGCTGGAGAAGACTCTTAAGAGTCCCTTGGACTGCAAGGGTATTAAACCAGTCACTTCTAAAGGAAATCCACTCTGAATATTCACTGAAAGGACTAATGCTGAAGCTGAAGCTCCAATACTTTGGCTACTTGATGCGAAGAGCCAACTCATTGGCAAAGACCCTGATGCTGGGAAAGACTGAGGGCAAGAGAAAAAGGGGGCAGCAGAGGATGAGATGGTTGCATGGCATCATTGACACAATGGGTATGAGTTTGAGCAAGCTCTGGGAGAGAGTGGAGGACAGCCTGGCGTGCTGCACTCCATGGGGTTCCAAAGAGTCAGACACGACTTAGTAACTAAACAACAATAACAACAACCACAGAAAAAGCATGAGGGAGTCAAGATCCAGAGGCTTTATAATGAGTAGAGGGAAAAAAGAATTTACAGAGGTTGTACAGTTGTTCAATTACTACAATTTTCTCTGTAAAATATGCATAAAATAATAACAAAACCTTGAAATATCTGAAAAATGACGTTCCTCCAAAAAGTGAATCATGTACTGCAAACCAAGCTAAAGAAAAATGGATTTCTGACCAAGTTGTCCCAGAATTATAGAAATGCCAGAGAAGACTGGCCTGCTTCCAGATCTGCTGCTGCTGCTGCTGCTGTCGCTTCAGTCGTGTCCGACTCTGTGCAACCCCGTAGAGGGCAGCCCACCAGGCCTCCCCGTCCCTGGGATTCTCCAGGCAAGAACACTGGAGTGAGTTGCCATTTCCTTCTCCAATGCATGAAAGTGCAAAGTAAAAGTGAAGTCGCTCAGTCGTGTCCGACTCTTAGCAACCTCATGGACTGCAGCCCACCAGGCTCCTCTGTCCATGGGATTTTCCATGCAAGACTACTGGAGGGGGTGCCGTTGCCTTCTCAGGGATCTTCTGCTACTTGTAGTGAAATGTAACAAATGCTCTCAAAACACTCCCAGTCTTGGGATATTGTGAGAATGAATTACAGACAGCTCCTAAGGACAGCTGAATAACACAGTCTGGAGTGAGCGAGCCAGTGCTGCCAGTGGCCACCTATTTTCTCCCTGTGTGGTCCGCAGCCTGGAGCAGACAAGATCAGCATTTGGATCCTTCTATCTCCCTTCATGTGTCCTCTCCTTTCTTCTTCCCATGTACATTCTCTCTGTGTGGGTGACTCCTTATGGTCTCCCAGTGGGCACTGGCTCCTAGAACAGTTTAGTTGGATCTGAACCAGGCTCTCCACTCCCATCCACAGCCCCCTCTAATGAGAAATTGAGATGCGTGCTCAGCGGAGGCAAGCTGTGGGAGGTGTCATGTAACCCTGCCAAGGATCATAATGCTAACTGCTCTCAACAAACTTTCCTGTGCTCTGATTAGAGCTTGCTTCTCTGAGATATGAGGTTCCTTCTTCTGGGTGTTCAGAATGATTTTCTTGTTTGATTGGCTACTACAGTACCTTCCACTCAACTGACCTTAGTTGGTGTGTGTATGTGTCCACAAGCACTCCTATCTGACCCAAAGCTTGAGAATCAAGAGCTGAAAGCTTTCCTCGTGTCCCCTTCATGTTCTTTCTCCTGGGGAGACAAATAGGACCAATCTGAAAATGAAGCATGAACCAGGATCCTCTCATGCCCTGTTTCTTTCTGGCAGTGTCATATTCCATTCAGGCTGCTAAATACCATAACTGCATGTCTTATGTACACCCATGGCTTATGTACACACATTCATGGGACTGTATGGCAAAAACCACCACAATATTGTAAAGTAATTAGCCTCCAATTAAAATTTTTTAAAAAATTAAAAAAAAAAAAAAAAGAAATTTCTCTCTCATATTTCTGGAGGTCGGAAAGTCCAAGACTGAGACACCAGCATGGTTGGATGAGAGCCTTATTCCTGGTTCACAGTCTGTGAACTCTCGCTGTATCCCCACATGGTGGAAAGGGCCAGGGTTCTCTGTGGGGTATTTTTCATGAGAACACTAATCTCATTCATGAGGGCTCATGACCTAAGAGCTGCTGAAAGGCCCCGTCTCCTAATACCATCATCTTCAGGGAGTCATGATTTCAACATGTGAATCTGGGGAGGATACACTCATGCAAATCAGAGCAGGCAGCATTTAACCTAAAGTTTTCGGTTTGACCTCGGAGTCAATCTGAGGTTTTGGGTAGAGTCAAGTCGTCTTCCACATTCCTTACCCCAAAGCATCTTAGAATGAATTTAGCAGAATAGCAACATTGATTTGCCTTCTTTTAGTCTTATTTTTAAGGAAAGATATGTAAAGAAAATAGTTCCAAATACATAGAAATGTAAGAGGGAATTTTGGCCTCAAAGTGTTCCTTAAATGTTGTTGAGAGCATCTGACTGAGTGTTGACCAGGGATTTCCCATGAGGTTTTCATTCCTAGGCCCCTTTTATCAATTTGCTTAATTAATTAAAGTAATTAACACCAGTTTAATCAATAACTATGCAGTAAAACAACTCTAGAATGTATTTGCCATGAATAAGGCACAAACCTCATTCATGATAAATGAACCCATGTTTGATTCCATCACACTTGGCGTTCCTCGGACTAATGCAAATATTTCATTACTTGTTGAAATGACTGTGGCTTTTCTTCTTCCAGAATTGATTCCAGCTGGTTTCCACATGAAAGTCAAGAGTTGCACTGGCTGGCTTTAAAGCTCCAGATATCTTTTGAGAACTAATAAAAATAGCTAATATTTATTCGGCACTTACTATGTGCTACGGAGGGTGCCAAACACTTTAGTGTAGCACTTAATAATATCCAATCTTGACAGTTTTTAGGGGAAGTTACTGTTAATATCATCTTTGTTTTGGAAGTGGAGAAATCCAAAGCTTGAGAATATTATTTAGCTCATTCAATGCCACATGGATAATATGGGGCCAGAACTGAGCTTTAAATCCACATGTACTACATTCTAGCCAATTTACCTATATTCTCAACTGTTGTTACACGGTCTGTTGTTTTCAACAGAGGTTACCTTTCTTTTTCTTTTTGGCCACGCTACATGCTACATAGGATCTTATTTCCCTGACCTGGGATCAAAACTACACCCCTCACAGTGGAAACACAGAGTCTTAACCACCGGACTGCCAGGGAATTAAGAGATTACTCTTAATATAATTTGTGATGAATGGATTTGGGAGTCAAACCAGCTGTAAACTGGAGAAAGTATTACTTAATATAGGTCACACATAGAAAAAAATCTCACCTTTAAGTATCAAAGTGGCAGCTGCTAGATTTCAACCTTTGCTGAGGAAAAACTACATTCTAGCCAGTCGTATATAATTAGGTGTTGGGAGGTCATAAAGATCAAAGACAAATAAGACAGAGGCCTTGTTGGATAATACATAGTCTGCAAACATACTAAATCACTATGCCCTGGAAGAAACACAAGTTGGAATCAAGATTGCTGGGAGAAATATCAATAACCTCAGATATGCAGATGACACAACTCTTATGGCAGAAAGTGAAGAGGAACTAAAAAGTCTCTTGATGAAAGAGAAAGTGGAGAGTGAAAAGGTTGGCTTAAAGCTCAACATTCAGAAAACGAAGATCATGGCATCTGGTCCCATCACTGCATGGGAAATAGATGGAGAAACAGTGGAAACAGTGTCGGATTTTCTTTTTCTGGGCTCCAAAATCACTGCAGATGGTGGGTGACTGCAGCCATGAAATTAAAAGACGCTTACTCCTTGGAAGGAAAGTTATGACCAACCTAGATAGCATATTCAAAAGCAGAGACATTACTTTGCCAACAAAGGTTTGCCTAGTCAAGGCTGTGGTCTTTCCTGTGGTCATGTATGGATGTGAGAGCTGGACTGTGAAGAAGGCTGAGTGCCGAAGAATTGATGCTTTTGAACTGTGGTGTTGGAGAAGACTCTTGAGAGTCCCTTGGACTGCAAGGAGATCCAAGTAGTCCATTCTGAAGGAGATCAGCCCTGGGATTTCTTTGGAAGGAATGATGCTAAAGCTGAAACTCCAGTATTTTGGCCACCTCATGTGAAGAGTTGACTCATTGGAAAAGACTCTGATGCTGGGAGGTATTGGGGGCAGGAGGAGAAGGGGACGACAGAGGATGAGATGGCTGGATGGCATCACATCTGAGTGATGTGACCTCTGGGAGATGGTGATGGACAGGGAGGCCTGGCGTGCTGCGGTTCATGGGGTCTCAAAGAGTCGGACACGACTGAGCGATTGATCTGATCTGATGCCCTCCCTACACCTGAAATTAACATAATTTTGGAAATCAACTATATTTCAATTAAGAAAGAGTACTTGTATTCTTTGTTTATAATCTTGTGTGAAAGAAAGAAAAGTAAACTGTAGGAGGTAATTCTTTCTTGTGTGTGTGTGTGGTGTGGTGTGTGTGCATGTGGATGGTGGTTTCTGTGTGTGTTGTGTACACGCGCAGTGTTCCCCTGTGGGAATGTTTCGCATCTGTGTATGGTGCACGTAGAGGGTTATGCTTGCATTTGTGTGTGATAGGTGTGTGATGTGTGGGTATGAGAGTGTGTGCTCAGGCATATGGGCATACTCAGGTGAATCCGTGTGTGTTGGAGTGTTGTTCTGATGGTGGCAGAGTGCAGTTATTCCATGGAACGATCTTGGATTAGTTCCTCCTCAACCTTCAGGCTGGGCTTAAATTTTTAACATGACATGTGCTGTCAATAATAGAGAAAATAAAAGCTGTCTTCAAGGAAAGGATTGCCATAAAGGAATTTAAAGAAACATATGTGTTAAAACTCACTAGTTTTGCAGAGAAAGCAGGAGGGGAGTCACACGGTTTGCAAGGAAAGCTTAGCTCACAGGAATGTTCTGAGGTCCAAAAATGTCTTTAGCTTTGGTATATAATCTGAGAGGAATCTGAGGTTATTTCTCTTATTGGTAAAGCACAACAAATTGACCTCTGCTGTTCATTTGGTTGTGTGTTCAGTGATGGCTTCTCCCCAAATTTTGAGGGTGGTAAACTGGATTACAAAGAGCAGGGGTCCCCAGCCCCCTGGGCCATGGACTGATATCAGTCACCTGTCTGTGGCCTGTGAGGAATCAGGCAGTGCAGCAGGAGGTAAGTGGCTGGCAAAAAGGAAACGTTCCCCTTCTCCCCCAGGGCTGCATGGAAAAATTGTCTTTCATGAAACTGGTCCCTGGTGTCAATGAGGTTGCGGACCGCTGACATAGAGGGCTTAAATTTTCGTATGTGATAAATGGATTTCTAAACTCTTCTCTCAGAGACATCAGCAATCCATCACAACATTCCTTCCTGCCCGTCAGGAGCTGTCTGCTGATTTCTGAACCTGTGGGTCCTTGGCCTCAGCTTCAGTTTCAGCCCTGAGTTTTCAGATGCTCTGCACTGTTGTGCATCCTGGCACGTGGACACTGGCCATCTTCCTTACTCTGTCTTCACCCTTTTGTCTAAGCATCTTCTATTTTCTCATGTGGAGTTTGTGCTCTAAACCAGGAACTGAAGGAAACATCACACATTTTTCAGCTGGGGTCAGTTTGGGTGAACACTGGCTTTTGCAGTATCTGCAGACCTGGCTCATCATATATATGTTCGCTTTCATCTTACCTGTCCATCTACATTGGTAAGTCTCTAAGGCTGGAGTGAGACTTCATGGCGCTTTGATTTCTCAGCCCAGATCCTGTCTTATAGACATTTGTGTTCTTCGCAGTGACTGGCAGAAGGAGTGCTACCTTCTCACCTGCAGATTCTTTCATGCAGGTATTCAGTGGCTGCCCAGCAAATGTTAGTTCCTTTCTAGTTCCCTGCATGGTACCCTCACCACGTGGCTGACTTTCCATGTTTGAGACCCATTTGATTGCTGTTTCTTGAATACTCAGAGTTTATCACTTTAACCCTCTCCCTCTCTTGTGAGTAAGTGTTCTGTATTTTCCCTCTGCAAGATCAGACTCCTCCTGCCTTCTTCTAATGTGATGAGATACTCATTCAGCTCAAAGGTGTTTTGAGTATCACTGAGTATTAGGCACTCAGCTTGATACCACATGACAAAGACACTTTGTTTACCACTCAGAAATGTATAATCTAGTAGGTCAATCAATAGCGTGTCTACATGGGACTTGGCAGGAGATTGGGAACTAGAAACATGATGGAAATGGTGATAGAAATGATGACACTTTGCAGATTTATGATGTTACCTTTTATGTAAAGGAGAAAATAAGGATATATGTACATATATATATAGTTAGTTGCTCAGTTGAGTCCGACTCTGGGACACCATGGACTATAGCCTGCCAGGCTTCTCTGTCCGTGGAATTCTCCAGGCAAGAATACTGAAGTGGGTAAATGTTCCCTTCTGCAGGGGATCTTCTCTACCCAGAGATTGAACCTGGGTCTCCTGCACCACAGGCAGTTTCTTCACCATCTGAGCCACCAGGGAGCTCAGAGGTAGTATAACTATGTCTATATATAATATGTGTATACAGTATATGTAATATATGTGTATACATATTCCTATTTGCCTACACATGTATAAAGAGACGCTGGAAAGATTCACAAGAAAATAATAACAGTAATTATGGAAGTGCCAAGGGTAGGAAATGGTCTGATGGGGACAGCAATGGGTAGAAGATTGTACTGTATTTGTTATTTAATATTTTCAAGCCATACAAGTGTAATATTGACTCAGAAATTAAATTAGAAAACAAAATGCAATACATTTAATGTAAACACTCTGAAGGAATTTAGGATATGAAAAAAAGAAAACATTTTCTGAACTCAGCATTCTAATGCAATCTATGTTAACTCTTCATTGTATTGTCTCTCTCTCTTTATTAGTAATGAGATTTTTAACACAAATTCCCTTAAATAAAGTGTGAATGGAGGATAGTGGGTAAGCCAGAAGAGATTTTTCATACATCAACATTGGACCTAGGGATATTTTATTATTATAGAAATTCCAGATTGGAAGATACATTTGGGTATGTCACCAAATACTTATCCACTTTCTTTTGTAATTTTCTTTAAAGTCTTCAGCACTTTCCACTTAGGATTTCATTTAGCCTCTTAAATTCTTATCAGTATAAGTTAGATAAAGATATAAATTTGTTTTTTCTTAGATACCTAAACAACTATTTTCTCCATATTACTAACAGAATGTTTCTTCTATTGATTTTAACCAGTAGTCAAGGTTCAGAGTCTGCCCAAGGCTAAGTGTAAATCTCTGCATTTGTAATTTTGATAAATCATGCCAACTACTTTCCACAATGGTTTATCAACTTGAACTGTCACAAGCAATGTATAGAAATGCTTGTTTTCCAACAAACTCACAGATAAAGAGGTAAGATCTATGGTTACCAGAAACATGGACAAGGCTAGGGGTACTGGAGAGGGGGGATTGGATGAAGCTAGTCAAACGGAACAAGTTTTCAGTTATAAGATAAAAACATTGTAAGGATGTAACATACAACACAATGAATATAATTAACACTGCTGTAGTTATTTATATGAAATTTGTTGAGAGTAAATCCTAAGAGTTCTCATCATAAGGAAAGCAAAATTTTCTTTCTTTTCCTATTTTGTATCCATATGAGAGGATGGGTATTCACTAAATGTGATAGTCATTTTATGATGGATATAAGTCAAATCATTGTACTGTACACCTTAAACTTCATGCTGTATATCAGTTACATCTCAACAAAACTGGAAGGGAAAAAAAGAAATGAAACCAAGCCAGATTCTATGGGGCTTTCCTGGGTGAAAAAGTCTTCCCAGATCCTCCATTCCTTATTTGTAGGGGAAAGTCTTCAGCTGAATAGATCTTTGTTGAGGTCCAAAGGGCAGATGCAAACAGATGCTAAGTAGGGAAGTAAGAGAGTGCAGAAACAACAGAAAAGTGGTCAAGAAACAGCAGTGCAGCAAAAAAGCAGAGTCCTACCTCTCCTCAAGAGATGTGCATAGCACTCTGATACACATCTCTGGGTTCTTCTAAAGAGACTAAGGCTCTCCAGTCCCCAGGAAGGATGAGGATGAAGCTCAACATGCTTCAGGTTGAGCGCAAGCATGTGGACTGCAGACTAGTTGGAACCAGAAAGCTAAGCACTGAGATTCCTCCGACAACCCCTCTGTTAGTTCATCACCAACCACTTAGAAGAAGATCACACATCCTGAAGCTCTCCCCTCAGACTAGCCTATAAACAGTCTTCCCTGCAACCCGTCAGCGATTTGGGGTCTTTTGAGTACCAGCGATCTGTTCTCCTTGCTTGGCCTGCGCAATAAATATTTCTCTGCTCCACACTCATAAGTTTCAGGCTGTAATGAATTGGTAATAGCTTTCCAAGCTTGTTAATTTACATTTTTGATTTATTTATGGTGAGTTTTACCCAAGCAAAGTCATTTATTTATTTTTAGTAGAATTGAACTTCTCAATTTTTTAATGATTTCTTGATTTTGAGTCAAAATATAAAGGTCTTCTCCACTACTCTCAAGATTACGAAGAAATCTTGTATTCTTTTGGCTATTTGTGGTTTAATATTTTATACACATATACATATATATAATATTTTATATACATAAAAGGGTACATATATATACATATACATATTTATACCTATAAATAATATGTATTATTTCATAGGTATACATATGTATACACACATACATATACATTAGAGGGTCGAAGCCAATTTTATTAATTTTTGAACAGCAATGCAGTTATCTTGACTCCACTTATTGAATTCATTACTTCTTTTTCTGTCTGTCAGCCTATTTAGTACTTGTTAGTTAATTGTAGCTTCATAATATGTTTTACCTGGTAGGACTAGTCACCTCTTATTGCTACTCTTCCCCCCCCCGCCCCAAAATTTTAACCAGTCTTGTTTGTTTATCTTTCTTTAAAAACTTTCAAGTGATTTGTTTTGGGTCCTTTCAATCTCTCCCAAACTGCATTGGTTTTATTTACTACTACTACAATAAATCTATAAATTAGCATAATTAGAACCGATATATATGTGTATATGTGTGTGTATATATACATATATATGTATATATATGTATAAAGCGGAGAAGGCAATGGCAACCCACTCCAGTACTCCTGCCTGGAAAATCCCATGGACAGAGGAGCCTGGTGGGCTGCAGTCCACCGGGTCACTAAGAGTTGGGCACGACTAAGCGACTTGACTTTCACTTTTCACCTTCATGCATTGGAGAAGGAAATGGCAACCCACTGCAGTGTTCTTGCCTGGAGAATCCCAGGGACAGAGGAGCCTAGTGGGCTGCCATCTATGGGGTCGCACAGAGTCGGACACGACTGAAGTGACTTAGCAGCAGCATATATATATTACAGTGGCCACTAGCCACTAGTGCTACTTAGACTTAATTTATGTTAAAATTAATTTTTATTGGAGTACAATTGCTTTATTTATAATGTTGTGTTAGTTTTTACTGTACAGCAAAATAAATCATTAACAGTATAGCAGTAACCTTCTACTGAGATGTGTGCTTTATTGCATGCACCCCTTTACTAAAATCACATTCATACTGGTTTGCCTTTACCTCTTCAGAATAGTTCTCAGAGCTGAGAGACTGTCTTCTGGGTTATAATCCTCAGATTGGCCCGAATAAAAATTTTCATTTTTTTCTTAGATTGAGTACCGATTAATTATTTTGTCAGCAGGCTCATATACAATTTTTATAATCTTATACTTAAGTATTTTGCCATTTCTTTTATTATTGTTAATGCTTCCCCCCCTCTCTTTATATCTTTCCATGTAGTATTGTTTTGGTGAAAGATACTGATTTTTAAACAAACGCATGCCCATCACTGTATCAAATTTTTATTGTATTCATTTGCTTTCAGTTTATTCTCTTAGGTTTTTTATATTTACAATGATATTATCTGCAAGTAATTACAGTTTTACCTCCTGATTTCTAATTATATCTGTAATTTCTCCCTTGTATAATAGACGTGCTGGTACCTCCAGCAAATGTTAAACAATAGTAGTGAAGGAAGACATTCTTGTCCACTTCCTGACTCTTGTAGGAACTTCTTCAGTGTTTTCCTTACACAAAGCATGATATTAGGTGGGCCTGAGATAGATTTTCTTTTATCATATGAGGTATGATTCATCTTTTCCATTTACCATTATTATTATTTTTAATAATGAAAAGTTATTGCTTTTGTCAAATACCCTTTAATGTCTACAGAGATGATACAACCTATTAATGTGATCTATTATTAAAAACCCTTCATTACTGTGTCTCATAGTCTGATAAATTAAACTAATAGATTTCATCATATTGAACTATTCTTACATAGCTGGAATAAAAACTATTTTGGTGCTATTGGTATTATTCTTGCAGTATGCTGATGGATTTGCTATGCCAATACTGTTTTAGAATTCTTCTCCAATATTCATTACTGAGTTTGAATACTGTGGTGTGGGTCTATATGGGAATGGGGAGGAGAGGATCACGAGAATAGAGAAAGAGGTGGGAGGGAGAAATAAAGAAGAAGGCAGAGGGGGAAGAAGGCAGAGCCGGTCAGTTGGTGCTCATCAAGTTTTTGTATTGATGTTACATTCATTTCATAAAAAGAATATGAAAGCTTTCCTTCTTTCTCTGTGCTCTGAGGCAAGTAACACTGAAATGCTGTCCTTGTCCCAATTGTTGAACTCTGTAAAAATGTCTGATCCTGGTATATTTTTTGGATGAAAGAGCAGTTCTTCTCTGCTTGCTCTATGCATATCTATCAATTTCCTAAGTTATATTTTAAATTACATTTAAGTTAATATTTTCCTAGGAAATTACTCAATTCAGCCATGTTTTAAGTTTGTATTAAGTTCAGCAAAGTAGTTTTTCATGATTGTCTTATTTCACTACTCATTCTTTCTTATTTGTGTATTAAACACATTTTCCTAATTTGAAGAAGAGTTTGAATGGATATGAAAATTTTGGTTCCCATTTTCTTTCTTTCTTTTTCAAACTTTAAATTTTTGTGTGTGTATGTGTTGGGGGATAGCTGATTAACAATGCTGTGGTGGTTTCAGGTGAACAGCACAGGGACTCAGCTATACATACACATGTATCCATTCTCCCCCCTGACCCCCTTCCATCCAGGCTGCCATATAACATTGAGCAGAATAACATGTGCTATACAATAGGTCCTTGTTGGTTATCCATTTTAAATATAGCAGAGTGCACTTGACCTTCCCAAATTCCATAACTATCCTTCTCTCTGGAAACCCTAAGTTCATTTTCTAAGTCTGTGAGTCTCTTTCTGCTTTGTAAGTAAATTCAACCCATTTTCTTGAATATTTTGCCATCTTGCTCCACCTTTTTCAGGAGTTGAGTTTTGCTAAGGACAAATCTAAGGCCAAACCAATATTTTTCCCCTCTTAGGAGCTTGATCTTCTGACTTGGATATCTGAAGGAATATTTCTTTATCTGTAATGTGCAGTAACTTTGCTAGGATGTGTCTTCATATTCAAATAAACTGGGCCATTGCCAGGGCATATGGTATTCTTTCAACAGGAAGATTTAGGACTTCTTTTATTTCAGAAAAAAATGTTAAAAATTATAATTTTTATAATATATCTTTGTAAATACTTATTCTGTTTCATCATTCCTGTTTTCTTTTGATTTCCTTTTTCTACTCCTGTATCTATCCCGCAAATCTTATTGACAACAAGGGATATAGCTTCTGCCTTTCATAGCGAACTCTTCTCCTTTAGGAAGAGTTCTAAGATCTGCCACTGCTCAGCCCTCCTACAGTTCTTTATGCTTCCTTTCATGTGACTTCTTCCCAATTTCATCTACATTTCAAGACCCTACACAGATGGAGTGTTTTTTTTTTTTTTAATTGAAGTAAAATTACAGTTACAATGTTGTGTTGGTTTCTGCTGTACATTGATATGAATAAATTATATATGTACACATATCCCCTCCTTCTGGAGCCTCCCTCCTCCCTATCCCCTCTAGTCATTACAGAGCACTGAGCTGAGCTCCCCGTGTTATTCAGCAGCTTCCCACTATCTATCTGTTTTACGCATGGTAGTCTATACACGTCAGTGCTATGGAGTATTTTAAAATCTTAATTCTACTAAATATATGCTTCAGTTGTTGCTTGATTGTTGTTCTTTCCCTTCCTCCTCTTCTTCCTCCTCTGCTTCCTTCTGCAAGATTTCAGGGGTATAAAAATGCTGCCTTATCAATCCATTTTTAATCTTCTAGGGACACTTGTTGATAATGAAGTGTCCCTTATATTGTGGCCTCTAACTTCACAAATTTCTCTTTTCTCTGCTCTTCTTTTCTGCCTCCCTTTCCTCTTATTCCTTCTTCTAAATCATGTGTTCTATTCATGCCTGCCCTTCCACCACTGGAATCTTGACTTTGGAGTAAGACAGACCTGGGTTATGATGCAAGTGCTGGCAACCCTGGCCCCTTACTCATTGTCTCTGCCATTCTTACCTTCTCTCCTCTCTCCCTTGTCAAAGGCACCACAGTAGACAAACCATGTGGTTATCACTTTTCTGGGCCCCCAACAGTCATTCCCATTCATTTTGGTTTTGTGTGTACCTCTTGTGTGTGCTTAGTCACTCAATCGTGTCCAACTCTTTGTGACCCCATGGACTGTAGCCCGCCAGGCTCCTCTGTCCATGGGATTTTACAGGCAAGAATACTGGAGTGGGTTGCTATTCCCTTCTCCAGGGGAATCTTCCTGACCCAGGGATCGAACCAGGGTCTCCTGCACTGCAGGTGGATTCTCTACCATCTGAGCCACCAGGGAAGCCCTGCACACACCCTACTATGAAGTTAAAAAAAAAATCTAGGTGTTCACCTCTCTCACTTTCTCTCTCAACTGCTATAAGTTGTTTTTGTAATAAACTGAACATGCCAGATGTGGAAACCCTCTGACTTTTCCAGTTACTGTTTCAATTTAAATCAAAACTTTAAGAAAATATGCAACCATGTATGACTTCAATTTACCTTACTCTTTCAATCCCTATTTTCTATTGGCAAACAATAGGTGTTATTCCTCTTCTTTTTGTATAGTAATTACTTGAGAAATTCTGCTCTAGTCAGTGTTGAGTTCAGAGAGAGAAGGATATGAATCCCATGAATTAAAAAATCAGAGTTAATCCATTTCCTCTGGAATCACCCACCAGCAAGCTTTCAGCAACTCATCAATCACCATCAGGGCTTTGCTTTCAAACCAGCCAGATATCCTGGAATGCGCAGTCAAGTAGGCCTTAGGAAGCATCACTACAAACGAAGCTAGTGGAGGTGATAGAATTCCAGTGGAGCTATTTCAAATCCTGAAAGATGATGCTGTGAACGTGCTGCACTTAATATACCAGCAAATTTGGAAAACTCAGCTGTGGCCACAAGACTGGAAAAGGTCAGTTTTCATTCCAATCCCAAAGAAAGGCAATGTCAAAGAATGCTCAAACTACTGCACAATTGCATTCATCTCACACACTAGTAAATAATGCTCAAAATTATCCAAGCCATGCTTCAACAGTATGTAAATCATGAACTTCCAGATGTTCAAGCTGGTTTTAGAAAAGGCAGAGGAACCAGAGATCAAATTGCCAACATCCATTGGATCATCAAAAAAACAAGAGAGTTCTAGAAAAACATCTGTTTCTGCTTTATTGACTATGCCAAAGCCTTTGACTGTGTGGATCACCACAAACTGTGGAAAATTCTGAAAGAGATGGGAATACCAGGCCACCTCACCTGCCTCTTGAGAAATCTGTATACAGGTCAGGAAGCAACAGTTAGAACTCGACATGGAACAACAGACTGGTTCCAAATAGGAAAAGGAGTATGTCAAGGCTGTATATTGTCACCCTGCTTATTTAACTTATATGCAGAGTACATCATGAGAAACGCTGGGCTGGAAGAAGCACAAGCTGGAATCAAGATTGCTGGGAGAAATATCAATAACCTCAGATATGCAGATGATACCACCCTTATGGCAGAAAGTGAAGAGGAACTAAAAAGCTTCTTGATGAAAGTGAAAGTGGAGAGTGAAAAAGTTGGCTTAAAGCTCAACATTCAGAAAACGAAGATCATGGCATCTGGTCCCATCACTTCATGGGAAATAGATGGGGAAACAGTGGTAACAGTGACAGACTTTATTTTTCTGGGCTCCAAAATCACAGCAGATGGTGACTGCAGCCATGAAATTAGAAGACACTTACTCCTTGAAAGAAAAATTATGACCAACCTAGATAGCATATTAAAAAACATATTACTTTGCCAACAAAAATCTGTTGAGTCAAGACTATGGTTTTTCCAGTGGTCATGTATGGATGTGAGAGTTGAACTGTGAAGAAAGCTGAGCACTGAAGAATCGATGCTTTTGAACTGTGGTATTGGAGAAGACTCTTGAGAGTCCCTTGGACTGCAAGGAGATCCAACAAGTCCATCCTAAAGGAAATCAGTCCTGAATATTCATTGAAAAGACTAATGCTGAAGCTGAAACTCCAATATTTTGGCCACCTCATGCGGAGAGTTGACTCATTGGAAAAGACTCTGATGTTGGGAGGGATTGGGGGCAGGAGGAGAAGGGGACGACAGAGGATGAGATGGCTGGATGGCATCACTGACTCGATGGACATGAGTCTGAGTGATGGACAGGGAGGCCTGGTTCGCTACAGTCCATGGGGTCACAAAGAATCGGACATGACTGAGCAACTGAACTGAACTGAGGAAACAAAGTAAAAAGACTACTCAATCCTTGCAAATATCCCCTAGAATGGCAAGCTTCAGGCAGGGGAATGTGTTAGTTTTACTTCCTCACAGTCTTTCACAGTGGTGGTGGTGGGAGGAGGAGCGGGGGAGCTGCTGCTCAAGTTATCTCCCCGAGCCAGGCAATTATGTATGTTTATAATAACAGAAAAGGGTTAAAGTCACAGAAGCAGTTACAGTGTAAATTTAAAATTAACACTTTTGGGTTACACAAGGAGGGGTAGAAGCAAGAGTAGAAGTTTACTCTGCTTTTCTCAAATCTTCTCACAGTGCTAGGCACTCTCCACCCAAGGCTGTAGTTGTCACTCACAGCATTGGCCAACACACACACACACACACACACACACACACACACATCCCAGTTCAAAACAGTCTTCCATCTCCCCAAGGGTTTTTTCTCTCCTCCCCCTTTCATCAAATCTTCTACCTCAGTTTCTTCCTCCTCTACTTCCCTGCCTCCTCCTTTTTCCCCTTATTTTTTTTTTCAATCTCCTCTTCTTTTTTTAGCCTCTTTTTTTCTTCTCTTTAATTCCTAAAGTCTATGTATTCTTCTTGGAGAGGGCAATGGCACCCCACTCCAGTACTCTTGCCTGGAAAATCCCACGGATGGAGGAGCCTGGTGGGCTGCAGTCCATGGGGTCGCTAAGAGTCAGACACGACTGAGTGACTTCACTTTCACTTTTCACTTTCCTGCATTGGAGAAGGAAATGGCAACCCACTCCAGTGTTCTTGCCTGGAGAATCCCAGGGACAGGGAAGCCTGGTGGGCTGCCGTCTATGGGGTCACACAGAGTCGGACACGACTGAATTGACTCAGCATAGCATAGCATAGCATGTATTCTTCTATAATTTTTTTGGGTTGATTTTGTTGCGGGAACCAGCATCCTATGAAAATTCACTGTCTTTGCTGGCATCCTGGCTATTATGGTGACAGCAATAATTAGGCGGGCTATTTTGAGTGTTGTTTATTTCAGTGACTATCACGCAATCCCTGGAAGAGCTGTAGAGTTTTGAGTAGTGTTTCTGCAAACAGTAAAAGGATAACTTTGTTCTGTTTCCCACCCTGGCTAACTTCTCTTGCTTCATTTTGCTGAAAAAGTTCCTGAAGTTTACTTGAGTTTGTTTGGAAATATTGCCGAGAAGCAGAAAGCAATACTTTAACCAAAGGCTTCAGTTAAGTCACACAAAATGTTTTGGTTGCTTAAGAGGTTGTGCAAATTAATTTTATGTCAGCTTGGTTAGGCTACGGTGTCCAATTGTTTGGTCAAAAACAACTCGTCTAGCTGTTGCTGGGTTTTGAAGATGTGATTATTACAAGCAGTTGACTTTAGGTAAAGGAGATTTCTCTCTGTAATGTGGGTGGGCCTCATCCAATCAGCAGAAAGCTTCAAGAGCAAAAACAGATTTCTCAGAGAAGGAATTCTCCATCGCACTGGAACACAGAAATCTTTCCTTACAGATTTAAAACTTGGCAGTGTCTATAATCACATCAACCAATTCCTTAAAAATAAAGCTCTCTATAAATACACATGTACAGGTAGTTCCTGCTTTTCAAAAGTTTGCTTTATGCCACTTTGCTTTTATTTATGAAACTTCCCTGGTGGCTCAGCTGGTAAAGAATCCCCCTGCAATGTGAGAGACCTGGGTTCCATCTCTGGGTTGGGAAGAGCCCCTGGAGAAGGAAACGACTACCCCTTCCCGTACCTGGCCTGGAGAATTCCATGGACTGTATAGTCCATGGGGTTGCAAAGAGCCGGACACGACTGAGCGACTTTCACTTCACTTTATAGTAACACCTGTTTTCACTAGTTGATAACCAAAATGTTTTGCTTTTCAGAAAACAGGCAAAAAGTGAAAATAGCGTTCAGCGTTAGTTTAGCAGTTGGAGAGGCGGTGCGTGTACAGGGCGATGAGTGTAGCGCCGCCAAGCTCCTTGCCAGGGAACTACACCCAGCATCTCGGCATCCAGCCGCGGTAGCTTTGAACTCTTGAGGATCCGTGCTTTATCCGTTTACGTTGAGCATCCATTAGCAAGATGTGTCCTGAGGTAACTATTTCTTCACTGTACGCCACTTTGACTCATAAAAGGTTTCAGAGGAATCTGCTGTTGGACAGCGCGGGTGGAGGGGGGCGGGGAACAACTGTATCTTATTGATTCTGTGTCTCTGGAACACCCTGACTGGTGCAGAGGTCTTATCACATTTTCTCTTGAAAGTGGAAAAGGCTTTTAAATCAAAGTTGGCTACATAAATGTCTCAGGTGTCAGTTTACGGAGGGTAAGTAGAAGCAGGTGGTAGCTGATGCCTGATTAGACCTGCCAGAGACATGGTAGAATAACTTCCTTTGGGGAGAATTCAAAACCAAATTTACCCAAGGTAAATGAACACTTTGATGAGAAATAATGAGGTAATCAAATGTTTTTCCCAGAAATATATATATATATATTTCCACCCCCACCCCATCTCAAAGTGAGCACTTGAAGCAGAGCCAGCAGCCCTTCTCTTCCCGAACATCTTCAGCTGTGCTCATCCTACATTCATTCATGCTTGCGGAGAAGGCAATGGCACCCTACTCCAGTACTCTTGCCTGGAAAACCCCATGGACGGAGGAGCCTGGTAGGCTGCAGTCCATGGGGTCACTAAGAGTTGGACACGACTTCACTTTCACTTTTCACTTTCATGCATTGGAGCAGAAAATGGCAACCCACTCCAGTGTTCTTGCCTGGAGAATCCCAGGGACGCGGGAGCCTGGTGGGCTGCCATCTATGGGTTGCACAGAGTCGGACACGACTGAAGCGACAGCAGCAGCAGCATTCATGCCTAACCATTTATTGAATAGGACAGGAACTTCCTGTTTCCCATTCACCACTGTATCACCAGCATGTAACACTGTGCCTGGGATGTGGCAAACAATCATTGAGCTTTTGTTGAATGAATGCTATAGATCTTACATTGCCTATTTGTGTGTCAGTTGAATGGATAATTAAACTAGAATATCTGTAGAGGGTTTTCAGCTTCTTGTGTACATGCATGCTAAGTTGCTTCAGTCGTGTCCACCTCTTTGGGACGCTATGGACTGTAGCCCACCAGGCTCCTCTGTCCATGGGATTCTCCATGCAAGAATACTGGAGTGGGTTACTGTGCCCTTCTCCAGGGAATCTTCCCGACCCAGGGATCAAACCCACATTTCTTCCTTTGCTGGCATTGGCAGGTGGGTTCTTTACCATTAGTGCCGCCTGGGAAGCCCTTTTCAGCTTGTTATTTTGCTTCAAGTTAATGTTCTCTTGTAAGTATTCATGGTCTCCTGCCTTGCTTCTGGCTCCCACACTAGAAACCCTGCAAGTCAAAGGCACTGGAGTCCTATCTACTGACTAATCGTGACTCCAGACCCAAGCCTGGAGAAGAAGGGTAGAGTATAGAAAGGAAGATAGGTCTTAGTAATAGGACAAGTCTTAGTGATAAGCCTCCCCAGTTCTCGTACCATCTGTAGAGCAGCTATTCCATCCCTGTTCATTCTTCTTAAATCCCCCAAAGGTTGGAAAGGTGGGGTTTAAGAAGGCTTAGCTCAGCAGTTTGCTCCTGTGCAGGCCCTGCCCTTGTACTACTGTGCCTGTGAGGGGACGCTTAAAGTCCACTTGGTTAGGACATGCTTCTTCTTTTTACCCCTGATGGCTAAGGCCATGGTAGAGCCCTCTGCTCCACAAAGGCAGGAGCGGTGCAATATAACGTTGTGAGCTTTGGGCTCCCTGGGATGTGGATTCAGATTTAAGTCCTACCTTGAGTCCTGGTTTCCTCATCTGAAGAAACGCAGTGATAAGGCCCCTCTTGCGGAACTGCTGCACTCAGTGTGCTTTACTATTAAAAAGCACGTAGGAAATAATAGAGGTCGATGCCTTCCTCATTATGGGATCCATGTCTATCTTGCTTTTCCTTATGCTGACAGTGAATGTCATGACATGGCGAGTCAGTGTTCTTCTGTGAGGAAACATTTTCTCACCGTCCAAAAGAAAAAGTTGAAACTGGATATTATATCCCAAACAGGAAACAACAGATATTGTTTGAACAATTTATTCACAAACACTTAGTGTTAAATTTGTGCCAGATACTTCAGTGCACTAGGGAATTGATCATGAACAGGAAGAAAATTTTACGCTAGCCCGGACCTTATATAATATAAGGATTCTGAAGGAAGAGCTTGCTTAGAAGGAAGAGGATTCTAGGCAAAAAGAATCACTCCTTTAACATCCTAAAATATGTTGGCGTGATTAAAGAACTGAATGAAAGCCACTTTGTGTCAAGTATAATGACTGAAGGAAGAGCCTCAATGTACTCACGTGAAATGTCAATGTTCAAGGGGGTGATTTAGTTTGCAATATTTCTCAAGCTTATTGGATCAGAACCCATTTTGCATAGGGTATCTATTAACATTTCTTGGCAAATAATGTTCCTACACCAGTTTCTCATTTATTTCTGCTTCTAGACTTCCCTGCTCTTGGTCCAGTTACAGTTACAGCTGAGAACTATTTGGAGAGAAGTCATATAATGCTGGGCAGTTTTCCTACCTGAGTATTCTGAGATTCTGGTCTGGTCCAATCGGGAGTCATTATAGGCTCCTTTCAGACGTGCAAAGAGAAGGCATTCTTTCTTTAGTGACAGCAGCCTGCTAAGTATTTCTTTCTAAGTAGAGAGTGCTGTCCATATCTGACTCCTATGGTTAATGTGAGAAATGCATAGGGAAGGTCTTTGAGTTGAGAGAGGTTTGCTCGAGTCCCTCTCTCCTAATCTCAACCCCATGCAACTCTCTAGACTCATTCTCACAGTAATTATCTTAACAGAAGATTTACTGTTATTCTTACATAAGTAAAATGTCTACGTAAGTTTAGGTATAACGTATTTGCAGATGGAGGGAGAAATCCTTCACAGAAACTAGAATACCATAGTTAGTAATGATGTTGCTGAGTTGCTAAGTCACTTTAGTCATGTCCGACTCTGTTTGACCACACAGATGGCAGCCCACCAGGCTCCCCCGCCCCTGGGATTCTCCAGGCAAGAACACTGGAGTGGGTTGCCATTTCTTTCTCCAATGCATGAAAGTGAAAAGTGAAAGTGAAATCGCTCAGTCGTGTCTGACTCTTAGCGACCCCATGGACTGCAGCCTACCAGGCTCCTCTGTCCATGGGATTTTCCAGGCAAGAGTACTGGAGTGGGGTGCCATCGCCTTGACTGCCAATGCAGGAGATGCAGGAGATTCAGGTTCCATCCCTGGGTCGGGAAGATAACCTGGAGTAGGAAACGACAACCTTCTCCAGTATTCTTGCCTGGAAAATCCTGTGGACAGAGGAACCTGACTACAGTCTATGGGAGTCTCAAAGAGTTGGACACAGCTTAGTGACTAAAACAAACCGTTACTTTCCTAAAGCTTGAGTTCTGTTACCAGTCAGACTCATGGTCTATGCCTAGTTTTCAAACTCCTTTTTTTTTTTATGCCTCCAATTTTTTATATGCCCAGTGCATCCTCGAGCAGTAACTTTTTTGTTAATTTCCTTTTACTATTTTCATTACATGAAATAAAGAATGAAGGCATGCTTTCATGCCTATTTGTGAAAATAAATGTTTATTTCAAGTATGAAAGGTAATGTTTAAACATTATCCAACATTCTGTTCAGGTTAACAAATATAAAACAAGACTTCTGACAAAAATTCTGATACAACCAAACCAGGAAATCATACCATCATCTTTTATTTTGTGTAAAGGGTGAATAAGCTCTTATTGATAACTCCTGGTGAATCCAGTCTAATACCCCATTTATATGCATTAAGAGATATTTGAAGAGAGGATACACTGTGTTTCTTGAAATCAACCCCCAAAGGAAGCTGCTGTTTCTCCCTCATCCCCCATTCTACCCAGCTGCAGATGCTTTTTATAGACTCATCACCTAGGATCATGTCTAATATATTTACTTCTTCCAATCTTTTCTTGAACAAAGTTATGTTTTCTCTTGTGCCTTAGCTTAGGGCTACAAAATATCATCTTTTATTACCTGACATGTAAAAGAGCTCTCTGTGAAGTGGGAGAGTGTGATCTGGCTTCTTATAACTGGCCTCTAATGGGTCATCAGTGCCCTCGGAAATTTTAACCAGACTTAGCATATTTTGGGGTCTTAAAGAAGATGTTTGGTCTATTGATGTTGTTTGGGAAGGCATCTGGCTGCCTATAAAGAAATCCTACAGGATAGAATTGAGTTGCAAGCTCCAGGAGCATAGGGTCTTTGCTTTGTTCATCACTCTGCTCTGAGAACCTGGCATGGTGCTGGAAATACAAGGTTTTATATTTGCCAAGTCAAAGTGAATCACAACCGCATGGCATCCAATACGCTGCCCAGCATCTGGTCTTAATCTGTAAACCCAGACAGTTAGCTTTACTGATCAGATCAGATCAGTGGCTCAGTCGTGTCCGACTCTTTGCGACCCCATGAACTGCAGCACGCCAGGCCTCCCTATCCATCACCAGCTCTCGGAGGTCACCCAGACTCACATTCATCGACTCAGTGATGCCATCCAGCCATCTCATCCTCTGTCGTCCCCTTCTCCTCCTGCCCTCAATCCCTCCCAGCATCAGTCTTCTCCAATGAGTCAACTCTTCGCATGAGGTGGCCAAAATACTGGAGTTTCAGCTTTAGCATCATTCCTTCCAAAGAAATTCCAGGGCTGATCTCCTTCAGAATGGACCGGTTGGATCTCCTTGCAGTCCAAGGGACTCTCAAGAGTCTTCTCCAACACCACAGTTCAAAAGCATCAATTCTTCGGCGCTCAGCCTTCTTCACAGTCCAGCTCTCACATCCATACATGACCACAGGAAAGACCATAGCCTTGACTAGGCGAACCTTTGTTGGCAAAGTGATGTCTCTGCTTTTGAATATGCTATCTAGGTTGGTCATAACTTTCCTTCCAAGGAGTAAGCATCTTTTAATTTCATGGCTGCAGTCACCATCTGCAGTGATTTTGGAGCCCAGAAAAATAAAGTCTGACACTGTTTCCACTGTTTCTCCATCTATTTCCCATGTAGTGATGGGACCAGATGCCATGATCTTCGTTTTCTGAATGTTGAGCTTTAAGCCAACCTTTTCACTCTCCACTTTCACTTTCATCAAGAGGCTTTTGAGTTCCTCTTCACTTTCTGCCATAAGGGTGGTATCATCTGCATATCTGAGCTTATTGATATTTCTCCCGGCAATCTTGATTCCAGCTTGTGTTTCTTCCAGTCCAGCGTTTCTCATGATGTACTCTGCATATAAGTTAAATAAGCAGGGTGACAATATACAGCCTTGACGTACTCCTTTTCCTATTTGGAACCAGTCTGTTGTTCCATGTACTGATAGTGCCCACTTTTTATTAAGTAGCCCAGTTTTTATCCAACAAGGGGAATACTCCTTTACCAGGATGCACAGGTTCTAGTATTTCAGTATCCAGGGAGCTGACCTACGTGCAAGGTGGTTGCTTGCTTAATTCTGAGCCTCCTTGCCCATCTGTGCTTCTCCAAACTGCACTTTTTAAGATTTTCCAGCCCATTCCTTTCTACATTTTTGCTTTGCTTGAATTGTTATCCCTCTTTCATCAAGATTCCCTTGTGGCTCAGCTGTTAAAGAATCCGTCTGCAATGCGGGAGACCTGGGTTTGATTCCTGGACTGGGAAGATCCCCAGGAGAAGGGAAAAACTACCTACTCCAGTATTCTGGCCTGGAGAATTTCATGGACTGTATGGTCCATGGAGTTGCAAAGAGTCAGACACGACTGAGCGACTTTCACCTCTCATCAAGATTAGTTTCCCTGAAGTAGTTATTTTTTATGGATTTTGAATATTTATTTCCTCTTCATCATAAAAATGAAGTTTATCCTCAAAGGGCAACTTGATTTCCCTTATTTCCTAGTCTTTTGGGAGGATGGGATTGTTGCATTCATGTATCTCCAAAATTGTCCTGAATAAATTCTTCGTTTTTGGCATTAAGCAGAGATCTTCTCTTCTATGGTTTGTTTCCTGGCTCTATCACAGCAATGCTATTTGCTTACTCAATATTATAATTGCTTTCAGAATTTCAGGATTTTATCTTGATTCTTGTTGTCTTTCATGCTTATAAGAAAGGCTTTCTCAGGAATATGAGACTCATGTAGGAGGACAGGACATGCTACATTCTCCTCTGAGTCACGTTGGCTGTGTTATGTTAGAACAGCCTAAAGACATTTGGGGAAAATGAAAGAGACTATTAATCTATTTGAGTCACTGAAGCAGACTTTGTTCCCATAAACTCAAACCAAGGTGCCAAAGTTCATGGTTGTGCTTGGCTAAGGCTTCATGTTATAAACAAATTAGTATCAATAATATAAAAAATACAATTTTCAGCTTAAATTCAGCAAACATGAATGTAAAACGTATTCTGCATTTAAATGGAGGACCAGAAAAGAACCTTAATAGTATGTTCTCCTTAAGTGCAGACTAGAGAGATAGGATAAGTCTCTTGCATTGAGGTATGATGCTTGTCTTCATGTGCTTGAGTTGTTAGAACCACATGTGGAAGTTTACATGTACTCTTTTATATTAAATTGCTTAAATTTGACCTTTTTCCTCCAGTGGACCAGGATTTCTTTCAGATTCTACTCAACTTGGCTTTTTGTCTCCTGTACATCTTGATGTGAAGGTTCTCTCTGATTGCATATTAGTCACTGGAGAAGAATAAAACCAGATAGAAAAGAGGATGCTGCTGCTGCTAAGTCGCTTCAGTCGTGTCCGACTCTGTGCGACTCCATAGATGGCAGCCCACCAGGCTCCCCTGTCCCTAGGATTCTCCAGGCAAGAACACTGGAGTGGGTTGCCATTTCCTTCTCTAATGCATGAAAGTGAAAAGTGAAGGTGAAGTCGCTCAGTTGTGTCCAACTCTTAGTGACATCATGGACTGCAGCCTACCAGGCTCCTCCATCCATGGGATTTTCCAGACAAGAGTACTGGAGTGGGGTGCCATCGCCTTCTCTGAGAAAGGAGGATAAGTCTTAGTAATAAGACAAGTCTTAGTGATAAGTCTCCCCAGTTCTCCTACCATCTGTAGAGCATCTGTTCCCCCACCCCAGTTCATTTTTCTTGAATCCCAATTAAAAAAAAAAAAGTTCTTTGTGCAACCAAGAGGGAGAAAGGAAACAAATATTTGTTGAGCACTTACTGCATACTAGGAGACTACTAGTCTGGATGCTTTATGCTAATTGATGTTATCTCATTTAATCTTCATTACAACTCAAAGAGAAAAGTTATTTTTATGGCTATTTTACTGATAGGAAAACTGAGGCTGCAAGAAATGCGGTAATTTGCTAAAGGCCACTTGGCCATAAGTGAGGAAGCTAGGATTCCAACCTAGGTCCCCAGGTGCCATACTGATTTTCTTTATTATGAGCTCCTTTAATTTCCTCTCTTCAAACCTCACTGTCCCTCAGACTTTTCTGAGGGTGGGATCTGCTCAGTTTCAAATTCAACATTGTCTTAAAAATTTATCTTGTCCATTTTCCACTCTTGTAGGACTTCTTCCATTCTCCACAGTTTCTCAATAATGGATGAAATTCTGTTCAACAATTACATCTATACATTCAGCATCCTGGGATCAATTTCAACTCCATCAGAAGACTTGGCTCATTCTGAATATTTATGGGTTTTCTAATGGCCTTTAACTTCTCCTAAGCCATTTTCCATCTATTTTCACTGCCTAAAAATCCTCTTTGAAAGAGATAGGTAAAACCAGTGTCAACAGTTTGACAGTCCCTTTATGAACTTTTCCTATTTACCGTGTATCTCTAGCTGAAAGGCTTAGACCACCGCCGCCCCTCCTTTTTTTTTTTTAGTATCTTCTTGTTTTAAATACAGCTTCAAAGGCTCACTTGAGGATAGAAATTTTCTGGACTGTATTTTGGCACTTCAAATGTGGTATACCCTTTGATCAAGCAATATCACTTCAAATGTTGATCAATGAGATAGTCATACATAGTATGAGATTTGGTAGGACTTCAAGTAGCTCAGGGGTAAAGAATCTGACTGCTAATACACAAGATGTGGGTTTGATCCCTGGGTTTGGAATATCCCCTGGAGGAGGAAATGGCAACCCACTCTGGTATTCTTGTCTGGGAAATCCCATGGACAGAGGACCCTGGCAGGCTACAGTCCATGGGGTTGCAAAGAGTCTGACATGAATTAACAACTAAACAACATTACTGGAGTGGGTTGTCATTTCCTTCTCCAGAAGATCTTCCTGACCATGTTGACACACTATTATCACTTAAATTCCATAGTTTGCATTATGTTCACTCTTGGCATTGTACATTCTGTGGGCTTTGACACCTGTATAATGACATGTATCTACCATTATAGTATCCTACGGAGTAGTTTCTGCTGCTGTTGCTAAGTCGCTTCAGTCGTGTCCGACTCTGTGCGACCCCATAGACGGCAACCCACCAGGCCCCCACCCCCACCCCCTGTCCCTGGGATTCTCCAGGCAAGAACACTGGAGTGGGTTGCCATTTCCTCCTCCAATGCATGAAAGCGAAAAGTGAAAATGAAGTTGCTAAGTTGTGTTGGACTCTTCTCGACCCCATGGACTGCAGCCCACCAGGCTCCTCCGTCCATGGGACTTTCCAGGCAAGAGTACTGGAGTGGGGTGCCATTGCCTTCTCTGACAGAGTAGTTTCTAATAGTGTCTAAAAATTCTTTCTGCTTTGCTTAGTCATCCCTTCCTCCTCCATGCATAACCCATGGTATGTCTGATCCTTTAATGATCTCCATAGCTTTGGCTTTTCCAGAATGCAATAGAGTTAAAATCATACATTATGCAAACTTTCAGATTGGCTTCTATTACTTAGCCATATGAAATTGAGGCTCTTTCATGTTTTTCCATGGCTTTCTAGCTCATTTCTTTTTTAGGCCCGAATAATAGTAGTGTCTGAATGTACCACAGTTTATTTGTCTATTCACTTTCTGAACAGTGTCTTTGTGCTTCCAAGTTTTGGTAGTTAACGATTAAAGCTATTGTAACTATCTAGTTCAGGTTTTTGTGGGACATAAATTTTCAGCTCATTTGGATAAATACCAAGGAGCCTGAGTATACTTAGTTCTGTAAGGAACAGCCAAACTGTTTCCAAAGTGGCTTTACAGTTTTTCATTCTCAGTACCAATTAGTTCTTGTTGCTCCACATCCTTGTCAGCATTTGATGTTGTGTTTGGATTTTGACCATTTTAAAAGGTGTGTACTGGTATCTCATTATTGTTTCATTTGCAGTCCCCTAATGAAATGAGGAGAAGGCAATGGCACCCCACTCCAGTACTCTTGCCTGGAAAATCCCATGGATGGAGGAGCCTGGAAGGCTGCAGTCCATGGGGTCGCTAAGAGTCGGGCATGACTGAGCGACTTCACTTTCACTTTTCACTTTCCTGCATTGGAGAAGGAAATGGCAACCCACTCCAGTGTTCTTGCCTGGAGAATCCCAGGGACGGTGGGGCCTGGTGGGCTGCCAGCTGTGGGGTCGCACAGAGTCGGACACGACTGAAGCAACTTAGCAGCAGCAATGAAATATGATGTTGAACATCGTTTCATGTACGTAAGTGCTGTCCATATAAATTCTTTAGTGACATGTCTATTCAGGCCTTTTGTTTGTTCTTTAATCAGGTTATTTGTTCTCTTATCACTGAGCTTTAACAGTTTTTGGTATATTTCAATTATAGTCCTTTATCTTTTGCAAATATTTTCTTCCAATGTATATGACTTGTCTTCCCATTCTCTTGATAGTGTCTTTTGCAGAGCAGAAGACATTTTAAAGCAGAACATTTTAAAATGTTAATGAAGTTCAGCTTATCAATGATTTCTTTCATGGATTGTGCTTTTGGTGTTGAACTGGTATACCATCCTAATCCCCAAGATTATCCAGACTTTTCCTCTTAAATCTAAGGGTTTTATAGTTTTACATTTAACATTTAGATCTATGATCCATTTGGAATTAAAATTTGTGAAAGGTATAAGGTCTGTACCTAGATTCATTATTTTTTGCTATGTAGATGTCCCACTGTTCCAGCACCAATTGTTGAAAAAGACCATCTTTTCTTTATTGTATTACTTTTGCTTCCTTGTCAAAGATAAGTTAACTATATTTATGTGGGTCTGTTTCCTTTTTGTGGATAATTCAACCCTTGAATAATTTTCACTTTATTTAGTTTTACTTTCTTTGAGGCTGAAACTAAGCTTCAAACTTAAGGCCATGATTTTATTAAATTCTCTAATTTTAGTTAATTTAACCAGATATTCAGGTAGGAGAAGTTTCCTGTTGAGACTATATTTCATTCTGTGCTGATTTATTTATTAATATCTATCTTTATCAGCAATATACTTTTACATCCTTTATCTGGTAAGTAGGAATTCTAGAACTTATTCACTTATTATTTATATATTTTCCTATTTTTTCTAATTCCCCATCATTAGATTTATGCATTTCTTCTCAGAATACAAACACTTATAGTCTACCATCTTTATTTCAGCATCAACATCTTTCAGAGGTTGACAGAGGCCCAACCCATTTAAAAAATCTGAAGTTAGCAGATTATTTAAAATGATAAAAAGTCAAAATATAGTGTTAAAAATCATAGTACATTTTAACTGTTTATATGTTTAAAATATAGTTGTTTTATATATATAAAATTATTCAATTTTATTAATAAATACGAATTAAAAGATTTATTTAAAATATTAATTCTATTGTGATACTTAGTTTGTCTGTCCGGTCTCAAAGCTAGTGGAATTTTAGTTTCCCCAATGAAGGATCGAACCTATGCCCCCCTGCAGTGGAAGCATGGACTCCTGACCACTAGACTGCTAGGGAATTCCCTTGTTTTCCTCCTTTGCTAAATAATAATTTTTTCAGAGCCAAAATGAGACCAGCTGAACAATTAGATTTCCTGGCAGTAAGGGATAGTCAAGACAGTGCCCTATTCAGTGGAGATAGAAGACAGCCATGGGGGATGTGATCTCTTTCTAAGTCAAATAAGCAGCAATTTTGCAACTGGCTGCAGCAATCCTCATCAGACCAATGCTTTTCAAAAAGGAATATCCTTTTTCTATTATTACATTTTGGTTGTGAATTCCATATAATCAAATAGAATTGATTATTGATATTTATCGTATTAGGCTTCCCTCTTTATGTTAAGAACTCAAATGTCCCTTGTTCTGTGCCTTAGCAGATGGATAGATGGACATCTGCAGTGGGAGGTATGGTTTCTAACTCCATTTGTTTTCATTTGATAAATGCTTCCCAGGGTTTTTTTTTTTTTTCCCCTGCAGTGACTTCTAGAGTTTCCTCCCCTGATAGCCTCCTTCTCCATGCTGCTGCTGCTGCTGCTGAGTCGCTTCAGTCATGTCCGACTCTGCGTGACCCGGCAGCCCACCAGGCTCCCCCGTCCCTGGGATTCTCCAGGCAAGAACACTGGAGTGGGTTGCCATTTCCTCCTCCAATGCATGAGAGTGAAGAGTGAAAGTGAAGTTGCTCAGTCATGACCCCATGGACTGCAGCCCACCAGGCTCCTCTGTCCATGGGATTTGTCAGGCAAGAGTACTGGAGTGGGGTGCCATTGCCTTCTCCGCCTTCTCCATGAGTGATCCTTAAAGTTCTCCATGCTACTATCCTTAGCCACATGACCCTTTCTTTGTCCTCTAACACAGAAGACGTAATGACCAGAATCTTCTTTCTCTCCTTTTCTTTTAAAACTCTCTCTTGTTTTTCTCTGTTAAAACTTTTTTCCATTCTTCTATTGATATCTCTTACATTCATTTATAGCAATCACAAATATCCCAGACTCAGTTTGCTCAATTCGACCCCAACTCCCATCTTTTGTGTGCTGGCTGCAGGGGCTCTTAGAGTCTGTTTTGTTTGTTTTTGGCCAAACCACATGGCATGTGGGATCTTGGTTCCCTGAGCAATTAAGCCCATGCCCCCTGCAGTGGGGGACATGGAATCTTAACCACTGGACCACTAGGGAAGTCCCTTACAGTTAGTTTTTCTTTATTCATCAGGCTCTGCTTGGCTGGTGCCCAGATCCTGTCCTCTGCCTCCTGTACTTTCTGACTCTCCCTGAAAGTCACTGGCAGCTGCCAGCCCCTTCTCTTCACCACGAGTAGCCATGTTGCCTCTTTTCCACCATACCCTTCTCTTTCACATAGACAAACTTTATTTTTCCTTAAAATTCTCTTTAATGTTGACTTTGCAGATATATTATTCCCAGAGAAGTTAAAGAAGTCCAAATACCATAAAGTTCCTGGAAAAAACACAAGTAAAATTTCCAATCAAGAGCTCTCAAACTAGATTACCTGAAATCAAATTTATTGTTACCAATTCAAATTCATGTCTGCGTGTAAATAGGCAAGTATGTATGTTATGACACTGACAGAGCAATGTTGGGACATGCTCTCTGGTAAGTGGCCTCTCCTGTTTGGTTGTAAGTTTCCATTTCCTGACAAGTCTTGTTTTGCCGCTTGGCTGGTACAAACGTACAGCAGGAAACGAGGATAAGCAGAAAGCCATCAGATACAGGAAAATATCATTCATCTTGCAGGTGGTGTTAATTTTTCAGACACCTACTCACTTTTTCTTTTATGTACCTAGGTTAGAACCTATTTGTCAAACTATTGGAAAGCTGATCACTAGCCACGTTGCAAATTTGCTGAGAGTAAGCCTTGTTTACTTGCACATAGAGAAAATGGCATCACTAATTCAATGGGCATGAACTTGGGCAAACTCCAGGAGATGATGAGGGACAGGGAGGCCTGGTGTGCTGCAGTCCATGGGGTCACAAAGAGTTGGACACAACTTGGTGACTGAACAGCAACAGCAATAGAGAAAATGAGTGTCTATTTTAGCTTCTCAGGGACACACAGAAAGCTTGTTGTCTTGCTTCATACAGGACACAGTTCTATTTTATATAAAGGAAACCACTAACATTGGACTTGCTAGGAAGCATCCTGGGCAGTTGCCCCTGAGAAGTGCAAACCTATGACCCACACTTACTATATATGCCTGGCCCAGGGCCAGTCGTGCCCCTGCTACCAGCAGTGAAGATACCAAAGCTGTGATTTACATCATACATATCTTCAGTCTTCAGTTAATCAACTCTGGTCTCAATTTATCCATCTGTGAAATGGGACTATTACCACCTAGCTTACAAGATTGTACTAAAAATTTTATCATTTCAAGACATATATTAGATGTAAAACAGGACTTCTATTCATTATTTATGGAATATTTATTGAGTATCTACAGTGAGTCAGATACCATACTAGGGATGGCATCTCTGCTCTTAGAACACCTGTAGTTAAACCAGTGAAGGAGACAAAAAAATTTACAGGTAATCTTAAAATATGGAATATTTATTGAGCATATACAGTGAGCCAGATACCATACTAGGGATGGCATCTCTGCTCTTAGAATGCTCATAGTTAAACTAGTGGAGGACACACAAAAAATTTACAGGTAATCTTAAAATAATGCTATAATTGCAATAAAAATTAAGAAAATAAACAGGGCTCTATGTTAACTTTCTGCCATTACTTAACCCCAAGTGTGATACAATACTGGAAATCAGCAACTTTTAATGTAAGGCAAATAACAAAACATTTTAGCATTCATTTCTCAGTAGAAAGTTGGAGCTATTACCTGATGGGTTTTATGATATAGCCTAGAAAAGTTGAAAGAGTTGTGCAGTAGATGGTAATTTGTTTTGCCTTAATTTTGCCAGAAAGGAAATGAAAGATTCAAAAGGGAGTGGATATATGTATACCTATGGCTGATTCATGTTGAGATTTGACAGAAAACAACAAAACTCTGTAAAGCAATCATCCTTCAGTTAAAAAATAAATTAATTTAAAAATATATTAAAAAATAAAATGTATCACAAACCTAAATGCAAGAGTCAAAACTATAAAAATTTTAGAAGACAGAAGAAAAATATTCGACAGCTTGACTAAGGCAAAGATTTCCTATCAGACCAAAAGTACAATCTATAAATGAAAGAAAAATTGATAAATTGAACTTCAAAATTCAAAACTTCTAAGACATCATTAAAAACTGAAAAGGCGAGTCACAGGAAGAAAATATTTGCAAATCTCATATCCAATGAAGGTCTTGTATCTTGAATTTAAAAAGAACTGTTGAAACGGAATAACAAGAAGACAACTAATATAATTTAAAAATGCAGAAAAGACTAGAATAGACATTTCAAAGAAAGTATATAAACAGCTAATAAAATGAAAAGACATCATCATTAGTCATTAATGAAATGCCAATCAAAACTATTATGCTATTTCATACCCATTAAAATAAAGTTAATCAAAAATATAGATAATAACAAATGTTCGCAAGAAAGTATGGCAAAATATGAACCCTCATATATTGCTGATGGTAATGTAAAAGCTATGACCAATTTTATGACCAATTTGTAATTTCTTAAAAAAATTAAGCATCAACCCAGCAATTCCACTCCCAAGAAAAATGAAAATGTATGACCACACCAAGACTTGTACACACATATTCACAGCAACATTATCCATTGTAGCCAAAAATAATTAAAAAAACTCAAATGTCATCAACATGTAAATGGATTAAAAAATGCCAAATAAATACAACAGAATATATTATTCAGCAATATTATAGAATGAAACATTGTTATATGCTATAATATGAAGTTCAGAAACATTATGCTATGTGAACTAAGCCAATCACGAAGGACCACTTCCTCTATGATGTCATTTACATGAACTATCCAGAAAAAGCTAATTTATGGAGATAGAAACTAGGTCAGAACTTGCCTAAGGCTGGAGAGTGGGAATAGGGATTAGCTGCAAATAGTTTCGTGGTGGTGATAGTTGCACAACTTGGTTAATGTAGTAAAAATAATTAAAATATACAGGGTAAATAGGGGGTATACAAACTGTACTTCAGTAAAGTTGATTAAAGAAAAAGGAAATAAGGTGAATCCAATTCAAACCAAAGAAGCAAGGCAACTAACTCAACATTAAATCAATTAAACAGCAAAAAGTTTCCAATCTTACAGAAATTAATTGCAGTGACACTTATTTTAAAGAAAATAATAATAATGAGAGTAGCTGATATTTATTCAGCTCTTTTCATGTCCCAGTCTTGTGCTAACTGCTCTTATGGATATCCTTATGGAACTTTAAATTCGCCCACTTCAGTTCACTTTAGTTCACTGATTCCTAAAATGTTGATGTTCACTCTTGCCATCTCCTGTTTGACCACTTCTAATTTACCTTGATTCATGGAACTAACACTCCAGGTTCCTACGCAATATTGCTCTTTACAGCATTGGACTTTACTTCCATCACCAGTCACATCCACAACTGGGCGTTGTTTGCACTTTGGCTCTGTCTCTTCATTCTTTCTGGAGTTATTTCTCTTCTCTTCTCCAGTAGTATATTGGGCACCTATCAACCTGGGGAGTTCATCTTTCAGTGTCCTATCTTTTTTCCTTCTCATGGGGTTCTCAAGGCAAGAATACTGAAGTGGTTTGCCATTCACTTCTCCAGTGGACCACGTTTTGTCAGAGCTCTCAACCATGTCCTGTCCATCTTGAGTGGCTCTATGTGGCATGGCTCCTAGTTTTACTAAGTTTCACAGGGCTGTGTAGATCACAACATATTGTGGAAAATTCTTCAAGAGATGGAAATACTAGACCACCTTACCTGGATCCCGGGAAACCTATATGCATGTCAAGTAGCAACAGTTAGAGCTAGACATGGAGGCTGGTTCCAAACTGGGAAAGGAGTACGTCAACACTGTATATTGTCACCCTGCTTGTTTAACTTATATGCAGAGAACATCATGAGAAATGCTGGGCTGGATGAAACAAAAGCTGGAATCAAGATTTCAGAGAGAAATATCAATAACCTCAGATATGCAGATGACACCACCCTTCTGGCAGAAGGTGAAGAGGAACTGAAGAGCCTCTTGATGAAAGTGAAAGAGGAGAGTGAAAAAGTTGGCTTAAAACTCAACATTCAAAAAATGCAGATCATGGCATCTGGTCCCATCACTTCATGGCAAATAGATTGAGAAACAATTGAAACACTAACAGACTTTATTTTCCTGAGTTCCCAAATCACTGCAGATGGTGATTGCAGCATGAAATTAAAAGATGCTTACTTCTTGGAAGAAAAGCTATGACCAACCTAGACAGCATATTGAAAAGCAGAGACATTGCTTTGCTGACAAGGGTCTGTCTAGACAAGGCTATGGTTTTTCCAGTAGTCATATATGGATGTGAGAGTTGGACTATAAGGAAAGCTGAGCACTGAAGAATTGATGCTTTTGAACTGTGGTATTGGAGAAGACTCTTGAGAGTCACTTGGACTGCAAGGAGATCAAACTAGTCAATCCTAAAGGAAATCAACTCTCAGGATTCATTGGAAGGACCAAGGCTGAAGCTGACACCCCAATACTTTGACCACATGATGTGAAGAACTGACTCATTTGTAAAGACCCTAATGCTGGGTCTTTTGAAGGCGGGAGAAGGGGACCACTGAGGATGAGATGGTTGGATGGCATCAATGATTCAACGGACGAGTTTGAGCAAGCTCCAGGTGTTGGTGATGGACAGAGAAGCCTGGCATGCTGCAGTCCATGGGGTTGCAAAGAGCTGGACATGACTGAGCGACTGAACTGAACTGAACTTACGAAACTTTCTGACTCTTCCAGTATGTAGTGGAATATCCACATTTTACAGATGAAAAAGTAAAAAGTTAGAGAATAACTTGCCAAGAGTCATGGCATGAAAAAGGCTGAGTTGGATCTCCAGTAAAGATTCTTGGGGATAAAAAAACCCTGTGCTCATTTCATATATGATATTATACATATTTCAATGCCGTTCTCCCATATCGTCCCACCCTCTCCCTCTTCCAGAGTCCAAAAGACTGTTCTATACGAGTCCAGGTTCAGTGCACGATACTGGATGCTTGGGGCTGGTGCACTGGGACGACCCAGAAGGATGGTATGGGGAGGGAGGAGGGTTCAGGATAGGGAACACATGTATACCTGTGGTAGATTCATTTTGATATATGGCAAAACCAATACAATATTGTAAAGTTAAATAAAATAAAATAAAATGAATTAAAAAAACCCTGTGCTATTAACCACTATACAACAAAGCATTTATCGAAAAATAAAATGATTTATGAATGAATTTTGGAAAGACTTAGATTCTCAGACCATCCATGAATAAATTCCAGGTAGGTAAAATACCTAAATAAAAAATACAAAACTCCATGAAAAGGTAAAACATATAAAAAGTATTTTTGTATTATTAGTAGTGGGAGAAGCCTTTTCTAAATATGGCATTGGCCAATAAATTATAAAAGAAAGTAAAGACTAATAGGACTAATTTGACATGTTAGGGCAAACGAAACCATAAGCAAAGTTAAAAGGAAGCAACAACAGAAAAAATTGCAGTCTGGATACAAAGAATATAGGTCTATTAAAAAACCAATAAAACAAACAAGCAGAAAAATAGGTTAATAGTATGAACATAACTGTTATGGTAAGATTCACTTGTGTCATGCTGTGCTGTGCTAAATTGCTTCAGCGGTGTCCGACTCTTTGAACCCTATACACTATAGCCCCCCAGGCTCTTCTGTCCATGGAATTCTCCAGGCAATAATACTAGAATGGGTTGCTGTGCCCTCCTCCAGGGGATCTTTCTGACCCAGGCATTGAATCCACCTCTTATGTCTCCTGTGTTGGTAGAAGTGTTCTTTACCACCAGCATCACCTGGGAAGCCAAGATTAACTTTCAGTTCAGTCACTCAGTCATGTCCGATTCTTTACAACCCCATGGACTGCAGCACAACAGGCTTCCCTGTCCTTCATCAACTCCTGGAGCTTGCTCAAACTCATGCCCATCGAGTTGGTGATGCCATCGAGCCATCTCATCCTTTGTTGTTCCCTTCTCCTCCTGCCTTCAATCTTTACTAGCACTGGGGTCTTTTCCAATGAGTCAGTTTTTCTCATCAGGTGGACAAAGTATTGGGGCTTCAGTTTCAGCATCAGCCCTTCCAATAAATATTTAGGACTGATTTCCTTTAGAATTGGGACTGGTTTGATCTTGAAGTCCAAGGGATTCTCAAGGGTCTTCTCCAACACCACAGTTCAAAAGCATCAATTCTTTGGCATTCAGCTTTCTTTATGGTCCAACTCTCACATCCATACATGACTATTGGAAAAACCATAGCTTTGACTAGACAGACCTTTGTCAGCAAAGTAATGTCTCTGCTTTTTAATAAGCTGTCTACGTTTGTCTTACAGGCACTCCTATGTTCATTGCAAGATTAACTTTACTGATAAATAACAAATCAAAACTGTAATTATTATTTTAAAATATTTTAAAGTTTAAAGTCAATCAAATGTCAAACACAAATACCAACAAACTGTCAGATATTAAAATAGCTATTATAATTTTAATTGTTTCATTTGTTGATCTCTTTCAGCTCTAGGATGTATCCTAACAGATATGATGTATTTCTACATCTGAACAAAAGTTCTTGTATAAAAGTTCAATATTCTATTTCATGAAATTGAGAAAAGAGAAAAATCTAACCACCGTCCATGTAATCTAGTGGAAACAGGAATTTCAGGAAGAATGCAGGTGTTCCCATATGATGCGGTTTGCAGTTATTAAAAAAATGTTGACCTATATAGTCTGATAAGAAGGATATGACTTGTTACAAAAGAGAAAAGCACATTGTTGAACAGTATTTTTTAATTTGCTTTATAAAAATCTCTGTATGGATAGAAGAATAGTTAAAACATAAGTACCTAAATATTAGTAATAGTTACCTCTAAGAAATAGAAAGGATAGAAGAGGCTTCAATATCTACATTTGAATGGCTTAAATTTTCAGCACACATACACATAAACGTATTTCTCCAATAGTTTTAGAGATAAGTCAGAAATAAAATATTTAGTCATTTCATAAAATACAAAAGAGATATTTATTTAAGGTCCAACTGACGAAAATGTGATTTCACTCTATGAATGGTTGGATGGTCACTGTCATTCTGCTGTAGCTATTTTAGGAAATCTCTCAAGGTTACTTTCTCATTCTTTCTGAGGATTTCCATGATTCTGTCTGGAAATTCACCCCCCACCCCCATCCCTGCTCCCGGGCTTGGAAAAAAAAAAAAAAAAAAACTGTTCTATCTAATCGGTGATGTGGACCTCTCTTTTGGCTTGGAGAGGTAACCAGGTATAACCAGCACCTTTGCTCACACTACACACACATCCATCCACCCTCAGTGTTGAGGCTGCTCTTTACACATAGAAACATGTCTATTTTTTCATCTTCATTAACTCCCGAAGGAAATCCCGGTTGTGAGCAGCTTCCAAGTTTTAGTTGCCAAGCCGGTAGAAGAGTTGAGCCTTTTCAGTAGATAATGTTGTTCATTAAAAGACATCAGAATTTCATCAACTTTGAGCTGGATGGTCATCAAAAAAGATAAGAGGCTCTGATAACAGAGGGGCTATCATTCACACTGGCCACAGGGGCACCCATGGGAGTCCTAAATGGAAGCCATTTAAAAATATTTCATCATTAAATTTAAGATGTTAATAGTGAAGTGAAGTGTTAGTTGCTCAGTTGTGTCTGACTCTTTGTGATCCCATGGACTGCAGCCTACCAGGCTCCTCTGTCCATGGGGATTCTCCAGGCAATAATGGATTGGGTTGCCATATCCAATATGGTTGCCAACCATATCAGTTGGTTGCCAGGAGATCTTCCCAACCCAGGAACTGAACCGGTCTCCACATTGCAGGCAGATTCTTTACCATCTGAGCCATCAGGGAAGTCATTAATAGTTAATGATGGCTAACTATTAATAGTTAATAAGATGTTAATAGTAGTATATGAAATGGAAAAAGATGGAATGAATGGTGAAGAGAAATGATTAATAAGTGGACCCTTCCCTTCTTTCCTTCCTTCTGTTTAACAATATCAATTTGCATAAAACATAAAAATTTCTTAGTATGTATATGAAAGCTATCCTTAACCAATTTATGACTTATTCAGACCCATTCATATGGGGTCATTTTTTCTGGAAATCCTCTTCCACATGTCTAAATTATATGAAAATGTTCTTTGTAAGAGTTACCAGTTTCTGACTGATCTGTCTTTCTCATTCCAGTGGTGCCCATGTGCTAATGATTTGTTTTCCTTGAAGCCGTATGACTCTAAATGGCCTTCCATCATAGCTCAGTTGTTGAAGAATCCACCTGCAATGCATGAAACCCAAGTTTGAATCCTGGGTCGGGAAGATCCGCTGGAGAAGTGATAGGCTACCTACTCCAGTATTCTTGGGCTTCCCTTGTAGCTCAGCTGGTAAAGAATCTGCCTGCAATGCAGGAGACCTGGATTGGGAAGATCCCCTGGAGAAGGGAAAGGCTACCTACTCCAGTATTCTGGCCTGGAGAATTCCATGGACCATGTAGTCCATAGGGTTGCAAAGAGTCGGACTCATTGAGCAACTTCCACTTTCATTTTCATGTCTCTAAAACATGCAAGTAATTGGCCTTATTCCTGTTTAAATCAGACTTATCGAGAAACTGGAATCAAATCACTTTCTGTCTAGTTCATTCTTCTGTTAAACATGTATGGTCTTTGGGAAAGTAATAAAAACCACATGCTATAACATTTTCAGTTTCATTGCCTTGCAGGCTCAAGAATCAGTCTGTCATCTCTCTTGGGTTTTTTCTTCTGAATAACATCAACTTGGTGGTGGCTTAGTTGCTAAGTCGTGTCTAACTCTGGAGACCCCCATGAACTGTAGCCTGCCAGGCTCCTCTGACCATGGGATTTTCCAGGCAACAATACTGGAGTGGGTTGCCATCACCTTCTTCAGGGAATCTTCCTGACCCAATGATCAAACCTGCATCTTCTGCATCGCAAGCAGATTCTTTACCACTGAGTCACCACGGAATAGACCCATTTCTTTATGAGTAGGGCAAAAAAGTTATATGTTGATGCAGATAGTAAAATATGGAAACTATTGAAAGATGAATTAATTTAGTCATTAATTATTTATTGTAAAAGAAAAATAAACAAAATATTAAAATACATAAAAGTACACAGTGTCTTCTAAACCAGTCCTTCTTTGTAGAGTGAATAAATGTATTTTCAAGTTTGCTTTCTTTCTTATCTTCATTAAATTAGTATCAATAGGAATTTTACCTAGGGTTAGAAATGTATGGAGCCCTACTATCTATTAGAAAAATTATTGGAATTGAGTCTCATAAAGAAATAAAACAATTAAGTACTTTAGAGTCTATTGTTGCTTAATCCCAGTCTGTTTGAGGAAAAAAAAATTGTATCTGCATTACCAATTTGTAAAAGTTGAAAAAGATCCATGAAATAAAGACATCATTCAACACACTGCACTTACATTCCCGAGAATTATCGATTTATACATCCAGTAACAAACATAGAGGAAAAGGCAATGGCACCCCACTCAAGTACTGTTGGCTGGAAAATCCCATGGATGAAGGAGCCTGGTAGGCTACAGTCCTTGGGGTAGCAAAGAGTCGGACACAACTTAGCAACTTCACTTTCACTTTTCCTTTCATGCATTGGAGAAGGAAATGGCAACCCACTCCAGTGTTCTTGCCTGGAGAATCCCAGGGACGGGGGAGCCTGGTGGGCTGCCGTCTATGGGGTTGCACAGAGTCGGACATGACTGAAGTGACTTAGCATCAGCAACAAACATAGAACTAAATACTGCTGGAGAAGCATTTCTTAAGGATGTGTTTTAAATGAGTTAAAAAAAAATCCATTAAATGCTATTATAAACTTAGTAACAAAAATGTTAGTATGTCACTTAGTGACAGAACAACAATCTCTAACTCCAAAAGGACATTTTTTGCTGACCAGTGGTCTTTTTTATTTCTCTAGCCCAATCATTAGCCCCAAGTCTGAGATGACTCTCTTCAGTCTCATTTGATTACCTTTTCTCTTGTTTCACAGAGAAAAAGGAACCAATATGAACAAATATTTCTCATTTCTCCCACCACATATTTCCACCCGCCTACCCAGTGCTTTGCTTTCCTTCCTTCTGGGGATGTGTGGTCCACATCCCTGTCTCAGCCCTACAGCTACATTTTCCTCCTGGATCCCATCTTCTTTCTCCCACTCAAAGACAAAGCTCTTGCAGTTGGGTCCTCTTTTTTCTTAAGTGTCCCTCATTTTCCCTTTTCTTACTGGATCATTCCAATTAACTGTCAAACATGCTTCAATAGACTCCATCTTAAAAATAAACAACAGCAACAACAACATCAGTTCTTTAAAACGCATCCTCCGGGTTTAGTTCTCTCATTTCCCTCTCAGTTCCTCCATTTCTCCTTTATTTGGCAGAAAACGTTCTTGAATGCCTTGTTTCCTTGTCTCCAATTCTTTTCCTTCCTTCTCCCTTGAACCCACTCATCAAAGCTTTCACTCTCACCCCTCCTACCAGAACAGTGCTTTTTAAGGTCACTAAAAACCTCTACATTGCCACATTCAGCGACTGGTTCTGACTTCGCCTTACCCTACATACTGGAAGTAGCTGATTATTTCTTCTGGAAACACATTCATCCCTTGGCTTCCACAACTTACTCTCTCTCCTAGGTCTGTTCTCACCTCATTAGTCTCCCCTCATTCTCCTTTGCTAGTTCCTCATTCCACCAAACTCTAATCTTTGAAATGCCTCGGAGCTTTTGATCTCTCCTTCCTTCTCTATCAACATGGACTCTTTAAGTAAGTGCATCCAATGCTCTGATGGATAACTCCCAAATTTATGTTTCCACCCTGGAATTTCCCTCTGATCTATGCTTAACTGACATCTTTACATTCATGCCCATTAGGCATCTCTCACTGTAGTGTACCCAAAACGGAACTCTTCTTTTTTTGCCTCTTCTGTGTGCAAGCCTACTCCTTTCCGTGGGGTCACAAAGATTGAGCGGCTGAACAACTCCTTGCCATGGTCACTCCCATCTTAGTAAACCACACCTTCATTTCTTTCTACTTGCTCAGCTGAGAAGAGAAATCCTTCTCCTCTTTTATTCACATCTAAATTTTCACATCTCTTTTATTCACATCTAATCCATCAGTAAGTTCTGCCAGCTATTTCTTCAAAGTCCATCCAGAATCTGACCATTTCTCCACTAACTGACAACTTCTCCACTCCATCTGACCACTTTTCTATGAACTTCATCTAGTTCACTATTATCTTTCCTGTGGGCTTTTAGAATTTTCTCCTCATTGTCCCCTTCCTTTCCACTGTGCCTGAAATGAAAATATCTCAGTAGCTTCTCATTTCATTCATAGTAAAATTCTAGTCCTTTTCATAGCATACATGGCCCTACATTACCATGCTCCTTGTTCCTTTCTGGACCATTTTCAACAACTTTGTGCTTGTTCATTTTCTTCCAGGCTAGTTGGCCTCTGCTGTTCCTGGACAATGGCAAACACATTCCTGCCTCAGAGCCTTTGCACTTCCTCTTACTGCTTCTTAGAACACTTTCCTTCTAAATATTCCCATGGCTCTTACTCTCATTTCCTTCATGTCTCTACTTAGACGGCATCTCATCAAAAAGACCATCCCAGATGGCTTGATATACACTGGTACCTCTGTCGCTCACTACAACCCCTTTTCCTTCTTTAATTTTCCTCACTATGCTTATTATGTCTTGACATAGTAGATATTCATTTGTTTCTCTGTTTACTGACTATCCCCTTGTATTATAACATGGATTTCTTGAATTTGGGAGTATATTTTCTTGATTCCTATATCCTTAGTCCCATAATAGACTCTCAACAAATAAGTTCTGAAGGAATATGTTAGTGAATGATAGCTACCAATTTTGAGTACTTGCTCTGTGACAGATACTATACTATAGCAACATTATCTCATTCAATCCTTTTTAACAAATTTCTATTGCTATTCCCATGTTAAAGTTAAGGAAAAAGGTTTATGAGGATCAAGAAAATTGCCCAGGGTTGCACTGCAGTGAGTGAGGTCCATCGGGCTGTAAAGCCCATGCCTTAAATTGGCTTTCTGTATCATCCATCCATTAGAACTCATTCTTACATACATTATCTTATTTTTATCTGTATCCTCAAAAGAACTCCAGGATATATTTTGTCATTCTTGTTTTAACAATAAAAAATTGTAGCTCAGAAGTAAGATATTAACCCAAAGTCACAGTTTCGATACATGTCATAGTAAGGCTTTTAATCATTGTAACCCAAGTGAAACAAAAAGTTATTCCAAATTTTGGAACTTATTTTATGAAATAGCTTGCAACATTTCTAAAATAGTTTACATAGGACCACTTACTTTTAGAGACAAGAATATAATTTGATTTGTTTAAAAATCTGACAAAGAATCTAGAATGTATGTATTTTATATTTATTCCCCAAGCCTAGCCTAGAGTCTTATGTTTGTGTTAATGCATTCTTATTGACTATAATTTCTATTTTTTGTTCATGTTGTATACAATCCTAGCTTTCTATGACAAAGTTTCTGAAAGGCTTCCACTGAGAATGATAATATATTTGATATTAGGAGATGATATTGATGACTGGGCAGAGTGGAATTAGTTTGTGCCTGCTTCCTTTCTGTTCCTCCCTTATCCTTTAAAGAATTTCTACCCACCAAGTTCCCAGGGTCTCCTCATCCTGTTCCCTAACAGTTTCAGGGCTTTTAATTTTAATTTTCATTTAAGTTTGTGGTATCAAGTCCAATGAGGTACCACATCTCATCCCCATCTCCACCTTCTCTCCAGTCTTTCTCCCAATTCTTTTTTTCATATGGCTTTATACAAAGCGGGAAAAAAGTGAAATAGTCTCTCTGGCCCCTCGTTCCTCCTCCTGGGGTAATCCTTTCTCCTTTTTGGTAGCCAGTGATCTGATAATCTTTTCCCTAGAATGGGGAAGACAGAATGATAAAGGCTTCACTGTACCGCTTATCAGGTGTGGGATCTTGGGAATAATTTAAACTCTTTGTGTTTCAATATCTTTACTTGTGAAATGGTGATAAATCTAGCTCTAACCTCACAGAACATCAGCACTTCGAATGAGGAGTGATAGGAAATTTTGAATGAATCATCAACATGTCACAGGTGCTTGCATCAACTATATAATACAATACAGTAGGCTCTGGAGTACGGCCTGAGAAAGAAAGGTTGTGGTGTCTATTTGGCAATGATTACTGACTCTAGGATGTTTGGAATGAACAGTCTTGCCTCATTCAATTTCCCTCCACATTTTTTAGTCACTTATATAAATGCGTAGTTGATCCCTATCTTGCCAACAGAAGTAATTCTTTCCATGAGGCAATTAACATCTTATAGGTGACTTATTTAGCAATCTTTGAAACTCACCCAAAGGCACTGATTTCACAGCAACTTGTAACTCTGGCTCCTTCTTGCCTAAGGAGTTTAGATGCCTCTATTGTCTTTTTTCTATCTTTCTTTCTTTTTCTGATGAATTGAAAAAAATTTAAATACTTGCTTAATCTAACAAGAAAATATCTGAGATGTGCTTGGGACGCACAAATGATCGAGGTGATATTTCCAGAAAGTTTTCTTGAGTCATCCCTCTCTGTTTTCAAAAGTCTCCTTTTACCTACTTTCCATTGATCTGGGTCTTCAGCATGATGTTTTCCTTTACCTCTGCTTGTCTTCTTTCCTTTCTTTTAAAAATTAAATGTAATTTCTTCATTTCTCTCTCTAACTTACCTATTTACTCATTGCTATTTTAGATTGTATAATACCTTCACATGTTTATCTGCTTATGTGAGAATATTAAACACTCCAGGGTGCTCACCACCAAAAGTTTAGATTCCATCCATCATGATACATTTGACTCCCTTTATCCACTTCTCTCTCCTCCTCACCCTCATCTCCTCTGGTGACCACCACTCAGTTCTCTGTATCTATGTGTTTGCTTTTGTTTTGATTTGTTCATTTATTCCTGTTTTGTTCTATTTCAGATTCCACACATGAGTGAAATCGTACAGTATTTGTCTTTCTCCATCTGACTTATTTCACTTACATCCTCAATATCTGTCCATGTTGTTACGAATGGCAAGATTTCATCTTTCTTATGGCTGAATACTATTCCATTGTGTATTGAGTGTATGGAGTAGATATCTTCTTTATCCACTCATCTGTTGTTGGGCATTTAGGTTGTTTCTGTATCTACCTATATTATTTTTAGAAACAAAGTTTATGTAAGGAGATAAATTAGAAATAGGTTAGGTATTACCATTTATAGAAATCAGTGCATAGTATGGGATTAGAGTCATCAATATTGTGTCCACTCTTTTATTTTTCCAACTGGATGTGAGATTTAAGCTTGATAGTGGTGGTAATGTGAGTGATACTCTGTGTAATTTTCTTTGCCTAAGGGTGTCTTTTGCGACCCCATGAATTGTCCTTTTCATTATAGGGGACTGGAATGCAAAAGTCGGAAGTCAAGAAACACCTGGAGTAACAGGCAAATTTGGCCTTGCAATACAGAATGAAGCAAGGCAAAGACTAAGAGAGTTTTGCCAAGAGAACGCACTGGACATAGCAAACACCTTCTTCCAACTACACAGGAGAAGACTCTACACATGGACATCACCAGATGGTCAACATCGAAATCAGACTGATTATATTCTTTGCAGCCAAAGATGGAGAAGCTCTATACAATCAACAAAAACAAGACCAGAAGCTGACTGTGGCTCAGATCATGAACTCCTTATTGCCAAATTCAGACTTAAATTGAAGAAAGTAGGGAAAACCACTAGACCATTCAGGTATGACCTAAATCAAATCCCTTATGATTATACAGTGGAAATGAGAAATAGATTTAAGGGCCTAGATCTGATAGATAGAGTGCCTGATGAACTATGGACTGAGGTTCGTGACATTGTACAGGAGACAGGGATCAAGACCATCCCCATGGAAAAGAAATGCAAAAAAGCAAAATGGCTGTCTGGGGAGGCCTTACAAATAGCTGTGAAAAGAAGCGAAAAGCAAAGGAGAAAAGGAAAGATATAAGCATCTGAATGCAGAGTTCCAAAGAATAGCAAGGAGAGATAAGAAAGCCTTCTTCAACGATCAATGCAAAGAAATAGAGGAAAACAACAGAATGGGAAAGACTAGAGATCTCTTCAAGAAAATTAGAGGTACCAAGGGGACATTTCATGCAAAGATGAGCACAATAAAGGACAGAAATGTTATGGACCTAACAGAAGCAGAAGATATTAAGAAGAGGTGGCAAGAATACACAGAAGAACTGTACAAAAAAGATCTTCACAACCCAGATAATCACGATGGTGTGATCACTGACCTAGAGCCAGACATCCTGGAATGTGAAGTCAAGTGGGCCTTAGAAAGCATCACTATGAACAAAGCTAGTGGAGGTGATGGAATTCCAGTGGAGCTATTCCAAATCCTGAAAGATGATGCTGTGAAAGTGCTGCACTCAATAGGCCAGCAAATTTGGAAAACTCAGCAGTGGCCACAGGACTGGAAAAGGTCAGTTTTCCTTCCAATCCCAAAGAAAGTGAATGCCAAAGAATGCTCAAACTACCACACAATTGCACTCATCTCACACACTAGTAAAGTGATGCTCAAAATTCTCCAAGCCAGGATTCAGCAATACGTGAACCATGAACTTCCAGATGTTCAAGCTGGTTTTAGAAAAGGCAGAGGAACCAGAGATCAAATTGCCAACATCCACTGGATCATGGAAAAAACAAGAGAGTTCCAGACAAAACATCTATTTCTGCTTTATTGACTATGCCAATGCCTTTGACTGTGTAGATCACAATAAACTGTGGAAAATTCTGAAAGAGATGGGAATACCAGACCACCTGACCTGCCTCTTGAGAAATCTGTATGCAGATCAGGAGGCAACAGTTAGAACTGGACATGGAACAACAGACTGGTTCCAAATAGGAAAAGGAGTACGTCAAGGCTGCATATTGTCACCCTGCTTATTTAACTTCTATGCAGAGTACATCATGAGAAAAGCTGGGCTGGAAGAATCACAAGTTGGAATCAAGATTGCCGGGAGAAATATCAACAACCTCAGATATGTAGATGACACCACTCTTATGGCAGAAAGTGAAGAGGAACTCAAAAGCCTCTTGATGAAAGTGAAAGTGGAGAGTGAAAAGGTTGGCTTAAAGCTCAACATTCAGAAAACGAAGATCATGACATCTGGTCCTATCATTTCATGAGAAATAGATGGGAAAATAGTGGAAACAGTGTCAGACTTTATTTTTTGGGCTCCAAAATCACTGCAGATGGTGATTGCAGCCATGAAATTAAAGGACGCTTACTCCTTGGAAGGAAAGTTATGACCAACCTAGATAACATATTCAAAAGCAGATACATTACTTTGGTAACAAAGGTTCGTCTAGTCAAGGCTATGGTTTTTCCAGTAGTCATGTATGGATGTGAGAGTTGGACTTGAAGAAGGCTGAGCACTGAAGAATTGATGCTTTTGAACTGTGGTGTTGGAGAAGACTCTTGAGAGTCCCTTGGACTGCAAGGAGATCCAACCGGTCCATTCTGAAGGAGATCAGCCCTGGGATTTCTTTGGAAGGAATGATGCTAAATCTGAAACTCCAGTACTTTGGCCACCTGATACAAAGAGTTGACTCATTGGAGAAGACTCTGATGCTGCGAGGGACTGGGGGCAGGAGGAGAAGGGGATGACAGAAGATGAGATGGCTGGATGGTATCACTGACTCGATGGATGTGAGTTTGAGTGAACCACAGGAGTTGGTGATGGACAGGGAGGAGGCCTAGCATGCTGCAATTCATGGGGTTACAAAGAGTCGAAGACAACTGAGAGACTGAACTGAACTGAACTGAAGGGTGTCCTACGAAAATTCAACATTTTTTAGTCTTGCTTTGGGAGTCTTCCAGTTCTGTGTGTCTCCTCTGCTATTTGGCCATTAAGAAATTCTTGGGGTTGCAGGTGGGCCATCCTTTTTATAGGAAACATAGAAACAGAATTTCAACAGCCAGATTCTATGCTTCTTAATTGATTAACCTGTTCCATCACACCATTGGGTTTAAATAATGCAACTGCATGACTCCAGACTGGTCTGTCACCAATGTGCTCCCCTCTTTGTATTTTCCTAACTATGGACCTCAGAACTCAAAAGATTTCCTTTGGCTTCCAAAAAGCATTTATTAATACATTTTATATTGTAAGTATTTATCACAGTAGAGAAATATAGATCTGAGCCAAATGAAGGTACAAGTGTAGCTGCAACAGTATACTATGCTTCTGGTTCAAAGTGAGGAAATGTAATATATTTGAGTCTGTCTCAGACACTTTTTCAATGCTGATATATTACTTCATTAGTCTATTCAAGAGGTTAAAAAAAGATTTGGGCCTCATTACTACTCATATGAAATTAATAAACGCAGGGGTGGGGTGGGGCAAGGGATTCACAATGTCTAGCATAGAATCTCACTCAGAATAACAGTCTTCAGTGGGCTTTTCAAGTGGCACAGTGATATAGGATCTGCTTGTCAGTGCAGGAGATGCTAGAGATATGGGTTTGATCCCTGGATCAGGAAGATCCTCTGGCATAGGAAATGGCAATCCACTCCAATATTCTTGCCTGGAAAATTCCATAGACAGAGGAGCCTGACCCACTATCATCTATGGGGTCACAAAGAGTCAGACAAAACTGAGCCCACATGTGCTTCAGTGTTTACTAGAACTTCCTGTAGGACATTTCTGAGGACTCGATTTGTATCCTGTGGCAAAATTCCCATTTCCGATTCCTCCATAAAATTCTTGTGTCTCATCTCTCTTGCTCTCAAGATTTCTATCAACCTATTGCCATAGTGAAATTCTGTTTACCTTTCAATTTCACTTCAGTAAAAACTTCCTCCAAGCCCAGCCCTTCATGATTCTTGATTTCCTGCCCTGCCTCTCTATATTTCACTTATGTTTTACCCTGAAAGTAGCCCTCCTTCCCCTGTTACCTGATCATCTAAGACTTCTAAGGTAAGAAACCCTTGATTTTGAAGACTCTCAGGGTGGAGAGGAAGATATAGGGAGCAGAGAGAAAGATGGCTCCTCCATCTCTCTTGGAAATTGTAGTTTTAGGATGAGAAGCTGGGGCATGTGAGACTGTAGTGATTCCTTAATTTTTAGCACCTGAAAATAACATATGTGTAATACACTTTAAAAAAATTATTTATTTTTTTATTGAAGGATAATTGCTTTACAGAATTTTGTTGTTTTCTGTCAAACCTCAACACGAATCAGCCATAGACATACATATATCCCCTCTCTTTTGAACTTCCCCATCTTCCTCCCCATCCACCCTCCCCCCAATCCAGGTTGATACAGGGCCCCTGTTTGAGTTTCCTTAGCCATACAGCAAATTCCCTTTAGCCATCTATTTTACATATGGTAATGTAAGTTTCCATGTTACTCTTTCCATACATCTCACCCTCTCCTTCCCTCTCCCCATGTCCACAAGTCTATTCTGTTTGTCTGTTTCTCCATTGTGCCTTCTAAGTAAGTTCTTTAGTACCATTTTTCTAGATTCCATATATATGCATTAGAATATGATATTTATCTTTCTCTTTCTGACTCACTTCACTCTGTATAATAGGATCTAGGTTCATCCACCTCATTGGAACTGACTCAAAAGCATTCCTTTTTATGGCTGAATAATATTCCATTGTGTATATGTATCATGACTTTATCCATTTATCTGTGGATGGACATCTAGGTTGCTTCCATGTTTTAGCTATTGTAAATAGTGCTGCAGTGAACACTGGGGGTACATGTGTCATTTTCAATTTTGGTTTCCTCAGGGTATATGCCTAGGAGTGGGGTTGCTGAGTCATATGGTGGTTTTATTCCTAGTTTTTAAAGGAATCTCCATACCGTCTTCCATAGTGGCTGTATCAATCTACATTCCCACCAACAGTGCAAGAGTGTTCCCTTTTCTCCACAGCCTCTCCAGCATTTATAGTTTGTAGACTTTCTGATGGCCATTCTGACGAGTGTGAGGTGATATCTCATTGTAGTTTTGATTTGCATTTCTCTAATAATGAGTGGGAATAGATGGAGAAACAGTGGAAACAGTGTCAGACTTTCTTTTTCTGGGCTCCAAAATCACTGCAGATGGTGACTGCAGCCATGAAATTAAAAGACGCTTACTCCTTGGAAGGAAAGTTATGACCAACCTAGATAGCATATTCAAAAGCAGAGACATCACTTTGCCAACAAAGGTTCGCCTAGTCAAGGCTATGGTCTTTCCTGTGGTCATGTATGGATGTGAGAGCTGGACTGTGAAGAAGGCTGAGCGCCGAAGAATTGATGCTTTTGAACTGTGGTGTTGGAGAAGACTCTTGAGAGTCCCTTGGACTGCAAGGAGATCCAACCGGTCCATTCTGAAGGAGATCAGCCCTGGAATTTCTTTGGAAGGAATGATGCTAAAGCTGAAACTCCAGTATTTTGGCCACCTCATGCAAAGAGTTGACTCACTGGAGAAGACTCTGATGCTGGGAGGGATTGGGGGCAGGAGGAGAAGGGGACGACAGAGGATGAGATGGCTGGATGGCATCACTGACTCGATGGATGTGAGTCTGAGTGACCTCTGGGAGTTGGTGATGGACAGGGAGGCCTGGCGTGCTGCAGTTCATGGGGTCGCAAAGAGTCGGACACGACTGAGCGACTGATCTGATCTGATCTGATCTGAATAATGAGTGATGCTGAGAATATTTTCATGTGTTTATTAGCCGTCTGTATGTCTTCTTTGGAGAAGTGTCTGTTTAGGTCTTTTCCCCACTTTTTGATTGGGTTGTCTGTTTTTCTGGTATTGAGTTGTATGAGCTGTTTGTATTGGAAATGAATCCTTTGTCAGTTGTTTCATTTGCTATTATTTTCTCCCATTCTGAGGGTTGTCTTTTCACCTTGCTTATAGTTTCCTTTGCTGTGCAAAAGCTTTTTAAGTTTAATCAGGTCCCATTTGTTTACTTTTGTTTTTATTTCCTTTACTCTAGGAGGTGTGTTATAGAGGATCTTGCTTTGATTTATGTCATTGAGTGTTCTGCCTATGTTTTCTTCTAAGAGTTTTATAGTTTCTGGTCTTACACTTAGGTCTTTAATCCATTTTGAGTTTATCTTTGTGTCTGATGTTAGGAAGTGTTTTAATTTCATATTTTTACATGTAGCTGTCCAGTTTTCCCAGCACCATCTATTGAAGAGGCTGTCTTTGCCTCATTGTATATTCTTGCCTCCTTTGACAAAGATTAGGTCCCCATAGGTGCATCTTGTTCCATTGGTCTATATTTTTGTTTTTGTGTCAGTATGATACTGTCTTGATAACTGTAGCTTTGTGGTATAATGTGAAGTCAGGAAGATTGATTCCTCCAGCTCCATTCTTCTTTCTCAAGACTGCTTTGGCTATTCGGGGTCTTTTGTTTTCCATATGAATTGTGAAATATTTTGTTCTAGTTCTGTGAAAAATAGCATTGGTAATTTGATAGGGATCACATTGAATGCGTAGACTGTTTGGTAGTATAGTCATTTTCACAATATTTATTCCTCCTACCCAGGAACATGGGATTCCTACCCAGAAATATGTTATCTTTGATTTCTTTCATTAGTGTCATATAATTTTCTATGTACAGTTATTATGTCTCCTTAAGTAAATTTATTTCTAGATATTTAATTCTTTTTGTTGCAATGGTGAATGGGATTGATTCCTTAATTTCTCTTTCTGAATTTTCATTGTTGGTATATAGAAATGCAAGTGATTTCTGTGTATTGACTTTGTATCCTGCAACTTTGCTAAATTCACTGATTAGCTCTAGTAATTTTCTGATACTATCTTTAGGGTTTTCTATGAACAGTATCATATCATCTGCAAACAGTGAGAACTTTACTTCTTTTCCAATCTGGATTCCTTTTGTTTCTTTTTCTTCTCTGGTTGCCATAGCTAGGACTTCTAGAACTATGTTGATTAATAGTGGGGAAAGTGGATACCCTTGTCTTATTTCTGTTCTTAGGGGGAATGCTTTCAGTTTTCCACCATTGAGAGTAATGTTTGTTGTAGGCTTATCATATATGGCCTTTACTCTGTTAAGAAATGCAAAAAAGCAAAATGGCTGTCTGGGGAGGTCTTACAAATAGCTGTGAAAAGAAGAGAAGCGAAAAGAAAAGGAGAAAAGGAAAGATATAAACATCTGAATGCAGAGTTCCAAAGAAGAGCAAGAAGAGATAAGAAAGCCTTCTTCAGTGATCAATGCAAAGAAATAGAGGAAAACAACAGAATGGGAAAGACTAGAGATCTCTTCAAGAAAATTAGAGATACCAAGGGAACACTTCATGCAAAGATGGGCTCGATAAAGGACAGAAATGGTATGGACCTAACAGAAGCAGAAGATATTAAGAAGAGGTGGCAAGAATACACTGAGGAACTGTACTAAAAAGATCTTCACGACCCAGATAATCACGATGGTGTGATCACTGACCTAGAGCCAGACATCCTGGAATGTGAAGTCAAGTGGGCCTTAGAAAGCATCACTATGAACAAAGCTAGTGGAGGTGATGGAATTCCAGTGGAGCTATTTCATATCCTGAAAGATGATGTTGTGAAAGTGCTACACTCCATATGCCAGCAAATTTGGAAAACTCAGCAGTGGTCACAGGACTGGAAAAGGTCAGTTTTCATTCCAATCTCAAAGAAAGGCAATGCCAAAGAATACGCAAACTACCGCACAATTGCACTCATCTCACATGCTAGTAAAGTGATGCTCAAAATTCTCCAAGCCAGGATTCAGCAACATGTGAACCGTGAACTTCCTGATGTTCAAGCTGGTTTTAGAAAAGGCAGAGGAACCAGAGATCAAATTGCTAACATCCGCTGGATCATGGAAAAAGCAAGAGAGTTCCAGAAAAACATCTATTTCTGCTTTATTGATTATGCCAAAGCCTTTGACTGTGTAGATCACAATAAACTGTGGAAAATTCTGAAAGAGATGGGAATACCAGACCACTTGACCTGCCTCTTGAGAAATCTGTATGCAGGTCAGGAAGCAATAGTTAGAACTGGACACGGAACAACAGACTGGTTTCAAATAGGAAAAGGAGTACGTCAAGGCTGTATATTGTCACCCTGCTTGTTTAATTTATATGCAGAGCACATCATGAAAAACGCTGGGCTGGAAGAAGCACAAGCTGGAATCAAGATTGCTGGGAGAAATATCAATAACCTCAGATATGTAGATGACACCATCCTTATGGCAGAAAGCAAAGAAGAACTAAAAAGCCTCTTGATGAAAGTGAAAGTGGAGAGTGAAAAAGTTGGCTTAAAACTCAACATTCAGAAAACGAAGATCATGGCATTCGGTCCCATCACTTCATGGGAAATAGATGGGGAAACAGTGGAAACAGTGTCAGACTTTATTTTTCTGGGCTCCAAAATCACTACAGATGGTGACTGCAGCCATGAAATTAAAAGACACTTACTTCTTGGAAGGAAAGTTATGACCAACCTAGATAACATATTCAAAAGCAGAGACATTACTTTGCCAGCAAAGGTCTGTCTAGTCAAGGCTATGGTTTTTCCAGTGGGTCATGTATGGATGTGAGAGTTGGACTGTGAGGAAGGCTGAGCGCCGAAGAATTGATGCTTTTGAACTGTGGTGTTGGAGAAGACTCTTGAGAGTCCCTTGGATTGCAAGGAAATCCAACCAATCCATCCTGAAGGAGATGAGCCCTGGGATTTCTTTGGAAGGAATGATGCTAAAGCTGAAACTCCAGTACTTTGGCCACCTCATGTGAAGAGTTGACTCATTGGAGAAGACTCTGATGCTGGGAGGGATTGGGGGCAGGAGGAGAAGGGGACAACAGAGGATGAGATGGCTGGATGGCATCACTGACTCGATGGACATGAGTCTGAGTGACCTCCGGGAGTTGGTGATGGACAGGGAGGCCTGGCATGCTGCGACTCATGGGATCACAGAGTCAGACACGACTGAGCAACTGAACTGAACTGATGTTGAGGTAAATTCCTTCTATGTCCATTTTTTGGAGTTTTAATCATAAGTGGATGCTAAATTTTGTCAAATGCTTTTCCTGCATCTGTTGAGATGATCATATGGTTTTTATCTTTCAATTTGTTAATATGGTGTTTCAAGTTGATTGATTTGCATATATTGAAGAATCCTTGCCTCCCTGGAATAAAACCAGCTTGATCATGGTGTATGAGTTTTTTGATATGTTGTTGAATTCTGTTTGCTAAAGTTTTGTTGAGGATATTTCCATCTATGTTCGTCAGTGATGTTGGCCTGTAGTTTTCATTTTTTGTGTTGTCTTTGTCTGGTTTTGGTATCAGGGTGATTGTGGCCTCATAGAGTGATTTTGGAAGTGTTCCCATCTCTGCAGTTTTTGAATGAGTTTTAAAAGAGTAGGCTAATGCTCTTCTCTAAATGTTTGATAGAATTCTCCTGCAAAACTGTCTGGTCCTGGGCTTTTGTTTTTTGGGAGATTTTTGATCACAGCTTCAGTGTCAGTACTTGTAATTGGGTGGGTCGTAATTTCTATTTCTTCCTGGTTCAGTCTTGGAAGATTGAACTTTTCTAAGAATCTGTCCTTTTCTTCCAGGTTATCCATTTTATTGCCATATAATTGTTCATAATAGTCTCTTATCATCCTTTGATTTCTGCATTGTCTGTTGTAACCTCTTCTTTTTCATTTCTAATTTTGTTTATTTGGTTCCTCTTTTTTCCTTGATGACTCTGGCCAAAGGTTTGTCAATTTTGTTTCTCTTTCCAAAGAACCAGTTTTTAGTTTTATTAATCTTTACTATTGTTTCTTTCATTTCTTTTTCATTTATTTCTGCTCAGATCTTTTTCTGCTCAGATATTTATGATTTCTTTCCTTCTAAAAATTTTTGTTTTTGTTGTTTTTCTTCTTTTTCCATTTGTTTTAGGTGTAAAGTTAGATTGTCTCTCTGATATTTTTTTCTTGTTTCTTGAGGTAAGATTGTATTGCTATAAACTTCCCTCTTAGAACTGCTTTTGCTGCATCCCATAGGATTTGAGTGTCATGTTTTCATTGTTATTTGTTTCTAGAAATATTCTGATTTCTCTTTTGATTTCTTCAGTAACCTGTTGGTTATTTAGAAACATACTGTTTAATCTCCCTGTGTTTGTGTTTCTTACAGTTTTTTTCTTGTAATTGATATCTAGTCTCATAGCGTTGTGGTCAGAGAAGATGCCTGATATGATTTCAATTTTTTGTGACCCAAAATGTGGTCTATCCTGGAGAATGTTCCATGTGCACTTGAGAAGAAGATGTATTGTTCTACATTTGGATGGGATATACTGCAGATATCAATGAGATCCATCTCATCTAACGTATCATTTAAGGCTTGTGTTTCCTTATTAATTTTCTGTTTTGATGACCTGTGCATTAGTGTGAGTGGGGTGTTAAAATCTACTATTATTGTGTTACTGTCAATTTCTCCTTTTATGTCTGTTAGTGTTTGTCTTATGTATTGAGGTGCTTGTATGTTGGGGGCACAGATATTTATAATTGTTATGTTGTCCTTTTGGATTGACCCCTTGATTTTTATATGGTATCCTTCCTTATCTCTTGTAATCTCCTTTATTTTAAAGTCTGTTTTGTCTGATATGAGCATTGCTACTCCAGCTTTCTTTTGCTTCCCATTGGCATAGAATATATTTTTCCATCCTCTCGCTTTCAGTCTATATGTGTCTTTAGGTCTGAAGTAGGTTTCTTGTAGAGAGCATATATATATATGAGTCTTGTTTTTGTATCCATTCAGCCAGGCTGTGTCTTTTGGTTGGAGCACTTAATCCATTTACATTTAAAGTAATTATTGTTATATATGCCCCTATTGCCATTTTCTCAACTGTATGGGGTTGATTTTGTAGATCTTTTTTTTTTTTTTTTTCTGTTGTATTTCTTGACTATATTGGAGAAGGCAATGGCACCCCACTCCAGTACTTTTGCCTGGAAAATCCCGTGGACAAATTAACATTTGTTGTAAAGTTGGTTTGGTGGTATTGAATTCTCTTATGCTTGTCTGAAAAGCTTTTTATTTCTCTATCAATTTTGAATGAGATCCTTGCTGGGTACAATAATCTTGGCTGTAGATTTTTCCTTTTCAGTACATTGAAAATATTCTGCCCTTCCCTTCTGGCCTACAGAGTTTCTGCTGAAAGATCAGCTATTAAACATATGGGGTTTCCCTTGTATATTACTTGTTGCTTTTCCCTTGCTGCTTTTGATATTCTTTCTTTGTGTTTAGTCTTGTTTAGTCTGATTAGTATGTGTCTTAGCATGTTTCTCCTTGGGTTTATCCTGTATGGGACTCTTTGCATCTCTTGGACTTGATTGACTATTTCCTTTTCCATGTTGGGGAAATTTTCAACTATAATCTTCAAAATTTTCTCATACCCTCTCTTTTTCTCTTCTTCTTCTGGTACCCCTATAATTAGAAGATTGGTGGTGTGTTTGATATTGTCCCAGAGGTCTCTGAGACTACCCTCAGTTCTTTCCATTCTTTTTACTTTATTCTGCTCTTCAGAAGTTATTTCCACCATTTTATGTTCCAGTTCACTGATTCGTTCTTCTGCTTCAGATATTCTGCTATTGATTCCTTTCAGAGTATTTTTAATTTCAGTAATTGTGTTGTTTGTCTCTGTATGTTTATTGTTTAATTATTCTTCTTCTGCTGCTGCTAAGTCACTTCAGTGACTCTATGCGACCCGATAGATGGCAGTCCACCAGGCTCCCCCATCCCTGGGATTCTCCAGGCAAGAACACTGGAGTGGGTTGCCATTTCCTTCTGCAATGCATGAAAGTGAAAAGTGAAAGTTAAGTCTCTCAGTAGTGTCTGACTCTTAGCGACCCCATGGACTCCAGATCACCAGGCTCCTACATCCATGGGATTTCCCAGGCAAGAGTACTGGAGTGGGGTGCCATTGCCTTCTCCATTAATTCTTCTAGGTCTTTGTTAATTGAGTCTTGGATTTTCTCCATTCTGTTTTCAGAGTTTTTAATCATCTTTACTATCATTATTCTGAATTCTTTTTCAGGTAGTTTGCCTATTTACTCTTCATCTATTTGAACTTCTGTGTTTCTAATTTATTCCTTCACTTGTGTAGTATTTCTCTGCCTTTTCTTTCTTTCTTTTTAAATTTATTGTGCGTGAAGTTTCCTTTTCCCAGATTTCAAGTTTGAATTCTTTCTTCCTTTTGATTTCTGCCCTCCTAAAGTTGGTCCAGTGGCTTGTGTAAGCTTTGTATAGGGTGAGATTTGTGCTGAGTTTTTTTGTCTTGTTTTGTTTTTCCTCTGATGGGCAAGGCTGAGTGAGGTGGTACTCCTGTCTGATGATGATTGGGTTTGTGTTTTTGTTTTATTTGTTTTTTAGATGAGGCATCCTGCACTGGATGCTACTGGTGATTGAGTGATGGCAGATCTTGTATTCAAGTGGTTTCCTTTATGTAAGTTCTCACTATTTGATACTCCCGAAGGCAATGGCACCCCACCCCAGTACTTTTGCCTGGAAAATCCCATGGACAGAGGAGCCTGGTAGGCTCCAGTCCATGGGGTCGCTAAGAGTCGGACACGACTGAGCGACTTCACTTTGACTTTTCACTTTCATGCATTGGAGAAGGAAATGGCAACCCACTCCAGTGTTCTTGCCTGGAGAATCCCAGGGACGGGGGAGGCTGGTGAGCTTCCGTCTATGGGGTCGCACAGAGTCGGACACGACTGAAGCGACTTAGCAGCAGCAGCAGCAGGGTTAGTTCCCTGGTAGTCTGAGGTCTTGGAGTCAGTGCTCCCACTCGAAAGGCTTGGGGCTTGATCCCTGGTCAGTAATGATTCCACAAGTCATTTGCTATTGCATTAAGTGAGATTAAAACAAATACCCAAAAATGAAAAACCAAAGGTGAACCCCAGACAAATGGAAGTTACAAAATCAGGCAAATAAGAATTAAAATAATGGAATATACACATATACATATACACCAATAAGCAAAGTCAAAAGAGCCCAACTAAAATAAAGTACAATAGATTGATCCAGCAAGCAAGGGAAAGCAAAATTATATCTACCAGTTAAGAACAAAACTAATTAAAACACAAACTGGAAAACAAAACTAAAGCAAGGTACCAATTGGGGAATAAAGCAATGAAAATAAAACTAACAAATATGTTAAGAGGAAAGGAAAGGAAGAAAGAATATATATGCAAAGTTAAATAGAGGTAGATAAAGAAGATTTATATACATTAAAGCTTAACCACAAGGGGAAAAGAACAGTAGGAAAAACAAACAAAGGAATAAATGTGGAAAAAGTTAAAATAGGTTTAAAATTTTTTAATTAAATAAAGAGAATTAAGAAAAGGTAAACTCCACAGAACTGCAAAAGCCCAATGTAGAGACAGAGGTTTATAACAACAATAAAAAGTGTGACTGAATATACACATATACATATACACCCATAAGCAAAATCAAAACAGTCCAACAAAAATAAAGTATAATAGATTGACCCAGTGAACAAAGGAAACCAAAAATTATATCTACCAGTTAAGAACAAAACTAACTAAAACACAAACCGGAAAACAAAACTAAAACAAGGTGCCAGTTGGGGAATAAAGCAATGAAAACAAAACTAACAAATTTGTTGAGAGGAAAGGAAAGAAAGAATAGATAAAGTTAAATGCTGCTGCTGCTGCTGCTAAGTCGCTTCAGTCGTGTCCGACTCTGTGCGACCCCATAGACGGCAGCCCACCAGGCTCCCCCGTCCCTGGGATTCTCCAGGCAAGAACATTGGAGTGGGTTGCCATTCCCTTCTCCAATGCATAAAAGTGAAAAGTGAAAGTGAAATCGCTCAGTCGTGTCCGACTCTTAGCGACCCCATGGACTGTGGCCTACCAGGGTCCTCTGTCCATGGGATTTTCCAGGCAAGAGTACTGGGGTGGGGTGCCATTGCCTTCCCCGAAAGTTAAATAGAGGTAGATAAAGAAGACTTGTATACATTAAAGGTTAACTGCAAGGGGAAAAGAAAAGTAGGAAAAGCAAACAAAGGAATAAATGTAAAAAGATAAAAATAGGTTTAAAAAATTAAAATTAAAAAAGAGAAAAAGGAAAAGGAAAATGCCGCAGAACTGCAAAAGCCCAATATAGAGGCAGAGGTTTATAACAATAAAAAATGTAACCGAGGCGGGGAAAAAAAAAAAGCTCAAAAGCTTAATTAGATTTCATAGTGCCCATAAAATCAACATCTCCAACAGAGTGGGGGAAAAGGAGGGGGGAGAAAAAAATCCAAAAGAATCTACAGAATAAGTTAAAACACAAGAATCATAAATGTTTTTCTTGAGTCACTGCTGTCAGAGTCCTTTCCCTTGCTGGGAGTCACAGTCCACCTCACCTCCCTAGGATGCCCTCCAACACTGTGCTGATCTCTGGATGTATTGTGGGGGCAGCTCAGATTCTGATCTGGTCCTACTCCTGTATGTGCTTGCCTCCAATGTCCACAGCTATCAGAAATACTGTGTTTTCTTTTGTGGGAGCTCTCAGTGTCCTTTTCTATATCCCATAGACACAGAGTCTACCTAGTTGATCATGTGGATTTAATTTGCGGCTTCTACAGCAGGTGGGAAGGTTTTGGGTCTTATTCCTTAGCCACACTGCCTCTGGGTTCCAACCATGGTTTTATTTCCACCTCCACATGTGGGTCGTCCACCGGGGTTTGCTCCTGAGGCTGCCCTGGAGGACTTGGGTTTGCCCCTGTGAGGGCCAGGTGTGGAGGTAGTGCAGCTGCTTGGGTCGCAGGGGTTCTGGCAGCACCAGGTACTCAGGGGAGTTGGCAGCTAGGGCAGCAGGAAATATAATGCTCTAGAACAGTATGGCAACCAGTATTGACCAATACACTCCAGTATTCTTGCTTGGAGAACCCCCTGAGAGAGAAGCCTGGCAGGTCACAATTTATAGAGTCGCAAAGAGTTGGACACTACCAAAGTGACCCTTCCTGCATAGATGCAAGGGTTTTGTTTTATGTTTTTTTTTTTTCGCCTGTGGAAGCTCTGTCCCAGTGAGAGTTGAGTTTGAAAGTGGCACAGCTGCTTGACTTGCGTGGACCCTGGTGGTGCAAAGTGTGCAGGTACACAGACTGCCTATGCCCCAGGAGTCATGGCCCTATCAGAGTATTTTTTTTTTTTTTTGAGTCTCTTGTAGCTGGTGATCAGAAGGCCTCTTTGGCCAATGTTTCTCCATAGCTCCACCCATTCATTCACTTAGAGGGCTCCCTTGCCTGGGATCCTTCTCTGTTGTTCCATTCCTCAGGCACATAGAGGAACCCACCTGGCTGGGACTCTACTCTGTCGTTCGGCACGTCAGGCACTTAAATGGGCACCCTGGGTGGGGTCCTTCTCTGTTGTTCAGTCAGGCATTTGATGGGCCAGCCTCTCTATTGCTCAGCTGCAGATGCTGGCAGCGTGGGGAGGGAGAGGCTGTGGTGATGGCTCCACCCCCTACACGTGACTCAGCAGTATCGCCCTGCTTCCATGGCTGCCTGGCTTTCCTCCGCAGGCATTTTCCACCACAATCTTCCTCACATCCCCTTGATCCATCTCTCCACAGTGAACAGCAGCCCTCACCCTGGGATTGCTCCACAATCCCTAAACTCCAGCTCGCAGCTGCTACACCTTCCAGGGAACCTGTGTCCCTGTCCAGGGTACATATGGCTGTGGCAAGGACTGTCTGCTTCTCATTCAATTTAGGGCGCCACAGATCACCTGTTTAACTCTCAGCCTTAAATGTTTCTTCTCTGTCGCAGACAATTGCCCTGATGTGGGGATAGGACCCCTGCTTCAGTTCCTCCACCAGCTGAGGGCAGGTCCAGTCCTACTAACACTCCTGTTTTTCTCCCTAGTTCCTTTGCCCTACCGAGTTTTATGCGATTCTATATATTCTTTTCCACTGGTCAGGTACTTCTGTCCGCTCTCAGCTGGTGTTCTGCATGCACTTCTGTGTCTGAAGGTGTATTCCTGATGTATCCCTGGAGAGAGATGTACTCCACGTCCACCTACTCCTCCGCCATCTTGTTCTCTGTAATAAACTTTTTGACTATTTTTGTTGGCACTTTGGAGGAAACAAACACAAGATTCCATGTGCATTCTCTGGAAGGTACACAAACATTTCCTCCTTCTTGATCAGCCAAAGAAGAAATACCATACATTTCCTAGGAATGCAGGGCAAACCTATTGATGCAAAGGCCTTTGGGTTCCTTATTAGAGGCAAAGAAGAGAATGAAAGGACTAGTGACTGTGGAAGCTTAAGCTTCTGGGCACAGATTGATGAGAAACTTAACAATGGTTTGCAGTTACCACTGGTATTTCTCTTACCCTCGCCTCTGCTCCCTCTGAAGCCAGGCAGCCATGGAAGCAAGGCGATATTGCTGAGTCATATGTAGGGGGTGGAGCCTCTCTCTCCCCACACGCCAGAACTGTTGAAACAAGAGTAAATAATAGTAAAACTTTTATTCTTACTAACTTTTCCATTTCAGCCTTTTTAGTTTGTTTTGGTGTGTATTTTCTAGTGTACACAGTATACAGTAATAAAATTGTATACAAATATAATAACTAAATATGTTCATGTATGTATACTAGGGGGGCTTGCTCAGTGTTTTTCCCCACAAGCACATTGTCAAAAAGAGCATTCGCCCATTTGTTTATTATTGCAGTCCTGCTGTGTGTCAGTATTTTCTAGGTGATGAGGATGTGACAGTGGAAAAAGCTTGAGAATTATTGCTTCATAGAGATGGTTCAACCACCCTTCCATCAGTAATACCGATTAATAGTTCAATCAGTAACTAACGAGACTCTTGTTTTCAACTACTTTTGGTAGAATAGACTAGAAACAGAGTCAGCCCCAAACATCATGAAAACTGTTGTAAAATGTGAGCGCAATCTCCAGGAGAGAAAGCATCTAAGTCTAAATATCTGGAATTGAACAGTGTAACTAGATGATCACCTGCCTTCTCAGAAGAAAGAGAAGCCTAACAGTAAAAGGGAAAGGAAAATGTTCAGAGATATTCAGAAGGATGTAAGCTTTGGGGTTGTGAGACAGGAAAGACTCTTCCTTTAAACCTCCTGTGGTATTTATGTCAAAGCTTAAAGCAAACTTATATAAATTATTCTGTCAAATAAACACTTGCTGTAGGCATACTGGTGGCGTCTCAGGTGGCTCAGTGGTAAGGAATCGACCTGCCAATGCAGGAGATGCAGGAGATTTGGGTTCTATCCCTGGGTCAGGAAGATCCCCTGGAGGAGGAAATGGCAACCCATTCCAGTATCCTTGCCTGGGAAATCCCATGGACAGAGGAGTCTGGTAGGCAGCAGTCCCTAGGGTCTTAAAGAGTTGGATACGACTTAGCAACTAAGCATGAGCAGTCACCCATGTAGGCATACTATAAAGTGAGAAAAACACAGTTAAGCTATTCTCATCCTTCATCTCAATACCAAGTAGCTATTATTATTATTATTCCCATTCTCTAGATGAGAATACTGAGATTGAATTAAACATTTCCCAAGACCCTGGTGACTAGTTAAGGAGGATGCACTTAGACCCAAAAGTGATGCTAAATCCATCTCTTACACATTATGCTGTATCACCCAAGGCACAGAGAAAAACTGGAGGGATTAGAACAGAGATGGAGGAGGAAATGCAGAGGAAGCCAAAGTCAAGGAATATGGTCATTGCTGATCCTCTTCCTCCTGAGATGTCCTTGTGTGAATTCTTCTCTTCTTATTTTTGATCCTTTTAGAGAAACACTTAAGAACAGAATTCAAAGAATACTAGAAATAGTCACAGTTAAGTTCATGGTTAGCATGCCATAAAACTGATAAGGAGACTGTATGTTGGGGGGAGGATTTGAGGAGCTTGTGGAGGTGCTGTTCTGGCACAAATGATGGGCTTTTTGAAGTTAAACTTGCACTGGAATCTTCATTCTGCTACTTACTGATTATACAATACAAACCAGAAACTATTCTTTACCATCTTTGAACCTGAGTTTTCACATCTCTGAGATGGAGCTAATTTCACTTAGCTTACAGAGTCGTTGATAATGTGTGCAAACTATTTACACAGCAACTTGGCACACATCAGATCTATGCAAAGCTCTTTTATTTCCCCCCCAGGAAGCCAATCTGTCTGCTTTACTACTGGAATGAATAAGCAGCCATAAATCCTACCAATAAGATCCAGTTTGACTTCAGTCAGAAACAAATAACCTTTCTTGACAGCTCATAAGCTTTTCCCCAAGCGCTTGCATATATTCTCTTTAACAGTGGCATCCACTCTCTCAAGTCGTGCTGTTATTTCTATTTTAGAGATCAGGAAGTGTAGTCACTCAGTCATGTCTGACTCTTTGTAACCCCATGCACTGAAGTCCGCCAGGCTCCTCTGTCCATGGAATTCTCTAGGCAAGAATACTGGAGTGAGTTGCTATTCCCTTCTCTAGGGGATCTTCCTAACCAAGGGATGGAACCTGAGTCTCCCACATTGCAGGCAGATTCTTCACTGTCTGAACCACAAGAGAATCCATGCGAGAGAGATAAAGTAAAATTAAAAGAAGTTCTGATTGAACACTGGAAAATGGTAGGGCTGAGAGTAATATTTTGCACAAATGGTGCTCCCTTTCAACCAATCCTAGTCCTGTAGCTAAGTGGCTAGAGAGGTAAGGACTTTTTGTTTTAGATTTGTTCTTTTATAAAATTATTTTTTATTTTTAATTGGAGGATAATTGCTTTACAATGTTGTGTTGGTTTCTGTTCTACAACAACATGAATCAGCTATAAGTATACATATATCCCCTCCCTCTTGAGTCTCCCTCCCACCCCACCCGCAGCCCACCCCTCTAGGTTGTCACGGAGTACCCAGCTGAGCTCCTGTGCTATACGGCAGCTTCCAGCTAGCTACCTATTTTACACATGGCAGTGTATATATGTCAGTGGTAGTCTCTCAATTATCATTTTTTGGAGTATAATTGCTTTAGAGGTAACGACATTAACTTCTAAATGTCTATTTCCGAAAAATAGACATTCCTGTTATTCTAAACTAGACCTTACTTTTTAGGGGAGCTGTAGCTAAGAGTCAGACCTGACTGAATGACTTCACTTTGACTTTTCACTTTCATGCATTGGAGAAGGAAATGGCAACCCACTCCAGTATTCTTGCCTGGAGAATCCCAGGGACGGGGGAGCCTGGTGGGCTGCCGTCTATGGGGTCACACAGAGTCGGACACGACTGAAGCGACTTAGCAGCAGCAGCAGCAGAATGTGACAAGCCTTTAATCCCTATGTTTGTTCAGTGGGAAAACTTTCCTTGAACTATTTGAGGGGGCAGAAGAAGGAGGGGGTGGCAGGAAGGGATGAAGCAGGAGCATTACACATTTCCCTTTCAGCTCTGAATCAAGTTCTCTGAAGCAGGACCTCTTGAAAGCAGGATGCCTCAGACAAGATATCATCCTGACACTTCCTTCCTTATTGCTTGACTATGTTTTAACATGTCTTGGTAGAGAATGTAGTCCTATATAGGAGGGGGAGTGCTGAGTATCCCCCACCCCCCAGATACATAATTTACCAAAATGAAGGCTGAAGTATTAAAATGATCATAGAAAACTCTTTCAAAAAGAGGCAGTCCATGATATTAATATTAAGACCTTTGGTGTCTGATTGGATAACATTCAGTTCAAAGCATTGCAATTTATTAGTTCCGTGACCATGGGAAAGTGTGTTCTGGAACTCATGTCCTTTCAACTAGAAAATAGGATCAGGCATTCAGCCGGTGATTACTGAGCAATAGCTATCAATATATGCCATGCATTAATTTAGGCATGAGGGATATAGTAAAGAACAAAGAAGATAGAAACCATTGCTTCTTGGAGCTTATATTCAGGGAAAGGGGGAGAAATAGTAAGTAAGATCTATAACTAAATATACATTAGATAGTGCTACGAAGATAAAGGAAAGCAGGAAAGGGGGAAATAAATAGTTTGGTGGGGGTGGGGGGTGGGGTGGGGGGTGGGGTGGAATTTTAAGATGCCCAGGGTAGATTTCACTGAGAAAGTGACTTTTCCAGTCAAGAGATGAAGGAAGTAGGGGGCAAGCTATGAAGATTGCTGTGGATGGCAATGGTCATTTGGACACATAGGTTTGTTAGTTAAGAGAAAAGTTGCAAGCTGGAGATAATTGAGAAGCCATCACCTAATAGATGACATTAAAATTAAAGCCGGGCTTACCTGGTAGCTCAGTGGTAAGGAATCTGCCTACCAATGCAGGAGACATGAGTTTGATACTTGGTTTGGGAAGATCCTACATGCTGTAGGGCAACGAAGCCAATGTGCCACAATTACTGAACCCCTGGCTGCAACTACTGAAGCCCATGTGTCCTAGAGCCCATTCTCTGCAACAAGAGAAGCCACTGTGGTGAGAAGCCCTGGCACTGCACCTAGAGAGTAAGCCCTAGTCACCCCAACTAGAGAAAAACCCGTGCAGCCCTGAAGACCCAGCACAGCCAAAGTTAAATGAATAAATACAACAAAAGCCATCACAGTGAATAAGATCATCAGAGAGTGGTTGTAAACAAAGGAAAAAAAATAGTCCAAATATGGAACCTTACAGCATGCCATTATATACAAATGTGAAAGAGAAGTTACCAGCAAAAGAGATGGAAAGGGATTATGAGCCATGTAAGAATGTAATTGGCTGGGTGTGGTTCCTGGGAACAAAATGAGGATGAATCTCAAGGTAGAAAGAATAATGTTGAGACAGAAGTGAAATGACCCCTGAATTTAACGACTTAGCAATCACTGGTGTCCTCTGGAAAAACTGTTGTTGGTGGAATGCTGGGGGCAAAAACCTATTTGGAGTGAGTGTAAGAGCGAAAGGAAGGAGAGAAAGAAGGAGAATGTGTCAAGAGGTTGTGCTGTAAAGAGAAGGAGAGAAAGAAATGTAACGGATAAGAGAAAGAGGAGTCAGTAGGGGGATTTATTTCTTTATTATTTAAAATATTTTTCATTATTTTAAAATAATTTTATTGAAGTATTGTTGGTTTATAGTGTTATGTTGTTTCTGCTTATAGAGAAGCAACTCAGTTATACATATTGCAATAATTATATTCTTTTCCATTATGGCTTATTGTAAAATAATTGAATATAGTTCCCTGTGCTATGCAGTAGGACCTTGTTGTCTATCCATTCTATATACACCAGCTTACAATCTGCTAACCCCAACCTCCCACTCCTTCCTTCTGCTAACTCCTTCCCAACGAGAGTTCAGGTCTTAATGCCATGAACTTGCTACTTGGGTTCTTAACTCAGCTAGGACTCAGTGCTTCTCATCTCTAAAACATGGAGAAGAATATATCTGCCTCATTTAGTTGGTTTGAAAATCAAGTGAAAAAGTTCATGTAGAGATCAATAAACTTTAGTTACTGATTATGTTATATTGTGAAGTTGCTCAGTCGTGTCCGACTCTTTGCGACCCCATGGACTGTAGCCTACCAGGCTCCTCTGCCCATGGGATTTTCCAGGCAATAGTACTAGAGTGGATTGCCATTTCCTTCTCCAGGGAATCTTCCCAACCCAGGGCTCGAACCCGGGTCTCCCGCATTGTAGATAGACGCTTTACTGTTTGAGCCACCAGGGAAGTCCTAGCCACTAATATTATACTAGTAGCATTAATGTTATCATAGCAGGGTTTTTGTGAAGATTGATTGAACTATAGTTGTGAAAGTGTAGAGTGCCGTACACTTATGGAAGGAGTACTCCATACGTTTTCTTTTCTTTTTTTTTCCCTAACCAACAAATGAAACAGGCCACTCTGAGATCACTTGATGAAGTTTGCTAATGGAAAATTTATAAATGAGAGAGAGAAGCATCTCAAGTATTTGGATTTATTTACTAATGAGGCATAACTGAATAAAAGGGATCACTGAAAAAAAATTCTGTCTTGCGTAGTACGAAATACCAAACAGAAGAGAATGCTGGCAGTAATGGGGATGCACACAGAAAGATTTTGCTAGCTTCCTAGTTTATCACTGCTCGTGCCTCCCTGGGCTGTAAGGGGCTTTCCAGGCAGTGCTCACCTGGTACTGAAGCAGCTGGTAACACCTCCTGAGATGCAGGATAGACGTGGCAGACAATTTACAGATGTGTATGCCACTGGACTTTATTCATACCATCTTGAAATGCCACTGTTTCAACTCCTAAATCTGAATATTCATTGGAAGGAGTGATGCTAAAGCTAAAGCTCCAATACTTTGGCCACCTGATGTGAAGAGCCGACTCATTGGAAAAGACCCTGATGCTGGGAAAGATTGAAGGCGGGAGGATGAGGGGGCCACAGAGGATGAGATGGTAGGATAACATCATCAATTTAATGGACAAGAATTTGAACAAACTCTGGGAGTTAGTGAAGGACAGGGAAGCCTAGCGCGCTGCAGTCCATAGTTTTGCAAAGAGTCAAACATGACTTAGAGACTGAATAACAACAACAGATCTTCAAATAGTATATGTAAAAGCTTATTTTAAATTTCTCCTTTTCTTTTAGAGAATAGAAAAGTCATTAACATCCGTGTAAAAGCATAATCAAATCATCATTAACACCGACAATCAAGGTATTATTTTAAAATGATCTTTGAAAGAGTAATTTGCTGAAAGTGTAACAACTATTCCATCACCTTTATTCAAAACAACCACCTATGTGTGCAAGAGACTGGGTTTTGTACTGTAACTAAAATGAAATTGACACAGGCTATGTCTTCCTGGAAATTTTGGAAGTATGGAGGTACGAATACGTTGAGTTCTAAGGAGAAAACTGAAAATTTCTTAAGAAGAGTACACTATCATCTCAGAGGAAAAGAAAATCATATAGGGAAATTTATGGAAGAGGTTAACAGGTGGGTTCATTTTAAGGGTTAGATAGGATATAGAAATGAATGATCATCCAGATCCACTCAATCTGCAAATCTGAATGTATAAATTTATGTACTCTAAGATGCTAACTCTTTGGAGGCACAGGAGTATTTGAAGAAAAAGATTCTTCCTCAGCAATAACTGGTAATTTCCATTATGGGTTGATTTCATTGAGGTAGGCCCTACTCTCAAAATGATCCTTTTCTGAGTTGCTGTATGCTGAGATGGAGAATGAAATGAGTCCTTGACGTGTAAGTGTCAAAGAGTTGCCAGTTCATGGATCCATTAAGGTGAAAAGGAGACGACAAGGTGTAGATGTAGAAGGCCTCAAGCTTACCTCTTCCCTCAAGAACACCCAAATCAGAACTAACTGCTGAGCAACCATCAATAAGATAGACTGGAACTTGCCAAAAAAAGGCATTCTACACAGAAGGATATAAAGAAGAAACCATTATCTATTAGACATCATGTAAACATCTATTTCTGCTTTATTGACTATGCCAATAACAATAAACTATGGAAAATTCTGAAAGAGATGGGAATACCAGACCACCTGATCTGCCTCTTGAGAAATCTGTATGCAGGTCAGGAAGCAACAGTTAGAACTGGTCATGGAACAACAGACTGGTTCCAAATGGGAAAAGGAGTACGTCAAGGCTGCATATTGTCACCATGTTTATTTAACTTATATGCAGAGTACATCATGAGAAATGCTGGACTGGAAGAAACACAAGTTGGAATCAAGATTGCTGGGAGAAATATCAATAACCTCAGATATGCAGATGACACCACTCTTATGGCAGAAAGTGAAGAGGGGCTAAAAAGCCTCTTGTTGAGAGTGAAAGTGGAGAGTGAAAAGGTTGGCTTAAAGCTCAACATTCAGAAAACGAAGATCATGGCATCTGGTTCCATCACTATATGGGAAATAGATAGAGAAACAGTGGAAACAGTGTCAGAATTTATTTTTCTGGACTCCAGAATCACTGCAGATGGTGACTGCAGCCAAGGCTATGGTCTTTCCTGTGGTCATGTATGGATGTGAGAGCTGGACTGTGAAGAAGGCTGAGCGCCGAAGAATTGATGCTTTTGAACTGTGGTGTTGGAGAAGACTCTTGAGAGTCCCTTGGACTGCAAGAAGATCCAACCAGTCCATTCTGAAGGAGATCAATCTTGGACTTTCTTTGGAAGGAATGATGCTAAAGCTGAAACTCCAGTATTTTGGCCACCTCATGCGAAGAGTTGACTCATTGGAGAAGACTCTGATGCTGGGAGGGATTGAGGGCAGGAGGGGAAGGGGACGACAGAGGATGAGATGGCTGGATGACATCACTGGCTTGATGGATGTGAGTCTGAGTGACCTCCGGGAGCTGGTGATGGACAGGGAGGCCTGGCGTGCTGCGGTTCATGGGGTCGCAAAGAGTCGGACACGACTGAGCGACTGATCTGATCTGATCAGATCAGTAACATAAAATGGCTCATTATTCCTGGACAGTGTGCTGTTTCTCTGCTCTGTTTTTGCTCAGGCTGTCCCCTCTGCCAAAAATGCCTTTCCCTTTTGTCTTAACCTAGGCGACTAAACTCAGTGGCTATCTTTGCCAAGACAGCTGACTCCACGGAGAGGACCCTTCCCAACTTGCTTGTGCTACTGTAGTACCCTGGGAGGACCTCTGGCCTCAGACGGCTCATGGTGCTGATGATTAAATAGCCATTTTCCTGAGTTCTCCCTTCACAATGAGCTCCTCACCTTTCCATCCTTTTTGCCATGCACATCGTAGGCATTCCAATCTGCTACTGTATCTTTTCTGGGGCAAATACAGTCGACTTACATATTCCGTGAAGTCTTGATATATTCGGATTTATTTTTAATCTTATTTGGTGCTACTTAAACCATTTTCTCGGAGAAGGCAATGGCACCCCACTCCAGTACTCTTGCCTGGAAAATCCCATGGATGGAGGAACCTGGAAGGCTGCAGTCCATGGGGTCGCTGAGGGTCAGACACGACTGAGCAACTTCACTTTCACTTTTCACTTTCATGCATTGGCGAAGGAAATGGCAATCCACTCCAGTGTTCTTGCCTGGAGAATCCCAGGGATGGGGGAGCCTGGTGGGCTGCCGTCTCTGGGGTCACACAGAGTCGGACACGACTGAAGTGACTTAGTAGTAGTAGTACTAGTAAACCATTTTCTGGTAAAGAACCTGCCTGCCAGTGCAGGAGATGTAAGAGACTTGACCCAATCTCTGGGTCAGGAAGATTCCCTGAAGGAAGGCATGGCAGCCAACTCCAGTATTCTTGCCTGGAGAAACCCATGGACAGAGGAGCCTGGCGGGCTACAGTCCATGGGGTCACAAAGAGTCAGACATGACTGAAGCAACATAGCACAACACAGCAAAAGCGTAAACAATTTTCTGGGCTTTCCAGGTGGCAATAGTGGTAAAGAACTCTCCTGCCAATGCAGGAGACAGAAGAAATGTGGGTTCGATCCCTGGGTTGGAAAGATACCCTGGAGGAGGGCATAGCAACCCACTCCAGTATTCTTGCCTGGAGGAAGAATGCACAGAGGCAGACATGATGACTGAAGTGATTTAGCCCCTACACATGCACAATTTTCTATGCTTTATTTTAAAAATCTTTTCCTGTACTCTTTTGGATGAACTTGAAACAAGTTACTTTTATTTCCCTTTGTGATTTTAAGTCATACATTTTATTTCTGCTGCATTCTATTTTAGTGGTTAAGCTAAACGTTTAGAAAATGTATACTTCCCTTTAGAAAGTCAAGTAAGTTAACATTTGTTTTTCTCCACCTAAATAGTATAATGACCTTGGAATGCTATAAATCTTGTCACTCTCATTTTGCATAAATTACCCAATATTTTAGTTCACTGTTATTATTAAATTATGTTTATCTTTAAATCAAATATACTTCTGCTGAAGAACAATTAACCAAACACGAGTGAATCTAATGCTGGACTTTTATTCTGTTTCATGGATCTATTTGCTGTCCCGACACCAGCACCATACTGTTTTTATTCCTATAACTGTAAAGCAAAAATTTTAATTGGGAAGTATAATCTTCCCATTCTGCCCTTTCTGTTTGTTTGTTTTGGCTCTTCTGGGTCTCTTAAATTGCCATAGGCATTTTAGAGTCAATTTGTCAATTTTTATAGAAAAGCTACTAGAATTTTGAGTGGTCTTTTGATTGAAATAAGTATCCAATTTTATTTTTTAAAACATGCATGACCATTTTCCCAGCACTATTTTTTAAAAAATCCATCCCCACTGATTTACACATTATATAATGTAATAAATGTACATCCATATATGCATTCATTTCTAGGCTATATATTCCATTTCATTGATATTTTTATTTTTCTTGGGGTAATAATTTACTATGTTCATAATTACAGCCTTGTAGTTATAGATGTCTAGTAAAAGCCATTTGGAGAAGGAAATGGCAGCCCACTCCAGTGTTCTTGCCTGGAGAATCCCAGGGACGGGGGAGCCTGGTGGGCTGTGGTCTGTGGGGTCGCACAGAGTTGGACACGACTGAAGCGACTTAGCAGCAGCAGCAGTAAAAGCCATTACCCCTCCTTGTTCTTTGATTTTAAGATTGTTTTGACTATCTTAGAATTTTTATTTTCCACATTATATTCTCAATTTCTACAAAAAATAGAAATGTTGCTGATTTTCTAATTGGAACCATTTTGAATCCCTAGATGAATCTGAGGAGAATGAATACTTTGTGATATTAAATCTTTTAATATATTGATTCTGCTTTATCTCATCACTTACTTAGTCTTTACTACTTTTGAATATAATTTAAAATTTTTTCCATAAATATTTTATACACTTTTGTTAGATTTATTATCATGTACTTTATATTTACAGAAGTTACTGTAAATGACAAACTTTTTCTTACTCACTATTTTATAGAAATGCAAATGATTTACTATTATGATTTTATATTCAGCCAAATTCTTATAAAAGATTGTAATTTTACCATCTTATTAAAGAGATTTTTATTTTATCTTTTGTAGCCTATATATTTTTGTTTTCTTACTCATCGTCTAGGACTTCTAGCTTAATGTTGAAAAGAAAAAATGGTAATGGACATTACCCTTATTTAAGTGTGATCTTACAAGGAAAGCTTTCAGTGTTTTACTAGTAGGTATGGTGATGCTTACTCCTTGGAAGGAAAGTTATGACCAACCTAGATGGCATATTCAAAAGCAGAGACATTACTTTGCCAACAAAGGTTTGTCTAGTCAGGGTTATGGTTTTTCCAATAGTCAAGTATGGATGTGAGAGTTGGACTGTGAAAAAAGCTGAGTGCTGAAGAATTGATGTTTTTGAACTGTGGTGTTGGAGAAGACTCTTGAGAGTCCCTTGGACAGCAAGGAGATCCAACCAGTCCATTCTAAAGGAGATCAGTCCTGGGTGTTCTTTGGAAGTGTTAGGTAGGTAGAATAGGGAAAAGGAGTCCAAAATGGCGGTGGCTAAAAGACAAGGAAGGTCAAAGGAAGGTCCGAGGACCAGAGTGAAGACTTCAGGCAGAACAAACAGCACTCCTGGCTAAGCCCAGTTTGCACAGGGCAGGCCCAGGTGGAGGAAGAAACATATAAGAGGAGGAGCCAAAGTGCTTTCTCACTAACTCTCTCTCTCACACATGTGTGCGCTCTTTCTCTCTCTCATTCTCTCTTTCCTGCTATCTTCTAAATAAAATAGAGCTGTAACACTGATTTGCCTAAGAGCTATAACACGGTTTGTCCAAGACCTGAGAGCTGTGATGCGCCAAGGGCTTTAATGTCCGTCACTCCAAATCTTTGTTGTGATGAGACAAAGAACCAAGGAACATACACTCGCGTGACATCTATGGTGCCATGACTCGGGTTTAACCTGGCTGAAACAACCTCCGCGTGGAAGAGGCCAGGCACAGCAGGAGCCCAACTCAGCGAAGCTCCTGTGCTGGAAGTGGAAGGTGAAGAAACCCAGCGCAGGGGAAGGCCCATCGTGCTGGAAACTTGGACAGCGAAAAACGAACTCAGCAGAAAGCTCACGCGGCCCAGTCTCAGATTCCAGACGACCTCCGGTTAAGGTAAGAGGTCCTCGCTCCTATGGCTGGAGGGACCTTTACAATCTCTCGTTTCTTGTTTCCTTCCACCTCCTACAAACAGGCGGGCGGCAGGCCGCACAACTGAGGGACTCTGGAGAGGCTACTCCTCAGCAAGTCCCAAAGGCGCTATCTGCTGAGCCCTAGTAGCTGTTACCCAAGCTGGTGGGGGTTCTTCTGTCCTTTCTCTTCTCTGTGCCAAGGATCAGACCAATGAAACTGTGAGCACCCGTCAGATATTTAGCAAATCTTCCACTCGGCTATGAAGCGGATTCCTTAGCATGTTTTTTCCCACTGCTTTATCCTCCTGTCCTTCAGCTCTCTCCCTGGACTCAGATAGGATCGGATCAGATCAGTCGCTCAGTCATGTCCAACTCTTTGTGACCCCATGAATCGCAGCACACAAGGCCTCCCTGTCCATCACCAACTCCCGAGTTCACTCAGACTCACGTCCATCGAGTCAGTGATGCCATCCAGCCATCTCATCCTCTGTCGTCCCCTTCTCCTCTTGCCCCCAATCCCTCCCAGCATGAGTCTTTTCCAGTGAGTTAACTCTTCTCATGAGGTGGCCAAAGTACTGGAGTTTCAGCTTTAGCATCATTCCTTCCAAAGAAATCCCAGGGCTCATCTCCTTCAGAATGGACTGCTTGGATCTCCTTGCAGTCCAAGGGACTCTCAAGAGTCTTCTCCAACACCACGGTTCAAAAGCATTAATTCTTTGTCTTTGGTGCTCAGCCTTCTTCACAGTCCAGCTCTCACATCCATACATGACCACAGGAAAAACCATAGCCTTGACTAGATGAAACTTTGTGGGCAAAGTAATGTCTCTGCTTTTGAATATGCTATCTAGGTTGGTCATAACTTTCCTTCCAAGGAGTAAGTGTCTTTTAATTTCATGGCTGCAGTCACCATCTGCAGTGATTTTGCAGCCCAGAAAAATAAAGTCTGACACTGTTTCCACTGTTTCCCCATCTATTTCCCATGTAGTGATGGGTCCAGACGCCATGATCTTCATTTTCTGAATGTTGAACCTTAAGCCAACCTTTTCACTCTCCACTTTCACTTTCATCAAGAGGCTTTTTAGTTCCTCTTCACTTTCTGCCATAAGGATGGTGTCATCTGCATATCTGAGGTTATTGATATTTCTCCCAGCAATCTTGATTCCAATTTGTGTTTCTTCCAGTCCAGCGTTTCTCATGATGGACTCTGCATATAAGTTAAATAAGAAGGGTGACAATATACAGCCTTGACATACTCCTTTTCCTATTTGGAACCAGTCTGTTGTCCCATGTCCAGTTCTAACTGTTACTTCCTGACCTGCATACAAATTTCTCAAGAGGCAGATCAGGTGGTCTGGTATTCCCATCTCTTTCAGAATTTTCCACAGTTACTTGTGATCCACACAGTCAAAGGCTTTGGCATAGTCAATAAAGCAGAAATAGATGTTTTTCTGGAACTTGATTGCTCTTTCGATGATCGAGTGGATGTTGGCAATTTGGTCTCTAGTTCCGCTGCCTTTTCTAAAACCAGCTTGAACATCAGGAAGTTCACGGCTCATGTATTACTGAAGCCTGACTTGGAGAATTTTGAGCATTACATTACTAGTGTGTGAGATGAGTGCAATCGTGGGTAGTTTGAGCATTCTTTGGCATTGCCTTTCTTTGGGATTGGGATGAAAACTGACCTTTTCCAATCCTGTGGCCACTGCTGAGTTTTCCAAATTTGCTGACCTATTGAGTGCAGCACTTTCACAGCATCATCTTTCAGGATTCGGAATAGCTCAACTGGAATTCCATCACCTCCACTAGCTTTGTTTGTAGTGGTGCTTTCTAAGGCCCACTTGACTTCACATTCCAAGATGTCTGGCTCTAGGTCAGTGATCACACCATTGTGATTATCTGGGTCGTGAATATCTTTTTTGTACAGTTCTTCTATGTATTCTTGCCATCTCTTCTTAATATCTTCTTCTTCTGTTAGGTCCATACCATTTCTGTCCTTTATCGAGCCCATCTTTGCATGAGATGTTCCTTTGGTATCTCTGATTTTCTTGAAGAGATCCCTAGTCTTTCCCATTCTGTTGTTTTCCTCTATTTCTTTGCATTGATCGCTGAAGGCGGCTTTCTTATCTCTTCTTGCTATTCTTAGGAACTCTGCATTCAGATGTTTATATCTTTCCTTTTCTCCTTTGCTTTTTGCTTCTCTTCTTTTCACAACTATTTGTAAGGCCTCCCCAGAGAGCCATTTTGCTTTGTTGCATTTCTTTTCCCTGGGGATGATCTTGATCCCTGTCTCCTGTACAATGTCACAAACCTCATTCCATAGTTCATCAGGCACTCTATCTATCAGATCTAGGCCCTTAAATCTATTTCTGACTTCCACTGTATAATCATAAGGAATTTGATTTAGGTCATACCGGAATGGTCTAGTGGTTTTCCCTACTTTCTTCAATTTAAGTCTGAATTTGGCAATAAGGAGTTCCTGGTCTGAGCCACAGTCAGCTCCTAGTCTTATTTTTGCTGACTGTATAGAGCTTCTCCATGTTTGGCTGCAAAGAATATAATCAATCTGATTACACTGTTGACCATCTGGTGATGTCCATGTGTAGAGTCTTCTCTTGTGTTGTTGGAAGAGGGTGTTTTCTATCACCAGAGAGTTCTCTTGGCAAAACTCTCTTAGTCTTTGCCCTACTTCATTCCGTATTCCAAGGCCAAATTTGCCTGTTACTCCAGGTGTTTCTTGACTTCCTACTTTTGCATTCCAGTCCCCTATAATGAAAAGGACATCTTTTTTGGGTGTTAGTTCTAAAAGGTCTTGTAGATCTTCATTAGATCAGATCAGTCGCTCAGTCGTGTCCGACTCTCCACGACCCCATGAACTGCAGCACGCTAGGCCTCCCTGTCCATCACCAACTCCCGGAGGTCACTCAGACTCACATCCATCGAGTCAGTGATGCCATCCAGCCATCTCATCCTCTGTTGTCCCCTTCTCCTCCTGCCCCCAATCCCTCCCAGCATCAGAGTCTTCTCCAATGAGTCAACTCTTCGCATGAGGTGGCCAAAATACTGGAGTTTCAGCTTTAGCATCATTCCTTCCAAAGAAATCCCAGGGCTGATCTCCTTCAGAATGGACTCCTTGGATCTCCTTGCAGTCCAAGGGACTCTCAAGAGTCTTCTCCAACACCACAGTTCAAAAGCATCAATTCTTCGGCACTCAGCCTTCTTCACAGTCCAGCTCTCACATCCATACATGACCACAGGAAAGACCATAGCCTTGACTAGGCGACCCTTTGTTGGCAAAGTGGTGTCTCTGCTTTTGAATATGCTATCTATGTTGGTCATAACTTTCCTTCCAAGGAGTAAGTGTCTTTTAATTTCATGGCTGCAGTCACCATCTGCAGTGATTTTGGAGCCCAGAAAAATAAAGTCTGACACTGTTTCCACTGTTTCTCCATCTATTTCCCATGTAGTGATGGGACCAGATGCCATGATCTTCGTTTTCTGAATGTTGAGCTTTAAGCCAACCTTTTCACTCTCCACTTTCACTTTCATCAAGAGGCTTTTTAGTTCCTCTTCACTTTCTGCCATAAGGGTGGTGTCATCTGCATATCTGAGGTTATTGATACTTCTCCCAGCAATCTTGATTCCATTTGTGTTTCTTCCAGTCCAGCATTTCTCATGATGTACTCTGCATATAAGTTAAATAAACATGGTGACAATATACAGCCTTGACGTACTCCCTTTCCTATTTGGAACCAGTCTGTTGTTCCATGTCCAGTTCTAACTGTTGCTTCCTGACCTGTATACAGATTTCTCAAGAGGCAGATCAAGTGGTCTGGTATTCCCATCTCTCTCAGAATTTTCCACAGTTTATTGTGATCTACACAGTCAAAGGCTTTGGCATAGTCAATAAAGCAGAAATAGATGTTTTTCTGGAACTTGATTGTTTTTTCCATGATCCAGCGGATGTTGACAATTTGGTCTCTAGTTCCTCTGCCTTTTCTAAAACCAGCTTGAACATCAGGAAGTTCATGGTTCACATATTGCTGAAGCCTGGCTTGGAGAATTTTGAGCATTACTTTACTAGCGTGTGAGATGAGTGCAATTGTGCAATAGTTTGAGCATTCCTTGACATTGCTTTTCTTTGGGATTGGGATGAAAACTGACCTTTTCCAATCTTGTGGCCACTGCTGAGTTTTCCAAATTTGCTGGCATATTGAGTGCAGCACTTTCACAGCATCATCTTTCAGGATTTGAAATAGCTCCACTGGAATTCCATCACCTCCACTAGCTTTGTTCGTAGTGATGCTTTCTAAGGCCCACTTGACTTCACATTCCAGGATGTCTGGCTCTAGGTCAGTGATCACACCATCATGATTATCTGGGTTGTGAAGCTCTTTTTTGTACAGTTCTTCTGTGTATTCTTGCCACCTCTTCTTAATATCTTCTTCTTCTGTTAGGTCCATACCATTTCTGTCCTTTATCGTGCCCATCTTTGCATGAAATGTTCCTTTGGTATATCTGATTTTCTTGAAGAGATCCCTAGTCTTTCCCATTCTGTTGGTTTCCTCTATTTCTTTGCATTGATCGCTGAAGAAATCTTTCTTATCTCTTGCTATTCTTTCGAACTCTACATTCAGATGTTTATATCTTTCCTTTTCGATTCTCTTCTTTTCACAGCTATTAGTAAGGCCTCCCCAGACAGCCATTTTGTTTTTTGCATTTCTTTTCCCTGGGGATGGTCTTGATCCCTGTCTCCCGTACAATGTCATGAACCTCATTCCATAGTTCATCAGGCACTCTATCTATCAGAAAACCATTCAGTTTCAGCTTCTTCAGCATTCCTGGTTGGGGCATATACTTGGATTACTGTGACATTGAATGGTTTGCCTTGGAAATGAACAGAGGTCATTCTGTCGTTTTTGAGATTGCATCCAAGTACTGCATTTCGGACTCTTTTGTTGACCATGATGGCCACTCCATTTCTTCTGAGAGATTCCTGCCCACAGTAGTAGATATAATGGTCCTCTGGGTTAAATTCACCCATTCCAGTCCATTTGAATTTGCTGATTGAGCCTGGTGGGCTCCAGTCCATGGGGTCGCTAAGAGTCAAACATGACTGAGCGACTTCACTTTTGACTTTCATGCATTGGAAAAGGAAATGGCAACCCACTCCAGTATTCTTGCCTGGAGAATCCCAGGGACAGAGGAGCCTAGTGGGCTGCCGTCTATCGGGTCGCACAGAGTCGGACACGACTGAAGCGACGTAGCAGCAGCAGCAGCAGAATGTTGACATTCACTCTGGCCATCTCTTGTTTGACCACTTCCAATTTGCCTTGATTCATGGACCTGACATTCCAGGTTCCTATGCAATATTGCTCTTTACAGCATTGGACCTTGCTTCTATCACCAGTCACATCCACAGCTGGGTATTCTTTTTGCTTAGGCTTCATCCCTTCCTTCTTTCTGGAGTTATTTCTCCACTGATCTCCAGTAGCATATTGGGCACCTACTGACCTGGGGAGTTTCTCTTTCAGTATCTTATCATTTTGCCTTTTCATACTTCATGGGGTTCTCAAGGCAAGAATACTGAAGTGTTTTGCCATTCCCTTCTCCAGCAGACCACATCCTGTCAGATCTCTCCACCATGACCCGCCCATCTTGGGTTGCCCAACGGGCATGGCTTAGTTTCATTGAGTTAGACAAGGCTGTGGTCCTAGTGTGATTAGATTGACTAATCCCTGAGTCAAACCCAGCCAAAACTAATGAAACTCAGGCTCTGATGTCTCATTGCAAAAATTCATTGAGAGACAAAGCGATAAGTGGTGGATTTGTTAGGATCTAGAGAGAAGCCACTCTTCAGGGTGTGAACCATTGCCGAGGGCATGGGCTGGGGCCATGATAATAGGCCTGGCTAGGTTTTGTGAGGGGGTGGAATTTATATGCTAATGAGTGAAAGGATCACCCCAGCCATTGGGAAACCACCCATTCCTCCCTCTTTTGACCATTCATTGGAGCTGTCCTGCCACCTCTTGGTGTGTCTGTTGGCTTATAGATTTGGGATTAAGATTTACTTGAATTTGACTTGTCATCTTGGACCCAACTGATTGTAATTGTCTAACATTATACCCTTGTGCTATGTCATTCTTTCAAAGGTTGTGCTCTGCCCCCTTCCCTCCTGTTTCATGCTCTTTTCATGAGCGCCATCCAGACCCACAAGGTTGCCTCTACAATATTCTGGAGAGATAACCAAAAAATAGCTGGCCTTGGGAGGGAAATACTCTATAATATCCAACCCCTAATCCTACCCAATACTGGTCACACTGGAGATCTAGGGGACGCCCAAACTCCAGTCCAGGGGATCCCAGGAAGTTATCACACCTTGACCTGCCTAGGGATCTGGTCCTCGAAAGATTGTCATGCCTCAACCTTCTCAGGGATCCTCTAGGCCCAGGGGTCCCAGGAGGTCGTCACGCCTCGACCTGCCCAGGGACCCAATTCTCGGGAGGCCATCATGCCTCGACCTGCCCGGGGATTCAATTTCTAGGAGGCTGTCATGCCTCAGCCTGCCTGGGGATCTGCACCCTGACCCGGGGACGCCTGGCTTTCAGGTGGCAACAGTACTAGGTAGGATGAACTTACATCATATCTATTCCCGTCCACGGTGGGCAAACTAGCAATAAGTTACAAATCCCTTAATTCTACCCAGCACTGGTCACACTGGAAATCTTGGGGACGCCCAAACTCCAGTCCGGGGGGTCCCAGGAGGTCATCACGCCTTGACCTGCCTAGGGATTGGTCCTCAAAAGGTTGTTATGCCTCAACCTGCTCGGGGATCCACCAGTCCCAGGGGTCCCAGGAGGTTGTCATGCCTCGACCTGCCCAGGGACCCAATTCTCAGGAGGCTGTCAAGCCTCAACATGACGGGGGATTCGATCTCTAGGAGGCTGTCATGCCTCAGCTTGCCTGGGGATCTGCACCCTGACCCGGGGACGCCTGGCTCTCAGGTTGCAACAGTTCTGGGTAGAATAAGCTTCAGAAAGACTCACCCCTAAGGAAGTCCACCCATTAAAATCGAAAGAGGTCCTTTTCTTTTTTCCCTGTCATGACTGTCTTTCAGATGGGAAATAACCAATCCACTTACCAGCAGATGCCCTTGAGATGCATCCTCGATAACTGGAAGCTGTTTACCCTCTAGCTCTAAGGAGAAGTCATTTGAAATTCTTTTGTGCCACTGCATGGCCACAGTATCCACTGGGGGACGAGGAACACTGGCCTGAGGATGGAACTTTAAATTACAATACCATCCTGCAATTAGAATTATTCTGCAAAAGACAAGGGAAATAGACAGAGATCCCCTATGTCCAAATTTTCTTCCAATTAGAGGTATGAAGGAACTTTGTCTTAAGTATGGGATTGTAGTATGCCCTAAAAGTGAGCCCACTAGGCAAATGGTGTCAGGCACAGGCAACCAAGAAAAGGAACCCCCTCGTGAAAGTTCACCTCCCACAGCTCCCAAGTTGCCAGGTGCTCCTTCCTCGTACTCAAACGTGCCCCCATATCCGGGAGCATCCCCTCCACAAAAGCCAGCTCGAGTATGTCCCTTAGTTGAAACTGGAGGAGAATTCGGACCAACCCGGGTCCATAAGCCCTTCTCCCTCTTAGAACTAAGGCAGATCAAACAAGACCTGGGAAGCTATACAGATGACCCAGGCAAATATATAGATACATTCCAACATATTACCTTGGCCTTCGACTTGACGTGGAAAGATATCATGGTCGTATTTAGTCAGACTTTATCTGATCCTGAACATCAGTTCAGTTCAGTCGCTCAGTCGTGCCTGACTCTTGGCGACCCCATGAATCGCAGCACACCAGGCCTCCCTGTCCATCACCAACTTCCGGAGTTCACCCAAACTCATCCATTGAGACGTCCATCGAGTCAGTGATGTCATCCAGCCATCTCATCCTCTGTCGTCCCCTTCTCTTCTTGCCCCCAATCCTTCCCAGCATCAGAGTCTTTTCCAATGAGTCAACTCTTCACATGAGGTGGCCAAAGTACTGCAGTTTCAGCTTTAGCATCATTCCTTCCAAAGAAATCCCAGGGCTCATCTCCTTCAGAATGGACTGGTTGGATCTCCTTGCAGTCCAAGGGACTCTCAAGAGCCTTTCCAACACCACAGTTCAAAAGCATCAATTCTTCGCCACTCAGCCTTCTTCACAGTCCAACTCTCACATCCATATTTGACTACTGGAAAAACCATAACCCTGACTAGACAGACCTTTGTTGGCAAAGTAATGTCTCTGCTTTTGAATATGCTATCTAGGTTGGTCATAACTTTCCTTCCAAGGAGTAAGTGTCTTTTAATTTCATGGCTGCAGTCACCATCTGCAGTGATTTTGGAGCCCAGAAAAATAAAGTCTGACACTGTTTCCACTGTTTCCCCATCTATTTCCCATGTAGTGATGGGACCAGATGCCATGATCTTCGTTTTCTGAATGTTGAGCTTTAAGCCAACTTTTTCACTATCCTCTTTCACTTTCATCAAGAGGCTTTTTAGTTCCTCTTCACTTTCTGCCATAAGGGTGGTGTCATCTGCATATCTGAGGTTATTGATACTTCTCCCAGCAATCTTGATTCCATTTGTGTTTCTTCCAGTCCAGCATTTCTCATGATGTACTCTGCATATAAGTTAAATAAGAAGGGTGACAATATACAGCCTTGACATACTCCTTTTCCTATTTGTAACCAGTCAGTTGTTTCATGACCAGTTCTAACTATTGCTTCCTGACCTGCATACAGATTTCTCAAGAGGCAGATCAGGTGGTCTGGTATTCCCATCTCTTTCAGAATTTTCCACAGTTTATTGTGATCCACACAGTCAAAGGCTTTGGCATAGTCAATAAAGCAGAAATACATGTTTTTCTGGAACTCTCTTGCTTTTTCCATGATCCAGTGGATGTTGGCAATTTGATCTCTGGTTCCTCTGCCTTTTCTAAAACCAGCTTGAAGATCAGGAAGTTCACGGTTCACATATTGCTGAAGCCTGGCTTGGAGAATTTTGAGCATTACTTTACTAGCGTGTGAGATGAGTGCAATTGTGCGGTAGTTTGAGCACTCTTTGGCATTGCCTTTCTTTGAGATTGGAATGAAAACTGACCTTTTCCAATCTTGTGGCCACTGCTGAGTTTTCCAAATTTGCTGGCATATTGAGTGTAGTACTTTCACAGCATCATCTTTCAGGATTTGGAATAGCTTCACTGGAATTCCATCGCCTCCACTAGCTTTGTTCGTAGTGATGCTTTCTAAGGCCCACTTGACTTCACATTCCAGGATGTCTGGCTCTAGGTCAGTGATCACACCATCATAAGGTCTTGTAGGTCTTCATAGAACCATTCAAGTTCAGCTTCTTCAGCGTTACTGGTTGGGGCATAGACTTGGATTATTGTGATATTGAATGGTTTGCCTTGGAAACGAACAGACATCATTCTGTCGTTTTTGAGATTGCATCCAAGTACTGCATTTCGGACTCTTTTGTTGACCATGATGGCCACTCCATTTCTTCTGAGGGATTCCTGTCCACAGTAGTAGATATAATGGTCAACTGAGTTAAATTCACCCATTCCAGTCCATTTGAGTTTGCTGATTCCTAGAATGTCGACATTCCTTCTTGCCATCTCTTGTTTGACCACTTCCAATTTGCCTTGATTCATGGACCTGACATTCCAGGTTTCTATGCAATTTTGCTCTTTACAGCATCAGACCTTGCTTCTATCACCAGTCACATCCACAGCTGGGTATTCTTTTTGCTTTGGCTCCATCCCTTCATTCTTTCTGGAGTTATTTCTCCATTGATCTCCAGTATCATATTGGGCACCTACTGACCTGGGGAGTTCCTCTTTCAGTATCCTATCATTTTGCCTTTTCATACTGTTCATGTGGTTCCCAAGGCAAGAATACTGAAGTGGTTTGCCATTCCCTTCTCCAGTGGACCACATTGCATCTTAAAGGAAGCCTGGAGGTATGGGACAGGGCTGCACATGTCCAGTGATAGATACCCAGTAGGGTAAAGTGCAGTCCCCTCCTCCAATCTTAATTGGAATTATAATGACTCTGAGCACATCTGGGAAAGGGATCATTTTCTAATCTGTGTGAAGGCAGGGCTGAAAGCAGCCCAACAAAAAGTAATTAGCTATGCCCAGGTCTCAGCAATGACTCAGGAGCCCATTGATAACCCCATTGCCTTTCTGGAGAGGCTAAAAGAGGCCCTCCAAAAGTTTACCAACCTGACTTAGACTCTTACGAGGGACGGGTGATTTTTAAAGGACAAATTCCTGTCCCAATGTGCATCAGATATCAGAATTAAGTTACAGCAGCTACAACAGCAGGACCCTGCTGCCTCTTTAGATGAGATGGTCCAGACAGCCACCAATACCTTTTATAACAGGGAACAGGAGAAGGAGGCCAAGGCCCAGGAGAGGAGAGAAAGAAAGAGACAAGGCATGCCCAGATGCTGGCTGCCCTCCAGAGAAGGCCTATGGCAAACCCCGAGTCCTTGAGGGACAAGGCACTAGGCAAATGCCTGATCTGTAGACAGGCGGGGCATTGGGCCAATGAGTGTCCAAACCATGACAAGTCTCCTAGAATGGCTTGCCACAAATGCCATCAACTGGAACATTGGGCGGCACTCTGCCCTCCAGACTCAAGAGCCTCAAGGTCAAGGGCCAAGCCTACCCTCACGATGGTTCAAGAGGACTGAAGCAGCCCACTCCAGCCAGCCCGCCTGTCACAGATAACCATCAGGGGGCTGGAGCCAAGGGTGCGAGTGGATGTGGCAGGTAGGTCCGAGAATTTCTTAGTTGACACAGGGGCTACCTACTCTGTTTTGATCTTCTACTCTGGAGCCTTCTCCTCCCAACCTGTACCATTCTGGGTGCTACAGGAAAAGCAACTACTAAAAGATTCACCTGAGCACTTCTTTGTTGCTGGGATGGACAAATATTTTCCCACCAGTTTCTGGTGGTCCCTGAGTGACCTACCCCCTTATTGGGAAGAGATATACTCACTAAACTGGGGACCACCCTTGTAATGGGAAGCTTTTCAGCCCCTAGAGCTCTACAGCTCCTGGTTACTACTGAAGAACCCATTACACCCTCAATAGAGAGGGACCAAAAACTATGGGAAGACAAATTAGCCCCCAGGTGTGGGACCAGGGGATTCCTGGATGAGCCCACCAAGCTGAACCGGTCATCATTGTCCTCCGAGATCCCACTTGGTTTCCTAACCGGAAACAATATCCCCTCAAAAGAGAGGCTTGGGAGGGACTACAGCCTTTAATAAATAAATTCCTTGCTTGTGGGCTATTGGTCCCCACCAGTTCGCCATGTAACATCCCAATCCTCTCAGTAAAGAGAAAAGACGGAACCTGGCGAATGGTTCAAGATCTCTGGATCATAAATGAAGCTGTAGTGCCCCTTCATCCCACAGTACCCAATCCCTATGTAATCTTGGGAGAAAGCCCACCCAGTGCCAAGTGGTTTACAGTCTTGGATCTCAAAGATGCATTTTTTTTTTTGTATACCACTGGCTAAAGAATCCCAATACCTTTTTGCCTTTGAGTGTGAAGCCCCAGGAGAAAAACACCAACAGATGACTTGGACAGTATTACCTCAGGGGTTCAGAGATAGCCCCCACCTGTGTGGACAGGCCCTTAGCCAGGACCTCCTAGATCTGGACCTGGGACCTAATGGGAAAATATTATGATACGTAGATGACCTACTAATCTGCTCTCCAGATGAGAAAAGTGCCCCAAAACATGCAATTCAGGTTCTAAACTTCTTGGCAGAAAGAGGATATAAAGTCTTCCATGCTAAGGCACAGATGGTTGAGACAAAGGTCACTTCGGGAGTTCAGATTACACACAGGTCCAGGAGGCCGTCTGTCCTCTGATCGGGTACAAGGAATTCTCCAGTTGCCCTCCCCCATGACTCGAAAACAATTGCGAGCTTTCCTGGGGCTAACTGGATATTGTAGAATCTGGATACCCAACTATGGTCTAATTGCCCAGCCCTTATATGAAAGCTTAAAGGGATGAGATGATTCAATCCCACTGATGTGGGGAACTCCTCAAAAGAAGGCAGAGGCTACACTAAAACAGGCCTTAACTCAGGCACCTGCCTTGAGGTTGCCAGACCCAGAAAAAGCATATCAACTTAATGTCCATGAAAGAGAGGGAATAACCTTGGGGGTGTTAACTCAAAGGTTGGGATCTGAGTCCCAGCCTGCAGCTTACTTATCCAAGAGGCTCAATCCAACTACCCAAGGCTGGCCCCCCACCTTCGAAAATCTTGCAGCTATTGCAATCATGATAGAAGATGCTTTAAAACTCTCCTTTGGGGGCAAACTAACTATTTTTACCAGCCACCAAGTAAAACAACTCCTAAATGGGAGAGGCAATTTATGGATGTCTGATCAAAGAATCCTCAGATATCAAGTAATGCTGATGGAAATTCCAGGCCTCACTATATCTCCTTGTGAGGTTCTTAACCCAGCCACCCTCCTACCTACCCCCGAGGGCTCTCTCTCCTTTCACTCTTGTCTAGAAACCTTAGGCCACTGGACAAAACCCTGAGAGGGATTGTCAGAAGACCCTCTGACCAATCCTGAGGAAATCTGGTACACTGATGGAAGCAGCTTTGTCTTGGATGGAAAAAGAGCCGGGTATGCAGTAGTCTCCAATTTTGAGACCAGAGAGGCTAAGCCTCTGCCACCAGGTACTTCAGCCCAATTAGCTGAGCTCATAGCCCTGACTCAAGCTTTAGAGCTGGGAAAAGGAAGAAGAATAGCCATTAACACTGACTGCAAGTATGCCTTTCTGGTGCTACATGCATACGCAGCTATTTGGAAAGAAAGGGGCCACTTGACAACCCGAGGGTCCCCAATCAATTCTTAAAATCAGCGATAAAAAAGATAACACAAGAGACCTCCCTGGGATGAAAAGAGGCTTTACCAATAGCTCTCCTCTGCACCCGCATTGCCCCTAAGGAACAGGTTGGTCTTAGTCCTTATGAGATGCTATATGGGAGACCTTTTGTTTATGTCAATGACCTCTTCCTAGATCCAGAGGTTCAGACCCTCCAGTCTTATACCATGGCCACTGGGCAATTCCAACAGGATATACGGTTGTGGGGTATGAACCAGGACCCAAAAGATTCTAAAGAGTCACCACTATATGCTCCAGGAACTCAAGTCCTAATTAAAGTCTGGAAAGATGGGTCCCCAAAGGCTCAATTCCAGCCCACGTGGAAGGGCCCCTACCCTGTAATACTTTCTACCCCCAGAGCAGTCAAGGTACCAGGACATGACTCCTGGGTTCACTACTCACGAGTCAAGCCGTGAAAGAAAACAGAAGAGACACTCGATACACCTGTGAGCCCCTGGGAGATCTCAGATACCTATTCAGAACTACCAGTGAGTGTCATTCTAACGAACACCCCCAAAATCTGGTTTCTGGGGATAAAATTTCTCAGAATAACTCTAAAGAGCCAACACAGCTTGACAGAGACTGTACTCCAAAACAGACAGGAGATAGATCTTCTGATCCCTAAACAAGGAGGGACTTGAGCCATCCTGGCCATGTGAATTTAAAATTGACCAATGTCCCTACTAGTCCTTGTTATGCTATATTGATGCTGCTGCTGCTGCTACTGCTAAGTCGCTTCAGTCATGTCCGACTCTGTGTGACCCCATAGACGGCAGCCCATTAGGCTCCTCTGTCCCTGGGATTGTCCAGGCAAGAACACTGGAGTGGGTTGCCATTTCCTTCTCCAATGCATGAAAGTGAAAAGTGAAAGGGAAGTCACTCAGTTGTGTCTGACTCTTAGCAACCCCATGGACTGTAGCCTACCAGGCTCCTCCATCCATGGGACTTTCTAAGCAAGAGTACTGGAGTGGGGTGCCATGATACTTATGATTATTCCATGTACTGTCAATTGTCTAACCTGTTTTGTCTCTGCCTAGGTCAACCAGCTACAACATGCAGTGCCAGTTCAACAAAGATATAAAACTACAGCCGGCCACGGAAAATATCACACATCCTTGGACACCACTATAAGGACTCTGAGGATTGAGACTAGTAAGAGGGGGAGGCCCAATACCCCTTGCCGTCCCAGTTCAGCAGGAAGTAGCCAGAAAGACCTCGACGCCCCTATTCCCAAAGAATTGGGCCTCCTATCTCTTGAGGGGGGAATGTTAGGTAGGTAGAATAGGGAAAAGGAATCCAAAATGGCCGTGGCTAAAATACAAGGAAGGTCAAAGGAAGGTCCAAGGACCAGAGTGAAGACTTCAGGCAGAACAAGCAGCACTCCTGGCTAAGCCCAATTTGCACAGGGCAGGCCCAGGTGGAGGAAGAAACATATAAAAGGAGGAGCCAAAGCACTTTCTCTTGAATTCTCTTTCTCCCGTGTGCGTGCGCGCGCTCTCTCTCTCTCTCTCTCTCTCTCTCTCTCTCTCTCTCACTCACTCTCTCTCTCCCTCCCAGCACACTCCTCCACTCTCTTCTCTTCGAGTCTTTGGGTTGGCATGCCCTCACACTTTGTGGATGGATTCTCCTGCTAGCTTCTAAATAAAATATATCTGTAACACTGATTTGCTTAAGAGCTATAACACGGTTTGTCCAAGACCAGAGAGCTGTGACTCGCCGAGGACTTTAATGTCCGTCGCTCCAAATCTTTGTTGTGATGAGACAAAGAACCAAGGAACATACACTCACGTGACAGTACTATCTTTCCACAAAATCTGGCTCCTCAAACATTACTAACACAGCCTTTTGATCAAACTAACAATTTCATGAGAATGCCAGCCCTGCAAAGCTTTAACAGCAACTATGAGAAGATGGAAGGTAAGATCAGAATTTGTTAAGTTGAAAGTTTGACTTAAAGGTAGGTCTTTTAAAGGAGGCATGGCTGATTAGGACTGGATAAGAATTTAAGATCCAACAGTCCAGGATTGGTGGAGAGGCAGCAAAAGATTCAAAGACTCTTAGGTTGTAAACTGTTAATGTTTCACACTGAGGAGGTGATGAGTCTTCCAAGAAATTTCTATAATGAAGAATCAAATAACCATTTGCCTGAGCAGGTGACTCCTGGATGAATAAACATGCCAATGAGTACAAAGAAACAGTGCAAGTTACAATAACACAAGGCAATAAGGTGTGGTTTGGTCCAGTGTTCATGTTTCTGTGCTCAGAAGCTTTGTGTCAAGATTGTGCTAGATTAATGAAATGAATGGTGGATCATTCCTTCATTTTTTATGCTATGGTATATTTTGTATAAGATCAGAATTATTTGTCATTTGAGCATTTGGGTATAGGTTTTGGCCACCTCATGCGAAGAGTTGACTCATTGGAGAAGACTCTGATGCTGGGAGGGATTGGGGGCAGGGGGAGAAGGGGACGACAGAGGATGAGATGGCTGGATGGCATCACTGACTTGATGGGTGTGAGTCTGAGTGACCTCCGGGAGTTGGTGATGGACAGGGAGGCCTGGCGTGCTGCGATTCATGGGGTCTCAAAGAGTCGAACACGACTGAGCGACTGATCTGATCTGAACTTTTAAAATAGTCTTAAGATTTGTATTTTCCTTGTGGGAAGATTAACATTGATTTAATTTTCCTGTTTTCTTTTTCTTTTTTTAGACTTATTGTTTAGAGCAATTTTAGGTTCACAGCAAAACTGAGAGAAAAGCACAGAAAATTCCTAATATACACACCCTGCCCCTGCCTCTCACCGCCCGCAGTAGCTTCCCCCACTATCAACTCCCCATGCCAGACTAGCACATTTGCTATAATCAACAAACCTACGTAGACACATCATGATCACCCAAAGTCCACAGTTAATATCAGGATTCACTCTTCGTGTTGTACATTTGTCAACTACAAATTGGCACTTAGCAACAGCATTGCCAACAACTGAACGACAAAGGCATTTGCCATCAGCCTCTACAGAGACTAAACCCTATAGCTGATGACCTTCAACAACCCCTGAGGGAGTTCAGGGTGGAATGAGGCACTCTATGCTCCAGGGAATCTGGTGGGATAGTTCTTTAGATAGTTGGATGTTTTTAGGAACAGATTTTATGATCTCAATCCTTTCATCTACTCATATCTAGAAAAGAACTAAATCCCTTCATAATGATATCAGATCCTAACAAAAAAGCTTTTGTAAAATTAGTGCTTCATGGTTTTGAACCCCCCCCTTCACCAAAACCTTATATATTGACTTTCCCCCACTCCCACTTTGGAGCAGTCTCTAAGAGCTACCTGAGATGCTGCCTCCTGGCCTGTAGTCCTTTTGCCCCAAATAAAACTTAACTCACAACTCTCAAGTTGTACATCTTTGTAGTGGACACATTCTATGGGTTTTGACAAAGGTATAATGACATATATCCCTCATTATTGTATCATACAGAATAGTTTCACTGCCCTAAAATCCTCTGTGCCCCACCTATTGATAGTCCAACACTCCCTCTTAACTCCTGGAAACCACTGATCTTTTTCCTGCTTCCATAGTTTTGGCTTTTCCAGAATATCATAGAGTTGGAATCATATAATATATAGCCTTTTCAGATTGCTTTCATTAACTTAGTAATTTGCCTGTAAGTTTCCCCTGTGTCTTTTCATGGTTAAATAGCTCATTTCTTTTTAGAAATCCATTGTTTAGTTCATCCATTGTCTGGATGCACTACAGTTTATTTATTCACTCACCTACTAAAGGACATCTTTGTTGCTTTCTGTTCTGGGAAATTATGAATAAAACAGCCATGAAGATTTGCGTGCAAGTTTTTGTGTGGACAAAAGTTTTCAGCTCCTTTGGGTAAATGCCAAGGAGCACAATTACTGTGTATTATATTTAAAGGTCTGTTTAGTTTTGTAAGAAACTGCGAAGCTGTCTTCCAAGCTGTCTGTTTTGCATTCTCATCAACAATGAGTTCTTGTTGCTTTATAACCTCATGAACTTTTGGTGTTGCCAGTGTTTTGGGTTTTGACCATCCTGCTAGGCATGTAGTGGTGTATCTCAATGTTGTTTTCATTTACAATTTCTTAAGGACATATGGTGTCCAGCATCTTTTCATGTTTGTTTGCCATCTGTATATCTTTTTTCATTCTGTCTGCCCTCTAATGGGTAAGGATAAGAGGCTTGTGGAAGCTTCCTGATGGGAGAGACTGACTATGGGGGAATCTGGATCTTTTTTTGATGAGCTGGGGCCATGCTCAGTAAATCACTTAATCCAATTTTCTGCTGATGGGCAGGGCTGTGTTCCCTGCCTGTTGTTTGGCCTGAGGCCAAACTATGATAGGGGTAATGAGGGTAATGGGGACCTCCTTCAAAAGGGCTTATGCCAGTACTGTTGTATTCAGTGCCCTTGACCCCACAGCAGGCCATTGTCCATCCACGCCTCCACCAGAGACTCTTGGACACTTACAGGCAAGTCTGGCTCAGTCTCTTGTGGGGACACTGCTCCTTTCTCCTGGCTCCTGGTGCACATAAGGTTTTTTTTTGCGCCCTTCAAGAATCTGTTTCCCCAGTCCTGTGAAAGTTCTGTAATCAAATTCCACTGGTCTGCAAAGCTTGATACAGACATCCTAGAATGCAAAGTCAAGTGGGCCTTAGGAAGCATCACTGCAAACAAAGCTAGTGGAAGTGATGAAATTCCAGAGGAACTATTTCAAATCCTAAAAGATGATGCTGTAAAAGTGCTGCACTTAATATAAACTCAGCAGTGGCCACAGGACTGGAAAAGTTCAGTCTTCATTCCAATCCCAAAGAAAGGCAATGCCAAAGAATGCTCAAATTACCACACAATTGCACTCATCTCACACACTAATGCTCAAAATTCTCCAAGCCAGTATTCTTCAGCAATAAGTGAACCATGAACTTCCAAATGTTCAAGCTCGTTTTAGAAAAGGCAGAGGAGCCAGAGATCAAATTGCCAACATCCGCTGGATCACCAAAAAAAGAAAGAGAGTTCCAGAAAAACATCTGCTTCTGTTTTACTAACTACGCCAAAGGCTTTTACTGTATAGATCACAACAAATTGAGGAACATTCGTAAAGAGATGGGAATACCAGACCACCTTACCTGCCTCCTGAGAAATCTGTATGCAGGTCAAGAAGCAACAGTTAAACCAGACATGGAACAACAGATTGGTTCCAAGTTGGAAAAGGAGAACATCAAGGCTGTATATTGTCACTCTGCTTATTTAACTTACATGCAGAGTATATCATGTGAAATGCCAGGATGAATGAAGCACAAGTGGGAATCAAGATTTCCAGGAGAAATATCAATAAACTCAGATATTCAGATGACCACCCTTATGGCAGAAAGTGAAGAAGAACTAAAGAGCCTCTTGATGAAAATGAAAGAGGAGAGTGAAAAGATTGGCTTAAAACTCAACATTCAAAAAATGAAGATCATGGCATCTGATCCCATTACTTCATGACAAATAGAGGGAAACAATGGGAACAGTGGTTGACTTTATTTTTTTTTGGGGGGGGGGGGGGGGCTCCAAAATCACTGCAGATGGTGATTGCAGCCATGAAATTAAAAGATACTTACTCCTTGGAAGGAAAGTTATGACCAACCTAGACAGCATATTCAAAAGCAGAGACATTACTTTGCCAACAAAGGTTCGTCTAGTCAAGGCTATGGTTTTTCCAGTAGTCATGTATGGATGTGAGAGCTGGACTATAAAGAAAGCTGAGTGCCGAAGAATTGATGCTTTTGAACTGCGGTGTTCGAGAAGACTCTTGAGAGTCCCTTGGACTGCAGGGAGATCAGTCATCTAAAGGAAATCAGTCCTGAATATTCACTGGAAGGACTGATGCTGAAGCTGAAACTCCAATACTTTGGCTACCTGATATGAAGAACTAACTCGTTGGAAAAGGCCGTGATGCTGGGAAAGCAAGTTCTGGGAATTGGTGATGGACAGGGAAGTCTGGCATGCTGCAGTCCATGGGGTCACAAAGAATCAGACACAACTGAGCGACTGAACTGATTGAACTGATGTCTTTGGTGAGATCTTATAACCATTTTGTAATTGGGTTGGTTTTCTTGTTAAGTTTTAAGAGTTTTAGTGCAGTTTGGATAATGGTCCTTTATCAGACATGTCTTTTGCAAATATTTTTTCCCAGTCTGTGGTTTGTATTTTATTCCTCTTGACAATGTCTTTCATAGAGAAGAAGCCTTTTAATTTTAACAAAGTGTAGTTTATAAATGATTTCTTTTGTGGATCATGCCTTTGGTGTTGTATCTACAAAGTCATCACCATATCTTGCATGCAGTCCTTGAGTCATGTCTGACTCTTTGCAACCCTATGGACTGTAGCCCATGAGGCTCTGTCCATGGGATTCTCCAGTCAAGGATACAGGAGTGGGTTGCCATGCCCTCCTCCAGGGACTCTTCCTGACCCAGGGATCAAACCTGCATCTTTTACGTCTCCTTTACTGGCAGGTGGGTCCTTTACCACTAGCTCCACCTGGGAAGCCCCGCAAAGCCCCATATAATATTATTACCTGGGATCTCCTGAGAACACTGATGTCCAGGCCTTATCCCAACTCAATCAAATAAAAATATTTGGGTTGGGACCCAGGTATTAGGATTTTTAACGCTTCCCCAGGTAATTCCAACACAGGTCCTAAGTTGAGAACCTCTATACTCACATAAGAAAAAAAGAAAACATTTAATATAGGCTGTAGGGAATTTTAGAAGTCAATGGGAAATGAAAGTAATTTTTAAAAAAAGACTTTGATTTTGAATTTCAAGCTTCAGATGGCTCTGAAAACAGGACAAGCCATAGAAAAGCTGTTAGAAGTATAAAACCTCATTGTAATGTGGTAGTGTGGATAGTCTGTAAACATCTATCTGCCGATCTGTAAACTGGTTGCAATGATGAAGTACAAGACTGAAATCCAATGTAATGATGAAATGCAAACTGAAATACAAAACAAAAGTCATTGTCTTATCCAAGGTCATATTGATTTTCTCCTGTGTTATCTTTTAGGAGTTTTAGTTTTGCATTTTACACTTATGTCTATCCATTTTGAGTTAATTTTTGTAAAGGGTGTCAAGTTTATGCATATATATATATATAATTTTTTTTGGTAGAGGATATTTAGTTGTTCTAGCATCCTTTTCTCTATTTCTTTAAAGTTTAGCTGTATATTTTAAAGGATGTTTGTTTAATTTCTGGGTATTTTTAGGGGGGATTTTTCAGTGTGTCTTTTCTATTAATATCATGATGCGAGGAAAAAGTTCTCTGTTAATACTTGTTGAAATAAATAAGTCACATGACTGGGAAATATACTGAAAGTTGAGCCTGTTAGAAAAAAAAATAGAAAAGATAAATTAGTAAATTCAGCAGTTTTCCTTACAATTTGATTTCCAAGATTTCATCAGAGTTCATTCTGTTTTACATGAAACCACACATATGCCATGGTATTACTTAACCTTAGCTGTGGGCATGACTTTCCTGGATCAGATCCAAGTCTGACAACTGTGGTGAATTCAGATTCTGTTTTGTGGCTGCACTGAGGCAGGTCGCAAGAGTGGTATGTGGTCATGAAGTCATGTCCTTTTGGCCCACAGAGAGAGGAGACCACAAAATACAAAGACCCGCCACATTGTTCTGAAGAGGGAATTATCACTATTAAAAGTTAATGTTCAAAAAAGTATAAGATCATAACTCTTAGAGAGATGGAGAAGTGAACATGTGTTAAATGTCTTATTTAATTCATAATGAAGGAATCACACTGCTTTATAATTGGCTCAAAGGAAATTGAGTGAAGTGAAAGTCACTTAGTCATGTCTGACTCTTTGAGACCCTGTAGACTATACAGTCCATGGAATTCTCCAGGCCAGAATACTGGAGTGGGTAGCCCTTCCCTTCATTATTATTTTCTTCAAAATTGAATAACTTATTATTCTTTTAAAGCCAACTTTCTTATATCTGCAACTTCTGTAATCCATTGATTACTAAAATGATGCTCAATTTTCTTTTCCTAAACTTCCTGAATCTACATTATAATTAGGATTCTCAAAGTTGCTTTAGGTTTGGGAGTTTATTCTTGACTCTTTCACTTAATCATATTTATGACTTTGGGCAAACATTCAAACTCCCTTTGTTTTGATTTTTTTTTAAAATCAGAATTATTTTAGTCATTTCTGCTTCATTGCTCTCATAGCATTGTGGGATGAGACTTCTAAATTACATCAAAATATGAAACTGGTAACAGGGCACCCAGCTTTCTCAGAAGCTCCCTAATTCAGTTTCCTGTATCCAGGTGGTGCACCTTTATGGAACATTGACTTCACCTCAGCCACTATTTTAGAAACGGAATTACAAAGATAAATAGGTCACCACCCTTACTGTCAAGTTGTTCACAGATGGAACAATAGACAGGAAAACAGTGGCAATACAAGATGGTATCTGCCAGAGTCTTGTTTCTGACACAATGGAGTTACGGGAATGTAGCCTGAATTTTCTTGGTAGTACCACCTAAATTTCCCAGAGAAGCCCGTTCAGAGGTGGTAAAGACTGATTTGACCACACTCATCCTATCCCGCTCACTAGTTTGAGTCCTAAAGCAGAGCTGCCGCCATTACACTTTTTTCCTATTACCTACCTTTCTCTATTATCTATATCTGGAGATGATTTTTTCTTCCACCACTATGTCTTCATCATGGGGATCCCTGGTGAATCAGATGGTAAATAATCTGCCTGCAATGCAGGAAATCTGAGTTCAACCCTTGGGTTGGGAAGATCCCCTGGAGAAGGGCATGGCTACCCGCTGCAGTATTCTTGCCTGGAAAATTCCATGAATAAAGAAACCTGGTGGGCTACAGTCCATGCGGTCTCAAAGAGTCTCAACACTTCTCTGTCTTCATTAGAACCACATTGAGGTTCTAAACTATTGTCTAATCTTTTAGTCTTAAATAATTTAAACAAACTAGCAATGTCTTTCCTGGCAGAGATAATGACTTCTCAAAGCTGAGGAGGAGGGTGAGTGACCAAATGCTGTCTCTCCCTTTTAAGGCCATCTTATTCCAGGATGTTGTCTTTGGGTTTTCAACCTACTCTATGAGTGTAATTTAATCAAGCCAGCTGTGCTTCCACAGAGTAAAAGATAACTGGATTAAGTACAACAGACCAAATAGTAATAAAGCTTGTCTAGAAGGGCTTTTAAAGACAAGCTCTTGCATAAGCAATTTTTAATTCACCAAATAATTTAGTTTAACTCTCCTTGGAGTATCTGTAAGTGAAGTTGCTCAGTTGTGTCTGACTCTTTTTGACCCCATGGACTGTAAACTACCAGGCTCCTCTGTCCATGGGAGGTAGTATGAGGTATACAATTACTTTCATAAAACTTGTTTTTTAGATACTAATTTGAGGTTGGGGTCCATGGAGCATTATTTGACTGGAAGACTCAGATATAACTAAATGCTACGTTCTAAGTAACAGACCATTCTATTCTGAATGATTTAGGTCATTCGGGTATGACCTAAATCAAATCCCTTATGATTATACAGTGGAAGTGAGAAATAGATTTAAGGGCCTAGATCTGATAGAGTGCCTGATGAACTATGGAATGAGGTTCATGACACTGTACAGGAGACAGAGATCAAGACCATCCCCAGGGAAAAGAAATGCAAAAAAGCAAAATGGCTGTCTGGGGAGGCCTTACAAATAGCTGTGAAAAGAAGAGAAATGAAAAGCAAAGGAGAAAAGGAAAGATATAAGCATTTGAATGCAGAGTTTCAACGAATAGCAAGAAGAGATAAGAGAGCCTTCCTCAGCGATCAATGCAAAGAAATAGAGGAAAACAACAGAATGGGAAAGACTAGAGATCTCTTCAAGAAAACCAGAGATACCAAGGGAACGTTTCATGCAAAAATGGGCTCGATAAAGGACAGAAATGGTATGGACCTAACAGAAGCAGAAGATATTAAGAAGAGGTGGCAAGAATACACAGAAGAACTGTACAAAAAAGATCTTCATGAACCAGATAATCACGATGGTGTGATCACTGACCTAGAGCCAAACATCCTGGAATGTGAAGTCAAGTGGGCCTTAGAAAGCATCACTATGAACAAAGCTAGTGGAGGTGATGGAATTCCAGTGGAGCTATTCCAAATCCTGAAAGATGATGCTGTGAAAGTGCTGCACTCAATAGGCCAGCAAATTTGGAAAACTCAGCAGTGGCCACAAGATTGGAAAAGGTCAGTTTTCATTCCAATCCCAAAGAAAGGCAATGCCAAAGAATGCTCAAACTACCACACAATTGCACTCATCTCACATGCTAGTAAAGTAGGGCTCAAAATTCTCCAAGCCAGGCTTCAGCAATATGTGAACCATGAACTTCCAGATGTTCAAGCTGGATTTAGAAAAGGCAGAGGAACCAGAGATCAAATTGCCAACATCTGCTGGATCATGGAAAAAGCAAGAGAGTTCTAGAAAAACATCTATTTCTGCTTTATTGACTATGCCAAAGCCTTTGAATGTGTGGATCACAATAAACTGTGGAAAATTCTGAAAGAGATGGGAATACCAGACCACCTGATCTGCTTCTTGAGAAATCTGTATGCAGGACAGGAAGCAACAGTTAGAACTGGACATGGAACAACAGACTGGTTCCAAATAGGAAAAGGAGTGCGTCAAGGCTGTATATTGTCACCATGTTTATTTAACTTATATGCAGAGTACATCATGAGAAATGCTGGACTGGAAGAAACACAAGTTGGAATCAAGGTTGCTGGGAGAAATGTCAATAACCTCAGATATGCAGATGACACCACCCTTATGGCAGAAAGTGAAGAGGAACTAAAAAGCCTCTTGATGAAAGTGAAAGAGGAGAGTGAAAAAGTTGGCTTAAAGCTCATCATTCAGAAAACGAAGATCATGGCATTTGGTCCCATCACTGCATGGCAAATAGATGGGGAAACAGTGGAAACAATGTCAGACTTTCTTTTTCTGGGCTCCAAAATCACTGCAGATGGTGACTGCAGCCATGAAATTAAAAGACGCTTACTCCTTGGAAGGAAAGTTATGACCAACCTAGATAGCATATTCAAAAGCAGAGACATTACTTTGCCAACAAAGGTCCGTCTAGTCAAAGCTATGGTTTTTCCTGTGGTCATGTATGGATGTGAGAGCTGGACTGTGAAGAAGGCTGAGTGCTAAAGAATTGATGCTTTTGAACTGTGGTGTTGGAGAAGACTCTTGAGAGTCCCTTGGACTGCAAGGAGATCCAAGCAGTTCATTCTGAAGGAGATCAGCCCTGGGATTTCTTTGGAAGGAATGATGCTAAAGCTGAAACTCCAGTACTTTGGCCACCTCATGCGAAGAGTTGACTCACTGGAGAAGACTCTGATGCTGGGAGGGATTGGGGGCAAGAGGAGAAGGGGACGACTGAGGATGAGATGGCTGGATGGCATCACTGACTTGATGGACGTGAGTCTGAGTGAACTTCGGGAATTGGTGATGGACAGGGAGACCTGGCGTGCTGCGGTTCATGGGGTCGCAGAGTCGGATACGACTGAGCAACTGATCAGATCTGATCTGAAGTAATAGACATTGAATTAGAGCTGAGGACCAAGGGCATAACACTTATGCATACATATACTTATTATAAATCTTAGGATAACAGATATATAGCGTACAGTTTACAAATATAATAACAATAAAATATACAATATTTTTTCAGGTGTACAGTTAAATGATTCAGTTATATATATATATTTTTTCAGATTATATTCTACTGTAAATTCCATGTAAGCAATTCTCAAGGAAGGCCTTCAGTGATTTTGGCTGAACTCTCATATCTGTAGTCCAACAATAGTTACATATGACAAAGGAATGTAGTTCTGATAGGGATGTTTATTGATATTTTCATAAGTGTTAATGAGTAAGGTAAAAGTCAAACAGCAGAAACAAATATTAGAACTTCACTCATTCATTAGTTATGTGACTAACTTCATTGCTTAATTGGATAATAGTTTTAGAACACTGGGAGAATAATCCTCAGTTTTTGGTATTACTCATAATATAACAGTTATGACACTGTTTAAACTTTTAAGTTTAACCCTCAATGTTAACATTTCTTAAGACTAGACCAAGAGTTGTCAAACTGCAACCAAATCTACCCACCATCCCAAAACACCTTGGCCTTACTTGAAAGAAAATTTTATTGAAACACAAGCTTACTCATTTATTTCCATGTTGTGTATGACTTCTTTTAAGCTACAGCATGTATTGATTAGTTGTGACTGCATGGCTTATAAAGTTTTAAATATTTATTATCTGGCTCTTTACAGAAAAAGGTGACTGACCTCTTGTCTAGACAATCAGCAAAACAACAAACCACACTCTGTCCTGTAGTGTCTGCCAGTTTCCATGTTGCCAAACTCCAAGGCTCATTTTAAGCTTCCAATGTGATGTCACTGAATGTAGAGCTGAGAGGAGATTCACAGTAGTAGCACATGATTATATAAAAATTGCACTGTAACAGTTGAAATTGGCATGAAGAATTTCAAGGGCATGGGTAATAAAAATACAGTAAAATAATTAGGAAGTGATGAGTTTTGTTTATTGTCTTTATTTTTAATATAATATATTTGATTTCAAGTTTATGTAATTTTCTTTACCCTAGTTTAACAGCTGGCTCGCTAAGTTCTCGAACATTTTATAATCGGCTTTCAGGATCTGGTCTGAGATGGCTCTGGCACTTCACGGTAAACAGCATCCTTATGTGTGATGCTCTGCATTTGCTTGGCTAGTGAATAGGAGAGACTTCAAAAGGCGGTAAGTCGAAGTGTCTCATGGGGGACCCTTGAAAATGAGTAGGAGTTTGACTGAATAAATCATTTTTCTAAACATTTACTGAAAACCTACAGATGTTGGTTCAGAGTTGGAGCTAGAGAGTTGTGAAGACATAGCCTTGGCCACAGACCTCACAGCTAATTAGAGAGGTAGTCATTCAGTCAGCCCCGTTAATCAATAGTTTCTCCTACTGTGAGCCCAGGGCCACAGATTTAATGTTGTTGCTGTTTAGTTATTAAGTCGTGTCTGACTCTTAGGCGACCCCCATGGACTGTAGCCCATCAGGGTCCTCCGTCCATGGGATTTCCCAGGCAAGGATACTGGAGTGAGTTGTCATTTTCTTCTCCAGGGAATCTTACCGATCCAGGGATCGAACTGGAGTCTCCTGCTTGGCAGGTAGATTCTTTACCACTGAGCCACCTGAGATAATTTGTTCAGGCAATAAGTTCTGTCTGACTCTTTGCGATTACTGGCTGTAAAATTCTCTTGCCTATTTTTAATATTATTAACTATATTCATCAGTGTAAGGTGGAAAGCACCACAACCACAGTTGACAAGTGAGTCAGTGAATTTCAGAATTACAGGGCCATATTGCACAAGACTGATGGAAATAAGAAATTTGTAGTTTTTCAGTTAAGAACCCTCCTTGGTTTAGTGAATATGAACACTTTATAGAATAGGAGCCAAAAATATCAAGATATAAAGTCTGTATAGTCTTTTTTATAAAAGGGTCTGAGCCCAGAGAAAAGACACATCATGTAGTGGGAAAAAATGGGTCTTACCTTTACATGAAAGTTCATTCAAATTACTCCTTGTCATTTCTTAGCTGAATGACCTTGGATGAATTATTTAACTTTTTCAGACTTTCTTCTTTTACTTAAAAGTGAGTAATGGTACATCTATCTCACATAATTATCATGAAGATTACTGGACCATGAAATCCTTGAGATTATGGATTAAATGTCATTTTTTTGTCACCAAGTTGGTTTATAGTATATATTCGTTAAAAGAATGATTGAGTCAACCATTATGAAGTCATTTAGAAATAGCACTCCCTCTCACTGCAATGAAAGAGATCCATGGACATTTTCTTCATCCATGTGACCAAAATAACAACTTACATTTAAAATTTATGAAGGAGAAAAACCCCACTCATGTAAAAGGAGAAGTGAAATTAAATACTCAGTGCATTTGTTAAAATGATCCAGTTCCTTCCTGTGGTCACTCATTGTAGATACGTCTGTACCGTTTCCTAAAGTCTCAGTTTTCCATTCTGAACAAAGTACTTCAGTTTTCCATTCACCGGCAACCATGCGCCACCCTGGTTATTTATGCCTGCAGAATTCTTGTGTGCTAGACTAGTCTGAATTGCCTTTGTGGGCCCATAGTACAGTATTCTCTTCTATGCTGCTGGTTTCTAGAATTGATATGTATATCAGAAACACAGAGATGTACCAGAAGCAGTCATTATAAGTAATGAAGCCTGTTATATTCTCCTACTCAGCATCTTTGTATTAGCATCAACTTTTAAAAGCTGATAGTGATTTACTGATTCAGGATTAGGATTAAGTCCCTCTTCCATAGGTGGTAGGCAGACTAATGCTCCCACAAAGTGTTCATAACCTATCTACAGAATCTACAAATGTGCTACCTTTCATGGTAGGAGGGTGATATAATATAATAAAGTTAAGAGTCTTAGCATAGGGAAAGTATTCTGGATTATCCAGATGACCCTGGCATAATCACAAAGGTCCTTAAAAGGTAGAAGATAAAGGCAGATGAGTCAGAGAAGGATATGAGGGCTGGAGGTAGAGGTTGGAGTGATATGATTGATGGTTTTGAAGATGGAAGAAGGAGCAATGAGCCAAGGAATCTAGGCTGCTTCTAGAAGCTGTAAAAGGCAAAGAAATAGATTCTTCCATAGAGCCTCCAGAAAAAATACAGCACTGTGTTGGAATTACTAATTTCTCAACCTGTAAGATCACAAATTTGTGCTCTTTTTAAGCCTCTGTGTTTGTGGTAGCTTGCTACAGCAGCCATCAGAAAGTAACACACACACCACCCTCTATCCTCTCCAGTGAATTACACTGACTCATTTGCTCCCTCTCCTATCAAGTGTCTACCCTCCTGCCTTGTCTCTCAGGACCTTTTTCATCTGAACCTACTTCACTATAAAAACCTGAGCACTATTTATTTCTTCCAGTCAAATTGGTGCCATTATGGTGCCTCTAAACCCCACAGGACACAATACATGAAAACACACACACATACACACACACACCAATCCAGTACAGTCTTGTTCTCTCTACACATCCAAAGTAACCAAATTCTACCAGTTCTGCTGGTCTCACAGTGGTTCTGTTTCCCCCTCAGTGATCTCTCCTGTTACTGATCACTTCTAACTGTTCTATGCAATTTGATATTTGATAACCAAAAGCCTGTGAGAGGGATAGGACACATGGCTTATTTTTCTCTTACAATTCCTTTGTTACAGAGCTAGATAAATAATCAAACTTGAAAAACACTTGTTTGCCTTAATCATTCTTCTGAGTGCACTGAGTTATCAACTTCGGTTTAGGATTCTGTGTTGTGCCTCAAAGCCTATTAAACTGTTAAGACTTCAAATGTCATGAAAGTAAGTACTGTGATTTCCACATCTGTCATGTCAAAAAAATAAGTGTATAGTTTCTAAAGAATTTTGATTCTTCTATGTGATTCTGAGTGGTTGCCTAGGCTGTGAGTTTCTGTCTAGTAATAGTTTTATACCCAACATGGCTGTCAGGTTGCTTGCTAACATGGAAAGTCCAAAATCACACACCAGTTCTGTACAGACTGAAGTGGAGTTAAGTGAAAGTCACTCAATCGTGTCCAACTCTTTGCAACCCCATGGACTATACAGTCCATGGAATTCTCCAGGCCAGAATACTGGAGTGGGTAGCCCTTCCCTTCTCCAGGGGATCTTCCCAACCCAGGGATCCAACCCAGGTTTCCTGCATTGCAGGCAGATTCTTTACCAGCTGAACCACAATTGGGCCTTGAAAAATACTTATTCTTTGTTCTGTATGACTTGATTACACCAGGTTTGTTATCTCCCTATAACTAAATGGTAAAGCTAGCCAGACATCCTGGAATGCGAAGTCAAGTGGGCCTTAGGAAGCATCACTACAAACAAAGCTAGTGGAGGTGATGGAATTCCAGTGGAGCTGTTTAAAATCCTAAAAGATGATGCTGTGAAAGTATTGCCCTCAATATGCAGGCAAATTTGGAAAACTCATCAGTGGCCACAGGACTGGAAAAGTTCAGTCTTCATTCCAATCCCAAAGAAAGGCAATGCCAAAGAATGTTCAAACTACTGCACAACTACACTCATCTCACACACTAGCAAAGTAATGCTCAAAATTCTCCAAGCCAGGCTTCAACAACATATGAACCATGAAATTCCAGATGTTCAAGCTGGTTTTAGAAAAGGCAGAGGAACCAGAGATCAAATTGCCAACATCTGTTGGATCATCAAAAAAAGGAAGAGAGTTCCAGTAAAACATCTACTTCTGCTTTATTGACTATGCCAAAGCCTTTGACTATGTGAATCACAGCAAACGGTGGAAAATTCTTAAAGAGATGGGAATACCAGATCACCTGACCTACATCCCGAGAAATCTGTATGCAGGTCAAGAAGAAACAGTTAGAACTGGACATGGAACAACAGACTGGTTCCAAAATGGGAAAGGAGTACATCAAGGCTGTATACTGTCACCCTGCTTATTTAACTTATATGCAGAGTGATGTATATATCCATCATGATAAATGCTGGACTGAATGAAGCACAAGCTGGAATCAAGATTGCTGGGAGAAATATCAATAACCTCAGATATGCAGATGACACCACAATTATGGCAGAAAGTTCTTCTCTTTAGAAGAACTAAAGAGCCTCCTGATGAAAGTGAAAGAAGAGAGTGAAAAAGTTAGCTTAAAACTCAACATTGAAAAAATGAAGATCACGGCATCTGGTCCCATCACTTCATGGCAAATAGATGGAGAAGCAGTGGAAACAGTGACACACTTTAGTCTTTGGGGCTCCAAAATCACTGCAGATGGTGACTGCAGCCATGAAATTAAAAGACGTTTGCTCCTTGTAAGAAAAGTTATGACCAGCGTAGGTAGCATATTAAAAAGCAGACATTACTTTGCTAGCAAAGGTCTGTCTAGTCAAAGCTATGGTTTTCCAGTAGGCATGTATGAATGTGACAATTAGACTATAAAGAAAGCTGAGCCCTGAAGAACTGATGCTTTTGAACTGTGATGTTGGAGAAGACTCTTGAGAGTCCCTTGGATGGCATGGAGATCCAACCAGTCCATCCTAAAGGAAATCAGTCCTGAATATTTAAGGACTGATGCTGAAGCTGAAACTACAATACTTTGGCCATCTGATGGGAAGAACTGACTCATTTGAAAAGACCCTGATGCTGGGAAAGATTGAAGGCAGGAAGAGAAGGGGACAACAGCGGATGACATGGTTGGATGGCATCAGTGACTCAATGGGCATGAGTTTGAGTGAGCTCCGGGAGTTGGTGATGGACAGGGAGGCCTGGTGTGCTGCAGTCTATGGGGTCTCAAAGAGTCGGACACAACTGAGTGACTGAACTGAAAGCTAGTCTGGCTTACTGTTGACTTGCAAAATAGTACCAACTGATTTTGCTTCTGTAAGTAGCATTTTCCTTATTTGGAATTATGTCCTGAGTGTACTTGCACAACTGTTTTGTTCTCTCTCTCCGTCTCTCATGAAATTCAAGCATTCTGTTCCGCCTTCTTTATTTATAATCTCATTAGTATTTTCCTTGAAATTTGACATTTGCAGACATGAGACATCAACTTAGTACTTTACTAATGACAAATGAACCCTTATAGTAGACTTATTTTTCAACAGAGTAAAAATAGATGAAGTGGAGGCAACGGCAACAGTCCCTGCTGACTACCCCAAAGTTCTTACAGTAACCACTTCCTCCATGTGACTTACATACCGTCTTTGCTCAGCTTCAGCTATCACCATTTGGGATCCTACTGCCTCTTAAAGGAGGAATAACTATGGAAATTTGCCTCTTGTGATGAAACAAAACTCTCCAGTGCTGACCTGATTAGATCACTCAAACGATATACAAAGGAAGCAAAATTTTAATTAGTTAAAATGATTCTGACCTCTTTAGAAAGAAATGCATTGCATTTTATTTAAAACAATTTCTATGTGTAAAAACAAAACACAAATGAGAAAATGAATAGGCCAGCCATATGGAGACTGGATGACTCGTAGGCAGCCCCATCTCAAAGGGTTCATTTACTTACCTACAGAGGAACTGCTCACACAAAGAGCTGACTAGGTATGTCTATGTCATTGGATTTCAGGAGGAAGGAGGGGCAAGAGGGAGCTCCAGAATTTTGCTAGTGGGCCTTTATTAAGTCTCTTGCTTATAAGTGACAGAAACTCAGTTTAAACTAGGTTCAATAGAAACAATATTTTATGGATTTATTGGATATCTTATTCAGGAGTACGACTCATCAGATATGCCTAAATACACTCAAAGGATATCATTAAAAGCCATCTCTTTCTATCTCTCAGCTCTGCTTTCTTATTTGTTGGCTTCATTCTCAAGCAGACTCTCCCATCCTCCTGACAAAATGTTTTGTTGTTGTTCAGTCATTCAGTCATGTCCCACTCTTTGCAACACCTTGAAATGTAGCACACCATGCTTCCCTGTCCTTCACCACCTCCCAGAGCTTGCTCAAACTCATTTCCATTGACTCAGAGATGCCATCCAACCATGTCATCCTCTATCGTCCCCTTCTCTTCCTGTCTTCAATCTTCCCCAGCATCAGGGTCTTTTCTAATTAGTAGGCTCCTTGCATCTGGTGGCCAAACTGTTGGAGCTTCAGCTTCAGCATCAGACCTTCTAGTGAATATTCAGGACTGATTTCCTTTAGGATTGACTGGTTTGATGTCCTTGCAGTCCAAGGGACTCAAGAGTCTTCTCCAACATCACAGTTCAAAAGCATCAATTCTTCGGCGCTCAGCCTTCTTCACAGTCCAGCTCTCACATCCATACATGACCACAGGAAAAACCATAGCCTTGACTAGACGGAACTTTGTTGGCAAAGTAATGTCTCTGCTTTTGAATATGCTATCTAGGTTGGTCATGACTTTCCTTCCAAGGAGTAAGCGTCTTTTAATTTCATGGCTGCAGTCACCATCTGCAGTGATTTTGGAGCCCAGGAAAATAAAGTCTGACAAAATGTTTACTCACTGCAAAATACTTGTCCTTGTTCATATCTTTACAGCTCAGAAACCATGCTGAAAAGAGAGATTACTGTTGCCAAAAGTTCCAATGCTGTCATGGGATTGAGTCTCAGTGAACCAGTGTGAGTCAATATCTGAGCCAATCAGAATGTCCAGGAAGTCAAATAAGTTGATTTCAGTTACTATTATCATCCAGACTGAATCATGCTGGATCATAGATAAAGAGGATCAGATCAGATCAGATCAGTCACTCAGTCGTGTCCGACTCTTTGCGACCCCATGAACTGCAGCACGCCAGGCCTCTCTATCCATCACCAGCTCTCGGAGGTCACTCAGACTCACATTCATTGAGTCAGTGATGCCATCCAGCCATCTCATCCTCTGTCGTCCCCTTCTCCTCCTGCCCCCAATCCCTCCCAGCATCAGAGTCTTTTCCAATGAGTCAACTCTTCACATGAGGTGGCCAAAGTACTGGAGTTTCAGCTTTAGCATCATTCCTTCCAAAGAAATCCCAGGGCTGATCTCCTTCAGAATGGACTGCTTGGATCTCCTTGCAGTCCAAGGGACTCTCAAGAGTCTTCTCCAACACCACAGTTCAAAAGCATCAATTCTTCGGCGCTCAGCCTTCTTCACAGTCCAGCTCTCACATCCATACATGACCACAGGAAAGACCATAGCCTTGACTAGGTGAACCTTTGTTGGCAAAGTGATGTCTCTGCTTTTGAATATGCTATCTAGGTTGGTCATAACTTTCCTTCCAAGGAGTAAGCGTCTTTTAATTTCATGGCTGCAGTTACCATCTAAAGTGATTTTGGAGCCCAGAAAAAGAAAGTCTGACACTGTTTCCACTGTTTCTCCATCTATTTCCCATGTAGTGATGGGACCAGATGCCATGATCTTCGTTTTCTGAATGTTGAGCTTTAAGCCAACCTTTTCACTCTCCACTTTCACTTTCATCAAGAGGCTTTTGAGTTCCTCTTCACTTTCTGCCATAAGGGTGGTGTCATCTGCATATCTGAGGTTATTGATACTTCTCCCAGCAATCTTGATTCCAGCTTGTGTTTCTTCCAGTCCAGCATTTCTCATGATGTACTCTGCATATAAGTTAAATAAACATGGTGACAATATACAGCCTTGACGTACTCCTTTTCCTATTTGGAACCAGTCTGTTGTTCCATGTCCAGTTCTAACTGTTGCTTCCTGACCTGCATAATAGAGGGTAGGAAACTGGAAACTTTATTTGGAAGTGGTGGGTTGAGATTCTGCCTGCAATGTCAGAGACCTGGGTTTGATCCCTGGGTTGGGAAGATTCCCTGGAGGCGGGCATGGCAACCCACTCCAGTACTCTTCTCTGGAGAATTACATGGACAGAGGAGCCTGGCAGGCTGCATGCAGTCCATGGAGTTGCAGAGAGTTGAACACCACTGAGCGACTAACACTTTGGCTTTTCACAGTGCTATGGAGTGTATGGCTCACTTTTTAACAAATCTGTTTTTTCTTCTTTTGGGTACAGATTCTAATTATAATTTTCAGCCTCTTTGACAGATGGGTATCCACATGACTGAGTTCTAGCCAGTGGAAGGTAACAGGTAATGTGTATTATTGATAAGTCCTTAAAAATCTTGCAGCCAACTTTGGAAGCCATAGATGGAAGATAGCGGGGGCACAAAATAAAAGGACTCTGGGTTCCTAAATCTCTGTCACTTGGAGGAAAACTGCTCACCAAAAAGGAACACCCATTGTGGATATTTTATCATTTTTTTTTTAGTTCTCCTTTTTTGAGATATAATTGAGCTAAAACTTTATATTAGTTTTAGGTATAAAATGTAATGATTCAATATTTGTACATATTGCAGTGATTGGCACAGTTTCTAATTAACATTCATCACACACATTGTTGCAATTTTTTTCTTCTGATGAGAACTTTTTAAAGATTTGGTCTCATCAACTTTCAAATATAGAGTACAGTATTAATTAGTCACCATGCCGTACATTACCTCCCCAAGACTTATTTATTTTATAACTGAACATTTGTACCTTTTGATCACCTCTCCTTATTTCACACACTTTATCCTCTGCCCCATGCTGCCTCTGGCAACCACCAATCTGTTCTCTGTGTCTCTGATTTTTTGTTTGTTTGCTTGTTTTTGATTCTACCTACAAGTGAGATCAAATGTATTTGTTTCTTCTCTGTCTGACATTTCTCTTAGTATAATGCTTTCAAAGTCACCCAGACTGTCAAAAAAGGTAAAACTTCCTTCTTTTTAATGGCTGAGTAATATTCTATTGTGTATATATACCACATCTTTATCTATTCATCTGTTGATGGACACTTCAGTTGTGTGATGCATATGTCCTTTCAAATGAGTGTTTTGGTTTCCTTTGAATAAATACCCAAAAGTGGAATTGCTGTATCATATGATAGTTCTATTTTTAATTTTTGAGGAACCTCCACAATGTTTTATAGAGTGGCTACACCAACTTACATTCTCTCCAGCTGTGTACAAATGTTCCCTTTTCCTCCACTTCCTCACCAACTCTTGTTATTTCTTGTCTTCTTGATAATGGCCATTCTAACAGGTGTGAGGTGATATCTTACTGTGACTGTGATTTGCATTTCCCAAATGATCAGTGATCCTGAGCACCTTTTCATGTGCCTTTTGGCCATCTGTGTGCCTTCTTAGGGAAAAATTCAGTTCCTCTGCCCATTCTTTTAATTGGATCATATAATCATATAGAGTCCATATGTTTAGGACTAATGTTTAAACCCCCAAATTTCATGGTATACATGCATGCCAACTCCTGGTATACATAGTCTTGGAATACATACTTACTGTGTTTGATTTCACTCTTTCCGTCTTTCTGGACACTAATGTTTTCTTTGTCTGGATCCCAGGAATTCTCTTTTCTTTTTAAGTCCTACTCTTCTCACAACAAGACTCACCCCAGATTCTTTTAATACTTTTTTTCTGACTCATTATCCTTTTCCTCTTACTCTAGACATTTGACTTCCTTTGCCCTTCGCCCCCATTGTTCTCTATTCTAGATTTTTCAAAAATTTCTTTGATTTGGGGAGGGTCCTTAAAAAATCATTTTCTTTCACACTTGACATGACATTTTATTCCCAAGTCCAGAAAATTTCAAACTGTGGTATTATGTGTGTGCTTTGCAACATGTTTATTTATCTGTCTTCCTCACTAACTAAACCAGTTACCTTGAGAACCGGCAGTGGCTTCCATCTCTCTAACTCTATTGATTGGCACAATTCTGAACACAGAATAAGAGGAGTTAACTGAATGAATACATTTCATAAGCAGTCAGACACATTCCAAAGAGATCTACCTGTTACATTTGTTTCAAAAATGGGTGATATAGATGGATGAAAAATTAGTGAAATTTTAATATGGGGAAATTAGAATTCAGTTAAGCCTTGGTACTTATTTACTAGAATGCCTTTGTTTGCATTATCCCTTAAAGCCTGGATTTTCATTCTGATTGTTGTTGTTTAGTCACTGTCATGTATGAATCTTTGCTACCCATGGACTGCAACACACCAGGCTCCCTTGTCCTTCACTATCTCCTTAAGTTTGTTCAAATTCATGTCCATTGAATCAGTGATATTATCTAATCATCTCATCCTCTGCCGCCCTCTTCTCCTCTTGCCTTCATCTTTCTCTGCATCAGGGTCTTTTGCATTGAGTTAGCACCCCACTCCAGTACTTTGCCTGGAAAATCCCATGGACAGAGAAGCTTGGTAGGCTGCAGTCCAGGGGGTCGCGAAGAGTCACACACGACTGAGCAATTTCCCTTTCACTTTTCACTTTCGTGCATTGGAGAAGGAAATGGCAACCCACTCCAGTGTTCTTGCCTGGAGAATCCCAGGGATGGGGAAGCCTGGTGGGCTGCTGTCTATGGGGTCACACAGAGTCGGACACGACTGAAGTGACTTAGCATAGCATAGCATAGCTCTTCAAATCAGGTGGCCACAGTAATGGAGTTTCAGCTTCAGCATCAGTCCTTCCAGTGAATATTCAGGGTTTCATTCTGATAACTCCTCTCCAAATATCAATAGTATCCATGTCTTCAATGTTCAACTCAAATGCACCTAGATTCTTCCTGATCACTCCAAATATAGATGGTCTCTTGAGAGAGTCAATTCCTAGGCACGTTGATAAGAAGTCTGGGGTCCCCAAGGAGGAGAAAGGGGTCCAGAGCCCTCAAGAAAGAGAAAGGGTCTGGGGCTCTCAAAGAGAAAAGGACAAACTTTTTTTTTTCTGTATTGCTTTGTCTTAGTCAATATAACAATGTATCTTGCTCAAGGACATGTTTCTCCTTAACAAGGACCTACTGACTAATCTTGTTATCTTAAGTATGTTGTGGGAGCGGGTCTGGTAAAGGTATATAAGGCCTTGATAAGACTAGTAAGTGGGGCACTCCATCGCCCTTCTGATGTCTATGTCAGAAGCTTTTGTTGTCCCTTTTCGTACTTTAATACAACTCTGCTACACAAAAGCTCTTGAGTGATCAAGCCTGGTCCCTGGTCCTGAAGCTAAATCTTCTTTGGATGTCATGAATCCAACATCGTTCACTGTAAACTATCACTCTCTTCCTTCTTTGAACTCCTTGCACACTGTATTCCTTTTGTGATAATTAACCACAAATCAATGAACCTACCATAGTGCCCTGGGTTCCTGCCATTGGTGAATTCACTTTAATATAAACTTAAGACTAAAGACGCTTACTCCTTGGAAGGAAAGTTATGACCAACCTAGATAGCATATTCAAAAGCAGAGATATTACTTTGCCAACAAAGGTTCGTCTAGTCAAGGCTATGGTTTTTCCTGTGGTCATGTATGGATGTGAGAGTTGGACTGTGAAGAAGGCTGAGCGGCGCCGAAGAATTGATGCTTTTGAACTGTGGTGTTGGAGAAGACTCTTGAGAGTCCCTTGGACTGCAAGGAGATCCAACCAGTCCATTCTGAAGGAGATCAGCCCTGGGATTTCTTTGGAAGGAATGATGTTAAAGCTGAAACTCCAGTACTTTGGCCACCTCATGTGAAGAGTTGACTCATTGGAAAAGACTCTGATGCTGGGAGGTATTGGGGGCAGGAGGAGAAGGGGACGACAGAGGATGAGATGGCTGGATGGCATCACTGACTTGATGGATGTGAGTCTGAGTGAACTCCGGGAGTTGGTAATGGACAGGGAGGCCTGGCGTGCTGCGATTCATGGGGTCGCAGAGTCGGACACAACTGAGTGACTGAACTGAAGTGAAGACTGTAAGCTTCCTGTGGAGAACATTGGTCTATTTAATTTATCTTTGTAGCCTGTCTCTCTGAAGACATAGAGCTTTGATCTGGGCCAGAGATGAGTAGATGTTTGCTGAAATAACATCAAGTTAGATTTTTTTCTGTTACCCAACTGAACCCAAGCAGTTGCACATATAATAAAGCTTCTGGAAGAAAAACAGTGTTACATTTGAGGAGGGCTTAAGTTTACTCTTACACTTTCATTTTCTGAAGCTAATAAGTATGTTAAATAGGGTTCTTTATCCCTTAAAAAATCCATTTATTTTCTTAGATACAGCTTCTGTCAGAGTTAGCTGGAGATCCATTAGTCAAGGTTTTATACTCCAGTTTAGAACTTTAGGCAATGTCTATCTAATGCTTGGCATTATAACTAAAGACTGAGTTTCTTTTTTTCAAGATTTTTAAAAATGTTTATTTTTATTTTATTTATTTATTTATGGCTTTGCTGGGTCTTCATTGCTGTGTGGGCTTTCTCTGCTATGTGCCAAATTGCTGCAGTCATGTCCGGCTCTTTGTGACCCCATGCACTGTAGCCCACCAGGTTCCTCTGTCCATGGGATTCTCCAGACAAGAATACTGGAGTGGGTTGCCATTTCCCTCTCCAGGGAATCTTCCTGACTCAGGGATCAAACCCACATCTCTTATGTCTCCTGCATTATCAGGTGAGGTTTTTACTACTGAGCCAACAGAGAAGCCCTGGCTTTCTCTAGTTGCAGTAAATGGAGGCTACTCTCTTAGTAAGGTACACAAGCTTCTCACTGTGATGGGTTTGCTTGTTGCAGAGTGCAGGCTCTAGGGTGTGAGGTCTTCAGTAGTTGTAGCATATGGGCTCAGTAGCTGTGGCACGTGGGCCTAGTTGCCTCAAGGCATGGGAATCCTCCTGGATCAGAGGTTGAACACATTTCGCCTGCATTGGCAGGTGGACTCTTCACCATTGAGCCACCAGGGAGGCCTGCATAATTTTTTTTTTTTTTTTTGATGTGGACCATGTGCTCAGTTGCTTTAGTTGTGTCCGACTCTGCACTCTCATGGACAGCAGCCCACCAGGCTCCTCTGTCCATGAGATTCTACAGGTCTATGTGGACCATAGACCATGTTTAAAGTCTTTATTGAAATTGTTACACTGTTACTTCTGTTTTTATGTTTTGGTTTTGTAACTATGAGGCATGTGGGATCTTACCTCCCCAACCAGGGATCGAAGCTGCATCCCCTGCTTTGGAAGGGGTAGTATTAGCCCCTGGACCATCAGGGAAGTCCCCCAAACCTACTATACTAGGAATGGGTTTATGTCAGGAAAAGGAAGTGGTAGAAATAAACCATGACTCTTCCATATAGGAAAGAAAAGGCAGTTTGTTGTGAGACTACTAATTCTAGGGAATTAGGTGTGGAAAGGCAGAAGAGAAATAGAAGTGATACCCTAATCTGATGAACAACCCACATCACTTAAACAAACACAAGCCATTGCATGGAATCCTTTAATGATGATAACTATCATGCATAAAGCAATTTATGTATGTTGGGAATAAAACAAAAAAAATCTTCTAGGAATATGGGAACTACAGTGACATAAATCCAGTGATTTTGCATTCAATATTATTTTTATTATCATTTTCAATTCAAGAAAGACAAACAAATAAACAACAAAAGCAATTATTTGGCATGGCTTTATGGCAAGCATTATTTAATACAAGTTTGAAGATACAAAACTGAATAAGAATTAGGTTGACATCACTAAAATAAAGCTTGTAACTTGGTGGTATGAGGGTAACTCTCCCCCCAAGTTCAGTGGGATAATTATTTTCATAAGATGGAGAAGGCAATGGCACCCCACTCCAGTACTCTTGCCTGGAGAATCCCATGGATGGAGGAGCCTGGTAGGCTGCAGTCCATAGGGTCACGAAGAGTTGGACATGACTGAGTGACTTCACTTTCACTTTTCACCTTCATGCATTGGAGAAGGAAATGGCAACCCACTCCAGTATTCTTGCCTGGAGAATCCCAGGGATGGGGGAGCCTGGTGGGCTGCTGTCTATGGGGTCGCAGAGTCAGACATGACTGAAGCGACTTAGCAGCAGCAAGATATTAATAAAGATTTATATCCTGAAGATAAAAACAAGATGCTATATGAATACAGGGAAAACTTTTAGGGAAAGAATTTGAAGTTCCTCAGTGACAGAATGGGTGTGTTATTAATCTTCATATGCTAAGACCAGACATGAAGAAAGCCTTCAAAAGTGATTGAATTGAAGTGAGCATTGGCAATGAAGAATGTATAGTTAGAGATTTAGGAGTTAGAGATTAAGATTAACGTGATTTGGATAAATACTTCCAGTTAGCATTCTCCCTTGTGGGACACTTGATGGCTAAATTGGGTAAAAGGGCTACAATATTAATCCTTGGCATCTTCTCAGTAATTCTGTGAATACATTTTTTAATCTTCCTTTTATAGAATAGAAATATGAGCTCCAGAGAAGGAAATGACATGATTACTAAGATCAGATTTTCCATCACACCCCATTCCTACAAATTTAATCTCCTTCCTGATTCCAGCTACCACTGAAACCTTACAAACCTAATATTAGAATCAACCTTCTAGTTGCCCCAGCCTGAATACATCCTGCTGTGGAGAGTTATACTTTTTTTCTGCTTCCTGGTTACCAGGGTTTAACATCTACAAGTCCACAGTCTATTAAAACCTTCTTACAGTCTGTATTGAAATTCCGACGTTCATGTCCTCTTTCCCTAATCAGCTTGAGAATGAAGCAAGGGAAAGCAAGTGTTACTCAGTCATGTCCAACTCTTTGTGACCCCATGGACTATAGCACACCAGGCTCCACTGTCCATGAAGTTCTCTAAGCAAGAATACTAGGGATCAAACCTGGGTCTCCTGCATTACAGGCAGATTCCTTACAGTCTAAGCCACCAGGGAAGACCCTGAGAATGAAAGCCAGGCTTAATCCATCTGTATCCTTAATTTCTAATGCATTGACATGTTTTCTGAATGAATAAAAGAGCAAAACATAATTGCTCTTAGATGGAAGATGCCTGATTTACTGCTATTGGCTGTTTCATATGCTATGTTAGTCTGTAGCATTTTCCTCAGGAGCCCCAGTTCTCTAAACTCTATGTGTCATATGCCCTCTAACAAAAATACTCACCAGATTATTGAGTATATCAGAGCTCCATTTTCATTGAGATAAAATTGATGTCTAGCATTATATTAGTTTCACGGGTGCAATATAATAATTTGATACTTGTATATATTGAAAAATAATAAATCTTGTTAACATCCATCACCATGCATAGTTACAAAATATTTTGAGTGATGGGAACTTTTCAGATGTACCCTCCTAGCAACTTTCAAATATACAATGCAATATTATTAATTATACCCACCATACTGTATGTGATAGTCCCAGGATTAATTTACTTTATGACTAGAAAATTGTTCCTTTTGACCATCTTTAGTTTAAGTTTCAGTATCACTTGATTTTTTATTTTCTTATTTTCAACTTTGAAACATTTGACTATAAACAGAAAATATAAAATATGCCATCTTTCTGAATTCAAATCCTGCTTCCTGAACTACATTAATTCATTGCTTTTATTTAAATTTTAATTTTTAAATTGAAGTAGTTGATTTACAATGTTGTGTTAATTGCTGTACAGCAGCAATTAACAGAGAATCACTCTGCTGTACAGCAAAGTGATTCATTTATATGTATGTATTGTTGTTTAGTCACTAAATCATGTCTGACCCTTTGCAACCCTATGGAAGGCAGCACACCAGGCTTCCCTGCCCTTCACTATCTCCTTGAGTTTGGTCAAACTCACGTCCATTAAGTTGGTGATGCCATCCAGTCATCTAATCCTCTGTCAACTCCTTCTCCTCCTGCCCTCAGTCTTTCTCAGCATCAGGGTATGTATACAAATTTAAAAATATATATATATTCTTTTCCATTAAGGCTTATCATAAGATATTGAATTTAGTTCTCTGTGCTATACAATAAGACCTTGTTGTTTACATTCCATTTTTTCTTTGTTTTAATGGAAATATAGTTGATTTACAATGCTCACCACCTTTTTAGCAAGGGTGAGTGAGGATAAACTCAGTCTTTAATGATGCTTCTCGTTTCCCTTCGCTCAGGTACAACAGTTTGGATGGTATAGAATTCTTGGACCACATTTGCTAGATCCTTGCAAAATGAAAGTGGCCTTGAGTCATAGCCTGGAGCATGAGGACAGCATCTCAGTATATTTCAACCAAAGTGTTTGTTTAAGGAGATGATGATGATGTGTGTGCCAGTCATGTTGGATCTACTTAAGGAGAAATTTTAAATTAATTTATAAACTGCATTGTGTCCTCACTCCTTTGAGTCCTTTATCCAAAATACTTGTCATTAGATTTCTCCCTCTGGTTTATTTTTCTTCCACTCACGTAATTGCTGACTCATGAACTGTGAATTTAGTAAGTTAGTTTAGGCACCTCACTTGACATAACATCCAATTAAACTTTCCCAGGGAAGTTTTATAAAAAGAAGGAATAGTATGGAGGAAAGGACACCAAACTGAGCCCAGGAAACCACTTGCCCAAGTACTGACTCTGACATCTACAAGCCACGCCAACATTAGCAAGTCACTTCCTCTCTCTGGACCTTACTTCCTATATCTGTAAGATCGGTGGTTGACCTAAATGATTCTGCATGATTGTGCCATATTTCTAAGTGGAGGATAAAATCTGACAAATGGTAACTTCCACAGTAGGGAAGAACAACTGGTAAGTGCACAGATTTTAGTTCTGTGTACACTTTTATATTAGCTGGTCCTTGGTGTCTTCTCTGAGTTTAAGATCATAAGAGGATGTGGAAAAACATCCTTCTTTCTACAAAGCCATGTGTATGTGGGGCAACAGGTGTTGGCTTTCCACCCCTCACCTCTTCCCTCTTTTTCTTTATTTATTTTTGGACACACTGGGTTTTTGATGCAGCACACAAGCTTTTTCTATTTGCAGCAAGTGAGAGTTACTCTCCAGTTGCAGTGCACAGGTTTCTCATTGTGATGGCTTCACCTGTTGTGGAGCCCCGGCTCTAGAGAGTGGGCTTAATTAGTTGTGGTGCATGGGCTTAGTTGCTACACGGCATGTGGAATATTCCTGCCCCAGAGATTGAACTCTGTCCCCTGCATTGACATGTGGATTCTTTACCACTGACTACCAGAGAATTCCTCACTTCTTCCTTCGTATTTATATTCTCCAATTTTCATTCAAAAGAGCCATAAAATAATCAGGAGTCTGGGCTGTTTAAGGCCTGAAAAGGGATAGGGCTTTAGATTCCATCCACTGTTTAGAGCCAGGACTGGACTCACTTTGAAAACAGGAGTACGACTTGGGGGGGAAATGGATGTATGCAAATACGAATTAAAAGTGTTCTCTCACCAAGTTCTATGAAACTTTGGGATCAAGGTCACTTTGCTATGGGATTCCACTTGAATGAGGGTAAGAGGAGGAGAGAGAGAGAAAAAAAAAAAGGAAATATGAAAAATGCTAATAAGTTGCTGAATCTAAAGTGCATATGGGGGTTTATTCTGATTTTTGGAGTTTTAATGTCAGTGGAAACAAGCAGAGATCTCAAAGCTATTTTCCTTAAAACGATCCATTTCTGCTTACTTTCCAAGAAGTTTTCCTCAGAGAGGTATGCAGTAGTTCTGCCACTCATACTTCTAATTCCTTTCCTTCTTCCTTTCCAATGCCCTGGAGACTGATCCGTTTTCTTCTCACTCCTCGGACAGGTAGACTTTCTGCTTATGCAGTAGTCTGCAGATCCAGGTTCCTGGAGAGACATCTAAATTATCAGGGACATCTAGACTAGAGACGTTGGAAGCCTGGTACCCAGGAAGCAGAACAGTCTGCTCTTAGAAAGAGCAGACTTAACAGAAAGCAGTTGGTGGCATCTGACAAGTGAGTTTGAACTTCAAGGACCATCTGTAACAAAGAGGTAAAGATGGTGGATTTCTGGTCTTCACTCTCTAGACCTTTTCTCCCTTATTTTAGCATTTCCTCATCAAATATTTTATTTTGTTTATTTTCACTTCACTGCCCTTTTACTGAGCACCGATCTCATGACAGGCACATACTGAGTATATGGAAATGGATGAGAACTGGTTCCTATCAAGTCAGAATCTCACTCTTTCTGAATTCCCCATTGCATTGGAGTGGAATAAGTAAGACTTCTTGAGTTGACCCTTTGAGATCAGGTGAAGACAGGTGACAGTTAACTCTCAGAAGTGATTCTAGTGGCATCATTTGAGGTATTGGTGTGTGAGATGAAGGCTGCTCAGAGAAGGGGTCTGAGAGCTTTCTCATCGGCCAGTACCCAGTTGCTCCCTCTGGTTATGTGTTGTAATCAGAGACAGGACATCAGGCAAAGATAACAGAATCCAGTGACCTGATAATGGGAGAAGGAAGAGACTAAAACTCTGGGAAGTAAGATTTCTCTTTGGGGAACAGAAGGATATTCCACATAAGAAGATGTCATCAAAACAAAAGACCAGGTTAGTTGTTCCAGGCAAGGCCTATGAAAGTGACTATGAGTTATACCCAGGCTAGCTGCCAAGGAACTTGGCACGCATAATTCCTGAGGCATGTCTCATTTATTTTTTCAATATTTTAATGATCTTGATTACTAATTCATTCCAGTATGGGAATTCACACTTTGGATGGAAAAGCAATGTAACTTTCCTTCATTTAAAATAATATGCCTAAGAGGCTTTGTGCAATATTTTCCAAATGGTGAGTTAACAGTGAATTGATAATGTTTATGACAAAAAGTTTGCATATTTTATTGCATCCTCAAAGGATGCCACTTTCTTCCCTGGTGGCTCAGACGGTAAAGCGTCGGCCTACAATGCGGGAGACCCGGGTTCGATCCCTGGGTTGGGAAGATCCTCTGGAGAAGGAAATGGCAACCCACTCCAGTACTCTTGCCTGGAAAATCCCATGGACGGAGGAGCCTGGTAAGCAACGGTCTATGGGGTCGCAAAGAGATGGACACGACTGAGCAACTTCACTTCATGACAAAAAGTTAGTCGTTATTTTCATAGCATAAATTGAGAAAATCTTTAGATTTACTCAGCTTAGACTCTAGTTGAAAATCTGTCTGGAATTTCAAGTCTTGCTTTGTTTTGTAATGATATTTTATTTCCATGTTTCAATCTTGACTTTCACTGCCTGAGTTCTCCTTTCTTAACCTGTACTCATTACTCTTCGTCTAACATTGTATAGTTTTCAGGACTACAAACATTGAGTCATTTTAAGAGATAAATTGGCAAATTCAATATTCATGTCTGAGGCTGTTGTTGTTACAGTGGAGAAAAATTTCTAAATAATGATATATTTTATACAACATCAGTGTATAAGCTATCTCCATTTGTTTCTCTATTATGTCAGAGTATTGCTATTCGTGTAATATTTTTGAAGACATATATTAATACAATGTTTTATGAAAATTTCAGGATGTCCTGCAATTGTTAAATTCACTAGGCCTGTTTTTTCTAAGTGATCACTTCACTACTCCTGAAATCCTCTTTTTCATTAAGTCAACAAATGCAACCTGGAGAAGTACATTGAGGAAATGATTTAGTAAAGGTAGGATGAAAATTAAAGTTCTGATCAAATGCATTGAAAATTATAGCAGAGTCGTTTGCAGTTAATTTCCCCTTCATTTTGCTCAGAATGTGGAAATGTGAGAGTAGCTCAGTTGTGTCCGACTCTTTGCGACTCTATAGACTATACAGTCCATGGAATTCTCTAGGCCAGAATACTGGAGTGGAAGCCTTTCCCTTCTCTAGGGGATATTCCCAACCCAGGGATCGAACCCAGGTCTCCTGCATTGCAGGAGGATTTTTTTCCAGCTGAGCCACAAGGGAAGCCCCAGATTGTGGAAACCGGCTATAAAAAAATGGGACCCCACCCAAGAGGACCATTTGCCTTATGATTCAGTGGCAATGAATTGCCTTCAACCTCAGTACCAAATAAGAAGCCAGGAACTATTTCATTTACTCACTCTCTGTTGAAACTGTAATCTGCTTTGGTTCTTCCACAAAACCACATTTTAAAAAGAGTTCAACAAAACAGGTGGGACTAGAGAGAAATTAAGATTGGCCATTAGTTGATAATAGCTGAGATATGGGGGATTCATTATCCTATTCTGTCCACTTTAATATTTGAAATTTCCCATAGTAAAATATGCATAATAGTATAATCAATTCTTTGTGCATAGTACATTTATGCTTCTTTACAAGTATTTTTTTTCTTTATAAGTATTTTATCTAAAATGGAGACTGATTGTGAAATGCTTCATGTATGATTTTGCACACTTTATTTTTTTGAGAACTATCAACACGTGTTTTTAAGTTTCTTTTGTATTTCTTTTGAGAAGAAGGGAACATGGTCTCTTGTGATTTCTTGTTTTTTAATCTTTTAGTTGGAATAAAAGTGAATTTCAAGGAAATTTGATGCTGAAAAGCTATAGCTTTTCAAGTTAATGACCCTACATATCTGTAATTAACTAAAACAAGTCAGAACATCCTGAAGCTTTACAATAAAAACAAACAAACAAAAAGAGTTCACACAAACAAAAAGAGCTCAATAAAAAAATGAATCATCTGCAGGCATAGCAGTTTTAAAATCAATGCAAACTTCGTCTTCAACTATCTGCTCACACTCCACAATGGACTATCTCTTCAGAAACATTTTCAGGTGTGAAAGAAGGAGCTGCATGTGATTTTGTGTTCCACACAGTTGAGCAGAAAAGCAGGATGGGTTCACTTGATCTATTAGGAACCTTCAAGGAAATGTTTCTTATGGACTATATGACTGGGAGCCAGGAACATGAAATAAGCATTTCCAGCTAAAAATTTAACATTTTTCCAGGGATAAGGACAGATACAATAAAGTGCTCACTGTGTCCTAGGCACAGATGCTAAACATTTTACTCACCTCATCTGTAAATTTATATCAATAACCTCAGATATGCAGATAACACCACCTTTATGGCAGAAAGCAAAGAACTAAAGAGTCTCCTGATGAAAGTGAAAGAGGAGAGTGAAAAAGTTGGCTTAAAACTCAACATTCAAAAAATGAAGATCATGGCATCCACTCCCATCACTTCATGGCAAATAGATGGGGAAACAATGGAAACAGTGAGAGACTTTATTTTCTTGGGTTCCAAAATCACTGCAAATGGTGACTGCAACCATGACCAACCTAGATAGCATATTAAAAAGCAGAGACATTACTTTGCCAGCAAAGGTCCGTCTAGTCAAAGCTATGGTTTTTCCAGTAGTCATGTATGGATGTGGCAATTGGTCTATAAAGAAAGTTGAGTGCTGAAAAACTGATGCTTTTGAACTGTGGTGTTGGAGAAGACTCTTGAGAGTCCCTTGGACTGCAAAGAGATCCAACCAGTCCATCCTAAAGGAGATCAGTCCTGAATATTCATTGGAAGGGCTGATGTTGAAGCTGAAACTCTAATACCTTGGCCACCTGATGTGAAGAACTGACTCCTTGGAAAAGACCCTGATGATGGGAAAGATTGAAGGTGGGAGGAGAAGGAGATGACAGAGGATGAGTTGGTTGGATGGCATCACCAATTCAATGGACGTGAGTTTGGGTAGGTTCCAGGAGTTGGTGATGGACAGGGAAGCCTGGTGTGCTGCAGTCCATGGAGTCACAAAGAGTTGGACACCAGTGAGTGACTGAACTGAACTGATCTATAAAGTAAGTAGAGGTGATTTAAATTTCCCATTATCAAACCCCTTGGAAGTTGTGGAGTTGAGATTTAAACTCCTGTATTGTTCTTGACACCAATACCACTCTTCATCAAAATGATGAGCAAATAAATCAATTAACTGGAAAAGTTGCATTGATGTGAAGACCACAACAGGAGTTTAAATCTCAGCTTCACAACTTCCAATGTATTTGATAATGGGAAATTGTATCACCTGTCTCTAAACCCATGCTTTTGTCTGTAAAATGAGAAAACCATGCCTTCTTTATACTTACTTTATAGATAAGGAGTGTGGACTCATTTACTACATTTATAGTTGTATGAGGACACAGATCCTTCACTTGCAAGTGTTCCAAGGTTTTGCCATAGCCTCGTCTAACTTACCCACTTCAGTGTTTGCCTCTTTAGTTCCTTCCTCTCAAATCCAGGAAATGTAAAGAGGGAGAAGTTCATGCTGACTCTGATATGGAAGCAATAGTTCAAGGAGTTTAAAGGAAGAGAAATAGAACAATCTGTGGTATGAGGGGAAACTGGAGGTGGAAGGAAGTGCGAATCACCCTCATGGTATTTGAAAATGTCATTTTTACCCCCACAGAATTCCTAGGAGAGCTGGAAACCACATGTTGCCCAGTCACAGCTACTCCCAGGAGAGAACTCCCTGGAGTGGGCAGCTGGAAAACATCCCAGGGTTGTGCATGTGCTTCATCACTCAGTCATGCCTGACTCTGTGCGATCCCATGGACTGTAGCCCACCAGGCTCCTCTGTCCATGGGGTTCTCCAGGCAAGAATACTAGAGTGGGTTGCCATGTCCTCCTCCAAGGGATCTTCCCAACCCAGGGATTGAACCCAGGTCTCCCACGTTGCAGGTGGACTCTACCATCTGAACCATCGGGGAAACGCAAGAATACTGGATTGCTTAGCCTGTCCCTTCTCCAGGGGATCTTCCTGACCCAAGAATGGAACTGGGGTCCCCTGCATTGCAGAAGGATTCATTACCAGCTGAGCTACCAGGGAAGCCCTGGGGTGTGCATAGTGGAATTTTTACCCTAGAGAAATGTGACCCCGCAAAATATTAATGAAGCCAAAAATCACAGTATGCTTGGTGAGACTGCATTTCTGGCAGATTTTGACAAAAAGAAATTTACATCTAGATCAAAAGTGCATTTGCCTCTTGTCAGCATAGGAGAAAAAGGGCCACAAGGAAGCAAGATCAAGAATTTATAGACATCATTAGGAGGGTGCTAGAAAAATCCAGACTAGGACATTGAGGATTGGAGTCAAGTTTAAAAAAAAAACAACAAAACAAACACCAAAGGCTAAGGAGGTCTCAGAAGATCTAGGGGTTATCTTTTGGAACCATGACTCTGATACTTAAACAGAGGAGCCTTTCCTTGCCATGTCTGTGGTGACATTGCCCCCTCCAGAATCTAACCAAGTGTATGCCTTTATTGTGACAGTGAAGTGTCCACCTTGGGTCACTGTGAACCGAGCGTCCGACATGGGCCATGATGGTCAGCAGATTGTTGTTGAGCTTCTAGCTGTCAAAGTGGTCACTTAAGGCAATGAGCCAAACTGAAAGTGACAATCAAGACTTTAATCACTTACTGTGACTGCACAAGCAAGAGGCCCTGAAAAAGAAGCACTGGCTTCCCAGTGTTCCAACTTTTCCCATGGAACAGCACCCAGCCAGGATCAGACGTGACATGCAGGACAGATGGGAAGAGTGGTCTCACTGTAGGAGACCCCATAAATAAATAAGGGGTCCTTCTCTTTATGAATCTGGTGGTCAGGGGTAGGAAAAGGGGAACAGGCTAGGAGTAGAGAAAGCACTGAATCAGAGTGGAGAAAAGTGACTTAGCCAAGACTCCGGATAAAGAAGACACCAAGGAAGTACCTCGGCTGAGACATCAGAAGGAGGTATCTGGGTTAGGCATACAGGTGTGAGTATAAGCATGGTTGGCTTGGTTTTGAGGGGCGAGGCCTGAGCTTTGACTGCAGCTCTCTTCAGAAAACTGCAGTGCATTGGCTGAGTACCTCATGTCCGGTGGGAAGGGCAACTACCTCCAAGAGGCCTGCTATCTAAAGCTCATAGGCATCTGCGACTTAGGACCTGAAGGACCACATGTGGGGTTTTCTTCTCTGGTTGGATTCCCCAAACACTACTATAGGGTTAGGCAGAGGTTGTGCAAAATATTCTGCACTAGGCAGTACAACCCTTGGGAGAAAGATCATTCAAGAGCTGATGCTCCTGATGAAGAATAAGGAATAAATAACCTTGTATGGGTGTAATAAAAATGTCTAAGAAACTTGCAAGAAAAGGCCAGAAGTTGGCATTCATCCCAGGCTTTGTGTACAAACCTTTTATTAAAGACCTGGAGCCTTTCTTGGGGGACGGCAGGTACACTCATTTGGTTCATGGTCTTTTTGTTTTGCCTGCCAACATAGGAATCCCTGGTGATAGTGTGAAACATTAGTATGGGGGGTTGCTATTGATTCTTCATTGGAAACCCTAGTCAAGGCAATATGCTGCAAGAAACCATAGATCATTGTGCATTATAGTTCCTGACTTTAAAGAGAATCATTTGGGTTGTGGTTAGAACAGGTCCCATACTTGCTTGGGATCTGTATTCATTTGGGTACTATTTAGAGAAAACCCAGAGATAAGGTTTTCACTGTAAATTTATTTTGAAGGTGATCCCAGAAAGCATGCCAACAGCAGGAGGAAAGGAGACAGGCCAGAACCAATGAAGGGTAAGTTCATCATCAGATGATGGCTGAACTTCACTGGGATTCGATTCCACTGGGCACTCTCTGAAAAACTGCAGAACATGCTTCAGAATTGTCCCAAGAGGGACAAGAAATCTTTTCTTCCTCAACAGGCAAGGTTCCTTCCTGACACCTTACTATTTGACATTTCTTACTGTTCTATGCATAGGCTAAATACAAGGTGAACAGATGCTCCTAGGTAAAAAGCTGCAGGAAACCATTGCCCTGAATGGAAACTGTCTGCAGGAGTCCTTCATGGGGATCAATGTACAAATAGCATCTGCCATAGGGTACCTGGCCTTGTAGATCAAGAAACAGGCTGTCAATTTCTCCATGACTTTTCAGGGCCAGCCTTAGGAATTATGTCATCATGAAAGTTTAAATAACTGCCATTTTGGGACAAACCCTGGTAGTACTGCAAAGGTTGTTGGTGACTGGTGATATACATAGTTACTGGATTTGTAACTGGACCACACACATATAGGAATGGGAAAGCCTTATATAATTGCTTAGACTTTCGTCAAGAAACGTACCACAAAATGCTGTGAGGTGCGATTTGGGAAATCAGACCCAACTGGGGTTGAAAGGATCAAATGTCTTCTTCTTTCAAGTTCCCATTGATTTGATTATATGTAAAAATACTTCAAGAGGAAGAGAAGAGGGTAAATTTAGCAATGATAGAGAACAAGAACCAAGAAAGAAGTCTGGTTCAGAGATGCCTATATCAATCCAACGGACTGAAGCTTCTTAAGTGTGATTCAGGTCTTCAAGTTTGAGCATCCACAAATAGGGTCCTAGTGATGGGAGGAGAAGCCCCTACTTTTGGTCACAGGCACCAAAATAAGTCAGAACTTGGGCGTTTTAATTTGCTTCTAAATTCAAAGGGATAAGAAGGAACAGTGCACTGGTGGCTCAGACAGTAAAGAATCTGCCTGCAATGAGGGAGACTCAGGTTCAATCCCGGGGTTGGGAAAACACCCTGAAGGATATGGCAACCCACTCCAGTATTCTTGCCTGGAGAAGCCCATGGACAGAGGAGCCTGGCGGGCTTGAGTCCAGTCCATGGGTTCACAAAGTATCGAACATGACTGAGTGACTAACACTTTTCGCTTCTACTGTCTAGCACAATGAAACCCAGAATGTTTGGTGTGGAAACAGAAGACAGTTCAAAAGAAAAAAAAAAAAAAAAAGAGCATTCAATGAGGTAGAAACACTCAACTGTTCTGATTGTTAAAAAGAATAGCATCTTGTGGCAGGTTGTATATGTGAAAGAAACCATTCTGTCCCTCAAAAAATAGCCATGAAATGCTGCAGGGGACTGGAGTAACTGTACCCCCATGGAGAGAGAAAGTTTGGAGGGAGCAGCTGAGGTAGGGAGGGCAACCCCTAAATGATGCTTCTTTCAGATAGAAGGTCAGTGACCTGGGGTGGAGCCTTGGTTAAATGTGGCAGAAGAAATTCAACTCAAAAAAGAAAAACACCTACCTTTTGGTCACTTGGGAACCTCTCTACTGTGACTGACGAAATAACAACTTCCCATCCCCCAGCCTCTGAAGGCTCTTACTAACATGCTCTGGTGCTGTCAGCCTGTGCGTGGCTAGGTTAGAAAGGTGATGATCCTCTCCAGGAAACCGAGGAGATAGTGTCCCCACATCCAAGCCACAGGGCTAAAAACTGCCCCTCCCAATGTTCTGCAGTTGTGGAAGTCCCATAAGATGATGACTGTGTTTTAAATTAATAATTATTTTCAGAGATGGGTAGCCTGGGAGCTTTGTCCCTAGCATCTCCCCAGTTTATGATTGACAGTCTTTTTCTTAAGCATGTCTCATGTTTGAGGAATCACCAAGCCCGCCTGAGCTGAAGCATCTAAATTACGCAGGAAGATGAGTCTTGTATTACACTAATACTCAATAGACTCAAGCTGAATTGTAGTTTTCTGTCAGCTTGCTTCTCTCTTCTGGGATAACTCACAAAATTCTCTTCCCACAGGTTTGATGTCAAAAGGAAAATCAGGAGCATCAATATGAGAAAAAACAACTAGATGTTGAAATCATGCTCTATATTCTTTCCAGACAGTATAATTATAGATTAGCCTACAGATTTACATGAATGGACCAAAGGATGTGTTCAAGTGTCTTTTATAAACAGCCCAAATTCCTCTTTTAAGAAGTGTATCTGAATGATCTGTACTTAGTTGGAAATGTGTTCTTTTCTGGATAAGTAAAGTGAAAGGTCACACTTTCTTGATTAAACAGAAGAACATTCTTGGTACAGAGGAAGTCAGTACTAAGAAAGTGTTTCGTTCTGCTTTTTCGAGCTCAATTTTTCCAACACTGGAGAGCCAAAGGTCCTATAATTAGAGAAGTAAGCATCCCATGAATCGTACTAATCTGTGAACTTACATCAAGCAGTGGGCTAGAGCTAGACTTGTAGAATCATGTTCACAGTCATATGGTGGTCTCTCTGTTTCATAATCCTCCCAGCGTTTTAACTGGTTCATCTGATTTAAGCACTGCTTGTCCTTTCTTTCCTAACAATGCTAGGTCAAGCAGCCAAAATACATTATTGAGAGAAATTGCATCCCAAGATACATCACATCTTTGTACCAAGCTAATTGCCGTTTCCTGAATGTTCTGTTTTTGTTTTTGTTTTTTTCACACCTCCCTGCTGTTCCTTCTTTCTTTTCATGCTGACTCTCTAGAAGCCGACTCAATACTCAGGACTCAGTTCAGTAATACCACCACTGCATTCCCTGAGAGAGTCTCTATTATAGCACCCTTTACCTGATATTCACAGTTGTTGGGAGATTTCTTTAGTGAGGTGCATGTTAGATCTTTTCTCCTAGGCAAGAATTTCTCCAAGTATAATCCTCAGAGTACTCAGTAGCTAGGGGAAGAAAAATTATGAAAATGTATATTCCTAATCCCCACCTCCAGCATTTTCAGTCAGAATCTCTGAGATATCTAGGGAGTAAATCCCAAGAATCTTCATTTTTACTAAACTCCTTAGGTGATTCTTAGGCAAATGAAAGTTTGAGAACCACTAAATGTGACAATAGAGACTACAATTATATTCATCTTTGTGTCTCTAATTTCTAGCATATAACCAGGCATGCAATAGGTACTTAATAAATTTGAGCAATACATAAATGCCTGATGAATACTGATTCTTCATGTCTTCCTTCATTTTTCATTTAGTTGTTTATACAGTTAGTCATTTATTCAACAAATATTTATTAGGAGCCTACTATAGACCACAGATTTCTAGGGACTAAGAATGCAGTGGTGAACAAATCCCACTCATCAAAGTTTATTGTCACATGGTTTATTTATTTATTTTTTTAATCTATGTTGCCCTTGTCAGTTGGATAGACAACAAGATCCTTACTCAGATGTTACACTGGGCATCCATTGCTATCATGTCCACATTGTAATTCTCACTTTACACAATGCCTGCTACTGTTCTAATCCTTCAAATTCTGCCACAGCTTCCACACTGAATTCAAGTTTCATTTCGTTCTTGAAGCCTTCCTCCTTAACTCCTTAGTCCCATGATTTTTTCCCCTTCTTTTTTTTTTAATTTATTTTTTAATTGGAGGAATATTGCTTTACAATGTTGTGATGGTTTCTGCTGTACAACAATGCAAATCAGCCATGATGATACATCTTATTTTTCCCCCTTCTTGACCAGAGATCTTGCCCCTCAATTGCTTTAACAAATTTTTTGTGGGTAGGATGTCCCATGTTACTTTCTAATTTTGCATGCTAAATCGCTTCATCCTATTCATAGGGTTCTCAAAGCAAGAATGAGGAAGTGGTTTGTCATTCCCTTCTCCAGTGGACCACATTTTAACAGAACTCTCCATCATGATCCCCGTCCATCTTGGGTGGCCCAACATGGCTTGGCTCATATTTTCATTGAGTTAGACAAAGCTGTGATCCATGTAATCAGTTTGGTTAGGTTTTTTTGATTGTGGTTTTCCTTCTGTCTGCCCTCTGATGGATGAGGATAAGAGGCTTGTGGAAGCTTCCTAATGGGAGGGATGGCTGTGGGGGAAACTGGATCTTGCCCTAGATCATGGTGGGTAAGGCCATGCTTAGTAAATCTTTAATTTTCTGCTGATGAGTGGGGCTGTGTTCCCTCCCTGTAATCTGACCTGAGACCAAACTATGGTAGGGGTAATGGTGGTAATGGCGGCCCTGCAAAAGGACTTATGCCACACCTCCCAGGACTGCCGCAGTCAGGGTCCCTGACCCTGTGGCAGGCCACTGTCAACCCACGCCTCTATTAGAGACTCCCTAACACTCACAGGCAAGTCTAGCTCAGTCTTTTGTGGGGTCACTGCTCCTTTCTCCTGGGTCCTGTTGCAAAAAAGATTTTGTTTGTGCCCTCTAACAGCCTCTGTTTCCTCAGTCTTGTGTAAGTTCTGTAATCAAATCCTGTTGACCTTCAAGGTCAAATTCCCTGGGGGTTCTTAGTCCTTTTGCTAGATCCCCAAATCTAGTTGGGAAATCTGTTGTGGGCACTAGAACTTTCACAACAGTGCTAGAACTTCTTTGGTATAATTATTATCCAGTTTGTGGATCACCTGCTTGACGGCTCTAAGGTGGGGTTAATGGTGACCTGCTCTAAGAGGACTTCTGCTGTGCCTCCCAGGACTGCTGCTGCCAGAGCCCCAGTCCCTGTGGCAAGCCACTGCTGACCTGTCTCTCCCCAGAAGACACTCAAACACTCAAAGGCAGGTCTGCCTCAGTCTCTTGTGGAGATCACTGCTCCTTTTCCTGGGTCTTGGAGCACACAGAGTTTTGTTTGCACCTTCTGAGCATTCTCTGACTCAGAGTCTTGGAGAAGACTCTTGTGAGTCCCTTGGAAAGAAAGGAGATCAAACCAGTCCATCCTAAAGGAAACCAACTGTGAATATTCATTGGAAGGACTGATGCTGAAGCTGAAGCTACAATACTTTTGCCACCTGGTGAGAAGAGCTGACTCATTGGAAAAAACCCTGATGATGGGCAAGATTGAAAGTAGGAGAAAAAGGGGACGACAGAGGACAAGATGGTTGGATGGTATCACCGACTCAATGAACATGAGTTTGAGCAAACTCTGGGAGATGGCGAAGGACAAGGAAGCCTGGCGTGCCACAGTCTATGAGGTTGCAAAGAGTCGGACATGATTGAGTGACTGAACAACAACAAAATCACTTCAATCCTGTCCAACTCTTTGTGACCCTGTTGACTGTAACCTGTCAGGCTCCTCTATCCATGGGATTCTCCAGCAAGAGTATTGGAATGAGTTTCCAAGCCCTCCTCCAGGGAATCTTCCCAGACCAGGGACTAGACCCATGATTCTTAAGTCTCCCGCATTGGAGACCACCTGGGAAGCCATGGATATATTTTTCATGTGACTCTCACGTGATATTATAAATTCCATGAATGTGGGAGTTAGATTGTGTCTTTTCCTGTGTATTTCATGACTCTCAGCATTTAATTGCTCAATTCTACAGTCAACCCATAAAGAGTCAGTGAGCACCAACTATGTGTGAGACTATTGGTCAACCCCTGAGAGCACACAAAAAGAGCTGGGATGTCTGGATCAAAAATTCCCCATCATGGGAATAGCAGACATGTTGGGAAAGAGTTACAATTGACTAAGTAGACTGCTAGATTGGAGACATTAGCAAAGACCCATGTAACATCAGTTCAGTTCAGTTCAGTTCAGTCGCTCAGTCGTGTCCTGCTCTTTGCAACCCCATGAACCGCAGCACGCTCTGTCCATCACCAACTCCTGAAATTTACGCAAGCTGGATGGCATCACTGACTCGATGGATGTGAGTCTGAGTGAACTCCGGGAGTTGGTGATGGCCAGGGAGGCCTGGCGTGCTGCGATTCATGGGGTCGCAAAGAGTTGGACACAACTGAGCGACTGATCTGATCTGATCTGATCTGATATCCATCGAGTCAGTGATGCCATCTAACCATCTCATCCTCTGTCGTCCCCTTCTCCTCCTCCCTTCAATCTTTACCAACATCAGGGTCTTTTCAAATCAGTCAGCTCTTTCCATCAGGTGGCCAAAATACTAGAGTTTCAGCTTTAACTTCGGTCCTTCCAATGAATACCCAGGATTGATTTCCCTTAGGATGGACTGGTTGGATCTCCTTGCAGTCCAGGGGACTCTCAAGAGTTTTCTCCAACACCACAGTTCAAAAGCATCAATTCTTTGGTGCTCAGCCCTCTTTATAGTCCAACTCTCACATCCATACATGACCACTGGGAAAACCATAGCCTTGACTAGACGGACCTTTGTTACATCGCCCAGGTGCATAGCAGATGCTGACCCAATAACCCTTAATTTAAACAGATCATACACAGAAACAATGACCTCATATGATTTAATCTAATGAATGCACTTGCATTTTGTTTTATGCTGTATCTGTGCAGGTTATTGCATTCACATATAGGTGGTAATGTTTCCTTCCTTGACCATCATTGCCTAGGAATATATTACTGTTTCCTTCCAGCTCTGATATCAAGTTCTATATTACTGTTACCTAAGGAGCTTTGAGGAAGAAGTAAGGAGAGGAGAAAGAGGAGGAGGAGGAAGAAGGGAGGAAAGGAGAAGAAGAATACGGCAAAATATGAATGCCCTAAATTTGAACTCCACTCGAAACAATGGAAACAGAATATATTTGTTTAGATGGGACCCTGGCATTGGCATTAGTGTTTTGTTTTTTTAAGTTCTTCCAATGATTCCCCTAAGTAGCCAGGTAGCCAGCTAATGCTAAAGGCAAATATTTATATTAGCAGGTCTTTTTGGCTCCATATTAAATGTCTTCCAACCGTATTCTGCCACCACGCCCAGTCAAATAAATAAATCTGAAAAATGTGGGCACTGATTCCATAACCCGCGGTGTGATGGATGCTCTGCTATTTCCGCAAAGAGTAGGGATGAGGAGAGAGATGTGAAAGGTAAAGGGGGATTGAGATTAGTAGCAGATGAGGCCAATGTGACACAGAATTGGGTCATTGTGTCTTTTACAAGCCCCAAGTAAGCCTGGCTGTTCCTGGACAGAAATATGTACACATATACATGTGTGAACACACACACACATGCATATAGCCCTCCACTTGGCTTGCTTTTTACTTTGGTATGTGGCCAAAAGCAGAGTGTCCTAAGAGAGAAAAACAAAAGAGATACAGGCTATTCTGTCATATAGTTTGTAATGTTTACCTTTTACCAAAAAAATTTGTTCATTTGACTTAACAAATTCTATGCTCCACCTTGAGTGGAGGCACTCTTCCTAATTATGAAAAAAAATACAGATGAATTGCATGCTAAGTCGCTTCGGTCATGTCCAATGACTTAGTACTACTAAAAATAATACATTTTAACAATGCAGTATCTCAGTATACAAATATTTATTGAGTGAATTGATTAAACTCAAGCTGAATAACATATAAACACATGTCTTTTATGTAATGACTCCCGGGTAGGTACTAGCTTCAGACAGCAGTTTCCACACTTTGCTGAACATTAAAATCATCTGGGAAAAACGCCATGCTCAGGTCAAATCCTGTATCAATTAAGTTGCACTCTTTGAAAGTGGCAAAGAAAAATCTGTATTTTTTAAGATTCCCAAGTGATTCCAATGGGTTACAAAATTTGAGAACTACTGTCCTACTAGATTTTTAATACATACATGAGGAATATGTGGAAGATAATCAATCATAATAAGTAAATATCTTTGGGTATATCATGCTTGGATTTCTCAAGGAACAAGATTACATGATCTTTCCAGGAACCAGCCTTATATCTATCTACATTTGTATTGAGTTAATTTATACATGTGAAGGGTAATTTCAAAACAGTGAATGATTCAAAAACCCTTGGGTGTACACTGTATGAGTTTGACCATGCTAATATCTAGCATTCTTATTAGGGGTTCCAGAATCTAGTATTCCCAAGAATTTGTCTTTCCATGGTAAATATTATCTAATGAATGGAGATGGAAACCAAAATAATGCAAGGAAGTAGAACTCATTGGGAAACAGTAACAGTGAAAGATTAAAAGGCAACTTGCAGGAAAAAAAATCATGAGTCTATTGTAACCTTAGTAACTTCAGAGTAGAATATAAGATGACACATTATGTTCTGCACTGTCACAGACCCCAGGACATGGCACTTATATAAGAAAAACAAGTGATAAGGGTGGAGGTGGGGGACAAGTGGACTTATTACCTGATCAGGTACTGTGATTTACCATGCATTTTATACATGTAATCTTGCCATAGACTGTGTCAAGTGTTAGTCTCTCAGTCATGTCTGATTTTTTGCAACCCCATGGACTGTAGCTTGCTAGACTCCTGTGTGCATGAAATTCTCCAGGCAAGAATACTGGAGTGGGTAGCAATTCCCTTCTCCAGGGTATCTTCCTGACCCAGGGATAGAACATGCATCTCCTGTATTCCAGGCAAATTCTTTACCATCTGAGCTACCATGAAAGTTATAAACTCTGTAAGCTGAATATTACTGTCTCCTTTTTCCAGATGAAGAAATTGAGGATCAAAAAATGTTCATTTTCTAAGGTGATGAAGCTATCAGTGATGAAGCAAGGATTCAAATTCAGATTGACCTAGCTCTGAGCTTCACAGCATTTTCTTTGCACAGAGCTGTAAAACACGGTCCTTTCCCCCCATCCTCTCCCTCCTCCTGGATCTCACCTGGGTACAACTCTGCCCACAATAAGCTATAACTTATGAATGTCAAACACTGTCCAAAGCAATGTGTGTGTATTAACTCTGCAAGGTAGGTAGTATTATTACTCTCACTTTACAGATAAAGGAAGCTGAGTGTGCTAGACAAAATAATGCCCGCCCCACCCCAAGATGTCATGCCCCAATCCCTGGGACATGTGAATAAATTACAGTGTGCGACAAAAGGAATTTTGCTGATGAGTATTGATGCTAATAAATGGGAACTGACAGCATCCGCCTCCTGAGGCTGCCTGGCTCAGTTGAGTGGAGACAGATGTGTGGGAGTGGTTTGATCGCCTACGTTTGAGGAAAGGAAAAGCTGAGGAAAAAGGCGTGCCTTGATTTGAATGCACTCTAACGACTGGAGAAAATAAGAGTCTCTGACGCCAGCATCTTCCAAGACTGAAAGCAATTCAGCCCTAGCACGTTCTTCCGGAGGTCAGAGATGATGTTTGTTCCCAGGCTTCCAGAAACACTTAGGGAGAGAGGCTGCAGTTTGCCACAAGAGATATGGTCTTTGGAACTGGGTCGCCTTCTTGGACACTTTTAGAACATCGGCCAGCCCCGGCTGAGGGCAGGTGGTGAGAGCCTGGTGGCCTTTCATCAAGAGTCACCATGACTCACTTCTCCACCCTCAGCTGTCTTCCAGCTGCTCTACCCCCATCCCTGATTGCATCATTAACTTTCCTCATGAGGCTAGAAGATTCACTCACTGTCGCGTCCCACTCCACTTTCTTTACATTGCATAACTGTATTGTTTTATGGGGAGGACAGTGTCGGTTTCAATGAGGCAAGTCCTTTCTGCCCTGCTGTGCCATCAGTGGGTAGCTGGCATCCCACTCACAGGCAGGATGGAGACCCTTTTGCTGTGTAAATAAGATGGTAGTGCATTTACTCAGGTCGTTCCCTCATGTCAGTATTCCTTGAGATTCTCTATGCAGTGGCCTTTGTTTTCATTTTCCTCTATGTACCTGTGGCCATACCTGCTCTTTCCACCTATTGGAAATGTTCTACAGCAGAAAAATGAGTGAACCATTCTCTGATCACAGTCTCCTTTTCCTTCCACTCCTTGACTCACACAACACCACTTTACTCATGATTTCTAGCCCCTCTGCCAGTGTCTTTTCTCCCCATATGAAGGTGGATCATATCTTCATATTGACTTCACTCTTCTCTGCTTATTCCTTTATTCTCATTTCCTGGCATATCTTTCTTCTCCTCTTTCCCAGGTCCACAGAGTATTTTCTTGGTCTGGTAGATAATAAGAGAAGGAGAAAGCATTTCATCTATCTTCTAAATCTTTCAGTTTCAGCCCATCCTCTCAGTTTTAAAATACATAGCCCAGAGATGGTTCTTTTGTGCTTTTGCCCTGAAATCTTCCCCTCAGGCATTGGTTGACCACCCCCCCCCCCCCCCCCCCCAGTGGTTTCTTGAACAAGGAAAAGGCTAGGCCAACCTCAGACCTTGAGGGAGAGGAGCTGTAGGAAGTGGAGAATACTGCTATTAGTACTTTGGAATAAATTTCTGCCACATGTGCAAATAGCTATATGACAAAGTGACGTGTGCTGTAACAAAGTCATGGGAGAAACCCAACTGGATTGTAACTGAAGCAGCCAGGAAACATTTACAATGATGTTTTCAACTTAAGTCTTAAGGAACATTTAAGTGTAAGACTAGGGGCTGCTGATTCATAGGAATTAGCGAACTAAAATGGACTGGAATGGGTGAATTTAACTCGGATGACCATTATATCTACTACTGTGGGCAGGAATCCCTCAGAAGAAATGGAGTAGCCATCATGGTCAACAAAAGAGTCCGAAATGCGGTACTTGGATGCAATCTCAAAAATGACAGAATGATCTCTGTTCGTATCGAAGGCAAACCATTCAATGTCACAGTAATCCAAGTCTATACCCCAACCAGTAACGCCGAAGAAGCTGAAGTTGAAAGGTTCTATGAAGACCTACAAGACCTTTTAGAACTAACACCCAAAAAAGATGTCCTTTTCATTATAGGGGACTGGAATGCAAAAGTAGGAAGTCAAGAAACACCTGGAGTAACAGGCAAATTTGGCCTTGGAATACGGAATGAAGCAGGGCAAAGACTAATAGAGTTTTGCCAAGAAAATGCACTGGTCATAGCAAATACCCTCTTCCAACAACACAAGAGAAGACTCTATACATGGACATCACCAGATGGTCAACACCGAAATCAGATCGATTATATTCTTTGCAGCCAAAGATGGAGAAGCTCTATACAATCAGCAAAAACAAGACCAGGAGCTGACTGTGGCTCAGACCATGAACTCCTTATTGCCAAATTTAGGCTGAAATTGAAGAAAGTAGGGAAAACTACTAGACCATTCAGGTATGACCTAAACCAAATCCCTTATGATTATACAGTGGAAGTGAGAAATAGATTTAAGGGCCTAGATCTGATAGATAGAGTGCCTGATGAACTATGGAATGAGGTTCGTGACATTGTACAGGAGACAGGGATCAAGACCATCCCCATGGAAAAGAAATGCAAAAAAGCAAAATGGCTGTCTGGGGAGGCCTTACAAATAGCTGTGAAAAGAAGAGAAGCGAAAAGCAAAGGAGAAAAGGAAAGATATAAACATCTGAATGCAGAGTTCCAAAGAATAGCAAGAAGAGATAAGAAAGCCTTCTTCAGTGATCAATGCAAAGAAATAGAGGAAAACAACAGAATGGGAAAGACTAGGGATCTCTTCAAGAAAATCAGAGATACCAAAGGAACATTTCATGCAAAGATGGGCACGATAAAGGACAGAGATGGTGTGGACCTAACAGAAGCAGAAGATATTAAGAAGAGGTGGCAAGAATACACAGAAGAACTGTACAAAAAAGAGCTTCAAGACCTAGACAATCATGATGATGTGATCACTGACCTAGAGCCAGACATCTTGGAATGTGAAGTCAAATGGGCCTTAGAAAGCATCACTACGAACAAAGCTAGTGGAGGTGATGGAATTCCAGTGGAACTATTCCAAGTCCTGAAAGATGATGCTGTGAAAGTGCTGCACTCAATATGCCAGCAAATTTGGAAAACTCAGCAGTGGCCACAGGACTGGAAAAGGTCAGTTTTCATCCCAATCCCAAAGAAAGGCAATGCCAAGGAGTGCTCAAACTACCGAACAATTGCACTCATCTTACACGCTAGTAAAGTAATGCTCAAAATTCTCCAAGCCAGGCTTCAGCAATATGTGAACCGTGAACTTCCTGATGTTCAAGCTGGTTTTCGAAAAGGCAGAGGAACCAGAGATCAAATTGCCAACATCCGCTGGATCATGGAAAAAGCAAGAGAGTTCCAGAAAAAACATCTATTTCTGCTTTATTGACTATGCCAAAGCCTTTGACTGTGTGGATCACAATAAACTATGGAAAATTCTTAAAGAGATGGGAATACCAGACCACCTGATCTGCCTCTTAAGAAATCTGTATGCAGGTCAGGAAGCAACAGTTAGAACTGGTCATGGAACAACAGACTGGTTCCAAATAGGAAAAGGAGTACGTCAAGGCTGCATATTGTCACCATGTTTATTTAACTTATATGCAGAGTACATCATGAGAAATGCTGGACTGGAAGAAACACAAGTTGGAATCAAGATTGCCGGGAGAAATATCAATAACCTCAGATATGCAGATGACACCACTCTTATGGCAGAAAGTGAAGAGGGGCTAAAAAGCCTCTTGATGAAAGTGAAAGTGGAGAGTGAAAGGGTTGGCTTAAAGCTCAACATCCAGAAAACGAAGATCATGGCATCTGGTCCCATCACTGCATGGGAAATAGATGGGGAAACAGTGGAAACAGTGTCAGACTTTGTTTTTCTGGGCTCCAAAATCACTGCAGATGGTGACTGCAGCCATGAAATTAAAAGACGCTTGCTCCTTGGAAGGAAAGTTATGACCAACCTAGATAGCATATTCAAAAGCAGAGACATCACTTTGCCAACAAAGGTTCGCCTAGTCAAGGGTATGGTCTTTCCTGTGGTCATGTATGGATGTGAGAGCTGGACTGTGAAGAAGGCTGAGCGCCGAAGAATTGATGCTTTTGAACTGTGGTGTTGGAGAAGACTCTTGAGAGTCCCTTGGACTGCAAGAAGATCCAACCAGTCCATTCTGAAGGAGATCAATCCTGGAATTTCTTTGGAAGGAATGATGCTAAAGCTGAAACTCCAGTATTTTGGCCACCTCATGCGAAGAGTTGACTCATTGGAGAAGACTCTGATGCTGGGAGGGATTGAGGGCAGGAGGAGAAGGGGACGACAGAGGATGAGATGGCTGGATGGCATCACTGACTCGATGGATGCGAGTCTGAGTGACCTCCGGGAGCTGGTGATGGACAGGGAGGCCTGGCGTGCTGCAGTTCATGGGGTCGCAAAGAGTCGGACACGACTGAGCGACTGATCTGATCTGATCTGATCTGATTCATCTAACACAGCTTTATCTTCCTTTTTATTTATTTGGTGGCTTGTTTATTTGGGTCTTTATCAGAGAATGAAGATGCCTTATCTATCTAAAGCTTGCTCAATCAAGCTTCCTCATAAGCCTCTCTAAATGGATGGAATGTTAGAAGACATGTTTTGAACAAATTCATTTGGAGGAGATTTTTCCTTGGGAACTTGTATAGTAAGTTAAATTTAAAATTATTTCTAGGGGTTAGACGTCTTGGGAATCTTGATGAAGAGGGATATATTATTTTCCATTTCTTTAAAAAATTTGATTAATGTGCTCAATGTTTGATTTGACATACACATGATTACACACACAGAGGGAAAATACACTAAATCATCTTGATATGTTCTTGGCCTGGAAAATAAAATCTAGATTTATTTAAGCATCTGAATGATTGAGAGCACTATTGACCTCCAGATAGTCACAATTATTTAGATTATTCTGTCCTTTTACCACCATTTCAAACGATATTCAGAGCTCAAAAAAAGGGACAAAAATGGATTAAGAGCCTTCTTCATGATTACAATGGTTATAACTTACTCTAGGAAGAGGAGAAGATAGGAACTTGGAAGTTCAACAATTAAGAATGGGATACTGAGTGCAAATTTTCCCCCAGAAAAGTCAAATAATCCATCCAAACTGGCTACACATACGTCTATGATGCCATTTTGTGTCAGGGCACGAGAAGTTTAGAACATGCTCAGTGTTCACAAACCCATTCTTAAACCTTTGCACATTTAACTGTGCATCAGTACACCTGGACCACTTTTGGTTGGCAGGATTGGTACCTAACTCTGATATTGGATTACTGACTTTCCCTTGTGCCCTCATCCCCTTATTATTTATTTATTTAAAATTTTTGGCCTCAACAGTCCCAGCTTCTTGATCTTGGATGTTCTTTTTTGGTTCAATAATTTCATAAAAAACTCTAGCCATAATGATTTTTAATCATTTGTTTGTTTTGATCTGATCTGAAGCCATTCTGATACCAACCAGGATTCTTGACCTTCCACAATCAATAGAAACTGACTAGAAGCCAGACAAGAAACTCAGGCAAGGCCCTGCAGCTGGACACAACCCTACCCTCACCCTGTAAAGGAACCAAGGGAATCTCTCTCCCAGAGAGCAAAAAATACAACAGATTCCCTTGCTTTCTCCCTGAGGGAGGGGCAAGCTGGTTCCTTTACAGGGTGAGGGTAGAGGTGTATCCAGGAGTTGGGTGGGGGTGGGTAGCTTAGGTCTTTTGTCTACCCCTTGGGTTGTATTGTACAGGAGACAGAGATCAAGACCATCCTCATGGAAAAGAAATGCAAAAAAGCAAAATGGCTGTTGGGGAGGCGTACAAATAGCTGTGAAAGAAGAGATCAGATCAGATCAGATCAGTCACTCAGTCGTGTCCGACTCTTTGCGACCCCATGAATTGCAGCACGCCAGGCCTCCCTGTCCATCATCAACTCCCGGAGTTCACCCAGACTCACGTCCATCGAGTCAGTGATGCCATCCAGCCATCTCATCCTCTGTCGTCCCCTTCTCCTCCTGCCCCCAGTCCCTTCCAGCATCAGAGTCTTTTCCAATGAGTCAACTCTTCTCATGAGGTGGCCAAAGTACTGGAGTTTCAGCTTTAGCATCATTCCTTCCAAAGAAATCCCAGGGCTCATCTCCTTCAGAATGGACTGTTTAGATCTCCTTGCAGTCCAAGGGACTCTCAAGAGTCTCCTCCAACACCACAGTTCAAAAGCGTCAATTCTTCAGCGCTCAGCCTTCTTCACAGTCCAACTCTCACATCCATACATGACCACAGGAAAAACCATAGCCTTGACTAGACAAAACTTTGTTGGCAAAGTAATGTCTCTGCTTTTGAATATGCTATCTAGGTTGGTCATAAAGGAAAGATATAAGCATCTGAATGCAGAGTTCCAAAGAACAGCAAGGAGAGATAAGAAAGACTTCCTTAGCAATTAATGCAAAGAAATAGAGGAAAACAACAGAATGGGAAAGACTAGAGATCTCTTCAAGAAAATCAGAGATACCAAGAGAACATTTCATGCAAAGATGGGCTTGATAAAGGACAGAAATGGTATGGACCTAACAGAAGCAGAAGATATTAAAAAGAGATGGCAAGAATACACAGAAGAACTGTACAAAAAAGATCTTCACACCCAAGATAATCACAATGGTGTGATCATTCACCTAGAGCCAGACATCCTGGAATGTGAAGTCAAGTGGGCCTTAGAAAGCATCACTATGAACAAAGCTAGTGGAGGTGATGGAATTCCAGTTGAGCTATTCCAAATCCTGGAAGATGATGCTGTGAAAGTGCTGCACTCAATATGCCAGCAAATTTGGAAAACTCAGCAGTGGCCACAGGACTGGAAAAGGTCAGTTTTCATTTCAATCTCAAAGAAAGGCAATGCCAAAGAATGCTCAAACTACCACACAATTGCACTCATCTCACACGCTAGTAAAGTAAGGCTCAAAATTCTCCAAGCCAGACTTCAGCAATACGTGAATTGTGAACTTCCAAATGTTCAAACTGGTTTTAGAAAAGGCAGAGGAAACAAGAAAAAAGTCAAATAAATAACCTAACTCTACACCTAAGCAACTAGAAAAGGAAGAAATGAAGAACCCCAAGGTTAGTAGAAGGAAAGAAATCTTAAAAATTAGGGCAGAAATAAAGGCAAAAGAAACAAAAGAGACCATAGCAAAAATCAACAAAGCCAAAAGCTGGTTCTTTGAAAGGGTAAATAAAATTGACAAACCATTAGGCAGACTCATCAAGAAACAAAGGGAGAAAAATAAAATCAATAAAATTAGCAATGAAAATGGAGAGATCACAACAGACAACACAGAAATACCAAGGATCATAAGAGACTACTATCAGCAATTATATGCCAATAAAATGGACAACGTGGAAGAAATGGACAAATTCTTAGAAAAGTACAACTTTCCAAAACTGGATCAGGAAGAAACAGAAAATCTTAACAGACCCATCACAAGCACAGAAATTGAAACTGTAATCAGAAATCTTCCAGCAAACAAAAGCCCAGGTCCAGACGGCTTCACAGCTGAATTCTACCAAAAATTTAGAGAAGAGCTAACACCTGTCCTACTCAAACTGTTCCAGAAAATTGCAGAGGAAGGCAAACTTCCAAACTCATTCTATGAGGCCACCATCACCCTAATACCAAAACCTGACAAAGATGCCACAAAAAAAGAAAACTACAGGCCAATATCACTGATAAACATAGATGCAAAAATCCTTAACAAAATTCTAGCAATCAGAATCCAACAACACATTAAAAAGATCATACACCATGACCAAGTGGGCTTTATCCCAGGAATGCAAGGATTCTTCAATATCCGCAAATCAATCAACATAATACACCACATTAACAAATTGAAAAATTAAAACCATGTGATTATATCAATAGATGCAGAGAAAGCCTTTGACAAAGTTCAACATCCATTTATGATACAAAAACTCTCCAGAAAGCAGGAATAGAAGGAACATACCTCAACATAATAAAAGCTATATATGACAAACCCACAGCAAACATTATCCTCAATAGTGAAAAATTGAAAGCATTTCCTCTAAAGTCAGGAACAAGACAAGGATGCCCACTTTCACTGTTACTATTCAACATAGTTTTGGAAGTTTTGGCCACAGCAATCAGAGCAGAAAAAGAAATAAAAGGAATCCAAATTGGAAAAGAAGAAGTAAAACTCTCACTGTTTGCAGATGACATGATCCTCTACGTAGAAAACCCTAAAGACTCCACCAGAAAATTACTAGAACTAATCAATGAATATAGTAAAGTTGCAGGATATAAAATTAACACACAGAAATCCCTTGCATTCCTGTACACCAATAATGAGAAAATAGAAAGAGAAATTAAGGAAACAATTCCATTCACCATTGCAATGAAAAGAATAAAATACTTAGGAATATATCTACCTAAAGAAACTAAAGACCTATATATAGAAAACTATAAAACACTGGTGAAAGAAATAAAAGAGGACACTAATAGATGGAGAAATATACCATGTTCATGGATTGGTAGAATCAATATAGTGAAAATGAGTATACTACCCAAAGCAATTTATAGATTCAATGCAATCCCCATCAAGCTACCAACAGTATTCTTCACAGAACTAGAACAAATAATTTCTCAATTTGTATGGAAATACAAAAAACCTCGAATAGCCAAAGCTATCTTGAGAAAGAAGAACGGAACTGGAGGAATCAACCTGCCTGACTTCAGGCTCTACTACAAAGCCACAGTTATCAAGACAGTATGGTACTGGCACAAAGACAGAAATATAGATCAATGGAACAAAATAGAAAGCCCAGAGATAAATCCATGCACATATGGACACCTTATCTTTGACAAAGGAGGCAAGAATATGCAATGGATTAAAGACAATCTCTTTAACAAGTGGTGCTGGGAAAACTGGTCAAACACTTGTAAAAGAATGAAACTAGAGCACTTTCTAACACCATACACAAAAATAAACTCAAAATGGATTAAAGATCTAAATGTAAGACCAGAAACCATAAAATTCCTAGAGGAAAACATAGGCAAAACACTCTCTAACATACATCACAGCAGGATCCTCTATGACCCAACTCTCAGAATATTGGAAATAAAATAAAAAATAAACAAATGGGACCTAATTAAACTTAAAAGCTCCTGCACAACAAAGGAAACTATAAGCAAGGTGAAAAGACAGCCTTCAGAATGGGAGAAAATAATAGCAAATGAAGCAACAGACAAACAACTAATCTCAAAAATATACAAGCAACTCCTGCAGCTCAATTCCAGAAAAATAAATGACCCAATCAAAAAATGGGCCAAAGAACTAAATAGACATTTCTCCAAAGAAGACATACAGATGGCTAACAAACACATGAAAAGTTGCTCAACATCACTCATTATCAGAGAAATGCAAATCAAAACCACTATGAGGTACCATTTCATGCCAGTTAGAATGGCTGCCATCCAAAAGTCCACAAGCAATAAATGCTGGAGAGGGTGTGGAGTAAAGGGAACCCTCTTACACTGTTGGTGGGAATGCAAACTAGTACAGCCACTACGGAGAACAGTATGGAGATTCCTCAAAAAACTGGGAATAGAACTGCCTTATGATCCAGCAATCCCACTGCTGGGCATACACACTGAGAAAACCAGAATTAAAAGAGACACGTGTACCCCAATGTTCATAGCAGCACTGTTTACAATAGCCAGGACTTGGAAGCAACCTAGATGTCCATCCACAGATGAATGAATAAGAAAGCTGTGGTACATATACACAATGGAGTATAACTCAGCCATTAAAAAGAATACATTTGAATCAGTTCTAATGAGGTGGATGGAACTGGAGCCTATTATACAGAGTGAAGTAAGCCAGAAAGAAAAACACAAATACAGTATACTAACGCATATATATGGAATTTAGAAAGATGGTAACAATAACCCTGTTTACGAGACAGCAAAAGAGACACTGATGTATAGAACAGTCTTTTGGACTCTGGGAGATGGAGAGGGTGGGATGATTTGGGAGAATAGCGTTGAAATATGTATAATATCATATTTGAAATGAGTCGCCAGTCCAGGTTTGACGCCTGATAACGGATGCCTGGGGCTGGTGCACTGGGACAACCCAGAGGGATGGTATGGGGAGGGAGGAGGGAGGAAGGTTCAGGATGGGGAACACATGTATACTTGTGGCAGATTCATTTTGATGTATGGCAAAAGCAATACAATATTGTAAAGTTAAGCAAAATAAAATTTAAAAAATAAATAAAAAGCTCAAAATAAAAAAAAAATAGAAAAGGCAGAGGAATCAGAGATCAAATTGCCAACATCTGCTGGATCATGGAAAAAGCAAGAGAATTCCAGAAAAACATCTATTTCTGCTTTATTGACTATGTCAAAGCCTTTGACTGTGTGGATCACAATAAACTGTGGAAAATTCTGAAAGAGATGGGAATACCAGACCACCTAACCTTCCTCTTGAGAAACTTGTATGCAGTTCAGGAAGCAACAGTTAGAACTGGACATGGAACAATAGACTGGTTCCAAATAGGAAAAGGAGTATGTCAAGGCTGTATATTGTCAGCCTGCTTATTTAACTTCTATGCAGCGGACATCATGAGAAACGCTGGGCTGGATGAAGCACAAGCTGGAATCAAGATTGCCGGGAGAAATATCAATAACCTCAGATAGGCAGATGACATCACCCTTATGGCAGAAAGTGAAGAAGAACTCAAAAGCCTCTTGATGAAAGTGAAAGAGGAGAGTGAAAAAGTTGGCTTAAAGCTCAACATTCAGAAAATGAAGATCATGGCATCTGGTCTCATCACTTCATGGCAAATAGATGGGGAAACAGTGGAAACAGTGTCAGGCTTTATTTTGGGGGCTCCAAAATCACTGCAGATGGTGATTGCAGCCATGAAATTAAGACACTTACTCCTTGGAAGGAAAGTTATGACCAACCTAGATAGCATATTGAAAAGCAGAGACATTACTTTGCCAACAAAGGTCCGTCTAGTCAGGGCTATGGTTTTTCCCGTGGTCATGTATGGATGTGAGAGTTGGACTGTGAAGAAAGCTGAGTGACGAAGAATTGATGCTTTTGAACTGTGGTGTTGAGGAAGACTCTTGAGTGTCCCTTGGACTGCAAGAAGATCCAATCAGTCCATTTTAAAGGAGATCAACCCTTGGTGTTCTTTGGAAGGAATGATGCTAAAGCTGAAACTCCAATACTTGGCCACCTCATGCGAAGAGTTGACTGATTGGAAAAGACTCATGCTGGGCGGGATTGGGGGCAGGAGGAGAAGGGGATCACAGAGAATGAGATGGCTGGATGGTATCACTGACTCGATGGACGTGAGTCTAAGTGAACTCTGGGAGTTGGTGATGGACAGGGAGGCCTGGGGTCCTGCGATTCATGGGGTTGCAAAGAGTTAGACACGACTGAGAGACTGAACTGAACTGAACTGAACTGAGTTGTACTGAGTGCAAAGGGCATGTGGGGTACCCTGCTTATGCTACTGGCTCTTCAGAATTGGCAGTTGGAGTTTTTGGTCCTTTTGTATCTTTTGTCCAGAAACTGCCCCAACTGCACAGGCACTGCACAGTATTTTTAGTCACTTGTAGTTTCTTTGTATTTTGTAGTTTGAGGAGATGTTTCTCCAGGTGCAAGCTTTACAGCAAAGGGTTCCAGGTCCCAGGTCCCGGCCTGTCTTAATTCCTTCCCGTGTGTTGCACACACAGACAATTCCTTGGGCAAGGCCTGTCTGGGTGTGGGCTCAGGAACAGATTGAACTGTGATTCCAGACACCACAAATAGTTGCCAGTTTGTGAGGATAGCTCCTTGACCATGTTCCAGGCCGTGAACCACACCCATGAACTGATTTTCACATGTTAGCCATTGTTTAACAGAGAAAACTGGGCCTATGAATGTGGTAAAAACAGTGCAAATTTATGCTCACTCCTGGGAAAAATAAGTCATAGCATGCATATTACTGAATATGTGTCAGTTGTCTAAGCTTTAGGGTTGTCTTTAATTATTGCTATTGGGGGTGTGGGGAAGAGTAAATTTTAAGCTCCAAATTATTTTTGTAGGGGCTAAAAAGATGCACGTTAAAGCAATATCACTTCCCTAATATAAGGAAGTGACATTGATTCTGGAAGGTAAAACCAGCTTCCTATCTGCATTAGAGGTGCTAGTTGCTTCGATGTACTTGCAGTCTAAGTTCAGTGTTCATGACATTCACTTCTGCAGTTTTCAGCTAGAGACAGTGACTATCCACAATGTGTACTAATGAAAATTTTGAATAATACATTGGAGAGAATCACTTCACTCTGGAGAGTCTGGCCCATTCCCAACCTGAGCCACTTAAGTAATCCAATCGAAGGTAAGCTCTCCCGGACACCAGCAGATTCTATCTTGTTTACAGTTGTATTTGGCACACAGTATTTGACATGGTTAATGCTTGCTGAAAAATGAATGACTCTGACTCTCTGCTCACTACTTATCCCTACTAGCACTTGTAAATGAATAAATGTCTGTTGTAAAAATGATAAAACTTGATAAATGCAATTAATTTTGTTTTGAAACTACCCAGGAGACTGAAGCTGTTCCACGGAAATGTGACACTGAAGAAAGTCCATATTTAGACTCTGTATTTAGACTTCACTTTGACTTTTCAGGTCTGTGGTGTTGGAGAAGACTCTTGAGAGTCCCTTGGACTGCAAGGAGATCCAACCAGTCCATTCTGAAGGAGATCAGCCCTGGGATTTCTTTGGAAGGAATGATGCTAAAGTGGAAACTCCAGTATTTTGGCCACCTCATGCGAAGAGTTGACTCATTGGAGAAGACTCTGATGCTGGGAGGGATTGAGGGCAGGAGGAGAAGGGGACGACAGAGGATGAGATGGCTGGATGGCATCACTGACTTGATGGATGTGAGTCTGAGTGACCTCCGAGAGCTGGTGATGGACAGGGAGGCCTGGCGTGCTGCAGTTCATGGGGTCACAAAGAGTCGGACACGACTGAGCGACTGATCTGATCTGATCTGATCTTGACTTTTCACTTTCATGCATTGGAGAAGAAAATGGCGACCCACTCCAGTGTTCTTGCCTGGAAAATCCCAGGGACGGGGGAGCCTGTTGGGCTGCCATGTATGGGGTCGCACAGAGTCAGACACTACTGAAGCGACTTAGCAGCAGCAGCATTTAGACTATATTTATGAGTTTGTCATAATTTATTCAAGAATTTTTTTTTCTCTTGATGCCTCTTTTATGACAAGTATTACACTAGAAAATGTGAAAACAGTGGTGAGAGCATCGATGGTCTGTTCTACTCTAAAAATGAGCAGGTCATGGATTTCTTCTTAGCTTAGCTTTATACCTGAAGGTCATCTTCACATGTGTGTTTGGGTAGGGGTTGGAAAGAGAGGCATGAATAGGGCTGGCAAATGGGAAAATCTTTCTAAATATTACAATTTTGGAAAGGGATCTGTTCAAGGGATTAGTTATCTGTGGTAGAGACACATTGGCTCCCAATGAGATTTAATTTCTAGAGAAATCAGATGGGCTTGCAAGTTAAGCCTCATGAGAGTCATCTGAACACAGCCCTTTCCTTCCCTCAGAGGAAAGAGAGAGAAGGGAGAAGAGGGAAAAAGGAAAGGAAGAAGAATGGGAGGAAGTGGGAAGAAAGGGAAGACAACAACAGGGAAGGGAGAAGGGAGAAAGAAAGGAACAATCACTTTATTTCAATAGGTCAAATTCCCATTTTCTTCATTTTGTCAGCAACTCAAATATCTTTTCATTGCACTTACTGACTCAAGATTACAATGACAATTAATATGGGACAAAACCAGAAGTCCAAGTGAGTCAAGATCATTTTCTGCCTTATTTTTCCTCAGAATTATTTCTTGTCCTCCTGGCCACTCATGGATGAGTGCTCAGTGGACTTTTCCTCCACTGCCCACCAGGCTGCCTGTCTTCATAGAGAGGCCTCATTGCCCTTGCTGTTCTTATTTCTCTAAGTCTCAGGAATACCACTTTCCAAGGGGGCCTCCCCTCGATTCCTCCAGTATTACCCAATCCTTTATAGTGAAACGAGCCTCCCCTTTGGAACTAAAGGCAAACAAGGTTATTCCTGTTTTCCTTCATTCTTCCTCCTACTCCAAACAACCAGAAACAACCCAGACTATTTTTTAAATAAGTAACAATTCACATAAACAGGATATAATCGTAACTGAAATGTTAGCTTCTTAGTACTTTTAGTATACTACTTGCCGGTTGGGGAAATCCATGGGACTAGATCCATGGGTGTACACAGTATGAAAGTTGGCATCAAAAGTTTAAAACACTATTTCCAGGGAGAACAGCAAACAGCAAAGACTCTGATTTCTACCCAACTTTATGTATAACACAAACTAGAAGCTGTCATTTTAATAAAAAGCCAAGAGTTTATATGCAAGTCCATGCATGGCTCCTTTGAAATATGGGTCCTAATGGTGATTGTTTTCATTTTGCAGAGTATATGGAAGCAGAGCAAACATTCTTAAGCTTCGCATTCCTGGAGAGGGTGTGGAGAAAAGGGAACCCTCTTACACTGTTGATGGGAATGCAAACTAGTACAGCCACTTTGGAGAACAAAACGGAGATTCCTCAAAAAAACTGGGAATAGAACTGCCTTATGATCCAGCAATCCCACTGCTGGGCATACACACTGAGAAAACCAGAATTAAAAGAGACACGTGTACCCCAGTGTTCATAGCAGCACTGTTTACAATAGCCAGGACTTGGAAGCAACCTAGATGTCCATCCGCAGATGAATGAATAAGAAAGCTGTGGTACATATACACAATGGAGTATTACTCAGCCATTAAAAAGAATGCATTTGAATCAGTTCTAATGAGGTGGATGGAACTGGAGCCTATTATACAGAGTGAAGTAAGCCAGAAAGAAAAACACAAATACAGTATACTAACGCATATATATGGAATTTAGAAAGATGGTAACAATAACCCTATTTACGAGACAGCAAAAGAGACACTGATGTATAGAACAGACTTTTGGACTCTGGGAACAGGAGAGGGTGGGATGATTTGGGAGAATAGCATTGAAATATGTATAATATCATATCTGAAACGAGTCGCCAGTCCAGGTACGATGCCTGATAACGGATGCCTGGGACTGGTGCACTGGGATGACCCAGGGGGACGGTAAGGGGAGGGAGGAGGGAGGAGGGTTCAGGATGGGGAACACATGTATACTTGTGGCGGATCCATCTTGATGTATAGCAAAAGCAATACAATATTGTAAAGTTAAGCAAAATAAAATTTAATTAAAAAAAAAAAAAAGCTTCACATTACATGAAGCTCTGCTGTAGCCAGACACTAACTATGCAGATGCTTTATTTCGCATCTGGCATGGCAGTGCCATTTATGGTGTTGAAATACTACCTTATAGCTTGGGTAGGTGGATACTATCCTGAACCCAAATCCTTCCATCATCTGCCACTGCAGCCCCCTCCTCAGGACCTTTCTCAGAATCTCTTCGTAATCTCTTCGTGTCTAAAGAGGTAACATGCAGAATAATAAGGGACACCCAGACCTGGGCTTCGGCATCGTGATCTGTGTGAGGTTGTTGCCTGAACTGCTGGTTATAAAACATATTTGAAAGTTATCCTTGAAAAGGATTATTTCAATGCATGTGGCTTGACCAAAAATATATATATAGAGAAAATACAAAGAGGATTAAAAGAAAGAGAAAAGCAAACTGACTATAGATGAAAACAAGATCATTTTCAAAGATGGCACTCTCACCAGTTGCCACTCACGAGGCAAAATGATGCAATTTCAGAGCCAGACTGCATATCATTTGTATTCTTTTTAAGTAAATGACAATACTCTAGATATTACTTGCACTTCTGAAATAATCTCATAATTTGCCTTCCTCCACCAGGAGACTTGATCCATGGAGCTCAGCACAGAATCTGGCATGTGTTATATGTGTTATATTAAGTGTAGGTCAGGAAGCAACAGTTAGAACTAGACAAGAAACAACAGACTGGTTCCAAATAGGAAAAGGAGTACGTCAAGGCTGTATATTGTTACCTTATTCATTTAACTTATATGCAGAGTACATCATGAGAAACGCTGGGCTGGATGAAGCACAAGCTGGAATCAAGATTTCCGGGAGAAATATCAGTAACCTCAGATATGCAGATGACACCACCCTTATGGCAGAAAGTGAAAAACTAAAGAGCCTCTTGATGAAAGTGAAAGAGGAGAGGGAAAAAGTTGGCTTAAAGCTCAACAGTCAGAAAACAAAGATCATGGCATCTGTTCCCACCACTTCATGGCAAATAGATGGAGAAGCAGTGGAAATAGTGGCTGACTTTATTTTGGGGGCCTCCAAAATCACTGCAGATGGTGATTACAGCCATGAAATTAAAAGATGCTTACTCCTTGGAAGGAAAGTTATGACCAACCTAGACAGCATATTCAAAAGCAGAGACATTACTTTGCCAACAAAGGTCCATCTAGTCAAGGCTATGGTTTTTCGTGTGGCCATGTATGGATGTGAGAGTTGGACTGTGAAGAAAGCTGAGCGCCGAAGAATTGATGCTTTTGAACTGTGGTGTTGGAGAAGACTCCTGAGAGTCCCTTGGACTGCAAGGAGATCCAACCAGTCCATCCTAAAGATCAGTCTTGGGTGTTCATTGGAAGGATTGATGTTGAAGCTGAAACTCCAATACTTTGGCCACCTGCTGCAAAGAGCTGACTCATTGGAAAAGACCCTGATGTTGGGATAGGTTGAGGGCAGGAGGAGAAGGGGATGACAGAGGATGAAATGGTTGGATGGCATCACCGACTTGATGGACATGGGTTTGGGTGGACTCTGGGAGTTGGTGATGGACAGGGAGGCCTGGCGTCCTGCGGTTCATGGAGTCTCAAAGAGTCAGACACGACTGAGTGACTGAACTGATTAAGTGTTCAAAAACTATTTGTTGAATGAAAGTGATTTCACACTTTCATCCAAAGTTCCAAAGGATGATCTCCCAGGGTTTTTTATATTCTAAGAAAATAAGAAGATGTTTTATAACATAGATAAGATACATGTTTATTCAGTGATTTACTTAAGAAATATTTATTATATATTTACTATAGGCTGAATGCTGGGACTATAGTAATATGGGACAAATTTCATTCACCCCTTTTACAGATGACTTGTGCTGTGAAAGTGCTGCACTCAATATGCCAGCAAATTTGGAAAACTCAGCAGTGGCCACAAGATTGGAAAAGGTCAGTTTTCATCCCAATCCCAAAGAAAGGCAATGCCAAAGAATGCTCAAACTACCGAACAATTGCACTCATCTCACACGCTAGTAAAGTAATGCTCAAAATTCTCCAAGCCAGGCTTCAGCAATATGTGAACCGTGAACTTCCTGATGTTCAAGCTGGTTTTAGAAAAAGCAGAGGAACCAGAGATCAAATTGCCAACATCCGCTGGATCATGGAAAAAGCAAGAGAGTTCCAGAAAAACATCTATTTCTGCTTTATTGACTATGCCAAAGCCTTTGACTGTGTAGATCACAATCAACTGTGGAAAATTCTTCAAGAGATGGGAATACCAGACCACCTGATCTGCCTCTTGAGAAATCTGTATGCAGATCAGGAAGCAACAGTTAGAACTGGTCATGGAAAACAGACTGGTTCCAAATAAGAAAAGGAGTACGTCAAGGCTGCATATTGTCACCATGTTTATTTAACTTATATGCAGAGTACATCATGAGAAACGCTGGACTGGAAGAAACACAAGTTGGAATCAAGATTGCTGGGAGAAATATCAATAACCTCAGATATGCAGATGATACCACCCTTATGGCAGAAAGTGAAGAGGAACTAAAAAGCCTCTTGATGAAAGTGAAAGTGGAGAGTGAAAAGGTTGGCTTAAAGCTCAACATTCAGAAAACGAAGATCATGGCATCTGGTCCCATCACTACATGGGAAATAGATGGAGAAACAGTGGAAACAGTGTCAGACTTTGTTTTTCTGGGCTCCAAAATCACTGCAGATGGTGACTGCAGCCATGAAATTAAAAGACACTTGCTCCTTGGAAGGAAAGTTATGACCAACCTAGATCACATATTCAAAAGCAGAGACATTACTTTGCCAACAAAGGTTTGCCTAGTCAAGGCTATGGTCTTTCCTGTGGTCATGTATGGATGTGAGAGCTGGACTGTGAAGAAGGCTGAGCGCTGAAGAATTGATGCTTTTGAACTGTGGTATTGGAGAAGACTCTTGAGAGTCCCTTGGACTGCAAGGAGATCCAACCAGTCCATTCTGAAGGAGATCAGCCCTGGGATTTCTTTGGAAGGAATGATGCTAAAGCTGAAGCTCCAGTATTTTGGCCACCTGATGCGAAGAGTTGACTCATTGGAGAAGACTCTGATGCTGGGAGGGATTGGGGCCAGGAGGAGAAGGGGACGACAGAGGATGAGATGGCTGGATGGCATCACTGACTCGATGGATGTGAGTCTCAGTGACCTCCGGGAGTTGGTGATGGACAGGGAGGCCTGGCATGCTGCAGTTCATGGGGTCGCAAAGAGTCGGACACGACTGAGCGACTGATCTGATCTGATCTGATCTGTGCAAGTTTATGTGCCTGGCAAGTGATAAAATAGATCTGGAACTTCAATCATTTTTGGGAAAGTGGCTGTATTTATCATTTCAGCTTTGCTACAGCTGCCTATTTATGTGTGCTCAATTCATTTGCAAAGATGAGATGTGCTTTCTATATAGGTAAGTGATAGATTTTGAGTACTTTTTGTTCATTTGACTCTAGATGTACAGATCTGTAAGTAACAGATATATTTCTGGCAAGTTGAATGTACACAGAAATGTTATGCAATGAGTCATGTTTTTAGTGTAAAAGAAATAGGCACCTTTTTTTGCAAAGCTGTTGTGTCTTGTTTATCTTTTGATCCTCAGCACCTGGGACACTGACCAACATGAAAATACTCAATAAACAAATTAACTAAATAATAGACATGTGCTTTCATGAATCAGTCAGAACTCCCAAAGAAACTTATGACCCCTGAATGTGGGTGTGATTTGCTCAGGCTGTGAGACGTAGAGGGTGTAGGTACCTGGAAGTGGACGTGCCAATCGGAGCCTTCACTGCTGCTACACTAAGCAGTGTTATCAATCGCTGTTCAATGTTCATGGAAACTCACTGAGCACCTTGCGTTGAGCACGGAATACAAAGATGAGGTAGACTGAACTCTGCCTTCAAAGGGTTTCTATTTAAATGTTTTATATTGACTTTGATGGTGAAGTATAAACTAGTGCTATAGGAGTACTCAAAGAATATCATAGAGTTCCATAGATTTCAACAGCTCTGAGATCCCTCTCCTTTACGAGAATTTCAACATGAAATTCTCTTCATGTATAACTGCTTTGGGGCAAGGGAAATGTAATAATTACAACATGAAAATTCTGAAAGAGGTTTTTCCTGTGCATCTTTATTCTAAGCCACAATTACTTATTAGGAAAGCGAAGTTGCTCAGCCATGTCTGACTCTTTGTGACCCTGGGGACTGTAGCCTACCAGGCTCCCACATCCATGGGATTTTTCAGGCAAGAGTGTTGGAGTGGATTGTCTTTTCCTTCTTCAGGGGATCTTCCAACCCAGGGATGGAACCCAGGTCTTCCGCATTGCAGGCAGATGCTTTACTGTCTGAGCCACCAAGCCCTCACTATAGAGCCTGTGCTCTGCAACAGGAGAAGCCACCTAAATAAGAACCACATCTAGATAGCCCTTGCTTGCCACAACTGGAAAAAACTCATGCAGCAACAAAGACCCAGAGTGGCCGATAAATTAAGGGAGGCGGGGGGGAAGACAGTTCATTTTAACTGGGCTAATGGGGCGAGAACCTGAAGTGCAGGCTACTGGTAAACTCCTTGGATAATGTCCTGAAGAACAGCCTCAGCTTCTTCAGTTCAGTTCAGTCGCTCAGTCGTGTCCAACTCTTTGCGACCCCATGAATCGCAAAACACCAGGCCTCCCTGTCCATCACCAACTCCCGGAGTTCACCCAAACTCATGTGCATCGAGTTGGTGATGCCATCCAACCACCTCATCCTCTGTCGTCCCCTTCTCCTCCTGCCCCCAATCCCTCCCAGCATCACAGTCTTTTCCAATGAGTCAGCTCTTTGCATGAGGTGGCCAAAGTACTGGAGTTTCAGCCTCAGCATCAGTCCTTCCAGTGAACACGCAGGACTTGTCTCCTTTAGGATGGACTGATTGGATCTCCTTGCAGTCCAAGGGACTCTCAAGAGTCTTCTCCAACACCACAGTTCAAAAGCATCAATTCTTCGGTGCTCAGCTTTCTTCAGTCCAACTCTCACATCCATACATGACCACTGGAAAAACCATAGCCTTGACTAGATGGACCTTTGTTGACAAAGTAATGTCTCTGCTTTTGAATATGATCTAGGTTGGTCATAACTTTCCTTCCAAGGAGTAAGTGTCTTTTAATTTCATGGCTGTAATCACCATCTGCAGTGATTTTGGAGCCCCCAAAATAAAGTCTGACACTGTTTCCACTGTTTCCCCATCTATTTGCCATGAAGTGATGGGACCAGATGCCTTAGTCATGTGTAAAAATTTATTAGGGAAAGAAGCAAATTCCATGATACATCCAACCTATCCTTGTCCTAATCTCATTTCTGACCAGTCAGAAATATAAGGTAAAACTTTATTTTACTAGCAGCATTTTGATCTCCTTCTTCCTCAAACAACACTTTTCAGATATACTCTGACCTCCAACATTCTCTCCAGCTCCAAAAATTTGCAATGTCACAATTCCAAGTAAACTTCTGAAAAATAGAAACTCTGAAGTCTTACCAGAATCCTTTCCTAAACTAAACAATGCTTACAAATGCAGTAGTCACTCTCAAAATAATTTATTCTCCAACTTAAAAATTTCATACTACATTTATTAAAGTGAGTCATACTTTTAAAAAAAGAAATTGTTACATGTTATTCATACTTCTCTGCTTCACATTCTGGCGCTGAGTTAGAGAGTGGTCAAGGAATCTTTTTTTTTTTTTTTCTGTTTCCTTAAAAAATTCAGTGGTCCATGTCAGTTTCTTCTATGGCTTTGCTACCACTACTGGATAATTATCTGAACACCAGCTGTGGCTTCCTTTGAAACTTTTTGGATATGGCTAGCAAGCATGAGTTCAGATGAAATTACCTTTATCTGCTGTTTCCTGTCCTCTAACCAAATGTTTTGACCATTTGTTTAGCTTAGAAGGGAGAGGCTGCTGTTTCTCTCTTCAATAATTCACTTTTGCCAGGATCATAGCAAGTGTTCCGAAGGTCCTGAATAGCGAGACAGTTTGCCAGGTGTCATGTGCAGAGTCTTTATTTCCTGTCCAGGAATGTGATGCAAACTTGGCTTTTGAATCATGGATGTTTTTTTGAAACATATTTGTATATTTAGGGAAACAGATGAAAGAGTACATGCCATTTCAGTAAATACTTTCCCCCCGCCCCCGCCCCAACCACAAACAATAACTTAGTCTGGGAGTCCCAAAACTTTTACCCTGAATGCCCCTACACTAGAAAAAAAATGATAATATTTTATTATTATATTGTGGCAAATTAAGATTCTAAAAATCTTGCCCAGGGATCCACACCTATGATGCTGTTCTGTATCGTAAAGCTTTGATTCTGTCTTCATCAAGGCTCTTTTATATTTGAGTTAGTCATGTATCATTTAACCACCGAGATTCTTTCATGGTAGCCCTAATCCCTGTCTTAACCCACAAGAAATTGTGTTTTCTCCTGGATGTGACATTTCATCTCCTTCTTTCAGTTTCTTGAATCCAGCTACCTGTCTTCTGGGTCTTTGCTTGCCTCTGCTCCTTGAATCATCTTTTACACTCATGATCCTTGAATTTAATGGCAACAGCTGCAGTTTATTAAACTCTTCTCTGGGAGGAAGTTTAGCAATGAGGTTAAGACCATGATCCTGGCATCAGATTACTGTGTTTTAAAGCCTGAAGGTGCTACTAGTAACACTGGGGCTTACCACAGTTTCCTGATCCATTAAGACAGGCTAACAATTCTACCTCCTACAGCACTGTATGAGAATTAAATAGATAATACACATAAAGTACCTTTGCTGGCAGGCAGTAAACCAAGTTTAATGTTCAGTTCAGTTCAGTTCAATTCAGTCGCTCAGTCATGTACGACTCTTTGTGACCCCGTGAATCGCAGCACACCAGGCCTCCCTGTCCATCACCAACTCCCGGAGTCCACCCAAACCCATGTCCATCGAGTCGGTGATGACATCCAGCCATCTCATCCTCTGTCATCTCCTTCTCCTCCTGCTCCCAATCCCTGCCAGCATCAGAGTCTTTTCCAATGAGTCAACTCTTCTCATTAGGTGGCCAAAGTATTGGAGTTTCAGCTTTAGCATCATTCCTTCCAAAGAAATCCCAGGGCTGATCTCCTTCAGAATGGACTGGTTGGATCTCCTTGCAGTCCAAGGGACTCTCAAGAGTCTTCTCCAACACCACAGCATCAATTCTTTGGCGCTCAGCCTTCTTCACAGTCCAACTCTCACATCCATACATGACCACAGGAAAGACCATAGCCTTGACTAGGCGAACCTTTGTTGGCAAAGTAATGTCTCTGCTTTTGAATATGCTGTCTAGGTTGGTCATAACTTTCCTTCCAAGAAGTAAGCATCTTTTAATTTCATGGCTGCAGTCACCATCTGCAGTGATTTTGGAGCCCAGAAAAATAAAGTCTGACACTGTTTCCACTGTTTCCCCAGTTATTTCCCATGTAGTGATGGGACCAGATGCCATGATCTTCGTTTTCTGAATGTTGAGCTTTAAGCCAACTTTTTCACTCTCCACTTTCACTCTCAACAAGAGGCTTTTTAGCCCCTCTTCACTTTCTGCCATAAGAGTCGTGTCATCTGCATATCTGAGGTTATTGATATTTCTCCCAGCAATCTTGATTCCAGCTTGTGCTTCTTCCAGCTGCGTTTCTTATGATGTCCTCTGCATATAAGTTAAATAAGCAGGGTGACAATATACAGCCTTGATGTACTCCTTTTCCTACTTGGAACTAGTCTGTTGTTCCATGTCCAGTTCTAACTGTTGCTTCCTGACCTGCATACAGGCTTCTCAAGAGGAAGGTCAGGTGGTTTGGTATTCCCATCTTTTTCAGAATTTTCCACAGTATATTGTGATCTACACAGTCAAAGGCTTTGGCAATAAAGCAGAAATAGATGTTTTTCTGGAACTCTCTTGCTTTTTCCATGATCCAGTGGATGTTGGCAATTTGATCTCTGATTCCTCTGCCTTTTCGAAAACCAGCTTGAACATCTGGAAGTTCACGGTTCACATATTGCTAAAGCCTGGCTTGGAGAATTTTGAGCCCTACTTTACTAGCGTGTGAGATGTGTGCAGCTGTGCAATAGTTTGAGCAATCTTTGGCATTGCCTTTCTTTGGGATCGGAATGAAAACTGACGTTTTCCAGTCCTGTGGCCACTGCTGAGTTTTCCAAATTTGCTGGCATATTGAGTGCAGCACTTTCACAGCATCATCTTTCAGGATCTGAAATAGCTCAACTGGAATTCCATCACCTCCACTAGCTTTGTTCGTAGTGATGCTTTCTAAGGCCCACTTGACTTCACATTCCAGGATGTCTGGCTCTAGATCAGTGATCACACCATTGTGATTATCTTGGTCATGAAGATCTTTTTTTGTACAGTTCTTCTGTGTATTCTTGTCACCTCTTCTTAATATCTTCTGCTTCTGTTAGGTCCATACCTTTTCTGTCCTTTATCGAGCCCATCTTTGTATGAAATGTTCCCTTGGTATCTCTAATTTTCTTGAAGACATCTCTAGTCTTTCCCATTCTGTTGTTTTCCTCTATTTCTTTGCGTTGATCACTGAGGAAGGCTTTCTTATCTCTTCTTGCTATTCTTTGGAACTCTGCATTCAGATGCTTATACCTTTCCTTTTCTTCTTTGCTTTTAGGAATCAGCGAACTAAAATGGACTGGAATGGGTGAATTTAACTCAGTTGACCATTATATCTACTATTGCAGGCAGGAATCCCTCAGAAAATATGGAGTAGCCATCATGGTCAACAAAAGAGTCCGAAATGCAGTACTTGGATGCAATCTCAAAAATGACAGAATGATCTCTGTTCGTTTCCAAGGCAAACCATTCAATATCACAGTAATCCAAGTCTATGCCCCAACCAGTAATGCTGAAGAAACTGAAGTTGAACAGTTCTATGAAGACCTACAAGACCTTTTAGAACTCACACCCCAAAAAGATGTCCTTTTCATTATAGGGGACTGGAATGCAAAAGTAGGAAGTCAAGAAACACCTGGGGTAACAGGCAAGTTTGACCTTGGAATACGGAATGAAGCAGGGCAAAGACTAATAGAGTTTTGTCAAGAAAATGCAAAGGTCATAGCAAACACCCTCTTCCAACAACACAAGAGAAGACTCTACACATGGACATCACCAGATGGTCAACACTGAAATCAGATTGATTATATTCTTTGCAGCCAAAGATGGAGAAGCTCTATACAGTCAGCAAAAACAAGACCAGGAGCTGACTGTGGCTCAGACCATGAACTCCTTATTGCGAAATTCAGACTTAAATTGAAGAAAGTAGGGAAAACCACTAGACCACTCAGGTAAGACCTAAATCAAATCCCTTATGATTATACAGTGGAAGTGAGAAATAGATTTAAGGGCCTAGATCTGATAGATAGAGTGCCTGATGAACTATGGACTGAGGTTTGTGACATTGCACAGGAGACAGGGATCAAGACCATCCCCATGGAAAAGAAATGCAAAAGAGCAAAATGGCTGTCTGGGGAGACCTTACAATAGCTGTTTAATGTTAGCTTATTATTATTTCTGTTCAGGCATTGTGGTAGTCAGCCTCTAAGAGGCTGCATTGATATCTACCTCCCCTACCCTGATGAAACTCCTCCTCCTGAGTGTGAGGCAGATCCAGTAACTCACATGACTTAGTGGTGGGATATCACTTCTGAGATTAGATTATAATAACTGATTTGTCCTGAGCTCTCTCAGCTTTCTCTTAGAGTGCTCACAGTGGGGAATACCCGCTGCTATGTTATGAGACAGTCCTCAGAGAGGCTCATGGGTGAACTTGGAAGCAGATCTTCCAAGATGGGCCTTGAGGTGGCTTCAGCCTCAGCTAACATCTCAAATGCAGCCTTGTGAGAGACCTGGCTTAGCAACCCCCAGATTCCTGACCCATGGAACAGGTGAGATAATAAATGTTCTTTGTTTCCAGTTTGCATGTTTTTGGATACAGTTGACGCTGAACATCACTAGGGTTTAGTGGCACCTATCCTCTGGTCCATTCAGGTATGACCTAAAACAAATCCCTTATGACTATACAGTGGAAGTGAGAAATAGATTTAAGGGCCTAGATCTGATATATAGAGTGCCTGATGAACTATGGAATGAGGTTCATGACATTGTTCAGGAGACAGGGATCAAGACCATCCCCATGGAAAAGAAATGCAAAAAAGCAAAATGGCTGTCTGGGGAGGCCTTACAAATAGCTGTGAAAAGAAGAGAAGCAAAAAGCAAAGGAGAAAAGGAAAGATATAAGCATCTGATTGCAGAGTTCCAAAGAATAGCAAGAAGAGATAAGAAAGCCTTCTTCAGTGATCAATGCAAAGAAATAGAGGAAAACAACAGAATGGGAAAGACTAGGGATCTCTTCAAGAAAATTAGAGATACTAAAGGAACATTTCATGCAAAGATGGGCTCGATAAAGGACAGAAATGGTATGGACCTAACAGAAGCAGAAGATATTAAGAAGAGGTGACAAGAATACACAGAAGAACTGTACAAAAAAAGATCCTCATGCCCAAGATAATCACAATGGTGTGATCACTGACCTAGAGCCAGACATCCTGGAATGTGAAGTCAAGTGGGCCTTAGAAAGCATCACTACGAACAAAGCTAGTGGACGTGATGGAATTCCAATTGAGCTATTTCAAATCCTGAAAGATGATGCTGTGAAAGTGCTGCACTCAATATGCCAGCAAATTTGGAAAACTCAGCAGTGGCCACAGGACTGGAAAACGTCAGTTTTCATTCCGATCCCAAAGAAAGGCAATGCCAAAGAATGTTCAAACTACTGCACAATTGCACTCATCTCACATGCTAGTAAAGTAGGGCTCAAAATTCTCCAAGCCAGGCTTTAGCAATATGTGAACCGTGAACTTCCAGATGTTCAAGCTGGTTTTCGAAAAGGGAGAGGAACCAGATATCAAATTGCCAACATCCGCTGGATCATGGAAAAAGTAAGAGAGTTCCAGAAAAACATCTATTTCTGCTTTATTGACTATGCCAAAGCCTTTGACTGTGTAGATCACAATAAACTGTGGAAAATTCTGAAAGAGATGGGAATACCAGACCACCTGACCTTCCTCTTGAGAAACCTGTACGCAGGTCAGGAAGGAATAGTTAGAACTGGACATGGAACAACAGACTGGTTCCAAATAGGAAAAAGAGTTCCTCAAGGCTGTATATTGTCACCCTGCTTATTTAACTTCTATGCAGCGGACATCATGAGAAACGCTGGACTGGAAAAAACACAAGCTGGAATCAAGATTGCCGGGAGAAATATCAATAACCTCAGATATGCAGATGACACCACCCTTATGGCAGAAAGTGAAGAGGAACTAAAAGCCTCTTGATGAAAGTGAAAGTAGAGAGTGAAAAAGTTGGCTTAAAGCTCAACATTCAGAAAACGATCATGGCATCTGGTCCCATCACTTCATGGGAAATAGATGGGGAAACAGTGGAAACCGTGTCAGACTTTATTTTTCTGGGCTCCAAAATCACTGCAGATGGTGACTGCAGCCATGAAATTAAAAGACGCTTACTCCTTGGAAGGAAAGTTATGACCAACCTAGATAGCATATTCAAAAGGTTTGCCTAGTCAAGGCTATGGTTTTTCCTGTGGTCATGTATAGATGTGAGAGCTGGACTGTGAAGAAGGCTGAGCACCGAAGAATCGATGCTTTTGAACTGTGGTATTGGAGAAGACTCTTGAGAGTCCCTTGGACTGCTAGGAGATCCAACCAGTCCATTCTGAAGGAGATCAGCCCTGGGATTTCTTTGGAAGGAATGATGCTAAAGCTGAAACTCCAGTACTTTGGCCACCTCATGCAAAGAGTTGACTCATTGGAGAAGACTCTGATGCTGGGAGGGATTGAGGGCAAGAGGAGAAGGGGACGACAGAGGATGAGATGGCTGGATGGCATCACTGACTCGATGGATGTGAGTCTCAGTGACCTCCGGGAGTTGGTGATGGACAGGGAGGCCTGGTGTGCTGCGATTCATGGGGTCGCAAAGAGTTGGACATGACTGAGTGACTGATGTGATCTGATGTGATCTGATCGTCTGGTCACTGGAAAATCTGATTATAACTTACAGTTGGTCCTTCTTATACATGGTTCCTCCCTGTTCTCAGATCATGTGGTGCTGTAGTACATACTTACTTGGGTAAAATCCATGTGTAAGTGGACTCATTCAGTTCAAGCTCATGTTATTCAAGGGTCAACTACAATTTGTTACGTAACAATAGACATCTGGAGAAGGAAATGGCAACTCACTCCAGTATTCTTGCCTGGGAAACCACATGGCCAGAGGAGCCTGGCAGGCCACAGTCCACGGCATCACAAAGAGTCTAACGCAACCGAGTGAGTAAACAAGAACAACACTGCTGCTGCTGCTAAGTCGCTTTAGTCATGTCCGACTCTGTGGGACCCCATAGACGGCAGCCCATCAGGCTCCACCATCCCTGTGATTCTCCAGGCAAGAACACTGGAGTGGGTTGCCATTTCCTTCTCCAATGCATGAAAGTGAAAAGTGAAAGCGAAGTGACCCAGTCGTGTCCGACTCTTAGCGACCCCATGGACTGCAGCCTACCAGGCTCCTCCATCCATGGGATTTTCCAGGCAAGAGTACTGGAGTGGAGTGCCATCGCCTTCTCCGCAACAACAAACAGTAGATGACTAATACAAATACTATGCTAAATCTTGTCTCATAAAATATCTCCTTTGTCTTCACAACCACAGAGAAGAGTAAGAAATATTACGCAAATTACAAATGAGGCAATGGAGAGGCAGAGACCTTGAGTCGCTTGATTACATATAGCCAGTACTTGTTCCAAGCCCAAATTTGAATACTAATCTTTCTGTCTGCTATCTCATCCATTAGGTTTATTGCTTCTCCCCCGAAGCAAATCAGTTCTTTCAGTTTTTCATTCCTTCAGTCAATCAATCATTCAACCGTTATGTGCTGGGCACTGCTCTGAGGATTACAGTCATGAAAAAGATTGACACAGTGCCGACCTCACGGAGCTCCCATCAGTGAGGAGAAGTAAAAGACATATTATGATAAATTCACATCATGGTAAGTGCTGTGGCTGATGTAAACAGTGTGACAGGACAAAGATCAACAGAGGCAAGGGTGAGAGAGTCACTCAGACTGCAAAGTTGGTCGAAGCCTGAAGACTGAAATAGGAGATTGAGTTAGCTTTGGGAAGCCTTTCAGACAGAGCCATCAGAGAAAATGGGCCTCTCGCTCCTTAATTTCCTACTCCTTGGTTTTCTACAATATCTTTGCTCAGTCGCTCCAGTCATGTCTGACTCTTTGCAAGCCTGTGGGCTCTAGCCCATCAGGCTCCTCTGTCCATGGGATTTTCTAGGCAGGAACACTGGAGTGGATTGCCATGCCGTCTGGCCCTCCAGTGGATTGCCAGATCCTCCAGGGGATCTTCCCAACCCAGAAATCAAACCTTGTCTCCTGTTTCTCCTGCGTTGCAGGTAGATCTTTGCTGGTTCTTAATACCACAACCTCCAACCTTGGAACCTTACCCAACTCACCTTGGATTTGCTTACTGCTTGGATTTACATTATGTTCATCATTGATGAATTCAAATTGTTAACATTTGTATCAGCCCTTTAAGGTTCTTCCATATTCTCCTTTGTAAATTTGAAAAGACTTACCCAATTTAAATTTACCACCGTATCCCCTCAAACTTTTGTTTTCTTTATACCTGTACCAACCTGCAACTTTATATTGCGATTTGTTCCTCTACTCATAAAGGGATTATAATTGCAATTTTGCAGCTGTCATATGTATTGCCTGGCACATAGAATATTCTAGAATGACTTGTTAATGTTGATAATGGTAAAGATGTTTGTTGTAAAGTCATTAAAGTCCAGAGTAATAATATCCAAATTGTAAGAAAAAAAATTTAAATATCCATTAAATAGTAAGAAATAATTCCTTGTTCTCATGGGAGCTTACATTCTGGCCGGAGTCCAAGCCCTCATCTTAACTATGAAGAATAGTATATTAATGAAAATATATTTTAGCTAACATTCCATTTCCTGAACATAGTCTTTTAGAGTGGACAGTTTATAACACACTGGGTTTGAAATACAGATGGTTTTTATTTTAATTGATTTGAAAATGCTAATAAGTAGGACCTATCCCATGTATAGAAGATGAGAAAAGCTATGAGGGTTGGGGAGGAGACAGTAGGAGAAAAATATGGGAAAGAAGAGAAAATATGGAAAGGGCAGTAATCCGAGGGATATGGGAGAGAAGAGAAAGGATGGAGAGAGCAGTGGTCCAAGGTGATCTTACCATGAATTAGATTTTGTATTAACAGCTGCAAAGACAGATGAAGTGGTGCTTAAAACAAAACATGGATGCCTTCAAAACAAACTTTGCATATTGACTCAATAAAGAAAAGTTGGCATTTACTTGCAGCTTTAATATTGCCCATGATTTTCATGGCACTTTGGCTATAAAATTCAAACCTAATTGGTACACTCAACATGGTCATTCCTTATGTAATAACTAAAGCCCTTTTAACTGAAATTGAATCTATCCTTGCAGTATATTCTATTGGCTAAAGTACTAAATAGAATGAGTGTTGTCTTTAATACAAATTGAAACCTTGAAATGGTTTATAAAGGAGACTAAAATATAAGCAATCTGATCTGAAAATAACCATTAAGGAACTATAGCTGTTTAAGCAGCTATGCTGCATGGAGTGTACAACTGGTCTTTTAACTGTTGCAATAAATACATTGTTTAAATCATTCAGTGTTAGATTTAATAAGTTGATCTATTTAATCATGGCCACAAACAGCCTCCTATTGAAATGGTGGTGCTTTCAGTTTCATTCAGCAAATTTACCTTCAGTGAACTTACAAATTACAAGTGAATTATTGAGCTTCCCACAGGGAAGTTCCATTGCTTGTGCATTCTAAAAATTCAGACATGTTTGAAAGGATCTCTTTCAATAAGTAACAGGAAAATTTTCCTTAAATACTGCATGAGAGGCACCTATTTCACACTTTTAGGATTATCTGCTAATCAGACTTATCAAGCTTCTTTCGTGCAGTGTACCAGAAAATTAAGAGTAAGAAGGTCTGAACAGATACTTTTTAGAATCATTTGTGATAGAAATTGATGTATTTGTGTGTGTGTGTGCCAACAAAAACAATTGACCAGATACAGACTTAAAGAAGGGGCAGGGTTCCAGAATTGTTTAAAAGTTTTATTTGCAAAAGTAGAAAATCTTTGTGAGGTTATAGAATTATTATCAAATATTCAGAAATAGTCTCTCTCAGTTGAACAACAATATCCGATGAGAATCAAATCAGTCTTTGTTAGACTAGGAATGGGTTCGTGCTAATTCATCAGCTTTCTGTCATGTGGGGACCAACCTTTCTAAAGTTGAGCATTTCAAATTTCCAGGCTGGTGTTGAAGCTACATTCTCTGACCATTTCAAAGAGTTTTTCCTTGTGCAAATTATTTGCCTTTTCTGAGGCTTGGATTCAAAGCTGACCTTAGGACATTATTTCTATGCATGTCTAACAGACAATCTACCAGACTCTTGACTGTTCCTGAAACAATGTCCCTAAAATCTGACTATCCACACACTGAATTTCCCTTTATCACTGGGCAGTTTTGTTTTTTTATTATTATCGATGATGCACTCAACACATAAAACTTCTTAGCTAGACTAACCTTTATTTCTTGATTGACTTCTGGATAAGTACCCCAAGGTACTCAGGGTATTGGTCTTCTCTATCTGGTCTCTTTCATCCTTGAAATAAGCAAGAAGTTTCAAGATTAAAAAGCTAGCAAGCATAAATATTAAGCCACATTTCTTATTTCAATACTCACTAGAATTAGAGAATCTTACAGATGCAAGAGTTCCTAGAAGCCACATTGATCAGCATGGTTAACTTGGTAATTCATGACTCCTGACTTTGATCTAAGGCTGATCATTTCTCCTTTGGCCATAGTCTGTCCACATATAATATCAGGTTTTGAGGACTATTGGAGGGTTCTCTTAGGTGATGGGGTATAGTTTCATGACATAACATTATGAAATAGAGGCAAATATTTGTATAATGCCTACCATGTGCTAAGCAGTATTCTAGCACTTCATATAGCTCACTGAACTCACATGTAACCTTCATGACAACTCTTATCGTATACTATTATTTTCCACACTTTACATATAAGGAAACTGGGGAGACTAAAAAGCTTGGGCAAGGTAAGACAGCTAGTAAATAGGAGAATCAGGAGTCAGATCCTGGCAGCTTGGTTCCAGACTCTATGCTTAACAAGTACCTCAATAAAATAAAAGGAATTCTTGTATCAAGTAATGATAAATTTATAGAGGTATCATTGGAAAAGCCCATAAAGTTTTTTCTGGTCTCTCTGAAGGCTTTGTGGGGATCCATCCACTCACTCTTTTTTATTGCCTTTGAGAATGGCCAGCGTCTATTTACAAAATTGTTAGCAATCATTAGGTGTGCCACTTCTGGACAGGAAGAGTACTACTCTATGGAAAGATTCCCAGCTTATTTTTGGCTGCAATACATATGAGACTTGGTTTCAAAAACTGTAAGCTCTGACCAATAGCTCACAGCTGTACTGTGGTCAAATGTGTCTTTACTTTGTGAAGATTATGTAGGCAGCTCTTCTCTGTGGGAGTGTGATTCTTGATCCTAGAAATTACTTCTACAACTCTACTTCTTCTTGGAAGAGGGCATAGCAACACACTTCAGTGTTCTTGCCTTGGAAATCCCATGGACAGAGGAGCCTGGCGGGCTACAGTCCATGGGGTCACAAAGAGCCAGACATGACTGAGTATGTACATGCACATGCACACATGTGATTTCCATATAATAACTGTACACTCAGAAGAATGCCTACTATGAAAAAGGCTGACAATAGCAAATGTTGACAAGGATGTGGGTCAATCAGAATTCTCATATATTGTCCACAAGAGTAGATTTTGGCACAGCCATATTTGGATGGCTGTTTGGCATTATCTACCAAAGATAAAGATAGGCTTATTTTTAAATTTTCAAATACCACTTCTAGGTATGTAACCAACAGAAATGCATCATATGCTTATCGAAAGGCCAGCACCAGAACACTTTTTACAGCACTAATTGTAAAAGCCCAAAAAGCCACACATATAGTATGAGTCATTTTATGTAATGTATGCAAACTGGTAAAATCTCTGTGTGTTGTAAGGTTACTCCCTGGATGGGCAGAGATGGGGAAGGGCATCAGGAGATTTCTGAATTCCTGGTGTTGTTCTGTTTTTTTTTTTTTTTGGGGGGGGGGTGCTAGTTACATGGATGTAATCAATTTATTAAAATTCTGTTGAACTATACTCTTAAGAAGGGCTTCCCTGGTGACTCAGACAGTAAAGCATCTGTCTGCAATGCAGGAGACCCAGGTTCAATCCCTGGGTTGGGAAGATCCCCTGGAGAAGGAAATGGCACCCCACTCCAGTACTCTTTGCCTGGAAAATCCCATGGATGGAGGAGCCTGGAAGGCTACAGTCCTTGGGGTAGCAAAGAGTCGGACATGACTTAGCAACTTCACTCTCACTTTCATACTCTTATGATGTGCACACTTTTCTGTAGGTATGTTATATGTTAGTAAAAGATTAAAAAGAAAAAAAGTTATAGGCATGCAGTTTCCCCACATAGTCTAGTGAATAGTACAGACCATCAGTGTTTCAAGACAGTGAGTGAGTCTGCTCTTCCTCAGAGAATGACTCTTGATTCTGGGAAAAAGGCCTGGCCAAATCCCATCACCCTTTAACCAAACAGAACCAAATAGGCCGAAGTGAATATTTAAAATATAATCAACCTCTTTTTCAGATTTGTAAAAATGTTTGGATTAAAGAATAAATAAACAGGGTTTTCAACTAGAAAAACTGCCCCATTTTGACCTTCATATTAATTTTCTAGATAGTTTAACAAACTTTTATGTGTCCATGGAGGCATGAGGGAATGTGTTTGAGTTGTACACTAGTATTCAGGCTTCCCAGGTGATTCTAGTGGTAAAGAACACAGTGCAGGAGATGTAAAAGACGTGGGTCTGATCCCTGGGTCAGGAAAATCCCCTGGAGGAGGGCATGGCAACCCATTCCAGTATTCTTGCCTGGAGAATCCCATGGACAGAGGAACCTGGTGGGGCTCAGGGTCCACAAGTTCTCAAAGAGTCGGACACGACAGAAGCAACTTAGTATGCATGCATGCATACTAGTATTCCTAACAGCATAACTTGCAGCCTGAGTCTCTTCTGAAAAAATAATATGTGCTTAATTTATTAAAATTCTAGAGTATTCAGGCTTTCTCAAACCAATAAAAGAGACACATATTGAGAAATAATTCAAGTTGACGTCTCTACAGTTTTGTGAATAACATACAACATTGTGATTAATGTTCAAGATGCATTTCTCTTAGGAATTCAGATTCAACTTGCTTTGCCTAAGGTACCATTCTGGATATTTCATATTCTTCATCTAATTTTTATTGTAGCTATAGATAATGGTTTTGGGTCTTTATTCTCATGATACAGATAAGAAAACTGAGGCTATTGAAATTGTCTTGTTCAGCAAGAATCCCAACTCCAAATCTAAGCCTTTTCTGTCATACTAGTGATCCTCAGAGATGATCTTCTAGAGACTGTCACTGCTGAGAGATTCAGGAGACAGGAAGCCTTTCGCTATGCTAACAAAGGCACCATCCTATGCCCATGAATAAGACGGCTAGAAGGCGGAGAAGGCAATGGCAACCCCACTCCAGTACTCTTGCCTGGAAAATCCCACGGACAGAGGAGCCTGGTAGGCTGCAGTCCATGGGGTTGCTAAGAGTCGGACACAACTGAGTGACTTCACTTTCCCTTTTCACTTTCATGCATTGGAGAAGGAAATGGCAGCCCACTCCAGTGTTCTTGACTGGAGAATCTGAGGGACGTGGAGCCTGGTGGGCTGCCACCTATAGGATCACACAGAGTCAAACACGACTGAAGTGACTTAGCAGCAGTAGCAGGCTAGAAGAAGCGGGTACAGAGAAGGAACACGGATGGACAGAACTTGCCAAGCATTTCCATTCCTTTCTGTCGAGGACAAGGTCTGGGTAAACAAAATCCTATCCAAGTTTTTTTTTTTTTGTTTGTTTGTTTTCCTGAATCAGACATGATTTTGACTACCTCAGTACAGGGGAATTTAACAATCCTTTTTCTTCAGCACCAAATGTTAATAAAAAGGAACAAACCACAGGGACCCTTTTTGTCCTATGGTCTTGACCTTGGAATTGCTAAAGAATGTTTTCATATTTCTTTGTCACAAGTTCTGTTGGAACTGAAGAGAGAAGAAATTAAATTCTGTAAACAAAGTTCAGAAAGACGCCCTTTGGTTCCAGGAAAGAATTCACTTCGGCTCTGCATTCAGTCTGGTTTGAATTGGCAGCTGCAACATCTTTGGGAAGCCCCTGAGTAGCTTGGAGAACTGATGTTACATAAAAGAGTAATTGCTGTCATTTGAAATAATTAATGTTTGAGTCCTTGGGTGGTATTGTGAGAAGCAAAATATTTATTAAAGACTGGCCTGTATATCAAGGAAAAACTAGACCCCAGAGTCAGTAACGTTTAAAAAAAAAGAAAGATAAAAAAGAATAGTGACCTCAACTCTCTTCCTATTACCGAAAGGAGGAAAAAAAGCCTACTGGGATGACAGACGTTTTATTCTTTGTGCCTTTTTCTTGAAAACAAAAACTGGGACATGGAATAGCAGCAGGACATGGAATGACTTAGGTATTTGTCACTTTGTCTTTGTATCTCTCCTTAGTTCTTACATTCTTAGCTCTAACTGCATGTCCACTTCAAAATATTATTCTGCATGAATTTATTTCACTGTGTGTCTAGTGAACTTTTTCTCTATCTTCTGTTTCTCTATCTTGAATGTGAATTGAGCAATAGCTAGACTTCGGTTTGAAAGGTCAGCCTTCAAGAGGCTTTTAATTTTCCTCTAGCCTCCAGGACTAATGCCTAAGTAACCACCATAAAAGCTGATCCCAAAAAGCTTTCCCAAAGAGGGGTCAAGGTTTCTGAATTTTAAATCCTGGCCTGTCATTTGACCAAAAGTTTTCCTGGTTTGTGCACTTGCTTATATTTGGTTGTTTACTTCAGAATAATTAAATAATTCTAATTGAGCCAAATTGAAGCACATCTGGGGAGCAGCTACCCAATAACTGCTCATGTAGTGAAAGAATGAATTGGCTTACTCACCTAAACCTCGCTTCCATCTCTGGATCTGAGAACTAGTGCTTGAATTGACCCTTCCACGTTTGGTCCAAAACTTGTATGCTGCACCAGCATGTCTGATTATTGTCATCTTGGATATTCCTCTGAAATTTCTTTAATAAAGGGATGAATTTAATGAATATGCATCTAGCCCATAACAGGGGTTACAAACTAACAGTTCATTGGCCAAATCCAGACCCAAACATTTTTTATTTTACTTTCAGAGTCTTTTAAGGTTTTTTTATTAAGGAATTTTAATTAAAATTCAGGAGTTGGGGATTTTACCCAAAAATATAGGTTCTAACTCTGCTTGCAGTAGATCTAGATTTTTCCCACAGCATCATATGGTGGATCAGAATATCAGCCACCTGTTTCAGCAAGTCATGAGCCCTACACTTTACCCCTATTCATATCTGCCATAAGAGGAGTTGCCCTTAATGATTTTATTTGCTGTTACTCTTCAAATCGGAGAAGGCAATGGCACCCCACTCCAGTGCTCTTGCCTGGAAAATCCCATGGATGGAGGAGCCTGGTAGGCTGCAGTCCCTGGGGTCTCTAGGAGTCGGACACAACTGAACGACTTCACTTTCACTTTTCACTTTCATGCACTGGAGAAGGAAATGGCAACCCACTCCAGTATTCTTGCCTGGAGAATCCCAGGGACGGAGGAGCCTGTTGGGCTGCCGTCTATGGGGTTGCACAGAGTCGGACACAACTGAAGTGACTTAGCAGCAGCAGCAGCAACTCTTCAAATATATGGTAAATATGTATTTCCCTGTACCACAAGTTTAGACTAAGAGCTGTATAATTTTAGAAAAAATGGAAATAAGTATGTGTTTTTCTTTTAATAGGAAAATAAATTCATTTACAGAAATGTATCACTTTTAATTTGCCTGGCCCATTTGAGTATTTGATTTTACAACTCTTTTTTCTGTGATAAAGATTCTATGCTTATAATTTCTCATAGCTTTACAAAAGCTAGAACCCAGAGAAAGAACTACTGTTTTCTGTAAAATAAATCTTTATTATTTTCATTTTTCCTATCAGTGTTCTTCTGAATAGTGATAAATTTAGATTAAAAGCTTATCAGAGACTGCTGAAAGAGTGGTAAAAATCAAGGAGATGGAGATCTAGATAGGACATGAATAAATCCAGTCCATGGAGTGAGGACCTGGGGTCACATATGGGGCTGAGCCAAGCTGGAGGCAGGCAGGAAGCTGAGAACTGTATCACAAAGATCAGATAGCAACCAAGTCAAGAATTTACTGGAAGAACCGAGTCAGAGCTCAGGAAACTCAAAGAGGAAAACATGTTTGGAACTTGTGTCCTGCCTAGGTTTTAACACTTCAGCACACTTAGAAACTTGAGGCCAGGTCGGTTATTTTTAATCTTTTTCTTAAAAATCATTTTCTTATATCTTCCACTATATAGCTTAATTACAACATAAAAGTGGTTTCTTCAGCAATTTTTCTAACAGTATACATTAAAGTATCACACATACAAGTATGCAGCTTAAGGATTTTTTAAATAGGTGAACATACCAGATAATCAGCATCCAAGTTAAAAAATAAAACATTGCCAACATCTTCATGGCCTTTCCAGGCATTATCCTTCTAAGGCTGACCACTATCCTTATATAATACATAGGTGATTTTTCTTGTTTTCTAATTATATATAAATGGAATCATGCAGTATTTACTGGCTTTTTTGATTCAGTATTATATTTGTGAAAATCACACATTGCTGCATGTAGCAATAATGTTTTGTTCTACTGATATTGTATGAAAACACCATTATTTATATATTCATTCTACTCAATGTATATTTGAGCTATTGTTCTTGTCTTTTTCATTTTAGCCATTCATGTAATTGTGAATTAACATTTAACTTGTGTTTAATTAGCATTTACCTAATAACCTGTAAAGGTGAGCATCTTTTCTTATGTTGATTGGCCATTTGAATATTTCTTTTCGAGAAGCATTTTTTCATGTCTTTTGTCCGTTTTTTCCTGTTGTACGACTTGATGTTTTTCCTTCCTATAAGTTTTAAAAATACGCGTATTCTGTGTATGAGCCTTACTGTGATACCAGTTTTGCAGGTATCTTCTCCCACTCTGAAGCTCGTCTTTTCACTAGTGGTGTCTTTTGACGAACTGATATCTTAAACTATAATATAATCCAGTGTATTTGTTTCTTATGGTTAGTGCTTTCTAATGTATTTTATTTAGGAAATCTTTGCCAAGTCATAAAGACATTCTTCTGTACTTCAGGCTTGAAACTTTATTATTTCATCTGTCATAACATCTGTCTATCTGGAATTAATTTTGTTTATACTGAGAAGTAGAGGTGAAAATTTTTTTTTCATATGGATATCCATTTGACATAGCGTCATTTATTAAGATCAATTTTTCCCCACTGCACTGAGTAATCAAGTGATTGTATGTGGTTTGTTTCTGGACTCTTCTTTCTGTTCCATTGGTCTGTTTGTCTGTTCTTGCACCATTCCCCCACTGAAACTGATTAACTGCTCTATAACAAGCCTTTGTATCTAGTACTTTAAGACTTTCAGATTTATGTTTCTTCTGCAACATTGGCTTAGTTATTCTTGGATCTTTTCATTTCTCACATAAATAATAGGCAGCTTCTCTGTGGCTCAGCAGGTAAAGAATCTGCCTGCAATGTGGGAGACCTGGGTTCGATGCCTGGGTTGGAAAGATCCCCTAGAGAAGGGAATGGCTACATACTCTAGTATTCTGGCCTGGAGAATTCCATGGACTGGTCCATGGTGTCTTAAAGAGTCAAACGTGACTGAGCGACTTTCACTTTCACTTAATTTCTACAGGGTTGAGCAAACTCTGGGAGCTAGTGAAGGACATGGAAGCCTGGCCTGCTGCAGTCTATGGGGTTGCAAAGAGTTGGACATGACTTAGCGACTGAACAACAATACATGTGTACACACAAACTTGTTTGGAATTTGATTGAATTTGTCTAAATTTATAGATCACCTTGGGAAGAAGTGATGTTTTTACAATATTAAGTTGTTTTATTCATTAACATGATTTCAATGCCTATTTTATTAAGCTTTCAGCTTTCTCTCAAACTTATTTAACATTTCTCAAAAAGAGCACACCATCCTTCTCAGAGATTTTGTTTTTTATTTATCATTTTGTTATTAATATGTATCTTTTCTGATTACATGCATAATGATTAGTCAATGTACAAAAATAATTCAACTACCAAAAAAAGAGAAAATAAATAATTCATTTACTATTTCTACCTTCTGGGAAAATCACCGTGAATATCTTTGCTTAAGTATCTTCCATCAGATCAGATCAGATCAGTCGCTCAGTCGTGTCCGACTCTTTGCGACCCCATGAACCGCAGCACGCCAGGCCTCCCTGTCCATCACCAGCTCCCGGAGGTCACTCAGACTCGCATCCATCGAGTCAGTGATGCCATCTAGCCATCTCATCCTCTGTCGTCCCCTTCTCCTCCTGCCCTCAATCCCTCCCAGCATCAGAGTCTTCTCCAATGAGTCAACTCTTCGCATGAGGTGGCCAAAATACTGGAGTTTCAGCTTTAGCATCATTCCTTCCAAAGAAATTCCAGGATTGATCTCCTTCAGAATGGACTGGTTGGATCTTCTTGCAGTCCAAGGGACTCTCAAGAGTCTTCTCCAACACCACAGTTCAAAAGCATCAATTCTTCGGCGCTCAGCCTTCTTCACAGTCCAGCTCTCACATCCATACATGACCACAGGAAAGACCATAGCCTTGACTAGGGAACCTTTGTTGGTAAAGTAATGTCTCTGCTTTTGAATATGCTATCTAGGTTGGTCATAACTTTCCTTCCAAGGAGTAAGCGTCTTTTAATTTCATGGCTGCAGTCACCATCTGCAGTGATCTTGGAGCCCAGAAAAACAAAGTCTGACACTGTTTCCACTGTTTCCCCATCTATTTCCCATGCAGTGATGGGACCAGATGCCATGATCTTCGTTTTCTGAATGTTGAGCTTTAAGCCAACCTTTTCACTCTCCACTTTCACTTTCATCAAGAGGCTTTTTAGCCCCTCTTCACTTTCTGCCATAAGGGTGGTGTCATCTGCATATCTGAGGTTATTGATATTTCTCCCAGCAATCTTGATTCCAACTTGTGTTTCTTCCAGTCCAGCATTTCTCATGATGTACTCTGCATATAAGTTAAATAAACATGGTGACAATATACAGCCTTGACGTACTCCTTTTCCTATTTGGAACCAGTCTGTTGTTCCATGACCAGTTCTAACTGTTGCTTCCTGACCTGCATACAGATTTCTTAAGAGGCAGATCAGGTGGTCTGGTATTCCCATCTCTTTCAGAATTTTCCATAGTTTATTGTGATCCACACAGTCAAAGGCTTTGGCATAGTCAATAAAGCAGAAATAGATGTTTTTCTGGAATTCTCTTGCTTTTTCGATGATCCAGCGGATGTTGGCAATTTGATCTCTGGTTCCTCTGCCTTTTCTAAAACCAGCTTGAACATCAGGAAGTTCACGGTTCACATATTGCTGAAGCCTGGCTTGGAGAATTCTGAGCATTACTTTACTAGCGTGTGAGATGAGTGCAATTGTGCGGTAGTTTGAGCACTCCTTGGCATTGCCTTTCTTTGGGATTGGGATGAAAACTGACCTTTTCCAATCTTGTGGCCACTGCTGAGTTTTCCAAATTTGCTGGCATATTGAGTGTAGCACTTTCACAGCATCATCATTCAGGACTTGGAATAGCTCCACTGGAATTCCATCACCTCCACTAGCTTTGTTTGTAGTGATGCTTTCTAAGGCCCATTTGACTTCACATTCCAAGATGTCTGGCTCTAGGTCAGTGATCACATCATCATGATTATCTGGGTCTTGAAGCTCTTTTTTGTACAGTTCTTCTGTGTATTCTTGCCACATCTTCTTGATATCTTCTGCTTCTGTTAGATCCACACCATCTCTGTCCTTTATTGTGCCCATCTTTGTATGAAATGTTCCTTTGGTATCTCTGATTTTCTTGAAGAGATCCCTAGTCTTTCCCATTCTGTTGTTTTCCTCTATTTCTTTGCATTGATCACTGAAGAAGGCTTTCTTATCTCTTCTTGCTATTCTTTGGAACTCTGCATTCAGATGTTTATATCTTTCCTTTTCTCCTTTGCTTTTTGCTTCTCTTCTTTTCACAGCTATTTGTAAGGCCTCCCCAGACAGCCATTTTGCTTTTTTGCAATTCTTTTCCATGGGGATGGTCTTGATCCCTGTCTCCTGTACAATGTCACGAACCTCATTCCATAGTTCATCAGGCACTCTATCTATCAGATCTAGGCCCTTAAATCTATAGTCCATGGGGTCGCAAAGAGTCAGACACAACTGAGTGACTTTTTTCACTTTTTCACTTATCTCCTAAAGTATTTCAAAGGTATTTTCTCACTTGAATAAGTTTCTATTTAAACATGATTTTAAAAATACTTAAATATTACTTTAAGTAATACTTTAATATTACATATTAAATGTTCCAACATATTGGTATCAAATAAACTATTTAACAGAACGCTTATCATTGTTAATTTCAAGTTTCTTTAGATTCTTTTTCTATTCTGAATCATAGTGGAACAAAAATTCTTGTAAATAAATATTTGGTTTTATGCTTGACTATCAGGATTCTGTGAAATTTTGGGGGCTCTTCTTGCCAGGCATCGTCATGAGAATGAAGTCATCTTTAAACACTACATGACAATCTTTGGCTGCACCACCAAGTCATCCAGGGAAGACAGCATGACCTGGGAGTTCAACTGCTTCCTTTTGATCATCTCGTTATTGGATGATTATCCAAAATACTTCATTGTGGGAGCAGAAAATGTGGGCTCTAAGCAGATGGAGCCAAACTGCATACTCCTCCACAGGAAGGCTGTGGTGCTGATGGGCAAGAACACGTGACATGGGAGGCCACTCAGGACATCTGGCAGACAGCCCAACTCTCCCACATTGCCTATCTTCACTCAATCACATGGTAAACCACATTTGGTAAATTTCTTCAGAGATATCCAACACATTTTCGCAATGCCTCAGAAGCTCCAGATGTGGAGAAGACAGTGCCCCAGATGGAATTTAAAAGACATTCCTCTGGTGTGTTTCTCATATTATAGGCACTTTTCTCCCTACTTACTTTGCAGTAGGGAGGGGAAAGGAAGTGGGAGAACCACAGGGCTGTAGGCCTGCTGTGGTCAATTGGGTCTGGTTCTATGTAGAGTCTGGTGCTCATCTCTGCAGGAGTTTGCTTCTTGATCCTAAAAGCTACTTTTCTGATTGTCCTTCTTCAGGGCTAGAATGACGAGCCTTGTCATTTATTCAGGGCTGCTCTTTTGGGAGGGATTTATCTTTTATCGGTATCCTATTTTAAAAAATCATTCCTGGGGGACTTGTCTGCAATGGCATATATAAACTGTATCACAGGTATCAACTCCTCTTAACTGGTAATGGATAACTGGAGAACTAGGTAGAGAAACAGATTCATGGTTTAGAAGAAAAGTTGCTAGAATAGTTTATCAATATTAATCAAGAATGTGTGTGTTGGGAGAAGTATATTTTTGATTCTGAGTCTATATTCTCAGTGCTGAGGATGCTAGATTAGGGAAGTCACTAGGAATGACCATTAGGAAACAGATGGAGGTGAAATTAGTTGAAAAAATTACCAGAGAGTTCCTGGTTGGCACCTTGGATGGGTGGGCTTAAAAAATGTTCCCTTGAGCCCTCCCATTTCTCCTCCCCTGCGGGATCTTTCTCCCATCTGTAAATACATGTCCTTAAATTGCTCCTAATTTTTTCATAGTTTCACCCTTACTTTCACCTCTACTGTTTTTCTCTATTCTCAGAAATTTTTCTTACTTTCAACAAGTGTGTTTAGTGGGAGGGATGGCAAATAATAATAACTGAATTCAATTCAATGTACTGAGTCTTCAGTTCAGTTGAGGAAACAAAATTGTCTCATTGTAATGAGACTATTGTCTTATTTGTAAACCTTCACTGAATCATGTGAGGTACACATACAAGCAGAAACACGAAAACAGTCACTTTCTTCCAGTGAAACCTTCCTCGTATAAACTGATTATTTTAACACTGGATATGAATAATACTATTATTCATATTAACAGGAAGGCCACTTATGGAGAACTATGATGGATCAGAGCTTTTACCCCTCTTGCAAGCTAACAAATTAGCCTAACACAATTTCATGGAAGCTGAGAGAAGACATTGATCATACTTCTGGATCGAAGACAAAGAATTCTATTACTCATGACACAAACATGGACTTCATGTTTGTGTTACTTCTCTTGCCCAGCAATTCCCACAAAGGGACTTGGAAAGATCCGTCTGGATGTTTGCATCATAGCTGAGGTTGCCTTGAGTTTAGGGAACCTGAATCTTTGATTCTATACAGTATGAAAGTACTACTCTTTCCTCTTCAGAGAGAGAGACACTCTGTCTATCCTCCAAGACAGCTGGGTGTATAAACACCCTTAAAAAGACAGCCAGAAACAAATGGACACTTCATACCTCACTCATAAGACATGCGAAATCACAGGAGCCCCATGGAGAATTTGCTCTGCCTGGAAATCAAGGAGGAATTCTTAGAGGCATTGTCCAACTTCAATAATAAATATGAGATTACCGGCAGAGAAGTAAAACACACCCTAGAGAGTGGAAATTGAGCGAGCAAAGACATGGATATAGGATGAGGAAAGTAGTAGGACTATTTCCAGTGACTACAGACTAAAGTATTGTTCTCAGCTTCATTGATTTAATCAAATTTTGATCATTACTGAAATTTAATTGTTGCTGTACATTGATGTCATCATGATCCCAGGGATATATGTGAGACAAACCATGGCATTGAATGCATTGAAGGGTCGGGTGTAGATCAGGATACAATCTGCAGGGAGAAATATGTTTTGCCTTCTGGGGCCACACACAGTAATTGCTTCTCACCCCCAATTATGAGGCTGTGCAACAGCTATCTGAAGATAGCTCCTATCCCAATGCCTTCAGAGTCCTTGGGTCTTTTAGCCACTTAGCATATGGCAAGGTTTTTAAACCCTTCCCCAACTTTATCTTTTTCTGGACATGACCCTAATAAAAGTGCATCATCTGGAACTGGGCAGAATTTCTGGGTCTTGAGTTCATTTTTTAAACTACTGAGGATCTAAGTGACAAACTCCAATGATTGCTTTGTTGCAGAGCAACCAACTGTGCCATAAAGGTATCATCCTAGCAACCCAATTAGTATTATATAAGGTTTTTGGACTAACCTGGCCCTGCCAAGGAAGATGCTGACCAATCTGGAGAAGAGAATTTTTGGTAGCCTAACAATCCTTCCTGAATTGGGGGCAGAGAACCACCTGCATCAGTATAATGGGTAGGAGAGTTATGACGAATACATGCAGATTCCTGAGCACTACCCCCTAACAAATTAGTTTACCAGCAGCATTTTTTAACAAACTCCTTTGGTGATTTTTTATGCACTCAAATATTTTTATGCACTCAAATATTAGAAATCCCTGCTTAAGAAGGTCCTTAGGAAATGAGTCCTTTTGTCCTGAAGGAGTTAATAGACATTGTTCAGGGGCCAATGAGCTTCCCAGCACGGGGAAGGAATTTCCCACCTATTTCTGCCAGTGTGTCTCCAACACCCCTCCGAGGAAAGGATAATTTATCCTTCTTATCTCATTATTAGGGGTTGAGTGGGAGGGAGATTGTTTCTTTTTGTCCTGAAAGTGACCCACGCAAGTGACAGAGTGTCACCTGTGCTGTGTAGCTCAGACTCCATAACCCACAGAAAAAGATTCACATGGGTTGTCAGGCTCGGTATAAAGCGCACATAGATCATGGAGGTTAACAATACACAGGGTTTATCGGATGTGTGGATGTCCAGAGAAATATACTGACCATAAGGTGATGGGCACGCCAAAAAATATACATTGCAATAAGTGCTGTGAATGAAATAAGTGGTGTACAGTGAGTGAAGGCATGAAAGGTGAAGTGGGTTCATTATCCTTCAAAGGAAAAGAAAAAATGTAAAGAAAACTCACTAAGTCTATGGAAAACGAAAAGACAGGCAAATGCCAACGATATATCCTGAAATAAACGTTTTCTATTTAATATATGGTTACATTTAACACATTATCTCATTTAATTCTTACAATAATTTCTCCAGGTTAGCTCCAGTTGCACGTGTTTAATAGATGAAAAAACTGAGAGTTGGAGGGTTTGAATTATTAAAGTTATTCCACAAAAGTTTATGGAGCATCCTCCATGCATAGCATCATATAACCTCAATGATTAAGTCCTATAACCAGTCAGTGGATGGCCTCTGACATCCGGATGCACATATGCTCTGATCTCTGGTCAAACTGCCCATAGCATGGTTACCAAATATATAAATGCAAGTTACAGCATAACTTAATGTAAGTACAATGTACCATACAAACTAAAACATAAAGAGTTATAAGCCCATAAGAACTATGTGGATTAAAAATGTTGTTTGGAGCACGTGAAAAGGCTTCTTGGAGAAATATGGACTTGAGCTGGGCTTTTAAATGGTAACCGGATTTAGTGATGGTGTCAGGAATAGAGGACATTTATAAAAATGCAAAAAACCACTAATTAAATGCAATAAAAATACTAGTTCCACCTGTGTTTATTGAAGATTTACAAGATGTGTGGCTCTTTGAGTCACTAAGCTCTGCGACTTTAAAATCAGCACCAATCTTTTATGAAAGAATTTACAGCCCAGCTGGGGAGACAACATATAAAGTTATAAAACAATTAGTGATAAGAACTAACAGCACTATGTAATGTAATGTATTATGTTCTGTAATGTAAAATAATGTACTAGGTTAGGTAATGGATCACTCAACTCTTTAAGTCAAAGGTTATAATAATAAATGATATGGTGACGGCTGTTTGGACAGTAAGAGGCAAAAAAATTAGAACTGAAGTAAATTTGACCTCTAAATGACTTTGGAAGTTCCAGAAAGAAAAACCTGGAGGCAAATTAGCATGTTTGTGTGTGTATATGTGTATGAGATTGCATTTTTCCAGGAAAGATAGACTCAAGGTTGTGTTTTAGTCTTTCTGGATCCTTTTCCCTCTTCTGTATCCTTTTTGAAGTAAATTACTTACTGACACTATAGGAGGAAACACATGTGATGTTTTCTGCTTCCTCTTAAGAGTACAGATTTCTATTAATTTCCTATTTCTCAAAGCTTTGTACTATACTTTTCATTGTTCTTTTGCCAAGACTGTCCTTAACTTTCTACTAGATTCAAAGTACAATAATGAATTCTTAGAATGGAAATTGTGTGTATATTTAGTTTTTTCCACGGCATATATTTTAAAGCTTTTTTATTAAAATATTTGAAACATTTATGACAACTGCTGATATTTGCTACACTTTGGTTGTGAGTACATGAATGTCTCATTATTGTATCATGTACCATATATATCCTATTAGATTATATTTAAATTTTTCAAAATAGAAATAAATGTTTTACCCAATTATAATATTCCCAAATTCTTGGCACTATGAATATAGCTCACAACTACAATCTAACATCCATCATCAACAAATGAGGCAAACCCCAGGATAACTTATATCCAACACAGCAAGTAGGAGGAAAGTGAGAAAGATTAGCTTGGGATGACAGTTACAAAACTGTTTTAATATAAAAAGGAAGGCAAATCTCTAACTTAAGTTTAACAGAATCAAATTGTGATAGAAGTCAAATTTACCATCCAGAAAACAAAAAGAAGACATGGTATAATTCCATATTTTTCACTATTCCTCTTCTCTACACATCCTTCCAAGGCTTCCAAACACATAATGCCTTTAACATCTCTAGCTCAGAAAAGTCTTTACAAACTCAAGAAATGAAATGACTGCCTCACTTCCTAATAGTTTAGGGGCGTAGCCTTCCTGGGGTGTTGTTTAGTTGCTAAGTAGTATCTGGCTCTTGAGATCCCATGGACTGTAGCCTGCCAGTCACTCTCAAACCGCAGCACACACGCTCTCTAGTTGGACCTGGACTTCCATCAGAATAGTTGATGGAAGTGTTTCTATTTTTGCAACTTTTGTATTTGAAAGACAATGAATTTTTTAAACTGAACCTTGTTTTCCAGAACAGATTTAGAGATTTACAAAAAAATTGAGATGATGATACACTTGGTTTCCCCTACTTTTTATTAAGGTTACATTGGTTTATAACATAATGTAAATTTCACATGTACAACATGATATTTCGACTTCTGTACACATTTTCCACTCCTCCCCTTACAGTCAACTCCCTTTACTAATTTTGCCTTTCCCCTCCCACCCTGGCAACCACTGCTCTGTTCTCTGTGTCTATACGTTTGTTTTTGTTTGTTAAATTATTTATTTGTTTTGTAGTTCACATGTGATAGAAGTCACATGCTTTTTGTCTTTCTCCCTCTGATTTATTTCAGTTTGCATAATATTCTCAAGGTTTATTCGCGTTTTTGCCAATGGCAAGATTTTATCCTTTTAATGATATCTTTGAATGAGTAGTATTCCATCGTATGTGTGTGTGTGTGTGTGTACCAACCACATCTTCTGCATTCTTTTATCCTTGGACTCTTAGGCTGTTTCCAACTCTTGGTTATTGTTAATAGTGCTGCAATGAACATAGAGGTGCCTATATTGTTTTGAACTAATGTTTTTGTTCATTTCAGATAAATACCCAGAGGTGGATATTAATTGGCTGGATCATAAGATAATTCTATTCTTAATTTTTTGAGGAATCTTCATACTGTTTTCCACAGTGACTTCATCAACTTACAACCCCAGCAACAGTATATAAGTGTTCTTTTTCTCTACATTCTTTCCAACATTTGTTATTTCTATCCCTTTTGTTAATAGCCTTTATAATTCCAATTATAGTTCTGATTTGCAGTTCCCTAGTACAGCAATGTTTAGCATCTTTTCATGTACCTGTTCCCCATCAGTGTTTCTTCTTTACAGAAATGTCTATTCTGATCTTCTGCCCATTTTCAGTTGGATTGTTTGGGGGTTTTGTTGTTGTTAAGTTATTTGAATTCTTTCCATATTTCAATATTAATCCCCAATGGATATACAATTTGCAAATATCTTCTCCCATTCAATAGATTGTCTTTCCAACTTTATTAATAGTTTCCTTGGCTATGCAGAAATTTTTCAGTTTGATGTAATTCCATTTGCTTATTTTTGCTTTCGTTTCCTTTGCATGAGAAGACAGATGCCCCCAAAAAAGGATATTTCTCTTTTATATCTGAATGATAACTTTTCTAGATAGAGTATTCTTGGCAGACAGTTTCAGTATTCTAAGTATGTCATTCCATTGTCTCCTGGCCTTGTAGAGTTTCTGCTGAGAAATCTGCTGATTGTCATTGTGGTTTCTTTTTTCCCTGTCTGCCTTCAAAATTCTTTCTTTGTCGTCAACTTTTGATCATTTTACCATAATGTGTTTTGGAGAAAGTCTTTTTGTGTTGAGGTAATTGGATGTTCTCTTAGCTTCATAGACTTGTTCTCATTTTTTCTTTAAATAAACTCTCTGCTTCCTTCTCCCTCTCTTTTCATTCTGGGATACCGATTATCCTTATGTTTCCCTTCCCCAGAGTCAGACAGTCCTCACAGAATTTCTTCATATTTTAGCTTCTAATTTTTTTAGATTTTTTTTGGATGTGGATCTTTTTTTTAAAGTCTTTATTGACTTTGTTACAATATTGCTCCTGTTGTTTATGTTCTGACTTTTTGGCCATGAGGCATGTGGGATCTTAACTCCCTGACCAGGAATCAAACCTACACACCCTGCATTAGAAGGCAAAGTCTTAACCATTGGACTGTCAGGAAAGTCCCATTGGTTTAGATCTTAGCTGTTTCTTCTCTTCTACTTGTATCATTTCTAAATTTCTATCTTCCAGCTCACTAATTCTTTCTTCCATGTGGTCTGCTCTATTTCCAATACTTTCCAATGTTTCTTTGTCTCATTTATTAAATACTTTAGCTCCATAATTTCTATTTGGTTCTTTTTTAGAGTTTCAATCTCTTTGGTAAAGTATTCCATCTATTTATTAATTTTATTTCTGAGTTCATTGAACTGTCTCTAAATTTTCTTGTAGCTCATTGGTTTCTTCATAGTGGCCATTTTGAACTCTCTATAGGTTATATCACAATATTCCATAACTTTAAATATGGCTTCTGGAGAATTATTATTTTCTTTTTGTGATACTGTGTTCCATGGTTTTACATGGTACTTGATGAATTGTTCCTCTGCTGGTGCATATGAAGTAGCAAACACCTTTCATCTTTAGGTAGAGCTTTTATTTCACTTGATTCTAAAGATTCAAGTTTAGTAATCAGAGACCTTTCTTTTGTTTTTCAGTAGCTGGCACTAGAGCACATGTTTCTGGTTTCTCTTACCTGAGCTCCCTCTGAGATACAGGCATACCTCTGAGATGTAGCAGATGCAGTGCTAGACCACCATGATAAAACAGATATTGCAATAAAGCAAGTCACATGAACTCTTTGGTTTCCCAGTGCATACAGAAGTTATGTTTATACTTTAGTCAGTTAAGCTTGTAATAGCATTACATCTAAAAACCATTGTCACATACCTTATTTTTAAAAATACTTTATTTCTGAAAAATGCTAACCATCATTTGACAATGCAGGGTTACTACAAACCTTCAATTTACAAAAACAAAACAAAAAAAAAACACCCACACACAAAAAAGCAAAGCACCGTAAACAAGATATGTCGTTATTTGAGAATCAGCACTTTCCACCCTCCAGGACTGTTGTAAATTTTACTCAAAAAATGGTAAGGAATTCCAACCAATTAATGGAATGAAGAATTTGGTGCCAGCAACACATTTTCAGTATTGAGAATAAAGTAGAAATAGAAGAGAATCTTCTTAACACTGCTGCTGCTGCTGCTGAGTCACTTCAGTCGTGTCTGACTCTGTGAGACCTGTAGACGGCAGCCCACCAGGCTCCCCTGTCCCTGGGATTCTCCAGGCAAGAACACTGGAGTGGGTTGCCATTTCCTCCTCCAATGCATGAAAGTGAAAAGTGAAAGTGAAGTCGCTCAGTCGTGTCCGACCCTCAGTGACCCCATGGTCTGCAGCCTACCAGGCTCCTCCATCCATGGGGTTTTCCAGGCAAGAGTACTGGAGTGGGGTGCCATTGCCTTCTCGGTAACACTGCTAGTCTAGATTTCTAAATTTTTGCTTTATAAATTAACTATTACAACTGGACACAAGGTAACATCACACATTACTCAATTAAACTTTCTCAAGTTGGATAAATAGCTAAAGTATAAGTTACGCTTTACTTATACTTTAGCTATTTATCCATTTATTTATACACTTTAGCTAAAGTATAAGTTACACTTTACTTATACTTTAGCTATTTATCCATTTATTTATAATGGATAAATCCATTTATTTATATACTTTAGCTATTTATCCAACTTGAGAAAGTTTAATTGAGTAATGTGTGATGTTATCTTGTGTCCAGTTGTAATAGTTAATTTATAAAGCAAAAATTTAGAAATCTAATTTTCTTTGTCTTTATATATCTTTTGTCAATCTTGTATATTTACCAATTGAGTACATGTTATACAAAACGAGAACTATTATTTCCAGGAGAGGCTTTGATTAATGTTTGATGACCTCATTTCAAACATATCAAATTATTTACAAGCTTAAATTATGTAGTTATATAAATATTTAACTGCATTTATAATTTTTATATTCAATTTTCTTGTTGAATGCATCAAAATTTGCAACAAGTTTCAGTTTCTGGGTTGACAACTGATAATTTTAATGCAATTGTGTACCAGTATAAAGAACTGGAAGCTACATAATTCTAAGTTGAATCTTCTTGAGCCCTAGATAGAAGCACTAAAACCTTCCCCCACATCCCCTACACACATGTTCTTTTTGAGTTTTTATGATGGCAGTGGGAGATTACAAGTTAATACTCATTTTATGAGATTAGAACACATGTATACTGGTGGCGAATCCATCTCGATGTATGGTAAAAGCAATACAATATTGTAAAGTTAAGCAAAATAAAAAAAATTAAATAAATAAATAAATGAAAAAAATCTTGACCTCTGAGTTCTTTCACGTTTGTCTCATGACATGCTTAGATGACATTCTGTAATCCTTTCCTAGGTTGTTTTATTAATTAATTAGATTAAATCTATAAATCTATTTAATGTTTGAGCGTATTAACCACAACTCTAAAGTCATTTTAATGACAAATGTTTGCCATCTTCTCCTTTTAACTCTCAAATCACATTTTTACCTCTACATTCTGAGAAAATTTTTCCTTTCCTATTAAATTGATTTGATTTTTTTTTTTTTACTGGGTAATCGGAGTATCTTAAATTGAATGTACTTTCTATACCTCCTCTGTCCTGTTTGTCTTATGAAGGTTTTTTGGTAAAATAGACACTTTTTACTAGTGTCCATGAATGGATAGTGTTACCATTGTATCACAAAAAGAACTCATAATCTCTCTCATGTGGTTAGAGCTATGTTTCTCCTGGGGAATTTGCAACTTCTGATTTAAATCTGAAAGAATTCTTCTCTGAACCACCTTTAGACTCAAAACTGCAATGTAGATTCCTGCCTACTTTCACTGCAGATTGCAAACCTGTCAGCCCCATGTCTGTGTGAGCCAATCCCTTAAAACTCTGTCTCTCTCTCACCATATAGATTAACATATAGGCTCTGTTTCTCTGGAGAACTCTAATACAATTTTTTTTGCCTTTTTTTTTGTTGTTGTTTAGGATGTGGGGTGTGTAGTATATATAGATGTAGAAGTGATTCTGTGATTGCTAAGTCTAGGTTTCAAAAATGATGGAGCTTCTGCTTACTTCTTTTGGGTTGCTTGCTGGTGAGAGCCACTGATCACTCTGGGAGGAAGGGGAATGAAAAAACTGCATGTTGGTGTTCTGACTACAGTCCAGCTCAGATCCCAGATGGCAGCCAGCCTTAACCACCAGACACATGAAGGAGGAAAGGAGGGAGGCAGGGAGGGATCTTGTGGTCCAGCCCTCAGCCACTGAACTGCACTAATTTATTCTTAAGGGAACAGAAAGATGCTACCTTCAACTCTCCCCAGCGCCAGCTCTGCCTAAGTTGCAGGTTTGTAAGCAAACAAAATGATAATAGCCGTTTTAAGCCACTAGTTTTTGGGTGGATTGTAAATAACTGAAACACCTTGTAAGTAAACATATGGATCAGCTTGCTGCTGCTGCTAAGTCGCTTCAGTCGTGTCCGACTCTGTGCGACCCCATAGACGGAAGCTCACCAGGCTCCCCTGTCTCTGGGATTCTCCAGGCAAGAACACTGGAGTGGGTTGCCATTTCCTTCTCCAATGCATGAAAGCAAAAAGTGAAAGTGAAGCCGCTCAGTCGTGTCCGACTCTTAGTGACCCCATGGACTGGAGCCTACCAGGCTCCTCCGTCCATGGGATTTTCCAGGCAAAAGTACTGGGGTGGGGTGCCATTGCCTTCCCTGTGGATCAGCTTAGACTAGGTTTAATTACAATAGCTATCAAGCAGCCAAATCTCAGAGACTTAATAACATTAAAAGTTTATTTCTTGCTCTTATCACTTGCCCACTCTGACTCAGCTGCCGTTCTACTCCAAATAATCTTTGCCCTGGACCCAAAATGAAAGGGCAGCTTCAATCTGCAGCTTAGTGATGTCACAGCAAAGGGTCAAAAGGAAATGAGGTAACTACACTTAGGCCCTTAAAGCTTCTGCTTGGAAGATTCATACGTTTCCACTCATGCTTCATTAGACAAATCATATGGCCAAGATAATTACATTTCAAATGGGGCAGGAAAGGATGGCCTCCTGCAAGAAACAGCAGAAGTTGGACTTCTCTAGTGGTTCAGTGGATAAGAAACTGCCTGCCAATGCAGACGACAGGAGTTCAATCCCTGGTCCAGGAAGATTCCACATGCCATGGAACAACGAAAGCCTGCGTGCCTCAACTACTGAGCTCATGCTCTAGAGCCCACGAGCTGCAACTACGGAAGTTCCTGAGCCTAGAGATGGTGTTCTGCAACAAGAGAAGCCACCACAGTGAGAAGCCTGCACATCCTCACTCACCTCAACTAGAGAAAACCCACACAAAGCAACAGAGACCCAGCACAGCCATAAATAAAATAAAGGAGCAGAAGCAACATGAGCAGCCACACTGGGACATGCACGCATCACCCTCTCACGGGGAGGAGTGGGGAACTTGCTGGACAATGTTGTGATCTGCCGGAGGGGACATCCTTACGTAGGAGAAAGGACAGGAAAGAGTCAATGATTTGGACCCTTTCTAAATCGAGTTCCTGAAAAAAAAAAAAATTGCTCAAACATCAATACCTCTTGTAAGACATTGCCCACTCTCCCTGTTCCCTGTTCTCATAGTACTTAGCATTTCCCTCCTCAATATTTATCATACTCTTGTAATACATCATACTAGTAGGCAAATGAATTTAACCTGAATGTGATCTCTAAAAGACAATGAGTTATTGAGGATTTGTGAGTAGAAGGGCAAAGCAATCTACCTTATATTTTAGAAAGACGGATCCGGTAGCAGTTTGGAAAATGGGTTCAGATAGGATGAAACTGGAGACCAGTTAACCAGCAACTCAGCATTTTGTCTAGAAGTGTTGTGACTGGGGTCTGAATAAGTTCATAATGGGACAAAGGCCAAGGACATGGGTTAAAATTGTTAATAAATTTCATTGACTAGCATGAGTGATAAATAGGATATGGGAAGTGAGAGAGAAAGATATGGGGATGCTTGAGTTTTCCAGTTTAAATAATTTCTCATTAAGATAGAACAACTGGCATGTTTCCTTTCTTATGTTATCATTTCTAACTTTCCAGAGAAGAGAGCCTAATTTGCAAAAAAAAAAAAAAAAGACTTCCAGGAACACAGGAATTTGTTTAAGACAAGAGTGTTCTACTAGTTTATCTATGTTTGTGTCACAGGTCTTAGATACTTCTTACCCAAAATCTACATGAAAATTATTCTTAGACCAAGAAAAAAAATAATGACAATAAAATTTAAACTTAAACTCTTCTGAAATGTGTGTCTGGGAATTCTGGGCAAGGAAGGATGTGAAACCATCAGAAATGACGCTGCCTACTGCTCCATGACAAGTCATAAAAAGACACAGAGGGTTGCTCAGCATAGCAGTATCTATCTACTTGGAAGTTCTCAACTGAATGGCAAAGAGAGACTATCTTTTGAGGAAAGAGGAGGGAGAGAAGATGTATCTGCCCAGATTCCCCCAATGGATGTTTTGCGATATTCAACATTTTTTCCTACAAGGAGAAAATGCGCCTGGGTTGTGTCATCCAGTCTTTTCATGGGATGCTTGACCCCAAACCCTGATATATGGTGCTCTGTCTAAATCTGGAAATGATGACCAGAACTGGAAACACCAACAGGGCTGGTAGTCAAGATTGAGTCAACACACTCAGCACCAATTACTGGGTGGCCTTAGATGGCAGAGCGACAGGGACAAGCAGAGTTTAGGGGACTGTACTTGACAAGTGGAGTAGTAGCTGGGGTCCTGGGAGACCTGTGAAGTTGAAGAGAGCTGAAAGGGTTTATAAGATGTGTGCCCCATACATAACCTATTCTTCTTTACTATGTCACTGCTGCACACCAGATGCTCTGTTCAGATCATCTACTCATTATAACCTTGTAGACATTTTACATGTGACGAAAATGTGTGACAGAGGTTAATGTGTTGGCTAAGTCCACACTGCTAGAAATGCAGAACAATTTGGAAGGAATTTCTTGGCCACAGTACTAAATTGGCAGACTTGAAGGAAAGTCTCCTGCACTTGACCATTGACATCATGAAGTTGAGACCCTGGCTATCTTATTGCCACAGAAGATATGCATTCCATTAGCACTGCTTGAATAAATTTAACAAACAAAACACTCCATTGCTGTGCTATGCTAAGTCACTTCAGTCGTGTCCGACTCTGTGTGACCCCATAGACAGCAGCCCACCAGGCTCCCCTGTCCCTGGGATTCTCCAGGCAAGAATACTGGAGTGGGTTGCCATTTCCTCCTCCAATGCATGAAAGTGAAAAATGAAAGGGAAGTCGCTCAGTCGTGTCCAACCCTCAGCGACCCCATGGACTGCAGCCTACCAGGCTCCTGCATCCATGGGATTTTCCAGGCAAGAGTACTGGAGTGGGGTGCCATTGCCTTCTCCAAACACTCCATTACTAGAAAAAAATATTTTATTTCATTCTTTCTCTTTAACTTTCCTATTGTGTAATTTTTCAAAGGAGAAGGCAATGGCACCCCACTCCAGTACTGGACTCTGGGTCCCTTTGGAATGCTGAAAAATATAATTTAGAAGAAAAAAAAAGAGTCTCAATTATGTACAATATGAATTCTCATTGGTAGACATACTTTTCTCACTATGCTATGCTATGCTATGCTAAGTCACTTCAGTCGTGTCCGACTCTGTGTGACCCCATAGACGGCAGTCCACCAGGCTTCCCTGTCCCTGGGATTCCCCAGGCAAGAACACTGGAGTGGGTTGCCATTTCCTTCTCCAATGCATGAAAGTAAAAAGTGAAAGGGAAGTCGCTCAGTCGTGTCCAACCCTCAGCGACCCCATGGACTGCAGCCTACCAGGCTCCTGCATCCGTGGGATTTTCCAGGCAAGAGTACTGGAGTGGGGTGCCATTGCCTTCTCCACTTTTCTCACTACGATATATTATTTATGAAAAAGTGCTCCCTGACAGCACAATGCAATCCCCATCTCATCATTCAGCAATAAATCATTAAAATTTAACAATAAATCTGCTGAGTTTTTATCTCAAATGTTAGACTTTAAGCACATAAGCTTAACTGCTTGCTATATAATAACAAGTCATCCACAATATGAAAGCCTTTGAAGCACAACACTTGGTAAATTATTAAGCTCCCATAGCTTTGAAAGACCATAATACAGATATTTTGTTTTTCCTTCTTTGACAGCCATAATTAGATTTATGTTTGGTGACAGTCTGCTTAAAAATGAATATGGAAACATTATCCAGTAACACAGCACACTGAATAGCATACATGTCTGCCAATAACATATACATTCTGAGTTTAATATATATCAAGAAAGAAGAGGAAGATAAAGTATAAAATGTGGCTTGCAGTTACATGGATTTTTTTTTTCACAAATGTACAAAACTGATCCTAAAATTTATATGGAAATGCAAGAGGCCTTGAAAACCAAAGCAATCTTTGCTTTGGCAAAAAGAATAAAGCGAGAGCACTCATATTTTCCTGTTTCAAAACATACTGTAATCAAGACAGTATAGTACTGCCATAAGGATAGATACATAGATTGATAGAATAGAATTAAGAGTTCGTAAATAAACCCTTACATTTATTGTCAATTGATTTTTGACAAGGGTGCCAAGGTGCCTCAATGGGGAAAGAACAACAAATGGTTCTGGGACCACTGGTCATATCCACATACCGATAAATCAAGCTGGGCTCCTATTGCACACCATATAACAAAATTATCTCAAAATAGACATAAACCTAAAGGTACAAAACTGTGAAATCATTAGTGGAAAACATAAGAATAAATCTTTGTAACCTTGGGTTAAACCATGGGTTCTTAGATATAATACCAAAAGCACAAGTGACAAGAAAATAGATAAAGTGGACTGTATTAAAATTAAAAATTTTTGGACAGCAAATGATATTAAGAAAGTGAAGAGAAAACCCAAAGAATAGGAGAAATATTGCAAATCATGTATCTGATAAGTGACTTAAGTCTAGAATTTATAAAGAACATTAATAATTCAATAATAAAAAGACAAGCCAAAAGTGGGTAATCGATATGAATAGTCATATCTCTGTAGTTGTGCACATAACCAACAGGCTCTAAATTTTGATAGACATCATTAGTTGTTATGGAGCTGCAAATCAAAACTACAGTGCAATATCATTTCACATCCCATAAGATGAATATCATCAAAAAGACAGAGAGTAGCAAGTATTAGAAGAATGTGGAGAAACTGGAACCCACATTGCTTGCTACTGGAAATGTAAAGTGGTGTAGTCACTTCCCAGAAAAGTTGGACAGTTCATCAAAATGTAAACCCTAGCGCTAACATAGGATCCAGTAAGTCTACCTATGTCTAGGCATATACCCAAGAGAAATGAAAACATGTCCACACAAGAACTAGTACATGAATGTGCAAAACAGCATTATCGTAATAGCCAAGAAGTGTAAGCCACCCAAATATCCATCAACCGATACATAAAATGTGATATATCTATACAACGTAATTGTATACAGTATTTATCCACAAAAAGGATCCAGTATTTATCCACGTATATCCACGTACTGTACGTGGTATAACATGGACGAAACTTGAAAATATTATGTTAAGTGGAAAAAAGCCAATCACAAAAAAAATATTGCATGAGTGCATTGATAGCCAATGTCCGGGATATAGGGATAGAAAGTAGATTAGTGCCTATCTAGGGTTGGACATGGGGCCTCATTGCTAATGAGTATGAATTTTTTGGTGAGGTGATGAAAATGTTATAAATTTAGATCATAATGATGGCTGCACAAATCCTTGCAAATATGCCAAAACCCATTAAACTGTACACTTAATTTTTTAAATTAATTACTTGTTGGCTATGCTGGTTCTTCATTCCTGGAGGTGGGGACTACTCTCTAGTTTAGGCGTGCAGACTTCTCATTTCTGTGGCTTCTCTTATTGCAGAGCATGGGCTCTAGGGTGCATGGCTTCAGTAGCTGTTGTTCCCCAGTTCTAGAGCACAGGCTCACTAGTTGTGGTGCATGAGCTTGGTTGCTCTGGGGCATGTGGGATCTGCCTGCTCAGGGATGGAACCTGTGTGCCCTGCATTGGCTGGCAGATTCTTTACCACTGAGCCACCAGGGAAGTCTCCTGAACTGTACACTTTAAATAGATTGAATTCATTCAGGGCTGTTGAAGCGGCAGGTGGAGGGACTATTTAACTCCTCTGAGCTTCAGTTTTATCATTTGTAAATTACTTAGTTTACTGGCTTTTGTTGAAGTCAAGTGTTCAATGAGCACCTAGCCCTTAAGAAGCACACGTCAATCAATACTCTTCAAGGAGGTGATTTGTAATTCATTTCCAACCTGGATTTTAGAAAAGCTGATGAAAAGGATGGACTGTTTCCTAGAAAAATTTACACGCAAGGTCAATGTAATACGTAATTCTAGAGGACTCAAGGCTCCTGGAAGCATATCTACAGGTTCCTAGGTCTGTATTTCTCAGGGGATCATCACTGGAATTCACTCATGGAGAACCATGTTAGGAATTAAGCTATTACCACTGTGCATTGGAATCTGCATATGAGAACATCCTCCACGTTCTAAACTTACCCCACAAGGTGATTCATGTGCACTCACAACCACAGAGATTAAATGACCCCAGTCATGTCCTGCCTGACATTCTGGGTTATTCGCAGGAGTAAGAGGATGCAGCCTAAGTACACTCAGAATGTGCTTTTACATGTTTGGCTTGCCTTTCCCTCAAGACAGCATGGGAACTCTGCCCAGGAGCCTCCTTGACATACTTATCTAGCAAAGGTGCTCGACCTGAGCGAGCACATCACAAAGGAAATTCTCTGCCTGGTGTTATAGAAAGACTAGCCTCGTGCGATGGCTTCCAGCAGAGTCCGGCAGACACTGTCATTATTTGAGTTTGTAATAGGTATTTTGCAATCCAGTTCTTGGAAAAACAAAACATTTGAGAGTTCCTAAGTGCCTCTATGGATATCAAATAGCTCCTTATTTAGTAAAAATCGCAGAGTCAAGGATAAAAAATCAGCAGAGATTATTGGTTTCTCATTTGATTGTACTCAAATCTAACTTTCAATAAATGTGTATGTACTTTACGTAGGAAGTGCCTTAAAAACTCATTTCATGTGTGTGTGTGTGTGTGTGTGTGTGTGTTGAAAGAATAATTCTACATAATTCCAATGCTCACTGTTTGGAGATAATTACATTTTAATTTTTCATGAAGATCTGTTCATATCCATTAGAGATACACTTAGATATGGAAGAATACAGTTTGATATCATGTCCTTGAGAAGCTCTTCCTTAGTCTTCTATCCTCATCCCGGTCTACCCCCTGTTAAACCAGTTCATATCACCTGTACTTTTTCTTGATATTCCTTATTAGAGAAGAAATTATTTAGTTAATTACTGGAGATGTTTTCTGCTATATATTTCCATTATAAAATAAGTTCTTGCTAGTGAGGTTAAGAACAATGTCTATCTCATTCATTGCTATATCCCCAGCATTAAACTGAGTGCTAAGTATACCTTTCTTGAATTAACAAAGTTTAACATTAAAAATCTGTGTGTGTTTTGTAAAGTCAGTTAGCTGCCATCTCAAACATTTTGTCAAGTGCAGTCTTGAAAGCATCATATAGAAACAAGAATGCTACTATAGCTCTCATTGGGAATTGATACATTTTGTGGAGTTGAAACGGAATAGAGTTGATGACCAAGAGAAGTAAGGTATGAGAAGGGGCAGGGATGCTCAAGAAGGAGAGATGGATATATATATATATATGTTTGTTTATTTATGGATGATTTACCTTGTTTGGGGCAGATGCCAACATAACACTGTAAAGCAATTATCCTCCAATTAAAAAAAAAAAACAGAATAGGGAACTCACATACACGTACACAGAGTTTGTGAGGAGCAGTATGAGGCATAGAAGATACTGGCAAAGTTTGAGCCTGGTCTGGTCATCTTTATTGTCAACTGAGAGAGTCTTCTCTAGGTGAGAGCAGGCACCTCTTCATCTAACTTTAAATCTCATGTCAGACGCATTCTGGTTTTCAATGAAAGTTCATTAGGCTTCCAGTGAGATGTAAGTATGACTGCAAATGACACTGCTCATTATTTTAAAACTTTCTCTAGAATGTAAAAACTCAGTCTGAATTATCAGCTGAAAGATGTATAAATATGCATAAGGCTTTTTATCTTCTTAAGGCCTTGGTTTCTTCATCCTTAAAATGGGGATAATAATACCTACCTCAAAGTCTGGGAATAAAATGCATTGATAGAATTAAAATTTAAAAGGATTCTTGAGTAAACCAGTAATCAGTCAGTTAGTTCAGTCGCTCAGTCACGTCTGACTCTGCAATCCCATGGACTGTAGCACGCCAGGCCTCCCTGTCCACTGCTAACTCCTGGAGCTTGCTCAAACTCATGGCCATCAAGTCAGTGATGCCATCCAACCATCTTGTCCTCTGTTGTCCCCTTCTCCTCCTGACTTCAATCTTTCCTAGCATCAGGGTCTTTAACAATGAGTCAGTTCTTTGCATCAGGTGGTCAAAGTACTGGAGCTTGAGCTTTGGCATTAGTTCTTCCAATGAATACTTAGGACCAGAAATATTTCTCCATAAATGAAAAAAGTAAGACTACCTCAAATCTCTCCACATGTGAGACCCCCCAGCTTCACATCTTATAGGAAACAATCTCACCACCAAAGAACTGATGCTTTTGAACTGTGGTGTTGGAGAAGACTCTTGAGAGCCCCTTGGACTGCAAGGAGATCCAAACAGTCCATTCTGAAGGAGATCAGCCCTGGGTGTTCTTCGAAAGGAATGATGCTAAAGCTGAAACTCCAGTACTTTGGCCACCTCATGCAAAGAGTTGACTCATTGGAAAAGACTCTGATGCTGGGAGGGATTGGAGGCAGGAGGAGAAAGGGACGACAGAGGATGAGATGGCTGGATGGCATCACTGACTCGATGGACGTGAGTTTGAGTGAACTCCAGGAGTTGGTGGTGGACAGGGAGGCCTGGCGTGCTGTAATTCATGGGGTCGCAAAGAGTCGAACACGACTGAGCAACTGAACTGAACTGAACTGAAATCTCTATTGAAATGCTTGCTTTTATTGACAATAAGGGCAGAAACTGAGGAAAGACTATGCAAGGACCTATCAAAGCTATTATTGTTGCCACGTGTATTCTGGATCTTTTTTTTTTTTTTTAATTTTTATTGGTGTATAGTTGATTTACAATGTTGTGTTAGTTTCAGGTGTTATTATGTATCTATATTCAAAGAAAACTTGCCCTAGGAAATATAAATCTGATAAGCATTGTATGTGTCACCTGAAGCTGAAGAAATCAGAAAAATCTTTGATTATAACTATCAGATAAGAACTAGCAGGTATTGCATTTCCTTTTTTACACTGCAGAATTAAAATCTGTTGCTTCATTTGAATATTCTTAGACATACAGTCCCATGAGAGAAAGCAGACACAAAAGACCATATATTATGTGATTTCATTTATATGAAATGTCCAGAAGAGTTAAACCCTTAGAGACAGAAAGCAAATTGGTGGTTTCCAGGGGCTGGAGTTGGGGAGGGAGAGAAATGACCCCTACATGGATACAGGGTTTTCTTTAGGAATGATGGAAATGTTTTGGAACTAGAGAGAGATGGCGATTGCACAACTTTGTGAATATACTACATGCCGCTGAACTGTACACTTTCAAGTGGATAATCTTATGTGAATTTCATCTCAGTTGAAAACAAAAAAAGAGAGGTGCAGAAAGGGACTTTCCAAATTTGATGTTCTTAAGAAAGTCCTTTCTCAGTGAAAAGATGACTAAGGTGCGAGGCATAGGTCATCCCTAGAAAAAGTAGTGGAGTCACGAAAATGCCCAAGGGCAGAGTATGCTTTGCACAAGGACTTGTCAGCATGGGGTGCAAAAAGTGCTGCATTAATGAGTCACATTTTAGGTCAAGCAAAAACAGTATCACATTCCTTTATTTGCTGTACTACATTTAAATCAGATTTAGTTCTTCCATGATCCTCACATCTCTGTATTCAATCTTTTTTCCTAAGCAACTGCTAAGAGCAAGAGCTGGATGAATAAAATCACCGAAATAAAAAAAGAAAGTGCTGCATTGAGATCACCTCTCATTTACTGATTCAGGTTTCCACCAATTCAACAAATGGTCTTTACAAAGATCAACTGCAATCAAGTCCATTTATTATGTAGTGTGTCTCCTGCTGCTAGAATCTTAGCTCCACAAATAGTAAGTAAGTAAGTAAAGTTGCTCAGTCGTGTCCAACTCTTTGCGACCCCATGGACTGTAGCCTACCAGGCTCCTCAGTCCATGGAATTTTCTAGGCAAGAGTACTGGAGTCTTTGGATATTTTATTAACATTTTAGTGAAAGGTTTAAAATGCTGCCTGGCTCAAAAAGAATAGTTCAACCGGGATTTTCTCAAAGACTAAAAATTCTGTGATTCCATTTAAGCACCTTCTTTGCCATATTAGTGTGAAGTCTGAACATAGCCCCAGCAAAGCAAGTTTATGCAGCCCCAGCAAAGCAATTTTCTGTAGCCCCTTTGGGAAGCTTTGTTGTCTTCTGTCGCCTAAGATGAGAGTAGAAATATTAATGTCCAGGTGCTGGGGTTGTCACATCGAGCTATTCTACTCCAGCCCCACTCGTCAGGGGCCAGACTGCATAACGCTTGTGCACGCTTTAAACTGGACCTTCTCTGCTGGGGCATCAACATAGTGGAGGAGCACCCTCTGAAGAGTAGGGGGGCCGAATCTTTGCTTTGACTTTGTGGAAATCCTGCCAGTACTGATCAGAAAGACCTGGAGATCTGTGATAGAAACAGTGACGGACAACTTAAGGAGATTTCTGAAACTTCATTGCTAAACTTCCTGCACATCTACCTCTTTCTGCAGGGTGAAGCCATTATCAGAAGGCCCTGGGTCACTTATGTGTAAGCAAAGAGCAGCCCATGGGAGTCCAGAGGCAGAGCTCAAGATGATTCTGTTGAGTCTGCCAAGTCCTGTTACCCAAATGTACCCGTAAATGAGGTAAAACCTTCAAGGATGCTTTATAGACTGTCCTAGATCTGATTGCAATGGCACCCCACTCCAGTACTCTTGCCTGGAAAATCCCATGGACGGAGGAGCCTGGTGGGCTGCAGTCCATGGGGTCGCTAAGAGTCGGACACAACTGAGTGACTTCACTTTCACTTTTCACTTTCATGCATTGGAGAAGGAAATGGCAACCCACTCCAGTTTTCTTGCCTGGAGAATCCCAGGGACAGGGGAGCCTGGTGGGCTGCTGTCTATGGGGTTGCACAGAGTCGGACACAACTGAAGTGACTTAGCTTAGCTTAGATCTGATTGCATGTGTGCTAATTCGCTTCAGTCATGTCTGACTCTTTGCGACCCTGTGAACTGTAGCCTGCCAGGCTCCTTTGTCCATGGAATTCTCCAGGCAAGAATACTAGAGTGGGTTGTCATGCCCCCTCCAGGGAATCTTCCCCCCTCCCCCAGATCTGATTATCACACAGTAAATATTTCTACATATTTGCTGTGAACACCAAAGGATGAACAAAATACAATTCTCTGATTTAATTAATCTATGAGTAAAGGGAATTTCATAAAACTTTTATTCAAAATAGAAAATAATTAGTGTATTACAAAGGAAGTTAATAACTTCTGTGCCTTAATCTCTCTTTCTATTGGTATATACTTGCATAATACAGTTTCTTAAATTGTGGTCCAAGAGCCTTCAGCATCATGATTATTTATCAAAGATGCTTGGTAATATGCACCTTTCCAGGCACAGCCCTATACTTACTGAACATCTCTGGGAGAAAGACCTGGGGAATATGCATTTAAAGAATTTTCTCAGGTGATTCTATGCATAATGGTTAAGAACCTGTTCCATAGTGCATTATAATTTATTACACTTGCCCATGTATTTTCTTCTTATTCTTCTCCATCATAAGAAGGGCAAGCCAGATGTGTCTTTCATTTTATAGGTGAGGAAATGGAAACTTGGAGATGTTAAATTCAAGATTGTAAGTTAGTTAGTGGCAGAACTAGAATCTGAACTTGGATTTCTCTGATTTCAGATTGAGTCCTTGACCTACTACTCCAATCTGTGCTGTGCCTGTACTAGGAAAAATTAAAAAAAAAAAAAAAAGAATTAAAACACAAAATGACCTCTTTGTTTCTGTAGGCATGTCTTTTATACAAGCAGGGCAGTTAGTACTAGGAGAAACACTGCCATCTTCTGGCCACCTGAGAGCAAAGTGTAACCTTGTTATTTTATGATCATTTTCTCCTGCTGACCTTGATGCTCCTTTCAATGATGGATATGTTCTGAGCCATCCTCACTCGCCACAGATGCATTTAAAGGACCAGTGGACCAGTCCTTTGGTCTTTAATTTTGTAGTTGAGATTTTTTTCCCTCGTAGCTGAAGTTAGCTTACTCGTCTAGGAGGGCAGATACCACAAGATTATTAGTGCCATACAAACAGTAGCTCCAAGGTACATTGATGAAAATGTTTTCTGGGGCCAACATATCCTGAATCTCTAGACTCTCAGTCTTTGTTTTTAATTAAAAAATATTTTTTGCTATGGTTACACAACTTTCCTGATGAATCCAATGTGAAAGTTAGAGAAGTAAAGGGAAAGAATATAGCAAACGCGTGAGATGGAGGGAAAGAAGAAGGATGGGGAAGAGGGAGAGGCAAGAAAGCAAAGTAATTACTCCCATCACAGTAATATAAAGTGAAGCGAAGTCGCTCATTCGTGCCCGACTCTTTGCGACCCCATGGACCGTAGCCTGCACCAAGCTCCTCCATCCATGGGATTTTCTAGGCAAGAGTACTGGAGTGGGTTGCCATTTCCTTCTCCAGGGAATCTTCCTGACCCAGGGATCGAACCCAGGTCAGTAAGCTGCCAACAATTTAACAGTTGGCTTACAAAATTCCTGAGTATTGAACAATTAATGCTTGTGAGCTGGTCCAAGCAGTCTTCATGGTATTGCTGAGCCATGCCTTTGGACTGCCTGTCCTGTAATGTATTGGGTTGGCCAAAAAGTTCATAGCACTTTATGGAAAACTCAAATGAACTTTTTGGCCAACCTGATACTGTATTCTTCTACTGTCAGTTTGAGTTGGGTACCCAAAACATCCTAGCACTCCTACTAAGAACCCCCCTTTTACCCTCTTAGCAAGGGTCCTCCTCCAACTACATCTTTGGCAACTCAGGGAAACCTGATCCTACCTGAGGCTCAACATTGAGCCACATGGATTTAGCCAACCAGAACGTCTTACAACCAGAACGCCCCCTTACATAGCTGTTGTCCTTCCTGGATGTTGTGATACACAGATAGGTCCAAGTAGCTTGTCGCTATCAGTCTGACAAGTAGATCCATATGAAGATGGTAAATCCAAGAGAATCATAGGAAATCATGACTGGAGGCACTGGAATAGGTTAGTGCTTAAACCCACCCTATCTCTGAACTGCTAGTAAAATATGCCAGTCAATTTACATTTTGCTTATGCATCTCAGTTGGATTTTTTTTTATTACTATCTGCCAAGGTATAGTCAGGCACCATGGCGTATACTTCATACATGTTCAATTTATTCATCATAAAACTCCAAAATACTGAAACAATTTTCCCATTTTATAGATGGGGAAACTAAGTCTCAAAGACACTAAAATATGCATTTCTAGCCTTATGGAGAAAATAAACATTTAATCCCAGATCTGTAGGTCTCTAGATGTATCACAATAATAAAACTCAGGTCCACTTGGGAAATCCTACAGTCCCTGTTCTTCTATTCTTATCAAAGGACTCTGTGTAACTGAAAACAACTTGAGTGTTAGTTGTAGCTTAAAAATGTAAAACAAAGCATTGTTTCTGATCACCTAATGACAAAATTGGGGCCTTAGGGTTAAACTAGAATTTTAAGTGTGCTTCTGGAGGGCCACCCCCTCCCAATCTGAACAAATAGCAATGATCCACAACACACTTTAAAGGAAAATGAAAAGGCACAGCCAGGCTAAAGAATAAGAAACCCTTCCTTGCTAGAAGAATGGAAAACAACTGCGAGATAATTAATGACCTGGGCGCAAGCCAAAGCCCTGTGAGATCAATGCCCGGAAGGAAAGCAGGGCTTGTTCATGGGTTTAGTCAACAATAAATATGTCCCACTTGAGGCTGAGGACAAGAGCCAGCCTCCCTTCTTAAAATCGGGGAATGAGGCAGAGCTTTCTGACTGGTGAAAGAAAGCTAAACAGAACTTTTGCCAAACATGGTCTGGGACTATGGCTTATATGGAGTTGTGGAGTTTGAGAGCTAGGAAGTCCTAGGTACAGCAGCCGCATGACATGGAGCTGAGCCAAGCTGCTCCTAGATGCGTGACTGAATATTGTTGTTCAGTCGCTAAGTTGTGTCCGACTCTTTGTGACCCCATGGACTGCTGCACACCAGGCTCCTCTGTCTGAATACGCGACAGCTCCAATGTCACCGAGGACTGTGAGTTGCAGAACACATCCATAAATCCAGTCTTAGAACCGAGGACTCTGGAAGCCCTGGTAAAAGAAGCCATGAAACTACTAGACAGATGAGACTGCAGAGAAAAGGGGTTGAGGGGGGAGGTGCGGATCTGTTATCACAGAGCTCAAAAATACAAGAAGAAAGTCCTTCCAGAAGAGCCACACTTCAAAATCAGGATGAAATTGCTTCAGTTAAAGTTAACAAAGCAATTCTAAAAAAGACTTAAAAATAACTATAAAAAAGACTTAAAAATAACTATAAAAAAGACTTAAAAATAACTATAAGATCCTCTTCTCTATAAGGAGACAGATGGTGGAATAAAATCTATTAAACTCTAATACACTGCCAGTGAAAAGCAAACATAAATGAGATAAGTACAAGAGAAAACGTGAAAGAAGCACGTAGAAATGTTAAGAATGAAAAATGTAGAGAATAAAAAATATACCTAAGTGGATAGAATACTCCAACCTGATTAGTAAGAAAAAAATAGTTAATTTAAAGAGAATGATGAGGAATTTCCCCCAAATGCAACATTTAGAGACAAATATATTAAAAATAAAAATGTAAAAATTAGATACTCAATAAACTTCACCAGATAATACTAAGAGTTTCAAAAGAAACTCTTATGAAAGAGAAAATAGCTGAGAATTTTCCAGACAGAACAAAAACCACAGCCCTATCTTTCTGATAAAAATTCTACACTTATTACATAGGTTAAGTAAAAATAAATCTTCACTGAAGCTCATTATAGTGAAACAGCAGAATACCAAGGAAAAGGTAGGGGAAACTAAAACTTATCAGAGTTAAAAAATAAATATTTTTTTAATATTAATGATATTTAAACCAACAGTAGACATTCCTTTGGCAGCAATAAATGTAAGAAGACAACAGATTGACATTTTCAAAGAGATGAGGGAAAATTGCAAGTATCCCAACATAAAATTCTGTACTCAGATAAAATACCTTTCAGGAGTGAGTGTGGAAAATTTTTTAAGTTTTATTGATTCTATAACTTATCTAGACAGCTGTGCAGAAACTGATTTGATAGCTAAAAATTTCTGATCAAATCAGAGTTAGGAGAGCTCCATGTGCAAGCCAATGAGGAAGACCAAGCTGTTGGTGTAAGCAAGTCTCACTGAGTGATCTATGACCTCCTTCTGTAAATGACCTTTTCCTTCCAGCTCACAGGTGATACTCTTCCCCATGATGTCTGCCACCAAGAAGACCAGATCATGTTCACTACAGTAAGGGTGATCTTGAACCAAGGGCCACCTCAGACCCTGGAACACAGTTGTAACTATTAGGAACAGTCACACTCAAGTGAAACTATGAGGGAAAGAGCCATGCCACCATGTCCAAAGACCTTCTCAACTTCCCTCGTCCTCCCAAAGGAACCTGAAATTCTTGGGTTGAGCTCACCAGAGAAGGTACAGGGTGTTCTATGACTCAAGTTCACCTTGCAAAGTACAAGGCATACCTCAGAGATATCGTGGACTCTGTTTTAGATTACTGCAATAAAGCAAATATTGCAAAAAAAGGCAAGTCGCACAAATTATGGGGTCACCCAGTGCATGTAAAGATTATATTTATACTATACTTTAGTCTATCTAGTGTGCATTAGCATTGTCTAAAAAAATTTACAGACACTAATTTCAAAATGTTTTATTGCTAAAAAATGCTAACCATCATCTGAACCTTTAGCAAGTTTATATATATATATATATAGGCAGCAGATGACTCAGATGGTAAAGAATCTGCTTGCAATGCAGGAGTGGTAGCGGTTTAGTTGCTAAGTCATGTCCAACTTTTGCGAACCCATTAACTGTAGCCTGCTAGGCTTCTTTGTCCATGGGATCCTCCAGGCAAGAATGCTGGAGTGGGTTGCAATTTCCTTCTCCAGAGGATCTTCTCGACCCAGGAATCGAACTCAGGTCTCCTGCATTTCAGGCAGATTCTTTACTGACTGAGCTATCAGGGAAGACCGGCAATACAGGAGACATAAGTTCAATCCCCGAGTCAGGAAGATCCCCTGGAAAAGGGAATGGCAACATATTCTGTAGTATTCTTGCGTGGAAAATTCCATGACAGAGAAGCCTGGGAGGCTTTATAGTCCATAGGGTCGCAAAGAGTTGGACATGACTGAGCAACTAACACTTTCACTTTCACTCTTCCCAACATCACAGATCACTGATCACACACTCAGTCGTGTCCGATTCTTTGTGACCCCATGGACTGCAGCACACCAGGCCTCCCGGTTCATCACCAACTCCTGGAGTTTACTCAACTCATGTCTATTGAGTCAGTGATGCCATCCAACCATCTCATCTATGGTTGGCCCCTTCTTCTTCCACCTTCAATCTTTCCCAGCATCAGGATCTTTTCGAATGAGTCAGTTTTTCGCATGAGGTGGCCAAAGAATTTGAGTTTCAGCTTCAACATCAGTCCTTCCAATGAATATTCAGAACTGATTTCCTTTAGGATGGACTGGTTGGATCTCCTTGCTGTCCAAGGGACTCTCAAGAGTCTTCTCCAACACCACAGTTTAAAAGCATCAATTATTTGGTGCTCAGCTTTTTTCACAGTCCAACTCTCACAACCATACATGACTACGGGAAAACCATAGCTTTGACTAGACAGACCTTTGTTGGCAAAGTAATGTCTCTGCGTTTTAATAAGCTGTCTAGGTTGGTCATAACTTTTCTTCCAAGGAGTAAGTGTCTTTTAATTTCATGGCTGCAGTCACCATCTGCAGTGATTTTGGAGCCCAGAAAAATAAAGTCGATCACTGTTCTCCCATCTATTTGCCATGAAGTGATGGGACCAGATGTCATGATCTTAGTTTTCTGAATGTGAGTTTTAAGCCAAATTTTTCACTCGCCTCTTTCACTTTCATCAAGAGGCTCTTTGGTTCTTCTTTGCTTTCTGCCATAAGGTGTCATCTGCATAACTGAGGTTATTGATATTCTCCTGGCAATCTTGATTCCAGGTTGTCTACCCTTTCTCATTATGTACTCTGAATATGAGTTAAATAAAACAGGGTGACAATATAGACCTTGACGTATCCCTTTCCCTACTTGGAACCAGTCTGTTGTTCTATGTCCAGTTCTAACTGTTGCTTCCTGACTGGAACACAGATTTCTCAAGAGGAAGGTCAGGTGGTCTGGTATTCCCATCTCTTTCAGAATTTTCCATTGTGTTCCATTGTGTTTGTTGTGATCCACACAGTCAAAGGCTTTGGCATAGTCAATAAAGTAGAAATAGATGTTTTTCTGGAACTCTCTTGCTTTTTCCATGATCCAGCAGATGTTGGCAATTTGATCTCTGGTTCCTCTGCCTTTTCTAAAACCAGCTTGAACATCTGGAGGTTCACAGTTCACGTACTGTTGAAGCCTGGTTTGGAGAATTTTGAGCATTACTTTGCTAGCGTGTGAGATGAGTGCAATTGTGTGGTAGTTTGAGCATTCCTTGGCACTGCCTTTCTTTGGGATTGGAATGAAAACTGACCTTTTCCAGTCCTGTGGCCTCTGATGAGTTTTCCAAATTTGCTGGCATATTGAGTGCAGCACTTTCACAGCATCATCTTTTAGCATTTGAAAGAGCTCCACTGGAATTCCATCACCTCCACTAGCTTTGTTCATAGTGATGCTTCCTAAGGCCCACTTGACTTCATATTCCAGGATGTCTGGCTCTAGGTCAGTGATCACACCATCATGATTATCTAGGTAGTGAAGATTTTTTTTGTACAGCTCTTCTATGTATTCAAGACAAATTGGAAGTGGTCAAACAAGAGATGGTCAGAATGAATGTCGACATTCTAGGAATCAGCAAACTGAAATGGACTGGAATGGGTGAATTTAACTCAGATGACCATTATATCTACTACTGCGGGCAGGAATCCCTCAGAAGAAATGGAGTGGCCATCATGGTCAACAAAAGAGTCCAAAATGCAGTACTTAGATGCAATCTCAAAAACGACAGAATGATCTCTGTTCATTTCCAAGGCAAACCATTCAATGTCACAGTAATCCAAGCCTATGCCCCAACCAGGAACGCTGAAGAAGCTGAAGTTGAACGGTTCTGTGAAGACCTACAAGACCTTTTAGAACTAACACCCAAAAAAGATGTCCTTTTCATTATAGGGGCTGCTGCTGCTGCTAAGTCACTTCAGTCGTGTTCGACTCTGTGTGACCCCATAGACCACAGCCCACCAGGCTCACCCGTCCCAGGGATTCTCCAGGCAAGAACACTGGAGTGGGTTGCCATTTCCTTCTCCAATGCATGAAAGTGAAAAGTGAAAGTGAAGTTGCTCAGTCGTGTCCGACCCTCAGCGACCCCATGGACTGCAGCCTTCCAGGCTCCTCCACCCATGGGATTTTCCAGGCAGAAGTACTGGAGTGGGGGTGCCATTGCCTTCTCCGCATTATAGGGGACTGGAATGCAAAAGTAGGAAGTCAAGAAACACCTGGAGTAACAGGCAAATTTGGCCTTGGAATACGGAATGAAGCAGGGCAAAGACTAATAGAGTTTTGCCAAGAAAATGCACTAGTCATAACAAACACTCTCTTCCAACAACACAAGAGAAGACTCTATACATGGACATCACCAGATGGTCAACACCGAAATCAGATTGATTACATTCTTGGCAGCCAAAGATGGAGAAGCTCTACATAGTCAGCAAAAATAAGACCAGGAGCTAACTGTGGCTCAGACCATGAACTCCTTATTGCCAAATTCAGACTGAAATTGAAGAAAATAGGGAAAACCACTAGACCATTCAGGTATGACCTAAATCAAATCCCTTATGATTATACAGTGGAAGTGAGAAATAGATTTAAGGGCCTAGATCTGATAGATAGAGTGCCTGATGAACTATGGACTGGGGTTTGTGACATTGTACAGGAGACAGGGGTCAAGACCATCCCCATGGAAAAGAAATGCAACAAAGCAAAATGGCTGTCTGGGGAGGCCTTGCAAATAGCTGTGAAAAGAAGAGAAGCGAAAAGCAAAGGAGAAAAGGAAAGATATAAACATCTGAATGCAGAGTTCCAAAGAATAGCAAGAAGAGATAAGAAAGCCTTCTTCAGCTATCAATGCAAAGAAATAGAGGAAAACAACAGAATGGGAAAGACTAGGGATCTCTTCAAGAAAATCAGAGATACCAAAGGAACATTTCATGCAAAGATGGGCTCAATAAAGGACAGAAATGGTATGGACCTAACAGAAGCAGAAGATATGAAGAAGAGGTGGCAAGAATACACAGAACTGTACAAAAAAGAGCTTCATGACCCAGATAATCATGATGGTGTGATCACTGACCTAGAGCCAGACATCCTGGAATGTGAAGTCAAGTGGGCCTTAGAAAGCATCACTATGAACAAAGCTAGTGGAGGTGATGAAATTTCAGTGGAGCTATTCCAAATCCTGGAATATGATGCTGTGGAAGTGCTGCATTCAATATACCAGCAAATTTGGAAAACTCAGCAGTGGCCACAGAACTGGAAAAGGTCAGTTTTCATCCCAATCCCAAAGAAAGGCAATGCCAAAGAGTGCTCAAACTACCGCACAATTGCACTCATCTCACACGCGAGTAAAGTAATGCTCAAAATTCTCCAAGCCAGGCTTCAGCAATATGTGAACCGTGAACTTCCTGATCTTCAAGCTGGTTTTAGAAAAGGCAGAGGAACCAGAGATCAAATTGCCAACATCCACTGGATCATGGAAAAAGCAAGAGAGTTCCAGAAAAAACATGTATTTCTACTTTATTGACTATGCCAAAGCCTTTGACTGTGTAGATCACATTAAACTGTGGAAAATTCTGAAAGAGATGGGAATACCAGACCACCTGATCTGCCTCTTGAGAAATTTCTATGCAGGTCACGAAGCAACAGTTAGAACTGGACATGGAACAACAGACTGGTTCCAAATAGGAAAAGGAGTACGTCAAGCCTGTATATTTAACTTATATGCAGAATACATCATGAGAAATGCTGGACTAGAAGAAACACAAGTTGGAATCAAGATTGCTGGGAGAAATATCAATAACCTCAGATATGCAGATGACACCACCCTTATGGCAGAAAGTGAAGAGGAACTAAAAAGCCTCTTGATGAAAGTGAAAGTGGAGAGTGAAAAGGTTGGCTTAAAGCTCAACATTAAGAAAACGAAGATCATGGTATCTGGTCCCATCACTACATGGGAAATAGATGGGGAAACAGTGGAAACAGTGTCAGACTTTATTTTTCTGGGCTCGAAAATCACTGCAGATGACTGCAGCCATGAAATTAAAAGACGCTTACTCCTTGGAAGGAAAGTTATGACCAACCTAGATAGCATATTCAAAAGCAGAGACATCACTTTGCCAACAAAGGTTCGCCTAGTCAAGGCTATGGTCTTTCCTGTGGTCGTGTATGGTCCATGTGAGAGCTGGACTGTGAAGAAGGCTGAGCGCCAAAGAATTGATGCTTTTGAACTGTGGTGTTGGAGAAGACTCTTGAGAGTCCCTTGGACTGCAAGGAGATCCAACCAGTCCATTCTGAAGGAGATCAGCCCTGGGATTTCTTTGGAAGGAATGATGCTGAAGCTGAAACTCCAATATTTTGGCCACGTCATGCGAAGAGTTGACTCATTGGAGAAGACTCTGATGCTGGGAGGGATTGGGGGCAGGAGGAGAAGGGGATGACAGAGGATGAGATGGCTGGATGGCATCACTGACTTGATGGATGTGAGTCTGAGTGACCTCTGGGAGTTGGTAATGGACAGGGAGGCCTGGCGTGCTGCGATTCATGGGGTCGCGAAGAGTCGGACACAACTGAGCAACTGATCTGATCTGATCTAGAAGGTCTTGTAAGTCTCCATAGAATGATTCAACTTCAACTTCTTCAGCGTTACTGGTCAGGGCATAGTCTTGGATTACTGTGATATTGAATGATTTGCCTTGTAAAGGAACAGAGCTCATTCTGTTGTTTTTGTGATTGCATCCAAGTACTGCATTTTGGACTTTTCTGTTGACTATGATGGCTATTCCATTTCTTCCAAGGGATTCTTGCCCACAGTAGTAGATATAATGCTCCTCTGATTTAAATTCATTCATTCCAGTCCATTTTAGTTCGCTGATTCCTAGAATGTCGACGTTCACTCTTGCCATCTCCCATTTGACCACTTTCAATTTGCCTTGATTCATGGACCTAACATTCCAGGTTCCTATGTAGTACTGCTCTTTACAGCATCAGACTTTACTTCCATCACCAGTCACATCCACAACTCCGTGTTGTTTTTGCTTTGGTTCCATCTCTTCATTCTTTCTGTAGTTAGTTCTTCACTGATCTCCAGTAGCATATTGGGCACCTACTGACCTGAGGAGTTCATCTTTCAGTGTCCTATCTTTTTGCCTTTTCATACTGTTCGTGGGGTTCTCAAGGCAAGAATGCTGAAGTGGTTTGCCATTCCCTTCTCCAGTGGACCACGTTTTGTCAGAACTCTCCACCATGACCAGTCCATCTTGGATGGCCCTACATGGCATAGTTCATAGTTTCATTGAGTTAGACAAGGCTGTGGTCCATGGGATCAAATTGGTTAGTTTTCTTGGATTGTGGTTTTCAGTCTGTCTGCCCTCTGATGGAGAAGGATAAATGGCTTATGGGAGCTTCCTGATGGGAGAGACTGACTGAGGGGGAAACCTGGTCTTGCTCCGATGGGCAGGGCCATGCTCAGTAAATCTTTAATCCAATTTTTTGTTGAAGGGTGGGGCTGTGTTCCCTCCCTGTTATTTGACCTGAGGCCAAACTATGGTGAAGGTAATGAAGATAATGGTGACCTCCTTCAAAAGATCCCATGCACACACTGCTACACTCAGTGCCTCCGACTCTGCAGTAGGCCACTGCTGACCCATGCCTCCACCAGAGACACATGGACGCTCATGGGCAAGTTTGGGTCAGTCTCTTGTGGGGTCACTGCTCCTTTTTCCTGGGTCCTGATGCGCACAAGCTTCTCTTTGTGCCCTCCCAGCGTCTGTTTCCCCCATCCTGTGTAAGTTCTGTTGGCTCTATGGTGGGGTTAATGGTGACCTCCTCTAAGAGGGCTTATGCCATACCCAGGTCTACTGCACCCAGAGCCCCTATCCCTGAAGCAGTCCACTGCTGACCCATACCTCCTCAGGAGACATCCCAAAACAGTTCTGTCTCAGTCTCTGTGGGGTCTCTAGGTCCTGGTGCACACAAGGTTTGTTTGTGCCCTCTGAGCATCTTTGGTTGGTATGGGATTTGATTCTAATCACAGATCACCATAGTAAATATAATCATCATGAGAAAGTCCAAGATATTGACACTGCAAGAAGTACCAAAATGAGCATGAAGTGATCAAATGCTGTTAGAAAAATATGATGCCAATAGTCTTGCTCGATGCAGGGTTGCCATAAAACCTGTTGGGAAAAATCACAATATCTGTAAAATGCAATAAAGTGAAGCACAATATACTGACATGTGGCCATAGGCCTTCTGCTTCTGGCCATGAAGATGAACTAGTTGCCTCACTGTTGTCTAGAACTAGAAAACCAGATAATAGAGAGTACAGATTGTCCCTTAGAGGACAGAAACTAATGAGGTGACCCCTGTGATCACTCAGACCTTCTGCCCACAGGCTCTTTTCAGACCCTGGTACAGGAGGAACTCAAAGCAGAGAATAGTCTTCTTATCAAGTTGAGGGGCAGAGGGTGGTATTTAGGAGGCTGAGGCTGCCAGACTTTTCAGAACAGAGTACTGAAAAGAAGGAAGTTACACAGAAAAAGAGTTCCAGAAATCTGTGCAGATTCTTTGAAATCTTTGGCTGTTACTATGTGCAGAGATAAGACTCTGAGAGCCAGTAAAGAACAGCTATGGGTAAGCAGAACAATTCCCGGCGGTGACATGGGGGTGGGAGATGTTGACACTCCAATCAACCAGAGTGAAGAGAACCCCTTGAAAAGATGGTGAAAGTACTGGACTTTAGTAGTAGGGCTAAACCAGCCATAGAGTTAAATTTACAGACCTGCCCTAATAAAGACAGAGACCTGAACTATCAATACCGTAGCCACTAGCCACCAGCTGTTGAATCTTTGAAATGCACCCAGTCCAAACTAGAGATGTGCTTAAAACTGTGACTAAAATACAAACCAGATTTTGTATTTTGAAGGCTTTACTAGGAAAAAAAGAAAGAATGCAAATGATCTCATTAATAGTTTTTATATTGCATACATGTTGAAATGATGACATGCCGGAGTCCAGCTCCAGCAGCCAGGGAATCAGCCTGAAGGGGTCAGCGCTGTCGGCGGACGATGATGTAGCCTCTGACTCATAGTACGGAACTACATGTTTATTTCAAGCTTCAGGTTTTCTTTTATACTTTGACAAAAGCATTAGGTCAGAGGTTTGACATTTTTAGTTTTCCCCACCCAGATTTACTGTCTCCAGAAATCACTGTTGCCCTACAGAGTTCCTGCTTCAGTGATTCTCTCAGAATCGGCTTTACTATCTATTATCTGGAGAAGGCAATGGCAACGCACTCCAGTACTCTTGCCTGGAAAATCCCATGGATGAAGTAGCCTGGTAGGCTGCAGTCCATGGGGTTGCGAAGAGTTGCACACGACTGAGCAACTTCACTTTCACTTTTTACTTTCATGCATTGGAGAAGGAAATGGCAACCCACTCCAATGTTCTGGCATGGAGAATCCCAGGGACAGTGGGGCCTGGTGGGCTGCCGTCTATAGGGTCACACAGAGTTGGACACGACTGAAGCAACTTGGCTGCAGCAGCAGCATCTATTACTTACTTTCTCTTATGTGTCCTATACTTAACTTGTATAAGTAACTCATGTCACATTGCTGTTTATTTCTTATCTTTCTAAATCCTGCTTGCCCCTAGTATCTTAAGATCACTATCTTCTAAAAAGGCTTCTCAGATCAGATCACATCAGATCAGTCGCTCAGTCGTGTCCGACTCTTTGCGACCCCATGAACTGCAGCACGCCAGGCCTCCCTGTCCATTACCAACTCCCGGAGGTCACTCAGACTCATATTTATCGAGTCAGTGACGCCATCCAGCCATCTCATCCTCTGTCGTCCCCTTCTCCTCCTGCCCTCAATCCCTCCCAGCATCAGAGTCTTCTCCAATGAGTCAACTCTTCGCATGAGGTGGCCAAAATACTGGAGTTTCAGCTTTAGCATCATTCCTTCCAAAGAAATCCCAGGGTTGATCTCCTTCAGAATGGACTGGTTGGATCTCCTTGCAGTCCAAGGGACTCTCAAGAGTCTTCTCCAACACCATAGTTCAAAAGCATCAATTCTTTGGCGCTCAGCCTTCTTCACAGTCCAGCTCTCACATCCATACATGACCACAGGAAAGACCATAGCCTTGACTAGGCGAACCTTTGTTGGCAAAGTGATGTCTCTGCTTTTGAATATGCTATCTAGGTTGGTCATAACTTTCCTTCCAAGGAGTAAGTGTCTTTTAATTTCATGGCTGCAGTCAGCATCTGCAGTGATTTTGGAGCCCAGAAAAATAAAGTCTGACACTGTTTCCACTGTTTTCCCATCTATTTCCCATGTAGTGATGGGACCAGATGCCATGATCTTCATTTTCTGAATGTTGAGCTTTAAGCCAACCTTTTCACTCTCCACTTTCACTTTCATCAAGAGGCTTTTTAGCCCCTCTTCACTTTCTGCCATAAGGGTGGTGTCATCTGCATATCTGAGGTTATTGATATTTCTCCCAGCAATCTTGATTCCAACTTGTGTTTCTTCCAGTCCAGCATTTCTCATGATGTACTCTGTATATAAGTTAAACAAACATGGTGACAATATACAGGCTTGACGTACTCCTTTTCCTATTTGGAACCAGTCTGTTGTTCCATGACCAGTTCTAACTGTTGCTTCCTGACCGGCATACAGATTTCTCAAGAGGCAGATCAGGTGGTCTGGTATTCCCATCTCTTGAAGAATTTTCCACAGTTTATTGTGATCTACACAGTCAAAGGCTTTGGCATAGTCAATAAAGCAGAAATAGATGTTTTTCTTGAACTTTCTTGCTTTTTCCATGATCCAGCGGATGTTGGCAATTTGATCTCTGGTTCCTCTGCCTTTTCTAAAACCAGCTTGAAGATCAGGAAGTTCACGGTTCACATATTGCTGAAGCCTGGCTTGGAGAATTTTGAGCATTACTTTACTCGCGTGTGAGATGAGTGCAATTGTGCGGCAGTTTGAGCATTCTTTGGCATTGCCTTTCTTTGGGATTGGGATGAAAACTGACCTTTTCCAATCTTGTGGCCACTGCTGAGTTTTCCAAATTTGCTGGCATATTGAGTGCAGCACTTTCACAGCATTATCTTTCAGGATTTGGTATAGCTCCACTGGAATTCCATCACCTCCACTAGCTTTGTTCGTAGTGATGCTTTCTAAGGCCCACTTGACTTCACAGTCCAGGATGTCTGGCTCTAGGTCAGTGATCACACCATCATGATTATCTGGGTCGTGAAGCTCTTTTTTGTACAGTTCTTCTGTGTATTCTTGCCACCTCTTCTTAATATCTTCTGCTTCTGTTAGGTCCATACCATTTCTGTCCTTTATCGTGCCCATTTTTGCATGAAATGTTCCTTTGGTATCTCTGATTTTCTTGAAGAGATCCCTGGTCTTTCCCATTCTGTTGTTTTCCTCTATTTCTTTGCATTGATCGCTGAAGAAGGCTTTCTTATCTCTTCTTGCTATTCTTTGGAACTCTGCATTCAGATGTTTATATCTTTCCTTTTCTCCTTTGCTTTTCGCTTCTCTTCTTTTCACAGCTATTTGCAAGGCCTCCCCAGACAGCCATTTTGCTTTTTTGCGTTTCTTTTCCATGGAGATGGTCTTGATCCCTGTCTCCTGTACAATGTCATGAACCTCATTCCATAGTTCATCAGGCACTCTATCTATCAGATCTAGGCCCTTAAATCTATTTCTCACTTCCACTGTATAATCATAAGCGATTCTAGCTATTCTTAATTATTCCTAAACCCTAAACTCAGCAAACTTCTTTTGCCATAAATATTTCCCTCACAAACAAGTCTCAGATAACAATCCTTCCCATGGCCTCAAGCTGCGGCCTACATGCTCATCCTGGGACTTTCTTTGTAAAGATCCTTGAACAAATGTCAATGGTTACTTTATAGATTATTTTCTGGGCACAACTGCAGAAGGCTTTGTGCTTTCTCATGCTTCTCTCAAGCACCTTAGCACTCTTTCCAGCCAACTCAACCAAAGAAAGGAAAGAACAAGTCAGAATCAGAGGGCCTAACTCCTTCATCTAGGAATCATGCCAGCGAGATGAGGAGAGGGGGTTGGGGCCGTGCCTCCATTTTGTCAGTAATGCCTAACACGGCTCCCGACAATAACATTTGGCCTAAACAAACTGTATTATTAAAGTTAAATTTTAAAAAAGAGAGACAGTCCAGTGGTCGTTATGGAGCCAGAAATAAAAAGTATGCAGGAAGGAATATTTCAAAATCCCCATTTAGCTTTCTTACCAATAAAACCAATCCTTTGAACTATTTACTTTTTTCTTTTTCTTATATATTTCCAGTTATACATATTTTTAAGAAATTTTATTATTGAAATATAATTGTTTTACAATGTTGTGTTAGTTTCTGCTATATCACAAAGTAAATCAGTTATACATACACATATATCCCCTCCCTTGTAAGCCTCCTTCCCCCCCATCTAGGTCATCTCAGAGCACTCAGCTGAGCTACCTGTGGTGATCAGCAGGTTCCCACTAGCTATCTATTTTACACACGGTACTGTAATACAGGATACTACACAGGTGGTGCTAGTGGTGAAGAACCCGCCCATCAATGCAAGAGACATGAGAAATGCAGCTTCGCTCCCTGGGTTGGGAAGATACCCTGGAGGAGGAAATGGCAATCCTCTCCAGTATTCTTGCCTGAAGAATTAATGGACAGAGGAGCCTGGAAGGCTACAGTCCACAGGGTTGCAAAGAGTCGGACGTGACTGAAGTGACGCAGCTTGCACGCACCGTATATATATCAATGCTGTCTCACCCTCCTTTCCCTGCCTACGTCTACACGTCTGTTCTCTACGTCTGCATCTCTATTCCTGCTCTGCAAATGCATTCATCTGTACCATTTTTCTAGATTTCATTTACATGTGTCAGTATACAACACTTCTAGTGCCTAATATATAATCCTGTCATGGTAAGTCCTCACATAATAAGTAATTATATGTTTTTTAGGAGATATATTCTTAGAGGAAATTATTTAACCACTGAGAGCCTTTACAAAGAAATACCTCCTGAGAGATCAGAGAATGGATGAAAGATTAATGAACAGGTTACAGTTAGTAATAAATAGAAAAAAGGAAAATAAAAAGCAAGGTCCCACCAAAAAAGAGATAACCAGAAATACCAAAAACATGATTTTAATAAAATATTTTTATTTATATTTTCTATTTCCAAACAAAAAGGGAAAACATCTTCTGTCAATGGATGCTCTGTAGGTAGTTCTGAGCATCTGCTTCAGTTTATGACTGTCTTCCATTTACAACTATATAAATATAAATAGTATTTATTAACATTCACAGTTAATACAAACTTCAAAAGTGTTTAAATGTAAAAGCAAGCAAGTGATAGTGGGGAGAGGGGCTTGTCTAAGAAACTACAGAAAACAACAGAAGCAATTCTTAACACCTAGTATGATTTCCAGAGAAGGCAATGGCATCCCACTCCAGTACTCTTGCCTGGAAAATCCCATGGACGGAGGAGCCCTGCAGTCCATGGGATTGCTGAGTCAGACATGACTGAGCAACTTCACTTTCACTTTTCACTTTTATGCCTTGGAGAAGGAAATGGCAACCCACTCCAGTGTTCTTGTCTGGAGAATCCCAGGGAAGGGGGGGCCTAGTGGGCTGCTGTCTATGGGGTCCCACAGAGTCGGACACGACTGAAGCGACTTAGCAGTAGCAGCAGCAGCAGTATGATTTCACTTCTGCTGTGTATAAGCTGACTTTACACCAACGGAGAACCATGGCACGTTACTGGCACTTTGTGGGGGATGGAATAAAATAAGAATCTATCTTATCAGCTTTGGTGATAGACGTGGATTCATGATATGTCACCAAGCTACCTTCCATAAGAGCAACTGGTCTCTCCAAACCCAGCTAGATGTTTCTAAGGGCAGCCCCAGTTTTTCATGAATCATTCAATGTTTCTTAGAAAGTCCTTTCAAGTCTGGGGATACACAGTCTACCAGGATGCACATCAAGGCGAAAACAGAGAGATGACAGTGATCTAGTAATTCTTTCCTGATCAAAATGTTTGACACCTGAGAAAGAAGTGGGTTATTTGATCCAAAGTCACAAATATAAAATAAGCATTATAATTGAGTCTGCATTTTGTATGTGAATCCAAAATGGAAATACTTCACTATGAAAGGCCAATAATCTGTGCAAAGATCTTTGAGGTAGAACCTTATTAAATTTTACATTCAGAGGATATACGTAGGATTTCCCTGAATATACTCCTCTCAAAGGTGTAAGCAAAATTTATCAATATGGCAAAATCTCTAGAATTATCAGTGGAACTGGGGAGGAAATTTAGAGGCAGTTGATTGTCACATGGCAACAATGATCATCACATCTACTAATTCATGGAATGGGGTCAACCTGTGGATAGGCATTTGTGTTACATACATTAATTATATCCACACTGACAGAATCATATGTTACACACTTGAGCATGATCTCAATCTTTTAATTCACGCTTTTTTTCCACACTTAACAGGCAAGAAGATGAACATGGGTATTTACTCTTATCAGCATTCATCTTGCCAACTAGACTTTAAAAATCCTTGAAGGCAGAATCATGAAATGCTCAAAGCTATTAGCTCTACAACGGGGAAGGCAATGGCACCCCACCCCAGCACTTTTGCCTGGAAAATCCCATGGACGGAGGATCCTGGTAGGCTCTAGTCCATGGGGTCGCTAAGAGTCGGACACGACTGAGCGACTTCACTTTCACTTTTCACTTCCATGCATTGGAGAAGGAAATGGCAACCCACTCCAGTATTCTTGCCTGGAGAATCCCAGGGACAGGGGAGCCTGGTGGGCTTCTGTCTATGGGGTCGCACAGAGTCGGACACGACTGAAGCGACTTAGCAGCAGCATTAGCTCTACAAATATCTTTGAGCAAATATATTAGCTCTACAAATCTAATAAATGAAAAAAGAAAACACACCCAGTAAAAAGCCAAGCCAAGCAATATCTATAGCTGCTCAGAACTTATTTGAACACATTTAGAGTATTTACTATATTCTCAGAACTGAGTTAGTTGTTTTTCACTTTAAACCAAGTTTTCATTATCATTTTGCAAGTTTGCATTTTCATGTTCATTAGTAATGTCCTCCATGACTATGTCATAAATTTTCTCTGCAAGAGCTTTTGGGAGATTTTTAGTCAAAGTGCAATATGCATTTTTCTTCCCATGACTTTGATACCAATTGCGGAGCAGTTGGATCTTCTGTTCAGCTGTTTCATGGAGATTGTCGTGCATGATATCATCTATTTTGGCTTCCTCCATACCATTCTTTCGAACAAATTCTTTAACTTCATTTATTTTCATTTGTTCAGCAATACTAGGGATATATTTACCCAAGTCAACATCTAAAAAATAGACAACAGTCTCTGAATATTTGTTTTTCTAAACAAAATTCCCACTTTTGATAAACCATTGTTATTTCTCTTCTTACTGTACTTAAGAATATGGGTAAGTCCTAGAGATCTAAAGAGCCAATTGGGGAAAAATAAAAAACAGAAACAACCTTGAGTTCTTATTCCAGCACCTATGTCCCCAGTAATTTGCTCTGTACCCTGGGCAAGATACATAACACCTCTGAGTCTTCTTTTCTCATCTATATAATAAGAGGGCTGGAAAAGCTCATTTCTAATCCCCTCATGGATTTGATGATCAATGATCTACAAATCTAAAAGGCAGGCCAAGGGTTTATGACCATCTTATCACTGACTCACTGGAACTAGGATACACCAAGAGTAAGTATACAACTGAGTCTACAATTCAGATAACCTAGGAGTTTAGGCAGAGTTCTTCTATACTATACCCAACTGCTTGTGAAGGAAAACAAAGCTTTAAGAATATAGCATCTTATGTTATCTGACTTATTTTTAATGATGAGCATTAGTTATACATTTAAACACACTGCGTAATAAACCCTTGTTAGTGAGCAGGAAGAAATGCAGCCTCAAGGAATAGCAAGATCCTACAACGTGTCACTGAAATTCACAACATTATTTTAACTGCAAAATTAGCCTATTATTCCCAAGGAAGCCATCTCTATCAAACAAAATGATAAAAATCTTACCTGTTAAATTCAGTTGACTGCATTGCTGGGGAGAAAAAAAAAAAAACACAACAGAGGGAAGGAGAGAAGGAAATAAAAATATATTTAGAATACTCTAAATGCAATCTTCTAATTCTTCCTTAATACTCAAGGAAGTACACTTACTTGATGTATAAAATTAGACTAAATGACTAAGGAGGATTCTTTCACCATTCAAATTTTTATTCTGAAACATTCCAGCCTAATGAGAAATGAAGGGAATATTGGTTCATTTTTCACAGAGACAAGAAACCTAAGGGATTTATGAAATGTGCTTAGATTATTCTTTGTACAGGCACATGAAAACAAACACAGTAAACATCATTCTAACATTTTCTTTACTGTAATGATTTTAATTTTTGACACAAGAACATAGTTTAAGTTGAAATGATTTTGTACTATATTGATTTAAAGAACCCTAAATCCCACTGGCCCCAAATGAGAAAAATCAATATTCATCAGGTGAGCTGGTTACTCTCCCCAGTGTACCTTTGGCTGTTTTTTTTTTTTTTCTCCTTTGAGCACGGCTTGCAGGATCTCTGTTCCCTGACAGGAACTGAACCCAGGCTACAGCACTGAAAGCCACTAGGCCACCAGGGAACTCCTTTTTTTAGCGATGTGACAGGCTTTGATCCCATGTTGGAAAAAGATATGGTGACAGATAAGGTAACAAGTGACTGGAGAGAGCTGAGTTGTGCCTTTAGTGTGGGCTTCCAGAGTAACCTCTTTGCTTGGGCATGTTGAACCTGTGCTCTGGGAAAGGATATCTCTCTGCATTTCTGTTCATGAATAATACCAACATGGGACATAGAAGCTTGGCCACATCCTTTTGTCAGCTCCCTTTGTGTAAATGAGAACTTATTAATAAGAATTTACTTGTATGTTATTTGTATAGAAATTTCTTATAAACTGGGCACCATATCTTAATTCATTTTTGATGCCCCTCTAATCCATGCACACACAAGCACCATAAAGGTTTGCTTTTTCAAACGTAACAAGTAGGGGGACACATGTACACCCATGGCTGATTCAGGTCAATGTATGGCAAAAACCACCACAACATTCTAATTAGCCTCCAATTAAAATAAATTAATTTTTAAAAAGTCACAAGTAAAAAGCTGAATGACTATTTGTTCAGGATAGCGGATGCACATTTCAACACTTACATCATGTGAGGCTGCAGAGTTGCAAAAACCTTTTTTTTTATTCCTCTGTTGACTTTTCACCACTGAAAGATCCAAGAAATATCTATCAGACTCAGGTCTCAGCCTTGTAGGAAGCATGACAGAACAAAGTCTCATACTAAGAGAAGCATGAGAAGAAAGGAGAAATTCATTCACTAAAATTTACAGCAACCAAGCACAAAAAGAGGTAGATTTGTCCTGATTTTGAAAATTCCGTCCTACTGAGTCAAGTGGTACAGAGATATGCCACATCTTTCTTTAAAATTTTTTTTCTATGTGGACCATTTTTAAAGTCTTTTATTGAGTTTGTTAAGTCTTCCCTGGTGGCTCAGATGATAAAGAACCTGCCTGCATTGTGGGATACCAGGTTCGATCCCTGGGTCAGGAAGATCCCCTGGAGAAGAGAATGGCAACCCACTCCAGTATTCTTGCCTGGAGAATTCCACGGACAGAAGAGCCCGGCGAGCTACGGTCCATTAGGGTCGCAAAGAGTTGGACACGACTGAGCAATGAACACACACACTGAATTTGTTGCAGTATTGCTTCTGTTTTATGTTTGGTTTTCTGGCCATAAGGCATGTAGGATCTTAGCTCCCCAATCAGGGATTAAACCTACACCCCCAGCACTGGAAGGTGAAATCTTAACCATTGGACCGTTAGGAATCTCCTGATATGCCACATCTTAATGGAGCCATCCAGTTACCACACACTAGCCTGAAGCTGGCTTTTGACTTACTGTGTGGCCATGGCCACTCTGTCTCGCTGGCTTGAAGCTGGGTGACATGGCTACAGCAGGGCACAGAAGCCATAGGTTACAGAAGTTGACTTCAGTTTGCTGTGAAGTGGCATTGTTTAAACATTGAGTTTATATTTTCAGCTAAACCTCTCAAGGCAAGACAATTTTTTTATCCTCAGCTGACCTGAAGAAACAGTGATTTGTTCCAACAGAAAGGAAAAATTGGATCTATCAGTGTTATCAAAAGTTGACTCTGCCATGTGTTGTATGAATGATCTAATGGGAGTTTTCTAGAATAATTATTGTTGTTGCTTTAGTTGCTTAAGTTGTGTCCGACTCTTTTGTGACGCCATGGACTGTAGCCCACCAGGCTCTTCTGTCTATGGGGTTTCCCAGGCAAGAATACCAGAGTGGGTTGCCATTTCCTCCTCCAAGGAATCTTTCTGAACCAGGGATTGGACCCATGTCTTCTGCATTGGCAAACAAATTCTTTACCACTGAGCACCTGGGAAGCTCAGGGTAATTACAAGTATTCCAAGTTTTGGTTTACCTGATGATTTTACTAAATAACTCTTGCATAAAAGGTATGCCCGGAGAAGGCAATGGCACCCCACTCCAGTACTTCTGCCTGGAAAATCTCATGGGTGGAGGAGCCTGGAAGGCTGCAGTCCATGGGATCGCTGAGGGTCAGATACGACTGAGCGACTTCACTTTCACTTTTCACTTTCATGCATTGGAGAAGGAAATGGCAACCCGCTCCAGTGTTCTTGCCTGGAGAATCCCAGGGACGGTGGAGCCTGATGGGCTGCTGTCTATGGGGTAACACAGAGTTGGACACGACTGAAGTGACTTAGCAGCAAAAGGTATGCCACAGTCTTTAAAGTTAAAGTGGATAAATAATCAAAAAATATGGGGTCTGGACAAGGGAGAAGAGGCACAGAGAGGGATGAATTTATCAAGTGCTGCAATTCCTTTGCTCTTGGAGTTCTCTTTATGCAGGGATGATCTCAACGTAGAGTGAAGGACTACTTCTAATTCTTGGCCAACTTGGCTGCTGTGTAAATGAAAATACCCTTGTTCATGAGGAGGATGGGAATACCCAATCAGTGCCCCAGAATGGTTGCTCAGAAACAGTAGCTGAAGGATAATATCATCTATTCTTATCAGCTCTCAGGGGTGCATTTAGAAGTAGGAATTTAACTATACTAGAGTTGCTACCTGGTAGGAGCTTTCTTAAAAGTAGAAGACAGAAGGGAATTCTGGTGAACAATAACTTCCCAAGTCACTTCAACCTGCCATTTGAATGAAGTAAGAGCTTACCTTTGTATATTATTAGAAGTATTGGGATGAGGAGGATGAGGAGGGCCCATAAACTGTTTGCATGAGATCTGGATCCTGCAGATAGGAACATTGTACATGATATATGAAAGTACATACTTCTTAAGATTATTTAAAAAAAAGATGAAAACAAAGTACTCATAGAGTCAAAATGGATTGCCTTTTCTTCATATTTTACAGTGAGTTTGGGAGAAAGGAGAATATAATCATAAAAAGAAATAATAACCTTTGCATTTGGTATTGCTAGTTGGTGTGCACATCTCAATGATTCCATATTCACACCTAGAAAACAATACAGAGGGAATTCAAAAATTCTGATGGACTGGTTCCTTGACCATTTTCAATAACGTACTATAAATCCAGGGACATTTTATCCATTTTTGCATCTCTGGTAAACATATTACCTCAAATATTTCTAGATTAGCATTTTGTTGTTGTTGTACAGTCACTCAGTTGTGTCTGACTCTTTGCGACCCCATGGACTGCAGCACGCTAGGCTTCCCTGTCCTTCACCATCTCCCAGAGTTTGCTCAAACTCATGTTCATTGAGTCGGTGATGCCAACCAACCATCTAATCCTCTGTCATCCCTGTCTCCTCCTGCAATCAATCTTTCCCAGCATCAGGGTCTTTTGGAATGAGTTGGCTCTTCACATCAGGTGGCTGAAGTATCGGAGCTTCAGCTTTAGCATCAGTCCTTCCAATGAATATTCAGGGTTTATTTCCTTTAGGATTGACTCGTTTGATCTTCTTGCTGTCTAAGGGGCTCTCAAGAGTCTTCTCCGATACCACAGTTCGAAAGCATCTATTCTTCAGCACTCAGCCTTCTTTATGGTCCACTTCTCACATCCATACATAACTAATGGAAAAATCATAGCTTTGACTATATGGTCCTTTATCAGCAAAGTAATGTCTCTGTTTTTTAATACACTGTTTAGGTTTGTCATAGCTTTTTTCCCAAGGAGCAAGTGTCTTTTAATTTCATGGCTGCAATCACCATCCACAATGATTTTTGGAGTCCGAGAAAATAGTCTCTCACTGTTTCCATTTTTTTCCCCATCTATTTGCCATGAAGTGATAGGACCAGATTGGAGAAGGAAATGGCAACCCAATCCAGTATTCTTGTCTGGAGAATCCCATGGACAGAGAAGCCTGGTGGGCTACAGTCCATAAGGTGCAAAGAGACAGACATGACTAAGCGACTAAGCACGCATGCCTAATGGGATCGGATGACACGATCTTAGTGTTTTTTAGCATCTACTTGGTGCAAATTCATGACATAATTTGGGTGTTTGGATGAAAAATATCCTAAAGAATGACTATGGGTTAAAAATACTTTGAGGTTAAAAAAAAAAGGCATGAAAATATCAACATGTGAGAAAAAAGATGGAATAGAAATAAAAATAGTTTAATTAGCTAATAAACTTAAAATCATAAATTGCCAAAAGCAATTTCAAAACAGTCATAGAGCAATTAAATGGTCAGACAATAGCCCACTGCCCAAGCTGCTGCTTATGGAGTCTACCTAGCTAGCCCCTTAAAGGCCTCCTCTTTTATATCAATTAGTGAATAGGGCACTCAAGAAGTCCCTGTAGGATTTTCTTCAGACAGCCAAATACTGACAGATTGTCTGAATTATAACCTGGCTCTGCCCATTCCCTAACTAGGTGAGCTTAGACAAATTTTTACAGCACATACTACCCAATCTGATTGTCATAGAAATGATGTTGATAAGATAAGTGAGTATTATTTGCATCCACATTCAGAAAACTAAGATCATGGCATCCAGTCCCATCACTTCATGGCAAATAGATGGGGAAAAAAATGGAAAGTGACAGACTTTATTTCCTTGGGCCCCAAAATCACTGTGGATGGTGACTGCAGCCATGCAATTAAAAGACGCTTGCTGCTTGGAAGAAAAGCTATGACAAACCCAAACAATGAAATAAGAAGCAGAGACAATACTTTGCTGACAAAGGACCATATAGTCAAAGCTATGGTTTTTCCATTAGTTATGTATGGATGTGAGATTTGGACCATAAAGGAGGATGAGTGCCGAAGAATTGATGCCTTTGAGCTCTGGTGCTGGATAAGACTCTTGAGAGTCCCTCGGACAGCAAGGAGATCAAACCAGTCAGTCCTAAAGGAAATCAACCCTGAATATTCACTGGAAGGACTGATACTGAAAATAAAGCTCCAATAGTTTGCCCACCTGATACAAACAGCCAACTCATTGGAAAGGACCCTGATGCTGGGAAAGATTGAGGGCAGGAGGAGAAAAGGGCGACAGAGGATGAGATGATTGGATGGCATCATCAATTCAATGGACATGAGTTTGAACAAACTCTGGGAGATAGTAAAGGACAGGGAAGCCTGGCATGCTGCAGTCCATGGGGTCGCAAACAGACACGACTTAGTGAGTGAACAACAACAAAATGAGTGAGGAAACCAAAGTGCAGAGAGGTTAAGTGATCTGTTCAAAATCACCCGATTAATCAGAACAAAAGTGAAACCTACAATCAGGTGTCCTATCTTTGGGTTAAAATCAAGCACTTTAGCACGAAAGACAGGTCCTTCATGATCTGACCTGGTTCCTTCTCAGTCTTTCCTAAACTCCAGTCAGGTCCTTTGTTCTCCAGAGCTTCCTTTTGCCTTGCTGCAGTTGCTGTTCCCCTGCCTGAAATGTCCTTTCTATCTGTTTATACCACGTAAGTGTCTTTCCTTCCTTTTTTCAAGACTCAAGCCATGTGTTATATCTTTACCCATCCCCCAGAGTTGAAAGGTTTTCCTATATAACTCAAAATCTGGAACACAAGTCTTACCGTATAGTCTGGACATAATAACCATCATCTTCCTTGACACTCTCTGCCTCTAGCCTTAGATCTTCAAGACCAGGCATGTGTCTGCATACATCAATGGCTTGAGCAGCCAGCACAGAATCAAGCACTCAGGAAGTATTCAATAAATGTTTAGACGCAGGATGTTTGGGTGAAAAAATGGTTGTTTAGTTTCTTGGAGTCAAAGCAAGATTAAAACCCAAATTCTTCACTCTCAGCCAGTGTTGCTTCCCTTTCAGGAAATCATTTTCTCTCAAGATATACCTACTGTTCTAATCAGAGAAAGATTAAAACTTACGTGGTGCAAGGGTTACAGTGTTCGCATGGAGAACTGTTACAAAAAAAGTTTGATTTGCATCTGCACTTGGTATTCCGGGTCCGAGTACAGTTTTCTTCCACTTCTAGCCCTAGAACACCAATTTGATGAATGAACAATGAAAAGGATGGGCAGGAGCAGCCTGGGTTTTTGAGATCCAGCGCTGACATCAGCAGTCAAACCATCAAACCTTTAGTTAACATAACTAGCGTTTAAATGCCAAATAGATAACCCCAGGTTGAAAGAGCTGAAATCATCTAGCAGTGTTTTAAGCACACAGACAATCCAGCAACCTAGACAATCCCACCTGTACTTAAAATGGCTCCCCTGTTCTCGTCTAGAGCCTGGCTACTCAAACTATGGCTTATAGATCAGCAACATCAGCATCACCCAAGGAGCTTGTTAGAAATGCAGAGTGTCAGGCCCTGCCCCAGACCTACTCAATCAGACCAATGTCAAAACCCTCACTTAGAGATTCTGATTTAATTGCTCTGAGATGGGACCTGAGTGAGAGGTGAGTGAAAGTCACTCAGTGGTGTCCCCATGTGACGGTAGCCTGCCAGGCTCCTCTGTCCAAGGAACTCTCCAGGCAACAATACTGTAGTGGGTAGCCATTCTTTTCTCCAGAGAATCTTCCCAGCCCAGGGATCAAACCTGAGTCTCCTACATTGCAGGCAAATTCTTTACCATCTGAGCCACCTGGGAGCCCTTGAAATTGGACCTAAATGTTTGCAATTTTCATAGCTTACTGTTTGATTCTACTATATAGTCAGGGTTGAGAAACACTGCTTTAGAGCCTGCATAGGAACAAGAAAAACTTTATGTCCAGAGAGTTCTTGATGTTCTTCTTAACAAAACTGGGAGTACTTCTGCATTATTTTAATCTGAACCCTCAAGATAGACTGGAATATCCATGAAAATTCAGGTCCTCAACAGTAATTATCAGGACAAGCCAGATCCTTAGAGAAATGGGGAGAAGTCCACCCACCTCTTGGGTTTCTCTGTCCTTGTATCTGCAGGCTTCTGAGCTCTTTCTGGCTAACAACAAAAGCCATTTTACAAGCATAAATCAAGGCAGGAAAGAAAGTCCCTGCAATTCTCGTTAGAGCTGATGGGTCCTGTTCACCATGCTTACATTTAGTCATGCTCTTACATCTGGAAGAACTGCCTACAGCTGACCCATAAATGTCCAGACCAGTCATTCACTCAGTACCTGATCCCGCTTCATCCCCATCAGCCCCACACTCTCCCTCCTGTATGCTGACATAGCACCAGCGTAGGTCCCAGTTTCTGACTGTATTATATACATGGTGCTACATGCAGTACCATGATTTGTCCCTTTTGAATGTTTTTTTAACACACTTACCATGTTCTTCATCACAGATACTACATCTTATGCATTTGTTAGAATGATGGCTCTTGTCTGTGTACTCGTTCCCCTCTGAGCAGAACACACATTCTGGTATATCTCCGTCACGTTTGCAATCACCGTTTCTCCGTTTGCCTGCTCATGGGGAAAAAATGGAGCAAGTGTTTAAACACAAGGTGGTCATGAAACAGCAAGAGAAGTCTGCAGGGATGATAAAACACTGCTGAAACAGGAGTGGAAGGGCTAAGCTAAAGAAATATAAATATAGTAGTGGAGAAGGTTGTTGAAAAATCATATCAAGAGACAGAATTTCTCCCAAGACAAAAGCTAAAAGAGTTTGCCAACATCTGCTGGATCATGGAAAAAGCAAGAGAGTTCCAGAAAAACATCTATTTCTGCTTTATTGACTATGCCAAAGCCTTTGACTGTGTGGATCACAATCAACTGTGGAAAATTCTTCAAGAGGTAGGAATACCAGACCACCTGACCTGCCTCTTGAGAAACCTATATGTAGGTCAGGAAGCAACAGTTAGAACGGGCCATGGAACAACAGACTGGTTCCAAATAGGAAAAGGAGTATGTCAAGGCTGTATATTGTCACCCTGCTTATTTAACTTATATGCAGAGTTCATCATGAGACACGCTGGGCTGGAGGAAGCACAAGCTGGAATCAAGGTTGCCAGGAGAAATATCAATAACCTCAGATATGCAGATGACACCACCCTTAGGGCAGAAAGTGAAGAGGAACTAAAAAGCCTCATGATGAAAATGAAAGAGGAGAGTGAAAAGGTTGGCTTAAAGCTCAACATTCAGAAAACTAAGATCATGGCATCTGGTCCCATCACTTCATGGCAAATAGATGGAGAAACAGTGGAAACACTGTCAGGCTTTATTTGGGGGGGCTTCAAAATCACTGGAGATGGTGACTGCAGCCATGAAATTAAAAGACGCTTACTGCTTGGAAGGAAAATTATGACCAACCTAGATAGCATATTGAAAAGCAGAGACATTACTTTGCCAACAAAGGTCCATCTACTCAAGGCTATGGTTTTTCCAGGGGTCATGTATTGATGCAAGAGTTGGACTGTGAAGAAGGCTGAGCGCCAAAGAATTGATGCTTTTGAACTGTGGTGTTGGAGAAAACTCTTGAGAGTCCCTTGGACTGCAAGGAGATCCAACCAGTCCATTCTAAAGGAGATAAGTCCTGAGCATTCATTGGAAGGACTGATGCTAAAGCTGAAACTCCAATACTTTGGCCACCTCATGCGAAGTGTTGACTCACTGTAAAAGACTCTGATGCTAGGAGGGATTGGGGGCAGGAGGAGAAGGGGACGACAGAGGATGAGATGGCTGGATGGCATCACCGACTTGATGGACATGAGTTTGGGTGAACTCCGGGAGTTGGTGATGGACAGGGAGGCATGGCGTGCTGCGATTCATGGGGTTGCAAAGAGTCGGACACGACTAAGCGACTGAATTGAACTGATGTCTACTTTATTTTTTTTTTAATTTTATTTATTGATTGATTGATTTTTGGCTGTGCTGGATCTTCGCTGCTGCACGGGGGCTTTGTCTAGTTGCAGCAAGGAGGTGCTACTCTCAAGTTGTGGTGTGCAGGCCTCTCACGGTGGCTTCTCTTGGGGTAGTGCACAGGCTCTAGGGCACTCAGGCTTCAGCAGTTGTGGCACATGGGCTTAGTTGCCCATCTTCCCCAGGAAGATGTGGAATCTTCCTGGACCAGGGATCGAACTCACGTTCCTTGCATTGGCAGGCAGATTTCTAACCACTGGCCCTCCAGGGAAGTTCCTATGCCTGCTTCTATAGGATGATTAGCAATAGGAACATATGAAAAGAGGTCAGAATGACCAAAGGCACTGGAAGAGATGCCTTTACCAGCTTTGGGGGAGGAGAGAAGAAAGTTGCTAAGCATATATTCATATTAAGAGATGACTGCCCCTGGCCACTGAGATGACCCACTTCTTGCTCTGACTTCTCATTTGACTTTCCAAAGTCCACAAATCCTGGTAAGAATAGTTCTGTTTAAAGAAAAGAACATTTGAAGTTCTAAAGACTCTGGCTACATTTTTAACAGCAATAATATCTTTAACAAGCTGCTTAATCTCTTTGAGCCAAATTTCTTCATGCACGTGATGGAGATAATCACACTTTATTTGCACAGCTCAAAGAACTGCAAGGGACCTGCCCAGTAAGTGCTCACAGTTTCCTTTTCACTCCTCTTTCTTTCTATTCCTTTGCCACTAAGTGGCAGAGTATGTTATGATGTGTAGGCATGAACTTTATTACCAGGTTTGCTATCTTAATACACAAAATTTTAAATCATAGTCATGTTTGGTTTGCTTTCCTTTACTTTAAAAATAAAATGAATCACTGGATTGCTATTAGTAAGTATTATACAACAATGGCCTTCCCTGAGAGCTTAGTTGGTAAAGAATCTGCCTGTAATGCAGGAGACCCTGGTTCAATTCCTGGGTCAGGAAGATCCCCTGGAGAAGGGAAAGGCTATCCACTCCAGTATTCTGGCCTGGAGAATTCCAGGGACTGTATAGTCCATGGAGTTGCAAAGAGTCAGACACGACTGAGAGACTTTTACTTTCTTTTTCATACAACACTGTCTCCTGGAAAATTCATTTCCTTAAGACGTATTTATTAATACCTATTGTGTGCCAGGCACTTTCTGGGAGCGGGAGATACCCTTGGAAGACAAGTCCTTGGTCTCCAAAGACTTCACATTTTCAAGGTAGGAGCAGGCCATACACAAATAAATACAGGATGCCAAGTGGTGATAATTGCTGAGGGGGAAGCTAAGTTATAGCAAAGGAACAGAGAAAGAAGAGAAAATATAAAGGGAACAGCAAGGGAACAGAGAAAGATGAAAGAAAAAATATAAAGGGACGTTTAAGAGAAAAGCCTAAGTAGTGACTAAACTTGTTATAAATAAACAAAAAGAATAGGCAAAATCTAATCTACCCCCCTCGTATGAACAGCAAACATACTGTCTTTCTCAAGTATATGACTTTCTTAATAACTTCATAGCGTTCTTTTTTTGTCTTTTTCTTAGTTTTGTAAAAAAAATTATTATTGGAAATAATTGCTTTACAATGTTGTGTTAGTTTCTGCTGTACAACAAAGCAAGTCAGCTTTATGTATACATAAGAATCCGCCGCCCAATGCAGGAGATGTAAGAGACACAGGTTCAATCCCTGGCTCAGGAAGATCCCCTGGAGGAGAAAATGGCAAGCCACTCCAGATATTGCCTGGAGAATCCCATGGACAGAAGAGCCTGGTGGGCTACAGTCCATGGTGCTGCAAAGAGTCGTACACTACTGAGTGAGTTTCACTCACTCTCTCACTCAGGTCCCATCTCAGAGCAATTAAATCAGAATTTCTAAGTGAGGGTTTTGGCATTGGTCTGATTGGGTAGGTCTGGCGCAGGGCCTGACACTCTGCATTTCTAACAAACTCCTGGCTAATGTGGATTTTGCTGGCTTATAAACCATACTTGGAGTAGACAGGCTCTAGATGAGAACAGGGGAGCCATTTTAAGTAAAGGTGGGACTGTCCCAGTTGCTGGCTTGTCTGTCTACTTAAAATTCCACTAGGTGATTTCAGTTCTTTCAACCTAGGGCTCAGAACCAGGGTGTACATATGACAGTTCAGTTCAGTTCCGTCACTCATCATGTCCGACTCTTTGCGACCCCATGAATCGCAGCACGCCAGGCCTCTCTGTCCATTACCAACTCTCGGAGTTCATTCAGACTCATGTCCATCGAGTCAGTGAGGCCATCCAGCCTCTCATCTGCTGTCGTCCCCTTCTCCTCCTGCCCCCAATCCCTCCCAGCATCAGAGTCTTTTCCAATGAGTCAACTCTTCTCATCAGGTGGCCAAAGTACTGGAGTTTCAGCTTTAGCATCATTCCTTCCAAAGAAATCCCAGGGCTGATCTCCTTCAGAATGGACTGGTTGGATCTCCTTGCAGTCCAAGGGACTCTCAAGAGTCTTCTCCAACACCACAGTTCAAAAGCATTAATTCTTCGGCACTCAGCTTTCTTCACAGTGCAACTCTCACATCCATCCATGACTACTGGAAAAACCACAGCCTTGAGTAAATGGACCTTTGTTGGCAAAGTAATGTCTCTGCTTTTCAATGTGCTATCTAGGTTGGTCATAACTTTCCTTCCAAGGAGTAAGCGTCTTTTAATTTCATGGCTGCAGTCACCATCTTCAGTGATTTTGGAGCCCAGAAAAATAAAGTCTGACACTGTTTCCACTGTTTCCCCATCTATTTCCCATGAAGTGGTGGGACCAGATGCCATGATCTTCGTTTTCTGAATGTTGAGCTTTAAGCCAACCTTTTCACTCTCCACTTTCACTTTCATCAAGAGGCTTTTTAGTTCCTCTTCACTTTCTGCCATAAGGGTGGTGTCATCTGCATATCTGAAGTTACTAATATTTCTCCCGGCAATCTTGATTCCAGCTTGTGCTTCTTCCAGCACAGCGTTTCTCAAGATGTACTCTGCATAGAAGTTAAATAAGCAAGGTGACAATATACAGCCTTGACATACTCCTTTTCCTATTTGGAACCAGTCTGTTGTTCCATGTCCAATGCTATTCTAATTTATTGTAACATTTCAGACAATTACTTTACATGACTGTTCAGAAAATATTCTCATTTCAGATTCTATGGCGGCAACAAGAAAAGATTAGTGGATTAGTATACAGAGAAAGTGAGAGAAGGAACATTTGAGATTTATATTAAATTTTAAAAGAAAATTCCTCATTTACAGTAGCTCATTGTCATTCATGAGAAATATGTTGTAAGACCATCAAAAATTCTGTTTCACTTATTCCAATATAGCATGTAGTTCCATCCAGAAGAATGGAGGTAAGATGTATATGAACTCATCAGATCCATTCAAATGAACCCATTCAAATGTATATGAACCTGTTATAATTCTTACAATGGTAACAATACATGATACTATTAACACTTATTGAGCCAAGCACTCTGCTACACACTATTAACACATTCCATTTATTGTTCACGATAATCACAAAAGGTCAGAACTATTACTACTTCCATTTTACAATTAAAGAACCAGACTCAAAGAAATCAAGTATCTTGCCCAAGGACATGAAGCTTGTAAATAGCTAGGAGGACCAGTCATCTTCTGTTTGCCCAGGATGTGAGACTTTTAGTGCTAAAATTGGGGAAGTCTCGGGCAAACCAGAATACACTGGTCATCTTGTAAGTGTCAGAGGGAGGATCTGAAAGTAGTGTCTGATGCCAGTACTTAAACTATGAAATACAATTCAATATCTGCTTGGTAAAGATTTCAGCTATCATATTACAAACTATTAATATGATAAAACTTTTCAGGGGCTCTGATAAAACAGGTCGGGGGCTCTCCCTATTTCTCTGCCTTCATCTCACAGTCCCAGTGGCTTATCCACTGCACTGGAGAATGTGTGTACCAGAGCATGATTCTTCACCTGCTTTCATTTTCCTTTTTAACATTCTCCCATAATTCTCTCTCAGAAGTCAGTTTGCCTTCCTGGGATCGCTTTACGGGGGAGCTCTAAATCTAGGAACATAGAAATTCTTAATAATTTCTTTTCACAGCATTCCTTTTGATAAAACAAAATACTACTCAATACATAAACAAGTCATGAAATTTAAACATATACAATACTTTAGTAAACAAAGGCAATGGTATGTCAATAGAAAAAAATAAACAAATGGTGGAAACTCGGAACCAATTTAAATACAGGGCAACAGGGTTCTGTATTATTGTAGCAGTATGTTTAAGAAAACCAAGTCGAAGCACAACTTTCATTGCTTGCCAGTAGAATAACACTGCTTCCTACAACTTTTTTTTTCTTTTTTTTTTTAGGCAACAAAATATTTTTTCAGTCCTTGACACCTTGTCACACTCACCTAGCACCACAGATGCAAGGACTTACAGTAAACATGTACAGTCTCAATGCTTAAAACAGAAAGCATGCATTCAATAGAATTTATACATTATCATCTATTGGATGAAGTCTGCAATCCATACTTGTAATATTTTGTACATTAAGTTACCCTGCAGCTTTTTGGGATTTTAGTATTTATGCAAAATAACTTCTGAAAGATATATGAAACAACTTTTCAAGGATCACCTTTAGGCTATTTACACAGGTATTGGTTTGGTTAAATGGGAAAATGGCAACAGCCTCAAGGTTCATACTGAATGAAAATGGTGTGCATGTCAATTCATGTGAAAAATACATATACACACAGATGGCACAAAGGTCTGTGCAGTTGGAATTACCAGTGCAAATACATGCATTTGAGGTACTTATTTTTCCCAAGATCAGGTATAATTATGCATAGTCATGTTCTGAGTGCTAAGTATTTCCGACCTGATCAAATAAAAAGCTGTAGTAAGTGTACACACTAAAGCATATTTAACATGCCTACAACACTGCTTTCTAAATGGACTGACCTCTTTAATGAATTACCTTGCAGAATGCCTATGGCATGACAGAGACAATATCACAAGTTCTTTCTTTCTTCCAATGGATAAAAACCTAAATTTATCAAAATATTAAAAAAGGAGTTGTTTTCTTGAAAATAATATTTTAAAATATATTTGTTTCTGAGTATACTACTATATATGCTCACTGTATAAATTTTAGGAAAGTGTAAAAAGCACCTTTATATCAACCACCCTAAGATATTATTTTGGTGCATTCCTACACATATAAATACACATATATACATGTGAGTATATGTATGCATACATACCTATGTGTATATGTATGTGTATATATATATAAACACATAGGTATGTATGTGATCCCCTATGTGAATTGACTTCATTTTCTAGGATGTCTGGCTCTAGGTCAGTGATCACACCATCATGATTATCTGGGTCATGAAGCTCTTTTTTGTACAGTTCTTCTGTGTATTCTTGCCACCTCTTCTTAATATCTTCTGCTTCTGTTAGGTCCATACCATTTCTGTCCCTTATCGATCCCATCTTTGCATGAAATGTTCCTTTGGTATCTCTGATTTTCTTGAAGAGATCCCTAGTCTTTCCCATTCTGTTGTTTTCCTCTATTTCTTTGCATTGATCACTGAAGAAAGCTTTCTTATCTCTTCTTGCTATTCTTTGGAACTCTGCATTTAGATGTTTATATCTTTCCTTTTCTCCTTTGCTTTTTGCTTCTCTTCTTTTCACAGCTATTTGTAAGGCCTCCCCAGACAGCCATTTTGCTTTTTTGCACTTCTTTTCCATGGGGATGGTCTTGATCCCTGTCTCCTGTACAATGTCATGAACCTCATTCCATAGTTCATCAGATAATCATGATGGTGTGATCACTGACCTAGAGCCAGACATCCTGGAATGTGAAGTCAAGTGGGCCTTAGAAAGCATCACTACGAACAAAGCTAGTGGAGGTGATGGAATTCCAGTGGAGCTATTCCAAATCCTGAAAGATGATGCTATGAAAGTGCTGCACTCAATATGCCAGCAAATTTGGAAAACTCAGCAGTGGCCACAAGATTGGAAAAGGTCAGTTTTCATCCCAATCCCAAAGAAAGGCAATGCCAAAGAATGCTCAAACTACTGAACAACTGCACTCATCTCACACGCGAGTAAAGTAATGCTGAAAATTCTCCAAGCCAGGCTTCAGCAATATGTGAACCATGAACTTCCTGATGTTCAAGCTGGTTTTAGAAAAGGCAGAGGAACCAGAGATCAAATTGCCAACATCTGCTGGATCATGGAAAAAGCAAGAGAGTTCCAGAAAAACATCTATTTCTGCTTTATTGACTATGCCAAAGCCTTTGACTGTGTGGATCACAATAAACTATGGAAAATTCTGAAAGAGATGGGAATACCAGACCACCTGATCTGCCTCTTGAGAAATCTGTATGCAGGTCAGGAAGCAACAGTTAGAACTGGTCATGAAACAACAGACTGGTTCCAAATAGGAAAAGGAGTACGTCAAGGCTGCATATTGTCACCATGTTTATTTAACTTATATTCAGAGTACATCATGAGAAATGCTGGACTGGAAGAAACACAAGTTGGAATCAAGATTGCTGGGAGAAATATCAATAACCTCAGATATGCAGATGACACCACTCTTATGGTGGAAAGTGAAGAGGGGCTAAAAAGCCTCTTGATGAAAGTGAAAGTGGAGAGTGAAAAGGTTGGCTTAAAGCTCAACATTCAGAAAACGAAGATCATGGCATCCGGTCCCATCACTTCATGGGAAATAGATGGGGAAACAGTGCAAACAGTGTCAGACTATTTTTCTGGGCTCCAAAATCACTGCAGATGGTGACTGCAGCCATGAAATTAAAAGACGCTTACTCCTTGGAAGGAAAGTTATGACCAACCTAGATAGCATATTCAAAAGCAGAGACATCACTTTGCCAACAAAGGTTCGCCTAGTCAAGGCTATGGTCTTTCCTGTGGTCATGTATGGATGTGAGAGCTGGACTGTGAAGAAGGCTGAGCGCCGAAGAATTGATGCTTTTGAACTGTGGTGTTGGAGAAGACTCTTGAGAGTCCCTTGGACTACAAGGAGATCCAACCAGTCCATTCTGAAGGAGATCAGCCCTGGGATTTCTTTGGAAGGAATGATGCTAAAGCTGAAACGCCAGTATTTTGGCCACCTCTTGCGAAGAGTTGACTCATTGGAGAAGACTCTGATGCTGGGAGGGATTGAGGGCAGGAGGAGAAGGGGACGACAGAGGATGAGATGGCTGGATGGCATCACTGACTTGATGGATGTGAGTCTGAGTGACCTCCGGGAGCTGGTGATGGACAGGGAGGCCTGGCGTGCTGCAGTTCATGGGGTCGCAAAGAGTCGGACACGACTGAGCGACTGATCTGATCTGATCTGATGTGAATTGACATTTTTTAATCAAAAAAGTCTTTATCACATCACCATATTCAATAAGAAGGATTCTATGGTACACTGCATACATTGCATATATATTTTTTGATTAAAAAAATGTCAATTCACCTAGGGGATCACAGAAAAATTACTATAAATAATTCAGTTTATAAAGTCTAACTGTATAATTATTTGCCACTCTTGTGATATAGAAACAACTTATCAGAATTCCAGCTTCTTTCTCACTTAAGTCACATCCAAAATGTATCACTCACAATTTCTTTTTTTTCTCCTTCCTTTGTTTTCAATGAAAGAAAAGTTAGACTTCAATAATCTGTATGAAAGGCTTTCATAGTTTCATTATTTTCCCCCTGTATTTTGCCCCCACCTAATTCATTAATAATTTTTTTTAGTAACTGGACTTTACTGAAATTCTCCAAAGCATTAAAAATTATTTTCATACAAATTAAATGTTTTTTCTGTATATTTGTTTACTGATTTATGTAATGTTAAATTATATATTACTATCGCAAAAATTTTTGGAAGCAATTTGGATACTGATAAGCTTAAATTTTGTTTCAAAAGGGAATAGAAGTGGGAAGATTTTTAGTACATATTGTACATCATCCAGGATGTTTTAGAGATGGAGCAGAGAGAATCAGTTAATCCAGCCAGCAGATCAGGTAGAAATCTCTTAAGGAAATTTATATACATTGAGGTTTATATCAGAAATATATCAAAAAACATGATTTTGATTGATACATAGTATTCCAATCTTTGAATACTTTGAAATTTACTTAATCTCACATCATTGGATATCACAGTGAAATGTTATGCATATATTTCTTTTATTTTTTACTATTTTTAAGACATTTTTCCACAAATCTATTATAGTACCAGTAGATTTTCAAATTTTTGACCCACATATCCAAATTTCTTTCTTAAAATGTTTTAACAATTGATATTCCAAGAGTGATGTACGAGAGTCTGCTTATCTCATAAACAAACTCACTAAGACTGAGATCACTTCGAAAATGAAAATAAAACAAAGCAAAACAAAAAGAGCAAGCAAACAAAAGTCCTTAACAGCTTGATATGCAAAGCATATTATCTTCATTTTAATTTGCATTTTAGGGTTTAAAAATATGAGTAAAGATCTCATTTCATAAGACAAATAGATGGTGTTTGTGAGTGAGCATGAAGTTGCTCAGTCATGTCCAGCTCTTTGTGACCCAATGGACTGTAGCCTACCAGGCTTCTCTGTCCACGGGATTTTCCAGGCAAGAGTACTGGAGTGGATTGCCATCTCCTTCTCCTCTCCAGGGGATCTTTCCAACACAGAGGTCAAACCCAGGTATCCCACATTGAAGGCGGATTCTTTACCAGCAGATTACAAAAAGCCAGGAAGCCAGTCTTTATTCTCATTTGGAGGAGATTAAATATAAACAGGCTTAAATATAGTTGGATTATGACAGATTTTCCATAAGGGTTGTTAAAATCTGGAGAGAAGGCCAAGTAAGACTGTTAGAATCTTTTCATAAACAGGGCCCACATCTGTTTAGCAGCTTAAGTATTGGAGGCCTGGAAAGCCAAACACGAAACCTACTGCCATCCTTTGCTGCTGCTGCTGCTAAGTCGCTTCAGTCATGTCCGACTCTGTGCGACTCCATAGACAGCAGCCCACCAGGCTTTCCCATCCCTGGGATTCTCCATGCAAGAACACTGGAGTGGGTTGCCGTTTCCTTCTTCAATGCACGAAAGTGAAAAATGAAACTGAAGTCGCTCAGTCGTGTCTGACTCTTAGCAACCCCATGGACTGCGGCCCACCAGGCTCCTCCATCCATGGGATTCTCCAGGCAAGAGTACTGGAGTGGGGTGCCATTGCCTTCTCCAACCACCATCCTTTATGGTTCTATTAATCTATTATATATGCTCATGTGCTGTTTTCCTTTATCTTCCTGTCTTCCTTCATGATGCAGCTGGGAAATGCTTATCTGTATAACATAGTAGTCAACTCTACTCCGTGTTGAAAATAAAAGTCTGCACAATTGCATTTTGTTTAGCTGTTAATTTGCTAATGTTCAGAGGATTTCTGATCTGAAGTTGGTTTTCATTTCAAAAATACTGATTTAAAAAAAAATGGTTGGTTTTCATTCGTTGCTTTTCTAGCTCATCTAGTTAATCAGTTGCAAAATGCAAATGTATTTTTCAGGCTTCAGTGCTAGGACAAACATTTTTTTTAGAGACTTTCTGATTGAAGGGAAGTGTTGAGACATATCTCTTAAGGGTAGAAGTTTCTTGCTTTTAGAGCTCCACAATTATTATGATACATTCTAACCAGTTCTAATGTGATAAGTTTTAATACCCACAAATTAGTCTTTTTTGGCTACTGAAAAATGGAGCTAAACAAATAAGTCCTCTCACTTCTGAGTTACATTTACTGATTTATATTTACTCATGTTCACATCAAACCAGTGTGATAAAGATAAAATAAGCTAGTCTTGGAGGAATAAAACCAGCGTATGACCCAGCAGTCCCACTCCTAGGCATATACTCTGAGGAAACCAAAATTGAAAAAACCACATGTACCCCAACATTCATTGCAGCACTATTTACGATAGCTAGAACATGGAAGCAATCTAGATGTCCATCGACAGATGAATGAATTAAGAAGTTGTGGTATATATACACAATGAAATATTACTCAGTCAGAAAAAGGAACACATTTGAGTCAATTCTAATGAGGTGGATGAACCTAGAGCCTATTATACAGAGTGAAGTAAGTCAAAAAGGGAAAGATAAATATCATATACTAATGCATATACATGGAATCTAGAAAGATGGTACTGATGAATTTATTAGCAAGACAGCAATGGAGAAACAGATATAGACAATAGATTTATGGACATGGGGAGAGGAGAGGAGAAGGTGAGATGTACGGAGAGAGTAACATGGAAACTTACATTACCATATAAAATGGACAGCCAACAGGAATTTGCTGTGTATCTCAGGGAACTCAAACAGGGGCTCTGTGACAACCTAGAGGGGTGGGATGGGGAGGAGATTCAAGAGGGAGGGGACATATGTACACCCATGGCTGATTAGTGTTGATGTTTGGCAGAAAACAACAAAATTCTGTAAAGCAATTATCCTTCAATTAAAAAGTAAATAAATTTTAAAATTAAGCTAGTTTTGGGAAAATAATGTCATAGTTTTTTTCTTTTCAGTCATGCCATAATGCAAGAGAACTAAATGCTGTAAAAAACACTCTCTTCATTATTACCACAGGCTACTCCTCACCCCGATTTTCACTCTGATTACTGGATTTTTTTTGTTTGTGTGTGTATAACATACCAGGAGGACAAGGCTGACAACAAAACCGGTTCTCACGATACAGGCCTTCTTGGCAGGAGTTCGCTTCAGTATTATTCAATTTCAGCCCCTCTGAGTTGATACCAGCCATGTGGGCATTTACACCTTTAGACAATGGTCCAGAAACAGAGATAAATATCTGTAAAAGAAAAGCATGAAGAGAATTTTACTGACTTCTGAACTAAGCAACTTGGTAAAAAGGTGTTAACTCACCCCAAACAGCTGTATTTTATTTGCTGCACACAGATCAATGTAGGCTCCATCCTTCCACTGACCCATCTCCAAAAAAGGAGCAGGTCAACCGCGAAACAGTCCAAACCTCGGGTTCTCCAAACCACCTGAGAAACAGCATCACAGATGGTAGCTCAAGGGACAACAGAGCCGACTGGGAAAATATAGGAAATTTCAAAACATCTGTGGTTTGAATTCTAGCTCTGCGGTCGACATTGACTTTAGGCAAGTTAGAGAACCTCAGTGATCCTCAAGGTCCTGATCTGTAAGTGACAACAGTACTTTCTGTCTTGAAGCGCTGTGAGGATAAAAAGTGGTAATTTCTCTCAAACCTGGTCCTTAGCTTACAGCATGTTCTATTTCTTCCATTTTTATATATAGTGACAGAATCGTCAGTGCTGATGAACTCCTTCCTGGTTAACCAGCACTAGTCGGTGGCTCAGACAGTAAATAATCTGCCAACAGTGCGGAAGACTCAAGTTCAATCCCCGGGTGGGGAAGATCTGCTGGAGAAGGAAATGGCAACCCACTCCAGTACTCTTGCCTGGAGAATCATGGACAGAAGAGCCTGGTGGTTTTCACAATAAATTCAACATGATTTTTTTTCACTTTTATTCAGGAAAAATGAACTTCTTTTAATATTGGTTTCTTTGTTTGGGAGACAAAACCCATAAGGGACACAGTGTCAAATTTATCTTAGTCAGTTGTAGGCTTGAGTTCCTCAGAAAAATGAGCTCCTAAACTGTATAGAAACATTTGGGGTTAATGTCTATTTGATTCCTTCCTCAGGTTTTCTAAACATTTACTGTTTGTCTCGCTAAACACAAATTTAAATAATCTTTCATTCTGTGTGGAATATGCAAATTCATTGCCAAGTATCAAAATTTTTTAAACTACTAGTTCTGAGGTTTTTTTCCCTCAAGGTCATTTTTTACATTTTTCACGGCATACATTATTTTTTCTACTTCATGGCATCTTCTGGGTTAAGGGAACTAAATATTCTTTGTGTATAAATCACTGTCACAGGAGTCTCCAAATCTTCCCTTTTAGCCCTTCCCCGTTTGTCACCAAAGCCTGCATTCCCAAGTCACAAGATACCATGGGATCTCCAAGGAAGGAAGGATGAAGGAGCTGTGGTTGCCATCTTTTTCTTCTGGGATGGCTGATTTAAAAATGCATTTCCAGGGACTTCGTGGTAGTCCACTGCTTAAGAATCCACCGTGCAATGCAGAAGACATGGATTCGATCCCTGGTTGGAGAAACTAAGATCCCACATGCCAATGGAGCAACCAAGCCCACGTGCCGCAACCACTGAAGCCCACAAGCTCTGGAGCACACATGCTATAACTAGAGAGAGTCTGTGTGCAGCAACAAAGATTCACATGTTGCAACTAAGACCCAGCCCAGTCAGAGAAAGAAAGGAAGAAAATATTTTAAAAATAAATAAAAAAGCAAAAATCCATTACTAACATCCAGACTCCAGGAGAAAAAAACCACACCAAAATATCAAGAAAATACCTGACTTATCCAGGGTCACTCATGAGCCAAAAAGCAGAGAGCTAGGACTTGTCTAAGTCACCTTACTCATATTACAGTGTTTTTCCTGCTACACCCAACTCACCATAAAATGTAGCTTACTTTTTCTATGTCAACAATTCTATGTAAAAAATAACTGGAACTCGTAAACAGATCAGAGGAATTATGCCTCAGTGTGCTGGCTTCACTATCAAACCACTGCCTTTACAACCCAACAGACATTTCTTTAGCACCTACTCTGTGAATACAGAGATGTGTAACACTGATTATAATTGAAATTATAATTATATTATAAACTATAATTATATGCTTAACACTGTTTATAATCGAAAATGAATTTTAAGTTTCCAAAAGCAGACTTACACAGGGGTGTGTTATTTGTAATATATTAATCACTTGGGAATTTTTAAATTTTTTAACATTATATTTGCCTGACTTTTACTTTTTAAAACACATTTGAATCTATGGTCTTTGTCTAAAGCAGCTCTGAACTAAAGATATTTATCAGTATCAATTTCTCTTTTCAAGATGACAGTTCCCCAACCAATTCTTACCTTCTCTACAGAAGATCATCCTTTTAATATGAGTCCCTCTTCTAAATCATAGAATCAATAGCCAATGAACAGTAACTGAATTGGACACTTTAGGAAATAATGTGATTGAAATCACACCAAAGCATTCACTGTTAAGATGGGAAGGGCTTTCAAATGAAAATCACCCATGTTTTAGGATCCTTATTCTATCACAAACTTTGCTCTATGTGACAGTCAAGAATTAAATATGTAACCATATAACATTGCAGACATTGCCAGCACATGAAAATTCTTGCACAAATGAACAAGTCTCTGTAGCTAGAAGAAATCAGTAAGCCCCTTCTACAACAGGTAATGGAAAACTGAATCTAAGCAACCAAACTGAGTAGGAGCAATTCTTTCTGTTATCAGCCACCTCAAGGCCTGGAAAGAGGGAGTTAATGGTGAAATACTACTTGTTCTCCTCTTTCAATTCTGGTTTCTCATCTCACCAGAAACTGAACAAAATGCCACTCATTTAAACTCAAAGAGATTTGAGTCAAAATTGGACTAGTCAAAACTGACATTTCAAAGGTGTTCAAAGTTGATACACAGGTGTGTGTGTGTGTGTGTGTGTATCCCACACCTATAGGGCCCATCTTCCTTGGTATGCTAATTTCATTCAGTAATCATGTGACAATATTATAAGCAGGTCCACAACTCCTGGTTTAAATAATCAAGTGCTCAGAGGAGCAGCACATTTTATATTTATCAATTGTTATATTAGTGTTATTTCTAAAAACACTGTGCATATACTCAACTTTCTGGAACTGTCTGAAAGAAATGTACTTGCTAATGCATTTCGTTTTAGTGTTAAAGTTTTTGACTGGAAATCAAAAGTCACTGTCCAAAATACATTCAGAATTTGAGAGATGTGAGTCTTGGAGCAGAACAGTGAAAGACATAAATATCACTGGCCATGAAGCAGACACCGGCACCAAGCTCACTTCATATCTGATCACACCAGCTTCAGAGAGTTCAATTTCTGGAAACATTTCCTACTTACTTCAGCACCAAAGAATTATGTCAAGTATTAACAAAAGAAAGATGTCTCTAAAGAGCATATTCTGTTACATGATACGATTTAAGCAGTTTCCACACAGCTTGCATTTTTTAAAGTTTTTATATTAGCTCAAGTTTGCAGTATGCAAAGATATAACCTAAACTTTCCTGGCAGAAACTGGGGTGTTTTTAATTGTGACAAGGCAGGAAACCCACAAAGAACTAAATGATCAGAATGCTCAAAAATTGTTTTTCAAAAAAGCTGAAAAGGCCAGAAAATTAGTTAAAGATTTGAAAAGCAGAAAAACTAAGGAAAATGATAACCAAATGGGGAAAAAAGGAATAAAATTAACCATCACAACAAAGATTAAAAAGTCAAAAGGACCTCAGTTTTAGACTCTGCTGGGAATAATCTTAGCTGATACATTAATCAATTATTTAACTGAGCAAATACTCTGCTGAGTACCTCTGCTGTTTAGTCACTCAGCCACGTCCAGGTGTTTGTGACCCCATGGACTATGGCCTACCAGGATCCTCTGTCCATGGGATTTTCCAGGCAAAACTACTGGAGTGGGCTGCCATTTCCTTCTCCAGTTGAGTGCCTGCTAGGCGCCACACAGACGCCAGGAACAGCGCAGTATACAGATAAACTCAGCTCTTATAGCATTTATATGTAAATGAAGTTGTGTGTGTGTGTGTGTGTGTGTGTGTGTGTGTGTATGAAGAAAGAGAGACTGATTGATTTTCAGGAATTGGCTCACACAACTGTAAAGGCTTGGCAAGTCCAGATTCTGCTGGTGAGGTAGGTCAGTATGTTGGGGAGGCAGAGGAGAGTAGCAGTTGAAGTTCAAAGGCAGTCTGGCAGAATTCTTTCTTCCTTAGGGGCTCTCAGTCTTCGTTCTACTAAAGCCTTCAACTGATTGAATGAGACCCACACACATTATAGAAAGGTATCTAATTTACTCAAAGTGTAGCACTTTAAATATTCAACTCATTCAAAGCAAACAAACAAAATCTTCACAGAAATATCCAGAGTACTGTTTGAACAAATATCTGGGTGTCATGGTCCAGTCATGTAGACAAATAATATTAGGCATCACACGGAGGGAAATGATGAAGAAACAGAGAAATAGGCAACATAACCAGGAGGAATGAGGACTATTTAAAGGAATAAGGCAAGCTTAGGGGGCATGGAGAATTTGAGGTGTGAGGCAGTGCTCTTTTAGGAAGAGTTGTCTGTGAAGGCCACAGAATAAGAAAACTGACTTGTTCCAAGTAGATAATTAGCTGAAAAGGGCTTTCCAGACAAGTCACACCCAGAGCAACCTGGCTTAGCCCAAATGGGGACATACCTGAGGTCCTCAGCAAAAATATTATTAACAGTTAGCTATTAACAGAGATAAAGATCAATGTCTCCTGAACCACACAGGTAATTAACATATTGATTATTAAAGACACAGTGCAGTGGGATCACACAGCAAATCATAACCACAGATGTGCAATCTTGTAGAATCCTGAAACATCAGAGCAGAAGGGGACCATGTAACCATCTGCTCCACTGCCACATAGATTTAAAAAGTGGATCTTCTTGAGTCTTTCCTTATCTACAAGATTTTAATATTTTCTGAAAATCAGAAAATTTCTTATGAAATGATGAAGAAAGGTAAGATTTGTTATTTAGCATGCCCAGTAGATGCTTTAACAGCATAAAGCCTAAAACCTGGTGAAATTCATTTTGAGAAATGGCACGTAAAAATATTACAATCTCTTAAATTCAGAATCTTGAGAGTTCTGTTAATGAAGTGGCAATTCATATCTAGCATCCTAAGTGAGGAGAATATTATGACCAAAATGTCATTAGGTCGAATGGATAGAGTCCTTCTGAATCATTCATGAAAGTGTTGTCAGGAAACCAAACCCTAGAGTCATTTACCTAGTCTCCCTTGACATTTGCCTGGCGTTTTATGAAGTTCATTCATATACATCACCTCAGTTCAGTTCAGTTCAATAGCTCAGTTGTGTCCGACTCTTTGCGACCCCATGAATTGCAGCACGCCAGGCTTCCCTGTCCATCACCAACTCCCAGAGTTCACTCAGACTCACGTCCATGGAGTCAGTGATGCCATCCAGCCATCTCATCCTCTGTTGTCCCCTTCTCCTCTTGCCCCCAATCCCTCCCAGCATCAGAGTCTTCTCCAATGAGTCAACTCTTCACATGAGGTGGCCAAAGTACTAGAGTTTCAGCTTTAGCATCATTCCTTCCAAAAATCACCTCATGGTCGCTGCAATAAACCTAGACATGACGAATTATTACTTTCTTATTTTATAGCTGAGGAAGCTGAACAGAGTATGTGAAATGACTCATTGGATAACCCCTGTTAGGACAGGCTAAGGGAAGACTCGGCGTCTCTGGCACAGATCTGGACTCTGGTTCTGGTTTATAAATCAGTTTCTTAATTGCTTTCTCCATTTATGCAAGCAAACAATGCAGTCTGTTTTCAGACAATTGTGGGCTGAGTGTTAATTTTACAATGAACCTTCAAACCAAATGCGTGTTGAGGGTGGAGGAAGTTAGCAGGAACTTTCTGAAAACCAGAAGTCCATCCCAAGCCCTCTAGTCTGGGAAAACTGTGGCAGGGCTATCCAGGCTGGGATTCTGGCTGGCAGGGAAGGGGAAACTTCCTAGCCCTGATCTGCATCTTGAAAAGAAGGGGAGTTTGGGTTTCCCTTTCTCCCATCTGGGTGCTGAGTTTCTGAGCACAGCCATCAAAGGCACTGTGAGTCCCTTGTAGGGGCGGGGATTTGCAATGAATAGCTAGGAACCAGGAGTCCTCCTAGCCTATCACTGATCTTTGCATTTGCTCCCTTTGAAACTCTCAAAAACAGGCTAACATGAGAGTTTGTCCCTTGTATCAGATGACGGTTGACTTTATATTAATTAATTGCATCATATGATGGATCACTTTTCATAGCCAACTGGGTTACTACATAGAAGAAACAAAGCAGGAAGGGACAGATCCAGAAATCGACGACCCCCGGTGAGGCATATCACTCCCCTTTGACAAGCTCACCATGCTTTCTCAGGAACTGTAAACACTCAAGATCTTACATGGCAATTACAAATAGAGTAGCCTCACAGTGACTGAATTAAACAAACTACTGGAAGAAACTGAGAATCCCATTAGGGTTACTTCAAAGAATCAGTGTGGCAATAGCCTTGAGAGATGAGCCAAGGTTTGAAAAGGAAGTTTTAAAAAAAAAAAATCACCTTTTTTTCTGTTCACAGTGAAGTTCAAAGCAACAGGAAAAGAATTTGTAAAAGCAGAGGAGAAAAAAAAAAAAAGGTGTCAGAAGGTGAAAAATGGCAATCCTTCAAATGACAAGAGTAAGAAGACAGATGCTTAGAATGGTCAGTGAGAATTTTTGGTACTGAGCGCATACTTCAGACTGACTACAGCCCTCCAGTAATCATTGGGAAGAGTTTTAGAACCCAAGCCCTTCATCTGTTAGAAGAAGCTATGCCCCAAACTGGCGGTCAGGTGACTGGACCATGTCATACAGCTGGATCAAGACAGTCAGGCTCTTACAGGCTGAGTTGTCTCTCCCTCACCTCCAAATTTTTCTGTTGAAGTCTTAACCCCAGTAACCTAGAATGTCACCATATTTAGAGACAGGGTCGTTAAAGAGGAAATTAAAATGAGGTCATTGGGTGCACCCTAATCCAGTAAGACTGGTGTCCCTCTCAGAGGAGGAAATTTGGGCACAGAGACAAGGGGAAGAGGATATGAGGACATAGGGAGAAGGGCACTCACGAGCCAAGGAGAGACGCATGCAACAGATCGTTACCTCGGGGTCTTCAGGAGGAGCCAAACTTGTCGACATCTGTCGATCTCAGACGTCTAGCCTCCAGAACTGAGAGAAAATACATTTCTGTTGTTTAAGCCACCCAGTTACAGCAGCCGCAGGAAATAAGCACCTATTGGCCCACACCACCATCTCTTGATTCCCTCAGAGTCTGGACTTGAGGGAGGTCCGTGGTGTACACACATTTGGGAATCCCTTGCAGCTGAGCATTAGGATTTCCCATCTTCAATCATCACTGTGCTAAACAGACTAGAGACTGAAAATGGTCTTCAGAACTGGAATCCTCAGGGGCCAGGAGGAACCTGAACTTCCCAGTCTTACAGACCTCCACTAGGAAGTTGAAATCTCACTGGCCCCTACTGTCCAGGACACAATTGTAACAAAACACGAGTACTGGTCATTCCCTTTTCAGACTTTAGTTACTGATCAACACTTCAGGAAAAAGAACTTCTAAAAAACCATTAATAGTCCACCATTTCTGACTGTTCAATGCATCTCTATTTGTATAGAAAGTGAGATAATATTAATAGTGATGGTATTTTGTAGTAGGTACATTATTGAAAAACTGAAATAAAAACAAGTATTCTGAATTGTCTAAACACAGAAACATTTCAGTATTAAAGAGATAAGTGAAGATTTCTTTCGCTCTTATTTTTTGTGTGTAAATAAAAACACACAAGGTAATCTTATTCCAGTAAGGTCTTCATTCTTTCTTAAGGCTGGTTTCTGGGAAGACCAGGAGAGAGATAGCAAAGTCAGTAGAGTAAGTGATTGGTTAGACTCCTGACTGAATCAAGTCATAAATAAAATAAAATGAAACCTAGAGAATTCCATTTGGGATTAGATTTGGGGTTTTGTGCTAGAGTTAGAAAAACTGTCCTCAAAACCCTGAAAAACATTAGAATCATGTAGTGATGGTTTCCCCAGTGGCTCAGTGGGTAAAGAATCCACCTGAAACGCAGGAGACACAGAGATGCGGGTTCGATCCCTGGGTCAGGAAGATACCCTGTAGAAGGATATGGCAACCCACTCCAGTATTCTTGCCTGGGAAATCCCAAGGACAGAGGAGCCTGGTGGGCTACAGTCTATGGGGTCACAAAGAGTTTGACAAAACTGAGCACACACATACACAATGATACATTAAAAATAAGAAATGCTTCGGTCCCAGCACAGACCTAGAGAATCAGGATCTCTGAGAATGGGGCCTCCTCATGATTATGCTCAACCTTGTTTTTTAGTATCTAATAACCCTGGTTATTTTGCTGCTCCTTGCAGCTGAAGACCTGGGAAGGTCTTTAGGGCTGGAGGAAGCGAAATCTGAGGTTAGCAGATGAATACATTTACATGTGAGAAGAGTATTACAGACCAACAGCCTCTGTGCTCTGCACTTGCCAATTAGAATTTGACTTTTCATGGAGAAATAATGACCCTTCTAAAATTAAGCCTGAAAGGAAGAGAAGTCATCTTTGGTGGAGGAAATGGGAGGATTACCGAGTCCTAAACTAGAGCCCACTAATTCTCAAATGCCCAGAAGGGTCACAGGAGTAAAGCATCCAGGTGGAACAGACAACAAAGTGTAGGCAGCGCTGTCAAAACGGAGAGGTGCACCTGGACCCAAGGGGCAGCCTTCTGATCCAGGAGGGTAGGAGGACCAGGTGGCATGTGGGTCCAGACCTTTCATTTTTCAAGAGAAACCAAAATCCTCCAACATTTAAATGGGGCAACTAATAGTAAAAAACCTGCCTATATACATTCTGTATGTGTCAAGACAGTGCAGCATAGACATAACAGTCTGGGGTGGGGACTTCCCTTGTGGCCCAGTGGCTAAGACGCCATGCTCCCAATGCAAGCGGCCTGGGTTGGATCCTCAGTTCGATCCTTGGGCAGGGACATAGATCCCACATGCTCCAAATAAAGATCTTGCATGCTGCAGCTAAGACCCAGTGCAGCCAAATAAATATTAAAAAAACAAAAACATAGCCTGGGGCAACATAAGCCCAATTTTTGAAATCATGCCTAAGACAGACATTCATATGAACAAACAGTCCATTAGGTACAAGGATCCTTTTGTGAAGATGGCTAAAAACCAAAGCTCAAACCTCAGCAAGGGGTGGGAACCTTATACCACATGTTCTGAGTTCATTTTCTCTCTTTCTCTCTCTTTTCCAAGATCTCTGATCTCAAAAATCAAAAGTATTGACGTTTCTCACAGGTTAGATTTTTATGGTGTCCCAGAACACAGAAGTGACTAAATCTACAATGCAGCATCACTAGACTATAGGACAGCCTGACATTAATGACTTCAAAAAAAGTTTATTCTAATTTCCCAAGTTTATCCCAGTTCACAGCTTAACAATACTTACATATAGTAGGTTTGCTTGCTTTGCTGGGCTGAGTACATCCGCTGAATGAGTTTGTAGTCAGATTGCTAATTTATAAGACTATGCTATGCTATGCTAAGTCACTTCAGTCGTGTCCGACTCTGTGTGACCACACAGACGGCAGCCCACCAGGCTTCCCCGTCCCTGGGATTCTCCAGGCAAGAACACTGGAGTGGGTTGCCATTTCCCTCTCCAATGTATGAAAGTGAAAAGTGAAAGTGAAGTCGCTCAGTCATGTCTGACTCTTAGCAACCCCATGGACTGCAGCTTACCAGGCTCCTCCGTCTGTGGGATTTTCCAGGCAAGAGTACCGGAGTGGGGTGCCATTGCCTTCTCCGATTTATAAGACTAGCCTTAATCAAAATGCATAATTTCATACAAAAGTTACCATCACCCCTCATTTAGTGGATCTCTAGCCAGGTGTCCAGTAGAGCAATGGCTGCTGTTTCTAACTGGTCCATAGATGGGGATGGCTCAGTTGTGCAAAAGCTCATTCCAAATCAAGAAGGGAACTGTGATCAAAGAGGAGAGCCAGCCCATTTCCTTCTGAGGAAGGTGAAGTCAACAGTCTTACAATGATCAACTTTCTACTTCGAGTCTTACTACTCATACTCTCACATCAAAGAAAATAAAAGCAGGCAAGTACATTTGAATTATTTGTTCCTGTTTAAGACTGAATGGAAGACACTCAATTGGTGTTAGGGATCCAATTACATACAAAGCAAAAGATACACTACTTTATTTCATTTTTGTTTATTTATTTACTCATTTTATCTATTTCATTTAAAAGCAAAGGTCTTCTGGGAAATGAAAGGACTTATTAAGTAGTTAAATGCTATTTTCCCACTTTTGTAAATAGGTACACACACAATAGCAAAAAGAATACACTACTGTCCATTAAGGTACTTACAATGATTCTGCAAATAATTTTTTGGTAACAAGCTATACATGTATAGCTATAGCTATTTTTGGTAACAAGCTATACATGTATATATATAATATACCTTTATATTATTACTTTTCATCATAAGTCAGTAAGTCTTTAGTACCTATTACAAAACATGTGCTCATTTAAGGGACTTTTGGAACCCAAGATAATTTACCAAAATGTACTTAACTCATTAGGGGTTTTCAAGTGGGGGATTTCCTTATTCAGGTTTTTGATCATCTCTTAGAAAGTGATTACTCCTTAGCAGTTGTGGTATAGTGCTAGTAACCTTCAGAGAGGTTCCTTTGAAATGCTGACATTTCCACTCTTAGAAACTATTTAGAAGTAAATTACTTGTTTAGTATTCCAAAGAAACTTACTTAGAGACAACATCAAAATCTTAAGTCCTCTTTGCCTCTATCTCACTTTTCTCTTTCTATAAACTCAGTGCAAGAATAAAAACTGCTTTGCTAAATTAAATTCTAGTTTTGCCACTAAGGGTGGTAATTGTATTATGGAGAGAGACAATAGAAGAGTTTTCATTCATCTAATTGAAGCTAGGGGTGAAGGCCCTGAGGATCTTCACATATCAATTTCATTTTTGCCTCCCATTCTTGCCATCTTTTATCAATGTGTGTTTTTACATGCTGTGTTTTAAATTACATTTCATAATACTATTTTATTCAAAAGAATTTTCAAGTCTGCCATGAGATAAGGAAAACCTGCTAAAAACAACAATAAACAGAAACACACCACAACCTATTTCTTGCTTCTTAGCCTTGATTATGGAAAAATTATTAAATTACAAATTAAATAACTGTCCTTTATTTTCTCCTCAAAGCTCTCCAGTATGGTTACTTTAAATACACTTTTTCAGCTGCCCTCTCCTTTCCCTTGCCCATAATTTTGAAAACTCCAAGACATAAAGGACAGGAAAATGGCTATCTAGTAATTGCCTAACCATAGACCTAAATAGTACAAAACAAAAGCTATCAGAACAATGTGCTATTAAAAGCAGGAGCAGCAGTGCTCACAGCTATTTCTCACACAAATTTCTAAACTATGCCTTTTCTTCTGTATCCAAACGACACCCAGAAACTAAGAGAGAGAAAACTAACTTCACGAGGGAAGAAAGAAGGAAAGAGGTAAAGGATGGAATATTTGCTGATGATAGATCACACTAGAGATGAACGGACCAGAGAAAGAAAGAGGAAAAAGAAAGCATAGTCGCTCCCTCCCATCCACTTCCAGTCCACTGACATGACTGAACCCAATTTGCTTCTGTGTTCCACATAGTTAGCACTGACGCCCCGGTTTAATTGGTTTAATTTATTTGCGACTAGTAAGTAAGCCCCACTAAGTGCTAGGTCATAAAAGCAAGCATTTTCTGGAGACACACAAGGTGACATAATGGTGTGGAAACTTCTTTAAAAACAGAGGTGTGATGCTGGGCCCCTGATGGGGGCAGGGCAGGATTCTGGGTAACTAAACTTAAGAGTCATATTAGAAAAGGGAAATAGAGGATATACTACAAAATGTAAACAGCACTATCAGGTGATATATCAGATTTTTTTCTTTCTACACATCTATTTTAACACATTTTATTCAATAAACATTCACTTCTGAGGTTCTATATCATATAACAATAATAAATGTTTAATATATATCATAGCTATTATAATCTGCATATACAAATAAATGTAAATAAATCTGTATTTGCACATATGTGTGTATGAATAGGTGTGCATTCTTTCAGAAGAGCAGTTTCCTTGGTGTTTTAAACAGGCACCTCTGGTAGAGACATTATATAGTATTATTATAAAAGTAAAGTGTAGCTCTGGGCTTTGATAATTTTGCTATACTAGTTAGAATTGTTGTTCCTAGAACGAAAAGATTGTCAAGGCAACAAAGACTGCAATAAGGCAGTGGTTCATGATAAGGAAGAATGTGATTTGAGGTTGTATAAATGGTTTCCCAACTTTGAATCTCAAATTTTCTTAAAGAAAATTTCTAAAGGAGCCCAAATATCGTACATTACTTCCAAAAGAACCAGGGAGAATTTTTTTTCCAACCATAAGACGGTTCCAGACATCGATTTTTTTCTTTATTTTTTCTTAAAACTCTTGGTGTCATCTGGACATAGTTGTGGTCGCCACCCCCATCCCCACCCCCCAGGCTTTGGAATGGGATCTAAATTGGATTTAAATTCAGTCCTGCCTCTTACTGTTTGGACTCGACTTACGTAAGCTGTCTGAACCTCATTTTGCCATCTGTAAGATGGAGATACTGCGCAGCTGCTGCGAGAACTGACTGAGATCATACTCCTAAACATTACTATCACACTGCCTAGCACGTTGATGAGGCCCAGCAAATAAGAATCCACTGGTTTTCAGAGAGTTCGGAACTGAAATGAACCCCTTGAGGCCAAAGTCTTCGATCAGCCATCACCAAGCCGGGATATCTGTGGTAGGGACTCTCCAAAAGAGGTGGATGCGGCTTAGGCTTCTAGGCCAAGTACATGCTGCTCAGCGCATGCGCGGTGGCAGCTGGTACCACCGCCTGAGCAATGGGGCCAGGGTTACCTCCCGCCTCCGAGTCCAGCAAGCAATGAAAGATTAAAAAAAAAAAAAACAAAAACGGAAGAGACAGAGAGGGAAGAAAAGGGGCGGGGGGCAAACCTGAGATAGTGACTCACACTCTCAAGGAGAGGGATTCCCGGAAGGGAAACAAAACAGTTTCTTTTCCTGTGTAGCGGTAAAAAGGTAAACAAGTCTCTTTAACGCGCATTCAGCCCCAAGATAACGTTTTCAAGAAAGAAACGGTGCGCTCCAAAGCCTCTGGTGTAACCACTGCCTCGAGGCTGATTGATTCCCAAAGTTGGGAAGTGCTGGAAAAACTTGTGTTACCAATTTCGAGAGCGCAAGTTCTCACGGCCCCGGGGCGCACACGTTCATAGCACAGCCTTAGCGAGACATGCAAGGACTTGTCCAGAAGACCCTGTCCTGCCTCAGACGGGGGTCTCCCTGCAGCGACCCCCAAACATCCTCGGCGCCGGCCAGGCCCCCGCGCCCACCCACTCGGCGCCGCAAACCGCGTTCCCAGGGGGCACCCAGAGATGTTCCGCCTGCCTCGAGGGCTCGCAGCTTCGCATCCAGCCCCAAGAAAAACGAGTAGCCTGGTTTCCTGAGACCTCGCGCTCAAGAGAAGTCCTAGCAGTCATGCGGAGCTAGCCGGGCAAAGGCCGGCCAAGTCCGCCGCCCACGCGCGCATCCCCCCCGGCCGCCCCCAGGGCGCGTCCCGTGCCAGCCCAGTGGCCGAGCTGGGAGAGGCCCTCGCCGGGGCAGAGACGACTCACCAGTGACAAGTGAACCCAGATCCCGGACATGGCTGTGGAACAATCTCCGAAGTGAAGGAGCCTTACAACTGGCACCAGGGCGAGTTACGCACCCGGTGAGTAAGTGAGCCCCGACTGGCCCCTCCCCGCGCTCCAGCCGGCCTGGGAGAGTGCTCCACTCACAGTTCCTCTCGGGACGCTTTCGTCTTTCTCCAGCAGCGTGTCTGAACACCTGTTGGCAGCTCATTTGAAAAGACCAAAAGAAATGTCCCCGGAGCCAGGGGGTGGGGGTTGGAGGAGGAAGCTTAGCTGGGGAACGCCCGAGTAGGGGAGGGCGCCTTTGATTCTGCAACCCTGCGCCTGGAGTTGGGGGTGGGGTGGGGGAAGGGGTGTTGAACGGGGAGCGGGGAAAGAGCCGGCGTTGTTGCACAAGCGGGCATTCCCCGTAGGGAGCGTTTCCGCAGTCGACTGGCATGCTCGGGTTCAGGTGAGGCTCCTGAGAACGGGCCCCATGTCCTTTCTAAACTCTTCTGCAGTTTCAACTGGGGAAGCTGGGGAGGACTGAAGTGCAGAGCGCACGCGTCTTGCTCGGAGCAGGAGCCTCGGCTGACTGCTGGGATTCCCAGAGCAGACCCAGCCTTGGCTCAGCTCCGTGCGCCGTGGTGCTGACGTTAGAGGCTCACAGGAACCCCGGACTCGTCTGTAGTGGCAGTGCTGTGGGGATTCCGAAGAGGGACGACCCTCTATATTTTATTCTCACGAGGAGTACAAAGCGAACTCCTAAGACAAATCACACAGCTCCAGCTATATGATTAAAAGCGTACAATTACTTTCCCTCCTTTATTATTCATTTCCTGGCCAATTTTCTTTATTTAAAAAAAAGTATGCTTTAGTGCTTTGGTTAACAGCTCGAAGTCATTATTGTTTTGGAAAAGTTGATCCGGCTGGTTAGCCAGTTTGCAACAGTTTTACAGAAGGTTTGTATAATGACATCCTTCGTGAGCGTGATTCTGAAAGTAGTTGGTAAGCTGGGACCCGCCTCCTCCACTAAGCTCTGCACCTGCACTCCGCTGTCCATCTTCCCTGTTGGTTGTATCCTATTAGGAACACTCCTCTTTGCCTCCCTTTGCCTGGCTTATTCCTTATCCATCTGGATCCCTCTCTGAAGACATTTTCAAGACATTTTAGTCTGGAAGATCTTCCTGGTTCCCAACTCAAGGTTAGGAGCTAAATGGTTTCCTCCTAAATGCTTTCACTGTCCCTGTTTTCTGCTCTGCACTCGTTGCCCTGTCTTACAAGTGTGGATTTACCTGTCCCCTGCTTCCCTGCCCAGCAGATTGTTAGTGCTATGAAGAAGATCCTAGCTGGCCAATCCTGCTCCTGCAGTTCCCAATCCAAAACAGACACAAAAAGAAGTGAATGGTGGGAGGTTGGGGAGAGGGGTGTAGAGGGGCTGGCATATGGAGACTTAGTATTATCTTTGCAACTTTTCTGTAAGTCTAAAACTATTCTGAAATTAGAAGTTTATTGAAATAAAAAATATCATAAGAAAGGCGGGAGGAAGGAAGGGGGGAGAGCGAGACAGCTGACAAAATCAGCATCTCTTGAGAGTGAATCATAAGTCAACAACTTTCACAAATGGTTCTTCCTTACCTAATATTTGCCATTTTAGCCCAGTGAGGTGTCTAATTATATTTACTTTATAAAGAATTGTAGCCAAAAAAGTTTAAGCAACACTGACAGTTTGATTAGTTAGTAAATAGTAGATTCAGGAATTAAACTTAGATATTCTTGCTCCTGAGTCCTTGCTCTTTCTAACTCCCCTCAAACCTCCCCCACTCCACACACACACCTAACCCTTAAGTTTAATGAAATAGTAATAGGTACTTTGTGGGAAGAAATGTGTTACATGATCAAATGATTTTAGAAAATTCTGGGTTAAACAGGTCTCCTAATCTAAGAGTTCTCTGAGCCCTCAATATGCTAATATGCATTCTGACTAAGATGGGATTGTGGTCTATACTGTTCCCCAGTCTTCTTTGTCTTTATGGAGTTCTTTGAAGAACACCTACTGAATAACACCTTATGAATGCTGGTGTTCTGGAAGAAACAGTTCAGACAACTTTAACAGTTAATTTTAACAACACATTTTTACAGGCCTTCAAGGGCAAAGAAATACAATTTTAATAGTAGAGTTTCAGGCACTCTACCAGATGTGGGAGACACTTTGGACAACCATCCTGATTTTACTCAAACCACACCATGTAAGTTAAAGCTTTCTGCTTCTACTCTAAAGCAATCCTTTTCGTTGAACATTTCATTCTGAATAACATTTATGTCTACTTATTTTAAAAAGCTGGGAGGAAGAAAACCCCCAATACCCTTTTACCACGAAAACTTTTTATTTCTTATCCCCTAATGTTTTAAAATGTTTGTCAACAAAATTTCTCTTACTAAATAGCAGCAAATTGATTTTAATAATCCCCATCTGTAGTGCACATTCATGATTGTTTATCCTACATCTTCTCCCGTTCTTCCTGATAACATCTTCCAAGTTGCCTTTGTTCCTCTTCCATCTTCTTAGCTATTGACGTGGTTGTGTTAGTCAGGGTTCTCTAGAAAAACAAAGCCAATAGGATACATACAGATTAGCCGTAGATACCAAGATTTATACAGCTATATCTATTTTTACATAGACCTATATATAAACAGAGAGAAAGAGAAAGATGTGCTGTAAGGGATTGTTTCATGTGATTTTGTAGGCTGACAAGCCCAAAATGTGCCAGGTAGGCTAGCAGGCTGGCGACCCAAGGAAGAATTGCAAATATCTGCTGGCAAAATTCCCTGTCTTTCAAGAGATGTCAGTCCTTTTCTTAGAGCTTTCAACTGGTAGGACGAGGCCCACCCATACTATGGAGGGCAACTGGTTTATTCAAAGTCTCCTGATTTAAATATCAATCCCATCTAAGAAATACACCTAGAAACACCTGGAAAAGTACCAAGTCTTTGGATCCCGTGGCTTAGTCAAGGTGACACGTGAGATTAATCACTACCGCAGCATTGATACTGATCCCAGAGTCTGTGTGTGTGTGTGTGTGTGTGTGTGTGTGTGTGTGTGTGTGAAAGCAGGGGAGAGGAGGACAAGGAACCCCACGTGGTTAATGCAACCAGCACATCACATTCTGTTGTGAGCTTTCCAGGAAACAGTGGGACACAAGCTCTTCTTTTTCTTTTTTTCCACTGTATTTGAAGTGGAAATATTTGCGGTACAGAACTGATGAGGTTGCTCCTGCCAGAGCTGAAGGCAGAGTCAACCCAGGATGAAAAGAAACCACACCGAAGGGCCAAACCTGATAGTGTCGCCTGAGTCCGGAATCGACTTAATCCTAAAATCGAAAGTTAGACTACCCGCAGTTACCCAGCTCAGTACGGTCTCAATGTTTGCTTAAGCCACAGTCTTACAGCTAAAAAGAGCCTTAACAAGTAGGTCATCAGAGCTTATAATCGGCATAAGAAATTCTCTGTTATCAAAATTAGTTGTTACAAATAGACTGTTACAGTTTCAGCAAGGATGATGGTCTTAAACAAGCCTGTAGAGATGGAGGAAGATCTAGGAACATCACTTCTACCAAAGAATCTTTCTGTCACTAGAGGGTGCCAGATACCACATCAGCCAAACGATGAAGCAACTTGAACAAGGTTTCGATTCGTGAATAAAAATATGTTTGGGTTCTTGGGAAATGGAAGAAAGAAGAGAGAGAATCTGTGAACTGATTATCTAGACATTTTCATCTATATGAGAACGTTCTTCCAGGATTAAAGACACGATGTATACAAAGCACCTAGCACATTCAATAAATACTATTTTATCATTGCTTCTCCTAAATGAGGTTGTGTTCAGAGGACAGGTTGCTAATTGGGGTCACAGTTCAGGTGGAAAGAAAAACAAGTTTAGTACCTTACAACCGCTTTCCTGTGCTACTTCCTGTATGAGTGTGATCGTGGCCTGAAGGTATGGCCCAAGGTAAATACTTGGAGCCTGGCAGACAGAGGCTGGAAAGCTTGGCCACTGGGATATGGAGCAAGTTCCTCTATCTCCCAGTGTCTTCTGCCTTGAAACCTGATATATCAGCCTACCTCTTGAGCAAGAACTTGACAAAGACAATGGATTAAAGAGCATTTATTTGTTTAATATTTATTGACTGATTTGATAGAGTCAGGTCTTCAGTTGTGGCCCACAGAATCTTTGTTGCGGTATGCAGGCTTCTCCACTTGCGGCACACGGACTCCAAAGAGTGCTTAGCAGTTGGGGCATGCAGACTCAGTAAACCTAAAGCATGTAGGATCTTAGTTCCCTGTGTGCATGCTCAGTTGTGTCTGACTCTTTGTGACCCCATGGACTATAGCCCGCCAGGCTCCTCTGTCCATGGGATTTCCTAGGCAAGAATACTGGAGTGGGATGCAGTTTCTTTCTCCAGGGGATCTTCCAGACCCAGGGATTTAACTCTCATCTCCTGCTTTGGCAGATGGATTCTTAACCAGAGCCAACAGGGAAGGCCCTAAAGACTGCGGTGGCTAAGATGCAGAGTGCACTCTGAACAGCAAGTAGTTGAAGCAAACGGTTCCTCTGTAGGTCCTGGTTTTGTAATCCAGTTGGACACTCCTCCCCTGAGTGACCTGAACGCACAGATTTTCTATGAATCCACCCACCAGAAGTGGGCCCATCCAGGGTGTTCCAAACCACAAATGACAAGATAGGGGCCACTTTTCAAGAAGAGCTAATCTGGGGCAGATGAGATTTAAGGCTTATCTTGAGGCAATATTTCTTAAGCCTCAGTCTACATTTTGCTATTTCTGTGGTCCACTTGTACTTTCATTTAACTAATATATATACATATAATATATAATATATATAATAATAACTTAGCTTTATATTATATAATATATAACTAATATATATATAATATAAAGTCAGCTTGCATTGTTTCTTAAGTAATTTATTTTTAAATAACATATTACATTGTATTCCTGCCCTGCAGGTAGATTCATCAGTACCAGTTTTTCTACCTTCCATATATACGTGTCAAGGCATGGTATTCGTTTTTCTCTTTCTGACTTACTTCTCTCTATACAAAGATGATGTAGAGAATGGACTTCTGGACACAGCGAGGGTGTGTATGTGTGTGTGATGAATTAGGAGGTCGGGATTGACATATATATACTACCATGTGTGAAGCAGACAGAGAATGGACTTCTGGACACAGCTAGGGTGTGTATGTGTGTGTGTGATACTACCATGTGTAAAATAGAGAATGGACTTCTGGACACAGCGAGGGTGTGTATGTGTGTGTGATGAATTAGGAGGTCGGGATTGACATATGTATACTACCATGTGTGAAATAGACAGCTACTGGGAAGTTGCTGTGTAGCCCAGGGAGCTTAGTTCGGTGCTCCAAGAGGGGTGGGACGGGGGTGGGGTGGGAGGAATGCTCAAGAAGGAGGGGATTTATGTGTACATATAGCTGATTCATGTTGTTGTACAGCAGAAACTAACACAACATTGTAAAGCAATTATACTCCAATTTAAAAATAAATTTAAAAAGATGTTATAGAAATAGAAAAAAAAAAAGCATTACATTGTAACTATAAATGGAAAATCAGCATTCATTACCAAAGATAGAAGGTATCTGTAATAATAACCATTGAAACAAAATAGTTGCCTTCCTACCACTAAAAATGTTTCCCAAACCACCAGTGGTAAGGGTACTGAAAAGGTTGACATAAGGCATAAAAGTCTTCTGTTTTAGCATTCCTCTGCCTCCAAAATGACCACCAGAAAAAGGACCAGCAAACCTGGGTAATATCAACACCAACAGATGTCAGGGCAGCATGGAGTTAGGGGCAGCCATTGCCTCTTAAGCCCCACCTAGTGCTGGAGGGATGAGATTGGGGGAAACACTGTACCAAGGCCCAAGCCTTTCCTATTAGAACAGGCTGAGTGACAGCTCAAGGGAGATGACGGCTGAGAGATAAAGGAGGGTTAGTCTTGTAAAGCTAGAGATAGAATGCGGAGTAAGGTATTAGAAAAGAGAGGATGGGGAACCGTAGGCTAATCTAGAGCACAGAGCACACGAAGAGAAGGACGTAGATGGTTTTCTGCAGAAGATGGGCTTCGTCAACTAAAACAGAAGGGTGAGGAGGATAGGCCCATGGATTTAAATCCTAGTTCAGTTCCTTCACTAGCTGTGGGAAGCTTTGCATAATATTTAACCTCTTTCAGCCTCAATTTTCTCACCTGGTAAACCTAAGCACTTTCAGCATAATGCTTTGCTTGGGAGCCGGTCTTGTACTTTGCAGCTTTATTTTTTTTGCAGTGTGCAAATGTCCTCTCACAACCTCTTGAGTTGCTAGCACCTTTTAATGGGTGACAGCAGACATGGGCTGGTCCCAAAGTTATCACTGTCAGTGTCCTTTTATTTCCCTGTAATGCTTTTCCTTCTGTACTAGGTTGGAAAGCATAAGCATGGCCTGCAGCCCCTCATCTTGGCTTCTCCACAAAGGTAGGTATATTTTAAACTTTCTGGAAAAGAACTAAAAAGAAATCATTGTCTCAGATTTTTTGATCCCATGATCATCTGTTGTTGGCTCTGATCAGATCTCTTCATATGTGACTTGACTACTTAGGCTGGCCCAAAGGTTTCATTAAGAACCAAATGCAAATTATATGCCCAGTTTGTGCCATGTCCATAGTTCATTTGCTGGTTCAAGTCTATCAGATGGGTATTGACGAAAAACAAATATCTTAGTAACTTGTTTTGTGTGTGCCTCAGTGATTATGATCAAGTTGTTCAAACCCATAATGAGACATGCCCCAAAAGGGAGAATATCATAGATAAACTATTTAAAATAGTTTTAAATTTCTAAGCATCCTGTCCTCCTATACACACACCACCCTCTGGGAAGGATGGTTCTTTAGAAGACTCTTTCCCGTGTTGTAGTGGTTATGAGTCTGCTGGGGTTTGGAGAGGCTGGGACTGAGCAAAGACCCAAAGCAGGCATCTTCTACTCACCTGGCTGTGAAGTCTTGGAAATTCCAAGTCATCCAAGGGGCTTATCAATACTCTTTTAAGATTTTTCTTCAAATTTATTTTTATTTAAACCATGAAAATATGTTGGGAAGAATTGTTTAAAGAGAAGGGAACTGTGAAATCCAACAAACCTAAGGCATTATTCATAATAATATCTAATAATATTAAAATGTCTAATGCTTAAAAATAATCTTGGCACAGACATTTATGTGTTTTTTGCATTCATACTAACTCATTTAAGCCTTGTAACTTAAAGTAGATGCTGTAGGTTCATGAAATAGGTTCTGTTAGCATCTCGTTTCAGATATAAGAAACTTGTTGCAGCAAGTTACCCAAAGTCACCTGGTTATAACGTGGCTGAGGTGAAGTTCTAAAGTCCAGGCTGAATCTACTCTAAGGAAGTACAGAACCTGATTGTTTTGTGGTTCTGTTGAGCACTTGGTTTCTGGTTGATTACTATCATACTTTCATCATTTTATTTTCTTAAATTTCAGGTTTATTTCATAACATTTCGTGAGCTAAGGGAACTTTTTATTGCACCGAGCAAATCTATCAAGTATGAAATGTTGCTGTTTATATCCAGTCACTCCTAATTATCATAGCTCTTGTCCATGTTAATTGGATTGAAGTGATGACTGTAATGATTAAGATTATGTGGCCATAACTCCACATTCTCAGTGCTTTCCAAATCTTAATATAGAGATAAATCACCTGGTGATTTTATTAAAATTCAGGGTTTGATTCAGGTCTGAAGAGAAGCATGAGATTCTGCATTTCTCATATGCATACCCCTGGTGTGGATGGCACATCTGGAGAGGAGCCTTGGGTTGTCAAGGTAACCAGCTCAGAGAAACTAGCCATTGATCCAGCTCATACAGATACAGACAAGCTGACCCCACTTTTAACAGTTTGACCAACTGTATTGTTATTTGAGAACTTCTTTCATGGTATTAGGTAGGGAATGTGGGGATATCCACAAATTAAATAATGTCATAATAAACATATTTTTATCCAGTTTCCATTTAGCTTATTATTATACTCCCTAGGCCAAATTTTCACTTAGCAGAAACAAGCCTTCTCTGACTACATAAATAAATCCTTCCTATCAAGAAAAATACGGGGGAATAAACTTAGTCCATTTTCAAACACACTGAACTTTTATTTCCGTGAACGGAAAGAAAGCTGGCCAGAAGCCTGCTGATCCCCTCAGCCAATCAGAATAACGTGACCATACATGTCCATGAATTCCCCCCTCAGTGAATCTCTGCCTTCTTTATTTCTGTCGTGGGGACATGTATCTTACAGTTCTGTGCACATACTCTGCCTTTTATGTCTTACTTTCCCCTTCTCCAAAATAAATAAATAAATAACCCACAGTGGATCTCTCATGTGGAATTTTTTTTTTTATGTTACATTTAATGCATGTACAGCTTTTGATTATCTTTCAATGATAATGTTTAACACATTTATTTAGAGCACTTAATATGAGCCAGGTACTATGCTAAGGGTTATAAATATGTCATTTAATGCCCATAAAAATCCTGAGAGATAGATCTTCTTATACCCATTAAATAGAGGCAATAAGGTGAGGCCCCAAGTGGTTAAAAATCTTGCTCTAGTCACACAACAAGTAAATTGTAGGGCTGGGATGTGAACCAAACAATTGTTTCTTGCATTTAACCATGTGCTGCCTTCTTCCTGAACCAGTACAGATTAGTGAATTGAGCATTCACTATGCATTAGATCCTTCTACATATATTATCTCATTTAATTTTCCTACCCACATCTATGAGGAAAGACTAACTTTTCTTATTCACATAAACAGGTACCTTGATCAAGTTCCTGAGGTAAGTAAGGAACTCAAGTCTGTTGTTCAATTGCTAAATCATGTCTGACTCTCTGTGATCCCTTGGATTGCAGCATGCTAAGCTTCCTTGTCCTCCACTATCTCGTGGAATTTGCTCAAGTTCACGTCCACTGAACTCAGGTTTGTCTGACTCTAAAGTCTGTGCTCTGTCTTTGCCCAATATCTTGATATTTCCTACCTTTTTTAGTGAGTGAGAGTTTGTCTCTTGCTTTCTTTTGATACAGCACCAATCTGAAACCTTGTCATATACCAGAGCATAGACTAGGATGTATATTCTCTGGCTGTGGAGCGCTTTCTGGAAGGGTCTGAAATACCCGGCCTAACTTTTCCTTAGTCTTTTCCCCACCTCACCTTTCCTTTCTTCCTGTGACCTCCTGTCTGCCACCCCTATCCGTCTCCTTCTTTGTGGTCTTACTAACAGTTGCGACATTAGATGGGAATTGGAAAATGTCCCTCCCTCACCCTCCCTTGGGGCTTTCCCACGCCCTAGGATTGCATCTCTTCATTTTTCTTTCTTTTCTTTAGATACTATTCTAGCCCTCATTCAAAACAGAATTTCCTATCTACTTTTCATGTTATGAATATAGCGAAAGTTCACAAACCACAATGACAAAGGATAAAGCATTGGCCAATTTCTTCAGAAAAAGTATTTCCTCTCTCAGCCCAATGACTGACACATTACTAACCTCTAGCCAGGAGTTTAACTGTACGTGAAAGTGAAAGTCACTCAGCCGTGTCCGACTCTTTGCGACCCCATGGACTACACCATCCATGGAATTCTCCAGGCCAGAATACAGGAGTGGGTAGCCGTTCTTTTCTCCAGGGGATCTTCCCAATCCAGGGATCAAACCCAGGTCTCCCGTGTTGCAGGTGGATTCTTTACCAGCTGAGCCACCAGGGAAGCCCACCAAGAAGTGCTTTTTGCACAGTCCCATGTGATCCTAACATAATCTCATTATGTAAGATTATCCTCATTTTACAAATTAAGAACTTTTGACTTGGTGAATTTAGGTTATTTGCCTGAGTTACACACACCAGTATATGGTAGATCTAGGTTAAAACACAGGTCTCAGGTCTCCTAAGGCATCCCTCCATCAACTAACCCCACTCCCTCTTTGATGATGTATTGCCTTTGCTCTTTGCTAACACTGACTTCCTGACAGTCAGCCTCCCCATGTCCTGTCCCCAACCTCCATCCAAACTGCCTATCTGGAAGGACCCTCTTCCTCCACTTTGACCCTCCAAATCCCCTTCTCACAGAGGGCAGAATTTCAAACTCTAGCCTTCTCTGTCTTTACCCATTGTGACCTTTCAGAACATAGAACTTTCTCACGACTTTTGAAGAGTGAATGATATTGAGTTTCATATTTGGAATCTGTGAAAATAATCTTTAAAAACAAAACAAAACCACATTTCCGGTAAATCTATATCAGCGTGGAACTGAACTACCCCAGCCTGATTCACCTTTGCCTTAAAAGTGGACTTGACTTTATTTAGCACCAGATACATTGCTAAATCAGAAAACAAGTTACTTGAGAGAGGGGCATCCTTTACTACTGTCTTTGAATGGAAGCCTTGAACTTAGGTCTGTCTGGATCCCAACATCTCCTTAATTAGATGAATATCTATGAGTATCTGCTTTGTGGCATGGGCTGTACTAAGTCCTGGGAATAGCAGTGAGTTGAACAGGTGTGGTCCCTGCCTTAACAGATTTTACAAAATGATTGTAATTCTCAACCTTGACTCCCCTTGCCTGAGAAACACTTATCTCCTTCGGTTCACCAGACACCTCTCTTCTCGTCCTCCTCCTTCCCTGCCATCTTCACCCTGGTTATGCTTGACCTCCTGCTACTCTCCTCAGCATTTGTTCCCCTCACTTTCTCAAAGATGCCCTAAAGCTTTGACCATCCCCTCTTTCCAGATGACTTTCAGATCTCTCTCTCTTTCTCCCACTTAGGTTTACCTTCCCATTGCACTATTTTAATTTCTTCTCATTTTCCACTTATCACCTCAAACTGTTCATTTGTTTAAAACTGAGCTCTTTGATTTTCATCCAGACCACAAGGGTGAGGAAATTGAAAGCAGTGAACAAAATAAAAAAGTCAAATTTCAAGTGGAAACAAGCCCACAATTAGTCTTTGGGCCCATCTGGCCATGCTCAGAACCCACAGACTTTGCAGCTGTGTTTTGCTTCTTCTGTCTGCTAATTTCCATAATTAGATTGGAAGCTCCTTAAAAGTAGGAAGTATAACTTTTACTATTCCATATTGTCAGGGTCTACCCTCAAAGTCTCCTAGGCACTTTCTGTTGTTTGAGAAGGTATGTGGTGAAGATGCAGACACTGGAAATGGCTTTAGCTGTTTCTATACAGACTCACCTGTCACTTGATTGTGGAGTCAGGACCAGATGGCTAGCAAATTATAAGGCCAAACACCTATAATCCTTTGTGATTGAATGAGGCAAATTATAAGGTCCAACACCTATAATCCTTTCTGATTGAACGAGGTTTTAATTTTGCCCTGATTTTTAATAAAATGATCGAAAGAATTATATCCATGTTGTCCTTCCCCAAAGTTCAGGGGTTTGAGACATGTTAAGATAAACAACAATGTCATCATCCACAAAAGAAAAGCAGAGGGACAGAGGGGAAGAGAGAGATGCCTCAGCTTGAGACCATTAAGTTCTCTTTCTCATTCTTTGCTAGGGTGATGACTGCTACACAAACCAGACTTTAGTATCACCTCTAGATGAGAAGCATACGTTTTCAGGGGTCATGACAATTACTTGGCCAGACTTGCCTCCCTCCTGGATACTGGCATCTTCTCCTCCTGAACATCTCTCTTTGAAGTCAGCAGGAATCTGGTCTGTGATGAATCACAAGGCCTGGCTTCCTTAGGAGCCAGAGCTGCCAAACCTCCCTGCTGCAGAGCCTGGAAACTCACTGACCCCATTTTTTTTTCTTTCTTCCCTTTATTCTCAGCTCTCATCTCGCTCTCTCTGCACCCCTCCCCCCTGCACACACACCAGTACAGCCCATTAGGACTGGCTTAATAACAGCTAAAGAATCTATCACTTAAATTGTATTTGTTTTTCTCTGTTTTCCAGGGTTTTAGACAGTGGACCATGTTCCTAAACATAAAATAGTATGTTTGTTTTTTTTTTCCTCACCAGTGCCCATCTTCTCTTTACTCCGCCTCTGGTCATCCTGCTTTATCTCCATTAAGCAGAGGAGACATAAGGACAGCTGGATTAGTGTAGATGTACATCAGGACGGGGAAAATACTGTATCCTCAGTTCTGTTCTGGGAGATTGCCAGGTGCCATCACGTTCTCAGGACTGAGCCTTGTGTCCATAGAAACCACATTTCCCCATACTAACTACTTTCAAAGGCTCACTTGTATTAAAGATATTTCTCTACTTTTGTCTTAGGGAAGATGGTAGGATTCTGGGTGTATTCATTGGGGTGGCCGAGTGAAAATAGATTTGGTTTATTAAACAGGATGAGGGAGAAGAGGTTACCCTGACAATCAACCACGTCTTGACTTTCACTTGGTTTATAATTCTGAAGGCATAGGGAGGGAACCTTTTTACCTTCAATTCTTTTTTTTTTTTTAATTTTATTTTGCTTAACTTTACAATATTGTATTGCTTTTTCCACTCATCAAAATGAATCCGCCACAAGTATACATGTGTTCCCCATCCTGAACCCTCCTCCCTCCTCCCTCCCCATACCATCCCTCTGGGTCGTCCCAGTGCACCAGCCCCAGGCATACGTTATCAGGCATTGTACCTGGACTGGCGACTCGTTTCAGATATGATATTATACATATTTCAATGCTATTTTCCCAAATCATCCCACCCTCTCCCTCTCCCAGAGTCCATAAGACTGTTCTATACATCAGTGTCTCTTTTGCTGTCTCATAAACAGGGTTATTGTTACCATCTTTCTAAATTCCATATAAATGTGTTAGTATACTGTATTTGTGTTTTTCTTTCTGGCTTACTTCACTCTGTATAATAGGCTCCAGTTCCATCCACCTCATTAGAACTGATTCAAATGTATTCTTTTTAATGGCTGAGTAATACTCCATTGTGTATATGTACCACAGCTTTCTTACCCATTCATCTGCAGATGGACATCTAGGTTGCTTCCAAGTCTTGGCTATTGTAAACAGTGCTGCTTCAATTCTGTTCTCAATTAGTTCACATTGCTACATGACCCTTTCATGTCCCTCAGTGAGGACGTCATAACAAGCTAGCCCGTTCCCCCGTCCAGAGTGAAACCAAAGACCAGCTCACTTCTGGGTTTTAATTCCAAAGCTATATATTGACATTTGGGCAAGTCTCTATCTTTGCAGCAGCAGGAGAAAAGGAAGACTTAGGATGTAGAGATGGATAGCATATGGGTCTTGTCCCCTTGAGAACCTGCTATGCTAAGTCACTTCAGTCGTGTCCAACTGTGTGTGACCCCATAGACGGCAGCCCACCAGGCTCCCCCGTCCCTGGGATTCTCTAGGCAAGAACACTGGAGTGGGTTGCTATTTCCTTCTCCAATGCATGAAAGTGAAAAGTGAAAGTGAAGTTGCTCAGTCGTGTCCGACTCTTAGCGACCCCACGGACTGCAGCCCACCAGGCTCCCCTGTCCATGGGATTTTGCAGGCAAGAGTACTGGAGTGGGGTGCCATTGCCTTCTCCGTTAGAGAACCTAGACAGTCAATATAATCTATGGGGTCATAGCATGGATTCTGGGAGTTGAATTGTGGCTCCACAACCATTAAGTAGGTGGGCATGGAGCAGTTACTTCGTTTCTCTGAACTTTTAGTTTGATCTGTAAAAAGATGTTAACAACAGAACGTACCTTCTATGCTTGTTATGAAGGTATAGGTAATTCAGGGAAAGGGCGTGTTACACAGAATCTGACACATAGTCATTTCCTGATGAGTGTTATTATTTCCTAATATTATTTCCTAATATTTCCTACTATTATTTCCTATTAGTGTTATTATTAGTATAAGAAAGTCAAATTGCCAAGAGATCCAAATGGAGGAAAGGTTGCTTCTAGCTTCAGGGACCATAGAAGACTATGGAGAAGCTGCTGCTGCGAGGGGTGGCCCCATTTACCATGTGTTAGTGGGAGAGAAAAAGTGAAAGTGTTAGTCACTCAGTCGTGTCCGACTCTTTGTGACCCCATGGACTGTAGCTCACCAGGCTCCTCTGTCCATGGAATTCTCCAGGCAAGAATACTCACCATTTCCTCCTCCAGGGGATCTTCCCAACCCAAAGATCAAGCTCTGGTCTCCTGCATTGCAGGCAGATTCTTTACCAACACACCAAGCACGCCCTAGTGGGAGAGAAGATCCACTTGAATAAAAGTCCCTTCCCGGAATGGTCCCTGAACACCTTGAGACTTCTAGGTTCCCTGGCAGTAGGGTGAGCTGGAGCTTTAGTGTGAAAGGACCGATGACTAGATCAGCTGTCAGCACAAGCCTGGTGGCTTTCGTTTCTTCCTTCCATTGCAGTTGGTTCCAATAGAACAGTATTTTCCCTCTCCTGCCACTTGCTGACAGGTCAGAGAAGGTATGCAGAAGCTCTCTCAGTGTACACAGAAAACAGGCTCGTGCAGATCTGTAGAGTTCTGACAAGTGTACTGACAGTTATGTTTTCTCAGCTTCACCTATTTTTGTGAAATGGAGATAGAGACTTCTTTTAGCCTTTTAATAATTCAGTCCTCAATAATATTAATTCATTCAATGCTGAAGAGGCCAGGAATAAGTTTCTCCTTTGGGATTCAGAGTAAAGTATTTTGCTGCTTATTCAAAGGAAACTGGGGGTGGGGAGGGGAGCGTAGGCAGAACTCCCTAAACCAGAGTCAAGCATCTCAAACAATGTCAACATCTTTTACAAACATTGGTATTGATTTAAGCCTTTGCTGCTAAGTCACTTCAGTTGTGTCCGACTCTGTGCGACCCCATAGATGGCAGCCCATTAGGCTCCTCTGTCCCTGGGATTCTCCAGGCAAGAACACTGGAGTGGGTTGCCATTTCCTTCTCCAGTGCATGAAAGTGAAAAGTGAAAGTGAAATTGCTCAGTCCTGTCTGACTCTTAGCGACCCCATGGACTGAAGCCCACCAGGCTCCTCTGTTCATGGATTTTCCAGGCAAGAGTACTGGAGTGGGGTGCCATTGCCTTCTCTGATTTAAGCCTTTCAGATCAGATCAGATCAGTCGCTCAGTCGTGTCCTACTCTTTACGACCCCATGAACCGCAGCACGCCAGGCCTCCCTGTCCATCACCAGCTCCCGGAGGTCACCCAGACTCACACCCATCAAGTCAGTGATGCCATCCAGCTATCTCATCCTCTGTCGTCCCCTTCTCCTCCTGCCCTCAATCCCTCCCAGCATCAGAGTCTTCTCCAATGAGTCAACTCTTCGCATGAGGTGGCCAAAATACTGGAGTTTCAGCTTTAGCATCATTCCTTCCAAAGAAATCCCAGGATTGATCTCCTTCAGAATGGACTGGTTGGATCTCCTTGCAGTCCAAGGGACTCTCAAGAGTCTTCTCCAACACCACAGTTCAAAAGCATCAATTCTTCGGCGCTCAGCCTTCTTCACAGTCCAGCTCTCACATCCATACATGACCACAGGAAAGACCATAGCCTTGACTAGGCGAACCTTTGTTGGTAAAGTAATGTCTCTGCTTTTGAATATGCTATCTAGGTTGGTCATAACTTTCCTTCCAAGGAGTAAGCGTCTTTTAATTTCATGGCTGCAGTCACCATCTGCAGTGATTTTGGAGCCCAGAAAAACAAAGTCTGACACTGTTTCCACTGTTTCCCCATCTATTTCCCATGCAGTGATGGGACCAGATGCCATGATCTTCGTTTTCTGAATGTTGAGCTTTAAGCCAACCTTTTCACTCTCCACTTTCACTTTCATCAGGAGGCTTTTTAGCCCCTCTTCACTTTCTGCCATAAGAGTGGTGTCATCTGCATATCTGAGGTTATTGATATTTCTCCCGGCAATCTTGATTCCAACTTCTGTTTCTTCCAGTCCAGCATTTCTCATGATGTACTCTGCATATAAGTTAAATAAACATGGTGACAATATGCAGCCTTGACGTACTCCTTTTCCTATTTGGAACCAGTCTGTTGTTCCATGACCAGTTCTAACTGTTGCTTCCTGACCTGCATACAGATTTCTTAAGAGGCAGATCAGGTGGTCTGGTATTCCCATCTCTTTCAGAATTTTCCATAGTTTATTGTGATCCACACAGTCAAAGGCTTTGGCATAGTCAATAAAGCAGAAATAGATGTTTTTCTGGAACTCTCTTGCTTTTTCCATGATCCAGCGGATGTTGGCAATTTGATCTCTGGTTCCTCTGCCTTTTCTAAAACCAGCTTGAACATCAGGAAGTTCACGGTTCACATATTGCTGAATCCTGGCTTGGAGAATTTTGAGCATTACTTTACTAGCGTGTCGGGGAAGGCAATGGCACCCCACTCCAGTACTTCTGCCTGGAAAATCCCATGGACGGAGGAGCCTGGTAGGTTCCAGTCCGTGGGGTCGCTAAGAGTCGGACACGACTGAGCGACTTCACTTTGACTTTTCACTTTCATGCATTGGAGAAGGAAATGGCAACCCACTCCAGTGTTCTTGCCTGGAGAATCCCAGGGACAGGGGAGCCTGGTGAGCTTCCGTCTATGGGGTCGCACAGAGTCGGACACGACTGAAGCGACTTAGCAGTAGCAGTTACTAGCGTGTGAGATGAGTGCAATTGTTCGGTAGTTTGAACACTCCTTGGCATTGCCTTTCTTTGGGATTGGGATGAAAACTGACCTTTTCCAATCTTGTGGCCACTGCTGAGTTTTCCAAATTTGCTGGCATATTGAGTGTATTTAAGCCTTTAAGAGGGTCTAATAATGTTTGATAAAATAAATAATTATTATTTAATTTTCAAACCTCAGCCCTACTCAAGTGCCTGAGCATTTATGCTTTGCATTATTTAATGAAACATTTTCAAAGAATTCTTTGAACATTTTCTTCCTAACATAATTCTTTAATTATAGATATACATTTTAAAGTGTCAAGAGAACACAATTGTATTAATTTCAAATTACAATTGGTCAGAATCCTTAGCATACATTTTAAAATAAGAATACAATGTCACTGTACTGTAACGAATTCAGCATTTGTTACAGTTAGTCATTTTCAAATTACCAAAGAGGAAGTGTTTTTAAACAACTATATAATTACAGACTTTGAGAGCCAAAATCTTTAATTATATCAGTACAATGGAAAGGTTACTTGAAAGTAATCAATGTACTTGTCTTTTGCATGACTATCAAAATAAACCGGTATATTGTCATCAACCGTATCAATCTCTTTGAGAATAAATACCTTCCTATCATCTTTACTCTGGCTTTTGTGATAATATTAATATAGTTAATTAATATATCAATTATATACCATCTATTCACATCATAAGATTAATAATAATAATAATCCATGACAATATCAATGATCTATAATAGAGTCCTAATCTAGAAAGGACATAATAATCAAGCTTGAGAAGGATCTCAGATTTTGGCAGCGATTAATTTGAAAATTTAAAGAAGAATAATCAAATGATGTCACAAATACTGGTTTTAAATTAAATTCACTGAATTACAACTGTATAGTGCTCTGGCATCACACTATAGTATTGTACTGTATAGTATTCATCAATAACCTCAGATATGCAGATGTCACCACCCTTATGGCAGAAAGTGAAGAGGAACTAAAAAGCTCCTTGATGAAAGTGAAAGTGGAGAGTGAAAAAGTTGGCTTAAAGCTCAACATTCAGAAAACGAAGATCATGGCATCCGGTCCCATCACTTCATGGGAAATAGATGGGGAAACAGTGGAAATAGTGTCAGACTTTATTTTTCTGGGCTCCAAAATCACTGCAGATGGTGAGTGCAGCCATGAAATTAAAAGACGCTTGCTCCTTGGAAGGAAAGTTATGACCAACCTAGATAGCATATTCAAAAGCAGAGATGTTACTTTGCCAACAAACGTTCATCTAGTCAAGGCTATGGTTTTTCCTGTGGTCATGTATGGATGTGAGAGTTGGACTGTGAAGAAGGCTGAGCGCCGAAGAATTGATGCTTTTGAACTGTGGTGTTGGAGAAGACTCTTGAGAGTCCCTTGGACTGCAAGAAGATCCAACCAGTCCATTCTGAAGGAGATCAGCCCTGGGATTTCTTTGGAAGGAATGATGCTAAAGCTGAAACTCCAGTATTTTGGCCACCTCATGCGAAGAGTTGACTCGTTGGAGAAGGCTCTGATGCTGCGAGGGATTGGGGGCAAGAGGAGAAGGGGATGACAGAGGATGAGATGGCTGGATGGTATCACTGACTCGATGGACTTGAGTCTGGGTGAACTCCGGGAGTTGGTGATGGAGAGGGAGGCCTGGTGTCCTGCAATTCATGGGGTCGCAAAAAGTCAGACACGACTGAGCGACTGATCTGATCTGATCTGATAGTATTCACATGTATTAGTACCACACGTGAATACGACTACTACTACATATACATTATATGTGCATGTGTGCTAAGTTGCTTCAGTCGTGACCTACTCTTTGCGAACCTATGGACCATCACCTGCCAGGCTTTTATGTCCATGGGATTCTCCAGACGAGAATACTGGAGTGGGTTGCCATGCCCTCCTTCAAGGGGTCTTCCTGACCCAGGGATCGAACTCACATCTCTTATGTCTAACCTCCATTGGCAGGAGGGGTTTTTACCACTAGCGCCACCTGGGAAGCCCACATACACACTGTACGTGTACATTAATACTGCTACATTCCCCAAGTCTAAGGAGAGAAGACAGGTTTTTACTACCTTCACCTTTTAGTATCTTCCACTTTCTCTCCTTGCTTTTATTCTAGAAAACTTATTCAGAGCCCACTATGTACTAGGCACTGGTTTGTGTCCTGGAGATGCAGCAGTGAACAAAATTGAAGAAAATTTCCTACCCTTTGGAGTTTACAGTTCAGGTGAAAAGCACGTGTGGCCCCACTTAAGCGAGCCCAGAACCCACAGATTTCTTTCCCCAAGGCTCTGTTCTTGCCCTTTCCGTGCTGCTTCCCATATTCTTCTTGCCTTTCCACCTGAGGTTCTTGCCTTAGAGCTTTGGAAAGCCAGAACCAACAGGAAAGCTTTTGTAATGTCTACTCTGGAACAAATAAAACACTTATGGTGGTTTTCGTTTCCTTACAAAAGAATCACAAATTTATCTTTTTTTCAATTGGTTTCCCTTCCATGGAGCTAGGCTTCCCTGATAGCTCAGTGGGTAAACAATCTGCCTGCAATGCAGGAGACACAGGAGATGAGGGTTCGATCCCTGGGTCAGGAAGATCCCTTGGAGTAGGAAACAGCAACCCACTCCAATATTCTTGCCTGGAGAACCCATGGTGGGCTGCAGTCCATGGGGTCACAAGGAGTTGGATGCAACTAAGCACGCACAAAATACCCATGGGGCTAGTACCTCACTGAAGCACAGATGCTGACCTGTGGGGGTCCTCTCTGTCTCCGATTTATCATCTTTCTTTTTATAAATTCAGCAGTCTTCTTCAGAAGCCTTAAAATACCCACATGTTCAGAGATTTAGAAAACAGAAGCAGTATCATTGTTTGCCCCTGCTTGAAAGTCATCTTCTTTTCTTTTTAATCAATGACTTAAAACACTGTTTCACTTTGACTTTAGTTGGCAATTTAATGTGATACTAATACAATCCATGATAATAGTGAAAGGCCCTGAGCACTAAGCATTTCATTCACTGTCAGAATAACTATAGCGTTTTCCCCCACGATATAGAAGATGAACTTTAAAGATGAAGTTTGGAGACCACCAACATTTAATAAATTACACGCTTTGGCAGATGCTTTTTCCATATTTTCAAATTAATTGGGGCTTTAGCCTCAATCTATTAATACATAAATCATCCAATTTCAAGTACAAATTCTTTGGACACCTATTAGGTGAAAAACACCAAGAACAGTCTTATGTTTGCTGTTGGTTTCTTAAATCAGGGTCTTCAGAGCCTCGTTTCTTTGCTGAAGATTCAAGCCAAATTCAATATAGCTTAAATCAGATTACATTTACAATTCACCTTAATACCTGTGGCCTAATATCTTAGGCCTAGCTGTAAAATTTAATAAGCTTTGTAGCTCTGAAGGTACATGCTTACATAATTATGCAGAACACACAGGTAATTATTCAGGTACGTGTATATATACTTGTTTATATTTGGCCTGGCAAACACTAGATTGCCTGGTGACTTTGGTTTGGTTGCAAAAATGAATATAGTTTTATCTGAATGTCTATAATTGAATGAGAGCCATTTGAGGTTAGTTCATTTTAAGCACTTTGTATCTGAAGAAAGAATGGCCCATTAAAGAGGTCTGGGGGCCTGCAGGCACATCGTCTTACATCCATGAATACTTGATGGAATGATGAATCAGGATGAAGCGATACATTTTTCTTTAGAAAGGGGTAATCTCTGGGACTGCATCTCCCTCTCCCCATCAAGACATTTCACTTACTGTCTCTCTTAAAGCTGCTGTTCAGATGGGGATGATATCCTCGAGGTCCCTAAGGGTGGGGCCCCATAAGGGTGAGACTGCATCTCCAGGGTCAATTTCCTGGGGTTTGTCTCCAAGGTTGTACCTGAAATTATCCAAATAAGGAGTTTCTGACTCCATGGGTCACACAGAGGAAAGAAGGGGGATGGTCAGTGGAAGAGAAGCAAAGCAAAAATAGAAAAATGAAATTTAGAAGTTAAAATTTATTTTTGGAAAGACCAAGGACTTACTAAGTTGGATTTTAAAATAAAACAACCACAGACACCATACGGGTTCATTCTTATTTAGTCTCCTGTGGTGGCTCTTTTCAAAAGTTCAGCCCTTACAAACACATGTACATAGAAACACAATCTTTGGATCAGCCATTGAAAACACATGAAACACTACAAAATTGCCTTTAGGACTCTCAGTTCAAATGCATATTGGAGAAACAGTCTAGAGATAGATCAAAAGATAAATGAGGTGCTTACTTTGACAGTGCATATGCTCAAATAGAAATAAAGCAAAGGATATTAAAGCAAAAATTATATGATTGTATGGGATTTATAATAGGCATTGTAACAGGATGGGAGGATAAAAGTACTTATGCACTTATAAGGTTCCAACTTCTTCCATGAACTGAAACAGTATTAACTCTGTGTGGATTGTGACTATTTAAGGAGGCACATTGTAGTCTTTAGAGCAACTGCTTAAAAATAGTTCGAGAAGATATAGCTAAAAAGAAATGAAGTGTTAGTCACTCAGTCGTGTCCAATTCTGTGATCCCATGGGCTGTAGCTTGTCAGGCGTCTCTGTCCGAGGAATTCTCCAGGCAAGAATACTGGAGTGGGTAGCCATTCCCGTCTCCAGGGGATCTTCCTGACCCAGGGATCAAACCCACGTCTCCTGCATTGTGGGCAGATTCTTCACCATCTGAGTCACCACGGAGGCCCAAAAAGAAAACATATACATTAAAATGATGTTTAGAAAATAATTTACATAGCACAAAAGAAGTTAAGAAAGGAGAAGGAGAAAAACATTAATCACTATCAAAAATAATGAGTCCCTTATTTTCCTGCTGCCTGAAGACCAGCCAATGGCTGAATTTAAGCTCCTCTCCTCTTGTTAGCTTATGGCTTTGTTTCACAACCGCCTCCTAATTCTCCAGGAACTGTAAATCTGGCTTGAATAAATAAGGAACTATTGGAGAAGCTACAGATCTGTATGTCAACTCATCCTCAGAGTACTACCCTGCAAACACTTATTCTTGGCTATTTCTAGGGAAAAAGTATGCAGCAAGGTTTAACAAGAGGAGTATTGCACAAATTGTTGAGCCACTACATGCTGTGGATCCTGTCTTCATTATACAAAGGTCCTATTAATAAAAAGAAAAAACAAAGGACAACACCTACAGCAAAATTCTCTTCCAGTGATTTGAACTGTTGCTTCTACTTCTGATAAACCCATCAGAAAATAAATAAATAAAACCCAATGGTCTGAAATGAAAGAGTCAAGTCACGAAATTTGGGTCTTACCATTTAGCAGATGTGATTTAAGGAAATATAACTTCTATTCATTCTTACCTTATTCTATTTACCCAAACACTCACATACTAACAAAAAATTTCAGGGGCCATGTTGACAATGATTGAGACAGAATCCTATGTCTCCATGCCATTGATACCTTTTACAAAACATACTACATGGGGTTTGCCTGTTTTATGCTTGTATTTGTCCTTAACTGTACTTGTTTCATTGTGTTAACAATTGAGGATAAAAAACAAATGTATCATCTGTTATTTTACACACTTGGAAGTGAGATATTCATTTAAGCAGCTGAAGTTTTAAACTCTAGGTAAAGTGAAAATAAGAAAAGCACCTGCCTTCTCCAGCTTTGTTGTTGTTCAGTCACTCAGTCATGTCCGAATCTTTGTGACCCCATGGACTGCAGCACATCAGGCTTCCCTGTGCGTCACCAACTCCGGAGCTTGCTCAAACTCATGTCCATCGAGTTGGTGATGCCATCCAACCATCTCATCCTCTGTTGTTCCCTTATCTTCCTGCCTTCAATCTTTCCCAACATCAGGGTCTTTTCTGAGTCAGCGCCTTGCATCAGGTGGCCGAAGTATTGGAGCTTCAGCTTCAGCCTCAGTCCTTCCAGTGAATATTCAGGACTGATTTCCTTTAGGATTGACTAGTTTGATTTCCTTACAGTTCAAGGGACTCTCAAGAATCTTCTCCAATACCGTACTTCAAAAGCATCAATTCTTCAATGCTCAGCTTTATGATCCAACTCTCACATCCATACATGACTACTGGAAAAACCATAGTTGACTAGACCTTTGTTGGCAAGGTAATGTCTCTCCTTTTTAATAAGCTGTCTAGGTTGGTCATAACTTTTCTTCCAAGGAGCAAGCGTCTTTTTATTTCATGGCTGCAGTCACCATTTGCAGTGATTTTGGAGCCCAAGAAAATAAAGTTTGTCATGGTTTCCATTGCTTCCCCATCTATTTGCCATTAAGTGATGGGACCAGATGCCATGATCATTGTTTTTTGAATGTTGAGTTTTAAGCCAGCTTTTTCACTCTCCTCTTTCACTTTCATCAAAAGGCTCTTCAGTTTCTCTTCCTTTTCTGCCATAAGAAAGGTGGTGTCATCTGCATATCTGAGGTTATTGATATTTCTCCTGGCAGTCTTGATTCCAGCTTGTGCTTCATCCAGCCCAGCATTTTACATGATGTACTCTGCATATAAGTTAAATAATCAGAGTGACAGCCTAGGTGTTCTAAAAACTCTTTCCTGCCCCATTCCTAATTGTATGAGAAGTGCTTAAAGATCAGGCTTAATCACTTAAGAAGATGTCTAGTATTTATCCCTTTAATGGATAAGAGTAAGCCAAGGACAAAGTTTGTCATTACATTTTATTGTCTTTTGATGGTAAAATCCCAATGTCAGACACAAATTCAGACATATCTCTTTGTCAGATTTTTGGATTTATAAATATCAAGTGGAAAATTCTGGAGCTGTGCAAACTAATTTTAGGACTACCCAATGCAATATTAATATTCTAGTGTGTGTCCTTTCTACCCTGTAGGACTCACTGCTGGGCTGAGTTGTTTTTAGCTAGAACCAGTTCTATTCAGATGGTCCCTGAATTCCTAACTGAATGCCCTTTCTCAGGAACATGGACCTGAGCTCCAAGGAAACTTAGGAATAAAAGCGGTGACAGAGGACTTGCCAGGTAGGCTAATGGTTAAGATCTTCACTTCCAAAGCAGGGGACACAGGTTCAACCCCTGGTCAGGGAACTAAGATCCCACATGCCTTGTGGCAGAGCCAAAAGATTAAAAAAAAAAAAAAAAACCAACTTTTTTTTTTTTTTAAAGTGGTGATAGAAGTTGGAGAACACTCAGCAATTTCCTGGGTTAGAAGGGAACTCAGGAGAGGAGAGTCAGGTCAACATGTCTTTGCTAGGATTTCAGCATGTTTCTGGAGAGTGGAGTTAAGAGGTGGAGGTTGGAGAAATGCTTCTTGGACAAATAGATCTGCTTGAATGCAGTAATGACATTGCCTCTGAGTGGAGAAAGAACTGGTGAGCTCCAGGTACACAAAAGTAAAAATTTTTCTTAAGTGGCATATCCTGCATTTTAACACTAAATGTAAGGGATTTATAGATCGCCTGAATATTGAAAACACTTTTCTCTCACTAAAATTACATCTAAATTCATCTTTCTTTCATTCCCAGTATAGTCCACTATCAGCATATTTTGCAAGGAGTGCCTGCTTCTTGAAGGATTAGAGGCATTCGCTCATCATCACTGGTTAGATAGCATCACCAACTCAACGGACATGAATTTGAGCAAACTCCAGGAGACAGTGAAGGCCAGGGAAGCCTACTGTGCAGTCTGTGGGATCTCAAAGAGTCAGACACAACATAGAAACTGAACAACAATGACGATTCATCATCAAGGCCAGGTGGAGTTGGTCCTTTGCAACCATCCCCATGAGAGACAGTTACTGAGCACCTGCTATGCCCACAGCTTTTAAAAGACACCGGAGATACTGTGTGAACAGTCAGGTCCCTACCCAGGTCTAATGAGAAAGGTGGGTATCACAAAATAATCACACACTATTACAAAGACCAGTATGTACTATGAGAAGACGGTTGAGTGCTCTTAAAGAACGTAATATCTAGTTGGGAGGGAGTGTGGTGGTCAGGGAAGGCTTCCAAGAAGTTGACCATCTGAGAGATCTGAAAAATCTGAGTGGAAGTAAGGCAGCCATAAAAGGATGATGAGAGATGAAGCTGAAGGCTCGGGAAGTCTCCTTTGCGTGACAGAAAATCTGTTATTCTGGGTGAGTTGTGTCCTTTCAGAAATAGATATCAAAGGCTTATCAAGGCAGAGTGCCAGCGCAGGTCACAGCGTAGGCTCAGGTACAGTTGATGCCCCAAATACCCCAGAATGTGGAAATGTTTGTATCTTACAAAGCAGGTTTTTTTTTTAAGATGAATATTGAAACTAAAGTCAAGAAAGTTTTTTGGGAGATGAGAGAAGTGGCAAAGCAAACAGCGTATTGGAAAATCCATTTTAATTTTATGGAGACAATGTGTTCCAACTTTCCCCTACTCCCATCACTTAAGATTATACTTACTGGTTCAATAATCAAGATCCTATGTATAAAATTGTCTTGAGTACCATTCAATGTGAGGAGAAAAAAACCCCCAATGCAACACAGATAATAATGTTCCAAACCCCTAAATCTTTCTGTTTTCTGGGATGTTTATTCTTTAGGAGAAAAATCTTCTACCCAGACACGTTTTCCGTCTGTATGCCATCTGGGAAAAAAGCATTTTTAATGTGGTGTTTTACCACCAAATGCCAGACCTATATAAAGTTCTGACAGACAGAAATTTTTCCTTCTTTAAGCCTGAGAAATCTTCCATCCATGTCCACTTTCCAAGAGGAAGACTTTAAAAGGGGTGAGTGAGGTATAGGGATCTGTAGAATTTCCACAACACATACACAGTCTGTTACTAGAAAAGAGGACAGAAATTCCTAAATCAACAGTTGCCTGAAACATTTTTAGCAGAGCCTCATTCCAAGCCAGCCAGTGAGAGAAAATTAAGCAGGAAAAGACTTTCTGTGACTCAGAAGCTGCCTTCCCTTATAAAGTCAAGGTTCTCCCCAATGGTATTTTGACTACTTTTGGAGGAGGGGTTGCTTGTATCCAGCTCCCTGAAGAAGCCAGAATTTTCTGTGCCTCTCTACCAAAAAAGTACTCTGTCGACAAATATGTATGCAAGACACAAACCCTGCTCGCATTCTTTCAGGTCAGTGGAGTGCCCGTGTTACCAGCATCTACAGCTGGTTTTTGGATAAAGTCCTCGTTGTCATGGGTTCAGTAAAACAAACATGTTTTATTGTTCTATGATGAATTTTAAACCCAAGGTGACCGAAGACCCTGCCTGAAGGTTCCTGTGCCTGTCAGGATGATTATATATGTAACCATCTCTACTACATGTAAGAAAATTGCTGCATGATAAGGAAGTTTATTAATGCATAGATGTGATCACTTGGAAACATAATTAAATATTGTGATTCGTTAGATATTCTGGATGAATGAGAGTTGCTAAATCCAACAGACCTGAGTTAGAAGTTCACAAAGATTTACATACAGATTTAATATACAACATATAAATTGTACATATATAATTATATATACAACCCCACTGAATTGAATACTTTATTTCTAAAGGAATGCTAGAATCATGCCACAGTTCCATTTCACAACTGGAAAATCTCAATTATTGTTATAAGCTACAGCAAAAAAGCAATCATTATATGGATGATATAGCTTAAATTCTGGAGGAAATGTAAGCTTGCAGGATGATAATAATACCAACAAAATCTTGAGATTCATTTAAAAAACTCAAATTTATATTTATTCCTATGAAAGACCCAATGTAGGGGTTTGAGGGAAGACTTATCAACCATCATCCTAGTTTTTAATTTAGTGATGAATAAAACAGGTTAAGGGTATACTCTTTAAGAACTGTGAATCACTGTGTTGTACACCTGTAACTTATATATCATTGTACATCAACTATACTTCAATAAGAGAAAAAGGATAAATGCATAAGGCAATCAGATATATTACCAGAAAAAGAGAATATCAGGGATGTCAAGCCTCATGGGTTTTGGACTAGCTAAAGTAATTCACAGAGCTTCATCCTGCTTGTCTTTTACTGGCCTTAACAAGACACTGCCCATGGCAAGAAAATTATGAAACCATTTGTTCCACATTATATATTAATCTTTCATCTTGGAAAGTTTAAGAAGCAAGGGTTCTAAGGCTTCTTTTTGTTTGTGTTTGAAGGGTGTGTTTGCAGTTTGGATTCAGGCAACATAGCTTGTAATCAAATGCGTGTAAGAATGGAACACTGCTGAGGAACATTCTATTGAAAGTCACCAGAATTCAGTATTCCACTGTGTTCTCCCGTCAGTCCTTATAACAATATTACTGTATTCCCATTTTACAAACGAGAAAACTGAGATGCTCAGATGTTAGATGATTTGCCCAATGAGTCAAATTAGGTGGTTGGAAAAAAAAACTAGCCTTTGAGTCCAACTTGATTCCAAAGCCCATGTTTTCTCCTACTTTGTGAAACTTTTCATCACAGTCAGAATCTCAGCCTGATCCAGCTATGTCAAATTCCAATCAGGTTTTAAAGAAGTGGGAGTTCATCAGCCTGAAATTACCCTATAGGGTCTCAATTTTGTTGGAAAAGGAAATGAATGCTTCACATTCCAAACTGAAGATTTTAGAATTCTTGAAACATCCAAAGTTATCTCGTGGGGTCCTTCCTGTTCACTTTCTTTTCTGGGGGCTAAAAAGTATGTCTGATGCTAAAATGAGAGTGTTTGTGTAAACTCGCAGCCGATCTTGGCACTCAGCCTGTGCTGCCTCGGCTTGGATCAGGCCACTTTGCTTTCTATGGGATCTTCCCACTTAAACCTCAGGACCATCTAATGGCACCCTACATTCCCAGGGCTTCCCACGACACTCCGGACCACAGCACTGAAGTATCTCCTGCTACTCAGTTGAGTTAATCCTCGTTTTGGTGACAACTCATAATATGCTACCTTGATTGGCATTTTAAAGTTTTCAAAGTACTCTAGCAATTTAGGTCTTTCTATAAAATTTATCAGCTCAGGAACCTTGTGCAGTGATTGATCCAGTGTCATGGTCATTTTGCAAATGAGGAAACTGAGGTGAAGGTCACACCCACAGCCAGGGAATAATAAAGTGCCAGTTCTTGGGGCAAAATTTCAGCCACTGTATTTTTCATAATTTACTTTCTATGAAAACTATAACATTATCAGCCTATTACTTCATAGATGGTGTTGTAGAAGACTTTTGGAGTCCCCTGGACAGCAAGGAGATCCAACCAGTCCATCCTAAAGGAAATCGTTCCTGAATATTCATTGGAAGGACTGATCCTGAAGCTGAAACTCCAAAACTTTGGCCACCCGATGTGAAGAGCTGACTCATTTGAAAAGACCCTGATGCTGGGAAAGATTGAAGGCGGGAGGAGAAGGGGATGACAGAGGATGAGATAGTTGGATGGCATCACCGACTCAATAGACATGAGTTTGGGTGGACTCCGGGAGTTGGTGATGGATGGGGAGGCCTGGCATGCTGCAGTCCTTAGGGTCACAAAGACTCGGGCACAACTGAGTGACTGAACTGAACTGAACTGAACCTCACAGATGCCCTCAGGCCAGTTTATACTTTGTATTTTCAGACAGTATTTCAATCAGAGATGAGTGGACATGAAAAGGACATTGAAATATATAGGCCCACACACTTACAGTTATGAATGACAAAACCAGGGCCACAGGGGTCAGTGAACCATACAAAGCCACACAGACAATTAGTGACGGAGCCTAAAATAGAACCAAGACTTCTGGTCTTGCTCAGTTGCCTTCCCCTGTCTGTGTCTGCTCTCTGAGGACACATGCCTGGGACCTGTCATCTCAAGAGAGATGATAATGTTAATGATGACCCAACCTACACTGTTTTCCTGTACTTCAGAGAGTCGCATTATCCCCCGACACTCTGCGCTAGTGCTTCTAAGTAACTCTGGTTTAAATGCACATCTTCAGGCTCTGCCCCAGAGAATCTGGCTCAAGTAAACCCCAGAAATGCACATTTTGATAAACTAACGAGTAATTCCAGTGGCTAAGGTTCTATAAGTTTAAGCCATGCTTTAAGAAAGAAACTGTGCTAACTCAGTATTTCCAAGGACTGGGATGGGAAATGCACTGATCAACTACATTTAAGGGCCAACTTTTGTAAAGCTGTCCCAGAAACCAGTTATCATGCAATCAATAATCGGTTAGCAGCAAGTCAACCCAAACCCGTGGCATGTCATAAAGACTCCTCTAAGGAGTCTGATGTTCCTTTAGTAAAAGGCTCCTCTGCTCAGCAATCTTGGGAAAATCTGTCCCTTGCAGAAGTGCAAAGAGAAGCCTGATGGCTGGCTACCCCTGCCTGCCTTGCCAAATGACCTGGACTCTGGTCCAGCCTGCTTGGCCAAGGGCTCTCTTCTGGGCGTTGGTTTTCAGCAGTGGAAGGAGACTATAGAGCTAGTGGGCCTGACCTCCTAAGGCTGAGATACTAGACAGCCACACTGTTTAAGGAAAAGAGGGCAATGCTAGCATGTCTCCATAACCCTGAAATGTGCTAAAGAAAGCCTAAAGCCAGAGCGCTTCCTTATCATATGCATCTTATCTGTTCTTTTCTTAAAATACATTAGGAAATTTTTCTAAAAATAACAATGTCTGAGATGGTCCCTGCAGCTCTTTTAAGGCTTGAGGAAAGTAGGAAGTTGCTTAACTGCATTCCTGAGTTCCCACTCTGTGCCCTCTGGGATAACCAAACCACAGCCTGCCTGTAAAAGTTTGCAACCTAATGCTGAGTGCAGGGCACACATGAGAAAATGTAAGAGCTTTTAACAAGGAAATATTATAACCCACTCAACTTTCTCCTTGGTGTAGCAGCTTTGTTACTAGTTCAAGGCTTCCATTAGGGAAAAATGAGTTTCTGAATTTCCTTTTACACCATAAGCTCTCTCCACAGTTCATGTGTCAGAATTCTTGCTAATGGTTCCATCTTCAGCTTGTGTTCCTTGTATCGTTTCTCTGAAGTCAGCAACTTTCATAAAGATGCTTACTTTTTCCTCCTTCTGGAGTAGAAACATGATTGCTTCTTACCTCTTGTATGTTTACTACATAACCTTGGGAATGTCTCCTTTCTCTAAGAAAACAGCTGACCTAATCTTTTGTTCTAACCTCATATCCAAAGTCATACAGACCTGACTTTGAATCCTAAACCCATCACACAGTGATGGTGTGACCTTGGGTGAGTTACGTAAACTCAGCTGCAGTCCCTAATTTAAGGAATGGATATATTAATAGTACAATTGATGCTTGATCTATGCAAATAGCTTAATAAATGTTTGTTTCTCTTGTTAATGTTACTGTGGCTCTGAAATGCCCTTTACTGCTCATGTGCCATGTGACCCTCTTCACATGGCCTTTTATCCCCTAGGATTCTGGGCTCCTCCTTGACACTGTTCCTCTAGTTGACACGGCTGATACTTTCTCCTCTGTAGCTGATCCCTCCGTGGTGTGTATGACTCCAGTCCAAAGCACTGTATATATATTCTCCTTGGTATGGCTTTTTTTCTCCTCCAATATGCTGGGTTCCAATTCCAAAACACTCCATGGTGGTAATATCAACAGTTCTATATTTATCCACTGTTTTGTGTCTAGAGGATCCGAGACTTGGTTTCTAGACTAAATAAGTGACTATCAGTCTCCACGGAAGTCTAGCAAATCCATCCATGCACCATGTCGTCCACATTCAGACAATCAGCGAGTCATCAAGTTGGAAGAAAACTCAGGACATCACGTGATTCTGCCCTTCGGACCAGTGATTCCCAAGTTTCAGTATGGATAGGGATCTTTCGGGATCCTATCAAAATTAGATTTCATGCTGGATAAGCTTTATGTAGGTTCTCTGCCTTCAAGAAGATGAAGGTAGCTCCCTGTTATTTAAGTCTGGGCTGTGCATAGTAACTTCATTCCAAACAGTACAGTGGGGAAGGGACTGGGAGAAGAGAAATTTCACAGTGCAGACACCTGACAAGCCTCAACCAGGGGATTAAGGTTAATATCAGCTATAATAAGTCATCTTGGTAGCATGTACTTTGACAAGAAGCAATGAAAATGGCAGTACTTTACCTCTTTGGGGGCCCTTCCTCCCCAAAACTTATAACCCCCCAGTCTAATCATGAGACAATCATCCAATAATTCCCAACTGAGGGGCATTTTACAAAATACCTAACCAGTATTGCTCAACACTGTCAAGGTCTTTAAGGAAAGCCTAACAACTAACAAATTGTCACAGCCAAGAGGAACTTAAAGAACTAAATGTTATATGATGTCCTGGAACAAAAAAAGAGGCATTAGGTAAAAACTAAGGAAATCTCAATAAACTATGTGTGTGCAGCTGCTCAGTTGTGATCACCTCAGGGTGCAGTTTGGGGTGGGAGGTGAGGGGGAGGCTTACTGGGGATTAGTGACCTAGCTGAGTTGAGGAGGATGAGTGGAACACGACAGAAGAAGAATTGGATTTGAAGGAGGAATTGGAGAGGAAAATGGGGAAAGACTGTTCCAGGCAGAGGAACAGCAAGAGCGAAGGTCCTAACCTGTGAGCTAGTCTGATTTGTTAGTGGAGAAGTCCAGGATTATTATGGCAATGTGGAAGCATAGTACTTCTGAGTGGAAGTAGACAGTGTGGAAGATACAGGCAAAATGTAAGTGCTGTTAAAAAAGAGACAATACATAGTGTCTTTCTCGTCCAGAAATTAACCTCAGCTAGTAGAATTCTATACTCTTTATGATCAAACCTAATTTCCCAAGCTATCTTTTGGTGATAGTGAGAATATTAAAAGTTAGTCTGCCTCCCAAATCTAACAGTGTGCTCTTCTGCAATCCAACATACATTTTACAAATAAAATAAAGCACTTGAATACATCCTGAAATACATTACATATTCTAGACAGCCTGACAAGCTTAAAGAAGTGAACAAGCTAATTCTGCTTTTCCAGTTGGCTTTTATGGCATTGTGGACAGATAGTTTTATGGTTTTCTGATCCCTTTCCTAACACAGGACTTGTGCATTATCTCTTAAATGTCTATTAGATGTTAATAAGTATATCTAATGTCAACACTATTGGTGGAAATTTTTTTTTAACTGAAAAACTGTTACAAATGCCTTGATATGCAACAGAAAATGCATCTGCATGTGACTGGATATGGTGTGCAGAATAATGGCCTCCCAACACGTCTTGCATCCTAATGTCCTGAACTTGTGAATCTGCAGATGTGACTAAGTTAATCTTCATAGAATAAAAAGATTATCCTGGGTTATCCATCAGGGTCCGATGTAATCACAAGGGTCATTCTAAGAAGGAGGCAGGATGGTCAGAGTCAAAAAGACAGATTTGAAGATGCGACAGAACTGGCTTTGAAGATGGAGGAAGGGGCCATAAATCAAGGAATGCAGTAGCCTCTAGAAACTGGAAGAGACAAGTAAACACATTCTCCCTCAGAGCTTCCAGAAGAAAGATAATTATCTTGATTTTAATCCAGTGAAACCTGGACTTCTGACCTAAAGAACTATAATCAAATCAAGTTTTGTTGTTCGTACAAAGTTGGTTTTAATTTGGTAAAGCAGAAACAGGAAACTAACACTCTGTCACATTCTACTGGTTAAGAGTTTATGGAGAGAGTAACATGGAAACATACACTACCATATGTAAAACAGATATCCAGTAGGAATCTGCTGTATGACTCATGGAACTGAAACCGGGGCTCTGACATAACCTAGAAGTATGGGCTGGGGAGGGAAGTGGCAGGAGGGAGGTGCAAGGGGGAGGGGACATATGTATACCCATGGTTGATTCATGTTGATGTTTAGCAGAAACAACACAATATTGTAAAGCAATTATCCTTCAATTAAAAATAAAGAAATTTTTTTAAAAAAGAGTCTAAGTCTGCAATTCTTTTTTTTTTTTTTTTGCCTGAGAAAGTATCTCTCTCTCAAGTCTAGATCTAAATTTCCCTCTAGGACACTGGATAATAATAATAACTAATGATTCCACAGTGTTCTCCATGGGCAAGGCAGCATCCCAGGCCCTTCTTATTTATTAACTCTTCACATCTCACTACCACCTTGTGATAAGATATGATTGTTAACCCTATTTTTCATATAAAAAATCTAAGGGGCAGAGAGACGACACAGAGCTAATGGTGGGTCTAGAACTTAAACTCTGAATCAAAATCCCTTCTATATTGCTCTAAATTTTTTGCACAAAGACAAGGACTGAGGGCTGATTTTCACTACATCCCCTCCTTATGCTACAAGTCTTTGATCTCACATTTAGTGTGCCAAGTGTCTTCTCTTATAGGAAATTCCTTTGCATCTCAGATTTTTCAAATAAATGAGAACATTGTGAAAATAAATACCATCTTCTCAGTATTAGCATATCCCCAGAATATCAGCCTACCTTCCCATGTACCTGCGTGCATGCTCAATTGCTTCAGTCGTGTCCGGCTCTTTGGGACACTATGGACCGTAGCCTCCCAGACTCCTCTGTCCATAGGGATTCTCCAGGCAAGAATACTGGAGTGGGTTACCATGCCCTCCTCCAGCAGATCTTCCCAATGCAGGGATCGAACCCATGGCTCCTGTATCTCCTGCATTGCAGGCAGATTCTTTACCCACTGAACCACCTGGGAAGCCCTTACCTTCCCATAGTAGGTATCAAATCAAATTTGCCATAAAAATTTTGGTTTTGCTCAAGCAAAGAACAGAACAGAGTTGGGCACACCCATGCAGATGTGGTTAGAATGGCCATTGTGCCAGCATGGGCTGGATGAGTTTGCTTGGGGTCCAAGGAGGACTCAAGGTTTGGTTCTGAGAATTCCAGAACTCAAATCCAAGAATGAGAGATAGAAAAGATAGCTTGCTGTCATTGAGTCTTCTCAGAAAAATGCATTCTATGAGCTGAACAAAATAGCTAATGACTGTAATGAGTCTAGAGAAAGCAATTTCAACAAATATTCAACAGCAGCAGAAAATCATTTTCTCTGCCAGACATCCATCTTATGTGGCTGTGAGCCAGCGTGGACACAGCCAATTGAAATCTACAGGGTACAGGAGATAAAGATTAATCAAGAAATCATTAGGCAATTATTGAACACTCACTGCTTACTCAGCTCTGGACTAGGCCCCAAAGAGGATTAAAACTGCCCCAGCTCTCTATGAATTTACAGTAAATCATCATTGGATTACGTTACCAAGATGGGGTGTGCTGTTTATAGAATAACACATCTGGAGATGATTCTTGACTGTGCTTATAGCCTGAAATTTATTTTATAGTTTTCCTGAACAGCACCCAAGTCATCAGACACTACTGTTTTCCTAATTGCTCTGTAGCTCCTTGGATACATGGCTGAAAGCCCCAGAAAAGATCTGGCCACTTGACTGGGGATTTCTCTGTACACACATCCGTACTCACTCAGTGCTGCTTTCTCTCCCTGAGGAGGCCTGGATGGGGTAAACCTCAGACCCAGACAATGAGACCATTTAATTGCTGAGTCAAAAATTTATTTTCAGTTACAGGTGCTCCCTCATTAGTGTTGTAAATTTGAAAAGAGAAGGAAAGAAGAAAGAAAGGAAAGAAGGAAGGAAGGCAAACTTGTAAGAAAAATTAAGCCTTGAGTCCTTGTCTTGTAAGTCTGTTTATGTCATTATACTCTGATTGCTGTCAGGTCTGTGAATATGCACTACCAGAATTGAGGGAGAAAATGAAGAACCATAAAAGTGAACATCAAAACGTATTTTCAGTATTTAATAAACATTCACTTCATAAAGCTATAGACAGAAGTGAGAGGAGGGAGGGTCCTACTGCTACTCAAATTGCCCTCCCAATGAGGAAAATATGAAGTTTTTGCTTCACATACTCCCTGTGATTAAGAAAACAACACTGGATATCCCAAATGCCTGATTTTATGTTGTATTGCATAGTCTTCAAGTTTGAACATTCAGACAGTTGTATTTTGTGGTTGCCAGAAACTTAGAAACAGTTGACAAATGCTTGAAAATACAGAGAAATCTGTATTTTGTCTTAAGCTACAGAAAATTACATAATAGTCAATAGTGTGATTTCTCAAAGATTAATGTGAGTTTCTGTCTGTACCATAAATCAAGTAACTCAGATAGAGTAACATGAGTGAAGAGCCGGCCACACCAGTGAAACAGAGATATTCACCTGGGGTTTTTCTCACATGTCAGCAGAAATACTTATGGTATCCATAAAAAAATATTTCTGTCATGAATTTAGTCAGAACCGTGGCTTGGTGGAGGGGAGTAGGAAAACGTTAAACCATTGAAGTTATCCGTTGCCACCTGGGGATAAGAGCTTAGACCAGATTTGTGTTCATTCACTACCTTCCTTGGAGGAATGCCTGGGTCACCCCGTCTGTCTGTCACCTGTCAGTGGGTCGTCAGGGCAAGAGGAGGCCCTCAAAGTGCGTGAGAACCTTCCCTTAAACACTTGCTTTGCTCTTGGACTGCCTCTGTGACAGGGGCCTGCGTGGACTCTGCTGGAAGGATGACCCTCAACATGCTGCTACATGGGTTGGGACAAAATAGCAGACACCGCTAACGAAGCAGAGACCAAAATGGTTAGGACTGTGCAGATTTCGAAGCGCTTCTGTGAGACACGGGCCCTCCAGCCTGCTCCACTGCAGTTCCTGCTTCCATTAATACCCCTCGCAGACTTGACTCAAAAACCCAGCGCTGATGATGCTCACACCATCTCCCTACTTCTGAACCACTTGAAGCATCTCTTTTTTCACTGCAGGCCCCATTTGTGGGAGAACTTTTTGAAGTCCCTACTCGTCAGAGGCTGCCGCTTTCTGTGCTCAGTTCATCAGGAAATGCCCCGAAACGCTAGCCTGACAGCTGGTTGGCATCTCCTGAGGAATGTGTGAACCGTGCCTGCATATGCCCCCTGAGGCTTGCTCAGTATCTCAGGGCATTTCAGCAGTTGTTCTGGAGGCTGGGGGTGTTTATCTCCCACAGGCAGCTGAGCTGCCTCCCGTTTCATGAGCAGAGCAGTGGAATGCGGTGGAAGAGACCCAGGCCTCCGGCCACCCAGATTTGAGAGTTTTGTGCTGAGGTCCCTATATGGTTGTGTTAGGCTCCACAGAGGGCTTGAGTCTGTCTTTGTTCCTTGTTTGGGAAGCCAGTGGGAGGGGAACAGGCCAAGGAGCTATATAACCCTCCAGCCTTCAGCTTTCCAGAACACCACCCAGAGCGGAGAAGCCCAGCCGAGCACTTTCAGGGTAAGTGGCACCGGCCCAGAGATGTGGCTTAGATTCCAGCAGCTCTGACATTTCCCAGTATAATCAGATGACATCTACGGAGATTTTAGCCAGACTCAGACACTCAGAAATGTTTGAATGAAGATTGTACTACTAACACGATTGTAGCCTTTAGCTATAATTATCTAACCTCAAAAACAAAGCTAAGATGCAGCCTGTGTCGGGGAGGAAGGGGTGAGGAACATGGAATGAAATCTACAAGTGTCACCTGCAAAATTTGTTTATATTAAACCAGCAGCCCCGGTCTTGCAGTGCATTTCAGAGGTGAAGTCTAGCTGTCTGCAGTCAGCTACATAACGATGTATATTTAGACACTGGAAACTCCAGTATCTGCTTGTGGTTCAGATTTGGTATGGGGATTTTTCACTGGACTGTACTTTTGGTGCAACTGCGGTGTCTGACAGTGGATTTTAGAACTGAACAGAGGTTAGCTGCCTAGCCTTTGATATTGGCTCTCTGTGTTATTTGCATCTGGGTTCCTCTGGCTCTCATTGGTGGTGTCTTCTATGGGAAAGTCTCTTGAGTGTAACTGTGAGCTTGCAGTTCAGGGTATGAGCGTCTCCCTGGGTTGGTTTGCAGCAGAGCATAGCAGGAACTCAACTGAATCTTGGTGAGTAAAGAGGGAGGGAGCTGGCGAGCAACTGACAGCTGTTTGCATTTCAGCCTATGGGATGGTTTGCATTTCTCAGCCAGGCGGGACCACGGAGCCAGCCTCGCCACCCCAGGCGGATCTTCACTGTGAATCAGGGTTTGGCAGCTCCAGCCCCGACTGGGGTTTTCACGCTAAGCTTTTCCTTCCATTTTGTGATTCATGACTAAATATGGTTTGTGTTTCAAGACCGTGGAGCTGGGAACTGGAGTGTTCCCCTCCCACTAACTCCTCATTTTTGGCACGAGATGCACTCCAGTCAGTTGGAGCAAACCCCCCTGACCTGGGTGCCGTTCCAAGAGCAGACATTCTAGTGGGTTTTACCTAATTAGGAAATGCTTTGCTCCAAACCCAGCTGCTCATCAGGTTAGATAAGAGTTGTAAACCATTCAGTCAGCTTCTTTCTGGGGCATACAGATTTCTCTAACGACAGTGCTTGGTTTAGAGATTTTAATATTCTTCCTATATTTTTTTTTTGTCAAATAAAAGCACATTTACTAAATTTTGAGATTTTTTTTCCTGCATGTTGAGGGTTCAGTCTATTTCTTCTGCAGTGCATTCTAACACTCCCCCAAACCTTTCTTGCCCAAGGAAAGGGTTACTAAAGACGTGTATTCCTGGTGTCCATACCATTACATTTTCAAAGTCTCCTAATTCCGAATATTTTATCCTGTTTTCAGCTCTCCCTTTTGGTTTGGAAAGTCTGCTTAGCACATCCAGAGAGGGACTGATCTGCTACCGCCTCTGACACTTGCCTCCGACTGCTTCTTCTGCCTCATCTCCCTTAAATTTCTCACCTCTCTTCTTACTTCTTGATCTGCTAGGAAGGAAGCCAAGTCACATGACTGACAAACACAATTCAGTGTCTGGAAAGGGAAGGGAAGGGTGGGAAAGGAAAGAGTCAGCCACTTATAAGTTACATTGTCTATTCTTACAAGTAGAATCTACAAGTTGAAGATCTCTGTCCTAAGTCTGGAAGTAGTGTGGAAAGGAAGCCAAGACTAGAAATAAAAAGATCTGGATAATGATAATAATCACACAATAATTATAATTTAATTAATAATTTAAAAATAGTATTTACTGAGAATTCATAATGTATATGCCACTATCAATTATTTTAAATAATTTAAAATATCTAATCCCTATGTACTACACATGGATATTATTGTTCTTTCATAGATGGATAAAGAGACTGATTCAGAGATATTAAATAACTTACTAAATAACATAGCTTCTAAGTGGTGAAACCCACACTCAAATCCAGGCAGTGAGACTTCAGAGTCCAAGACCATAATCATTGGGTGCTATAATCTTTGCTGTCCCAACTTTACCACTTTTGAGATCTGGACAAGTCACTTCAACTCCTTGAGTCCTTGATTTTCTTGTCTGTCAGTTGCCAATGATAGCATGTGTCCTGGATTTTAAGTTATGTCCTCTAAGATGAGGTTCATGTTTTTTTGGCAAATCACTTCCCCTGAGTTTTCTCATTTGTAGAAATGAGGGTATTAAACGAAAATGTTCTCTAATAAGCCTTCAATTTCCCAAATCTTTAAGTTGTTACTTTTGCTCCAACCTTCCAAATTTTGTCATACAATTCAAGCTTAAACGTGGGATATTTAAAATACTGTGTTCTTACTGAAAGAATATATGCTCGATCTATTTAGAAAATATCACAGAACCCAGGGTTTCATGTAAAACACCTAGAATATCCACCGCTTCAAAAATAACCCCCATCAACATCTTGGAAAATATGATTAATCTTTTTTCTAGTGCATCACAATACATTTTAATGGAACATACAACTCATACCTCAAGCCTAGTATTGCATAAGAATGACCCGTAACTTATCCTTTTATTTATATTTCTTAAGGACAATAGAACATTCTACTGTATGATATGTAATTTTTTGGACTCACTCTGCCTTGTTGGACTTAGAGGTTAGCAGTGATTTTTATTAATGGAATGACTGTGACCCCTAAAACTTTAAGCCCCTCCTTAAGACACTTTGATTGGTTCCTCGGGGCTTTAATTTTACCCTTGTGTAAAATTAAAGTCCCCTGGATCCAACAGAGAATATTCTTTTAAACATTTTTTACATGAAATGTTTCAGTATTTCCAAAATTTCACATGCTGCTCATTCCTCAAAATCTACTTTTTTGGAAAAAAAATTTAATTTATAGCATATCTAGAAAAATATGAGTATGGTTATATACAGACAGCAAATTCTAGGTACTTCATTAACAAATGACGGGTGACTTGTCCCTGTGAGATCAGATCTCGTGGACCGATATTCCATCTGTGTTCTGCAGCGGTTCATTCCTTCACTTGCTTAGTCAATCTTTAAAGTGCTTTTAGCACACGTGATGTTCCTCTGCTGGAGACCTACTGTATGAATGGAGAAGTCTGAGTTTAAGATTACAGTCTAATCCAAGTGCTTTGAGATAAATGATGTGTTAGATAAAAATCAGCAGAGGGCGCTCTAGGAGTACAGAGGAGGAGTCTCAGCTCCGGCTGGAAGGTGTGGAGTGGTCAGGTAAGCAAGACTGCTGGATCACGCCTGCGTTGGCTTCCTCACTGATCCCTTTAGGACCCTGTGAAGCAGCTGCAGCCGAGATGTGCGAGGAGGAGGACAGCACCGCCTTGGTGTGTGACAATGGCTCTGGGCTCTGTAAGGCCGGCTTTGCGGGGGATGATGCTCCCAGGGCTGTTTTCCCGTCTATCGTGGGACGTCCTCGACATCAGGTGAGCAAAATTCTCTCTGAAGCAGAGAGAAACAAAGCCATATAGATTTGGTCCCTCTATGTCTCTGTGTCTTGGGAGGGATTGAGGGCAGGAGGAGAAGGGGACGACAGAGGATGAGATGGCTGGATGGCATCACTGACTTGATGGGTGTGAGTCTGGGTGACCTCCGGGAGCTGGTGATGGACAGGGAGGCCTGGCGTGCTGCGGTTCATGGGGTCGCAAAGAGTCGGACACGACTGAGCGACTGATCTGATCTGATCTGATGTCTCTGTGTCCATGGATATTCAGATTGTTGCTCTCTGCCTAGAAATTATGTAACTTTGTTAGAAATGTACCTCTGATGACTGATGTCCAGAGATAAGTGCCCATTTCATATACATTGTTGACAGATTACCTGGTGGGAGACTTTTTTTTTCCATAAATACAAAAAGTCTGACTTTTTTTCCCATAAATCCTTTTTGTCTAAATGTAACCATGGTCATCAGCATCAGAAATATCTATGAGTTATCTGATGTATTCCATAGCTACTCTATGGAAAGAAACTACAGTAGAAGGTCAGGTTGCTCATTCTCAAAGGACCTAGTGTGAAATGAAAGTAAGCATTGTTACCCAATGTAATTTACATCTGTTAGATGTAAACGAAATACATGTGGATAGACATATGGTAATTTTATACAACGTTATATAGAAAGAAAATATGGATGGCAGCCACAGGGTAAAAGGTGAGAGCTTCATCCCAGAAATTCTCCTTTCACATCAGAAATGTATTTTGCACATTGAGCCTATCTGATTGATATTTAGACTTTTGATTTGGCATCAATTCACAAGAAGACATAATAGAAGCCTTCCCCCAGTGAAAGAACTCTGTCTCTTTGTTGAACTTTTACAACCAAGATATTTTGCAAAAATCACTTCTTTAGGAACTATAGGAGCCCCACCTGTTTTGCAATTCTGTCACTTAAAATTTTAGTCATGAGGATTCTTTTTTCCTAAAGATTCACACTAAAAAAATGTATCCCACTAGTTTAGGCAGGTAGGGTAATATTGATCCGTATCATTTTATCTATTAGAAACCAAGTACTGAATGGTCATTTGTAGAAATAATGCTTTTGCTTATAATGGTTAGATATACTCTTGAGTAGGTGACAGTTCCAAACGTACAGTTTAAAGGATTCATGAGAGGCAAAATGCTATTTAACTAATGTGTAAAATTTTGTATATCCATTCAACAAATAATGATTGAGTGGCAGATACAGGCCAGGTAATTTGTTTAGTGGCAAATAAGACAGATACAATCTTTGCCCTAAGAGAGCTCATGAAGGAACACAGAAGATAAATGACCAAGTCGCCTTACCCTCAAGGTTCTCTGCTATTTGTAGGCCTGTTCAGGCCTGTTTCAAATCACCTAAGGGATGTTTCCTAAGAGGTCAGTAACTATAGGATCAGCAGGTCATTGCTGGTACTGGAAGGACTTTCATTGCAATGATTTAACCCTTTGTGTTTGGACAATAATCAGTTCACAAGTTCTGAGAGAGGCTGACTTGGAATGTGTTGAACTTTTTAGGGAGTGATGGTGGGAATGGGACAGAAAGACAGCTACGTGGGTGATGAAGCACAAAGCAAAAGAGGAATTCTGACCCTGAAGTACCCGATAGAACACGGCATCATCACCAACTGGGATGACATGGAAAAGGTACTGGGAGAGGCCTGACTAGTTCCTGTGGCCCGGATCTCAAATGTCTGGCTACTGCTGGAAAAGAACAGGCTCACTTTGCCTGGCTGTGCTTTTACTTGTTGGTGATCCTTCTAGATTATTACTAACTGAATTTTTAAAATTCTAAACTTTATTTTAAAAAGCAAATTCCTTGACTAAGAGGGTTTAAAACCACTTAGAGGCAGATGGGCTTCCCAGTTGGCGCTCGTGGTGAAGAATCTGCCTGCCAGTGCAGGAGATGCAAGAGATATGGGTTCGATCCCTGGGTGGGGAAGATCCCCTGGAGAAGGAAATGGCAACCCACTCCAGTATTCTTGCCTGGAGACTCTCAAGGACAGAGGAGCCTGGTGGGCTACAGTCCATGGGGTTGAAGAGAGTCGGATACAACTGAGCAACTAAGTGTAGCACAGAGGGAGCTAGCTCTAAAAATGAGAACAGTAGTCCTTTCACAGTGGTGGGAACTATAGTCTATTGCTCAGACAACTGGCTTGCCCTCTAAGGACAAGCGCTGTATGGGCTGCAAACAGGATAACAAGGGATGGAGAGCTGGGAAGGGCCTTCACCCACCCACTCCTGAAAGTTTTTCATTAATTTACCCTGAACATTAAAAAAAAAACTAGTTGTTCTTTTTTTGGTTTTTTGCTTTTAGTTTTCTCTGTAGAAAAGGGGCTGTTACATTGTAGATTTGGTACATTCCTAAAATATCCCTCAACATATTGAAGCACAAGCAACCCACACAAATTTTTAAATGAACAGTTCAAAAAATATCTCCCTGAGTGGCATTAAGTGAAGTCTTTCTCTCCCAGACCCATATAGAAGAGCTAATGAGAAGAGTTAAATCCGAGGATTTTGATGTTTGCTCTTAAGCATCATGGAAACAGAGTGATCAAAGAAAAAGCAGAAGAAATAATGAGAAAGTGACTTAAATTTTTTAAATGCAGCAAATATGTTAGAACCAGAAAATCTGGACTTTTATATATCTGTCAGCTCCACACACACAGGGGCACACACATACTCTCTCTCACGATTTGAAAAGAAAATAGTCTTTAAAAGAAAATAATGTTGCTAGAATTGATCAGTGGTAATGCTGAAACCTCTGCTGCTCTACAAAAGAATGTGTTTCATTAGGTTTGCTGAGTCTAAGAGTCTGGATTTGGGTGAGATTGCAGTAGACACTGAGGAGGAGATAATAATAGTGATGAGAAAATTCTCTTTTAAGACTTTCTCCATGCAGCTGACAGCATCACAGAAGGGATTCACCTGGAGAAAAACAAATGAAGCATACTGTCATTTCTAAAATGTAAAGTGTCTTCTGGAGAGAGAGAGAGAAGAAGACAGAGTGGGGAGAGATAGAGAGGGACTGGTTGGTTTCTAACGATGTTTCAGAGTATCCACGGTATTCAATAAGATTGGCAGCATTTCTTTTCTTTCTTTCTTTTTTTTTTTTAAATTTCTTGAGCACTGTGTTGCTTTTACTCCATCAAAGGAGTAGAACTTTCAGGAGTCTCATTTCCTTTCTAGAAACCGCAAATTCAAAACCAAAGAAACTGCGACAAGATAAACAGTCTTTAAAGTCAATCTAGCTTTTGTTAACGTACAAACTTTCACTAGCAGTTCTTGTTTTTATTTTGTTTCAATTCTGAATGAATTTAATATTTCAGGTACTACTGGAGAATTCTGGGGCTTTTAAAAATAATTAATCACCTGAACTCTTTTCACAATAGTTTGCTCTTTATGGCATCCAGGGTTAAAAAGGATGCTTACAGAGAACTCTAGTCAATATTCTACACTAACCTATATGGGAAAAGAATTTGAAAAAGACTTTTCAGTATAACTGAATCACTTATCGGTACACCTGAAACTAATACAATATTGTAAATTGACTATACTCCAATATAAAATAAAAATGTAATTACAAAAAGAAACAGCTCAAAAAATAAAAATAAAGCGCGTGCTTAACCATGAAGCAAACACAAGCATGTTCAAAGAACATCGCGCTAGAAACAGGCACTGGCTTTTTGGGGAAACACCGGAAGGCCAAGGTCTGTCCATGAATGAAAGATCCAGTGTGCGCCAACCAAAGGCGCGATCTTCCAACCCTGGGCAGCAAAAGGAGGGATGGAGGGGTGGAAAATGCCCTTAAATATGAAAAATAACCATTAGGTGTTCAGACCTGCTTCATTCATCCATTCATACATTCACTCATTTGTCCTTTTACATGCTACACTAAGTCGTCTGCCCGTGGATATTAATTAAAGTGGGCGCTTCCCTGGTGGCTCAGCAGAAAAGCTTCCGCTTGCAATGCAGGAGACACAAGAGACATGGGTTAGATCCCTGGCTCAGGCAGGTCCCCTGGAGGAGGAAATGGAAGCCCACTCCAGGATTCTTGCCAGGAAAATCCTGTGGCTAGAGGAGCCTGGTGGGCTACGGTCCATGGGCTTGCAAAGAGTTGGACACGACTTAGTGAGCACCAGTGGGTAAAGAAGATATAGTTGAATAATGGCAACATTTGCTCTGGGCCAAGCACTGGGCTAACTAGTAATTCTAGGGTTCCCTGATTTTAGTCTCACAAAGACATGAATTATTTTCATATTCCCCATGAAGAGATTGTTGCAGAGAAGGGTAAAAATTGGCCTACATTCATACAACCAAGAAGAGCTTAAGCCAGGATTTGACCCCAGGTTTCACTCCAGAGCCTATGTCCCTAACCACTACCCTATCCTGCCTCGTAGACCTGGGTTTGGGTTTTTGCTCATTCACTTATTAGGTGTGAATTCACAGGGAAGTTCCTTGTACTCTTTAAGCTTGAGTCTCTGCACCTGTAAAAATGTGGGCACATAATGAGCACTTGTGTTTGGGCCTGGTTTCATGTGCTCATTCTGGTCCCTTTTCGAGGGCTGTCGTGCCTCTGCTGCACCTCATTGCTGTGCTTTTCCTTGGTCCCCTAGATCTGGCACCACTCTTTCTACAATGAGCTTCGTGTTGCCCCTGAAGAGCATCCAACCCTTCTCACCGAGGCGCCCCTGAACCCTAAGGCCAACAGGGAGAAAATGACCCAGGTAAATACCATCCTAGGACCCAGCACTTTGGGGCTTGGAGGACATCCTTGAAGGAGGTTGTACAGAATAGCAGATAAAAGGCCCACCCAACAGTCCACTCACACACTGACAACTTTCCTGGATTCCCAAGGCCACAGGCACCAGACATCCTTACTGCAGGAATGGCCCCTTGGGTCCAAGAGTGATAGGAAATTGTCCAGATTTAACTGAGAAGGCCACGTGTTTAGGTTTAAAACTTCTAAGGAGAAGTCATTTCAAAATGCAGGATAACATACAATGGAGAAGTTTGGTCCTAGAGTCAGATCCCAGTTTGAAGATTCCATCTGTCACTTATCAGCTGTGTGACTTAACATATCCACTTAATTTTCATAGACTCAGTTTCCTTGTCCATATGCTGAGAATAATATTAGTACTATTATTTTTCAAATGATGTGAAGATTAATGATACAAATGCTAAATGTGTTTCATGGTACCTGGTATGATAAACACTGAACAGGTATTTATTATTATCTTTATTGTGACTTTCTGAATCTCAGAGATTTTGGAATAGGAGACTATCTGTTCCATCATCCAGACAAAGTTTCCAGTTTGGATGAGCTGCTTAATAAAGACACCTAGTGTCAACTTCATGATTGGTATGGTTAAGCACTGGGCTAAGCTTTCATACATTGGAGAAGCAATGTATGGCAACCCACTCCAGTGTTCTTGCCTGGAGAATCCCAGGGACGGGGGAGCCTGGGGGCTGCTGTCTATGGGGTCGCACAGAGTCGGACACGACTGAAGTGACTTAGCAGTAGCAGCAAGCATTTTATATAGATTGTCTCTTTAAATCTTAACTTAAAGCATGAGCTATTATTATCCTAGTAATATAAATGAAGTCTTCCCTGGTGGCTTAGTCAGTAAAGAATCTTGCCTGCAATTCAGGAGACCCAAGTTCTATTCCTGGGTCAGGAAGATCCCCTGGAGCAGGAAATAGTAACCCACTCCAGTATTCTTGCCTGGAAAATCCCATGGACAAAGGAGCCTGGTGGGCTATATACTCCATGGGGTTGTAAGAGTCAGACTTAGCAACTAAACCACGACCAATATAAATGAAGAATTTAGACTTAAGTACATTAGGTGATGGTCCCAAGGTCACACAGCTGGAAGTGTCAGAGCTTGGATTTGGCCCACAATCTTTTGACCTCAGAGAATAATAAACATAAATACTGCAGAGCCTTTTTCTTGGAAGAGCTCTGGATGCCTCATCAACACATTAGCAGCTGTTCTCTGCAGGGGAACATCTATGTGTCTAGAAAGGACTCATGATGCAAGAGATGCTGTTTCTTAAGGGAGCTTTTTTTCCCAGTGAATGGTAAAAACGAATAGTTGGGAATTATGGCCGTCTAGCAAACTATGCTCAGAGAAGGCAATGGCACCCCACTCCAGTGTTCTTGCCTGGAGAATCCCAGGGACGGGGGAGCCTGGTGGGCTGCCATCTATGGGGTCGCACAGAGTTGGACACGACTGAAGCGACTTAGCAGCAGCAGCAGCAAACTATGCTAGATGTGTACTCTGGTTAATAGACCAGAGAGGGTTTTGCAGATGGAGAGATGGAGGCCTATGGGCATCTCTGTGGGCACACATTTCTAACACGTGACCTGGAAGGGCTTTGGTGCTAACTGTGCTCTGGACGGCATGAACCGCCACATCAATATTCATATTTGGTTCTGTTACCAGCAGGCAGTTCTTTTCTTCCAGCAATCAGGACTCCTTCACTGCAGCTAGAATGGCCTCAGACTCTAGGGCTGACATTGACACAGCAACTACTGAAAAAAGTTGAACAGATTAAATGGAATCTCAGACAGATCACAGAATGGGGTTCATCTCAACCAGTCTGAGCTTCAGTGGTTTAGGCTCCGTGCTTTCACTGTTCAGGGCCTGGGTTCGATCCCTGGTTGGGGAACAAGGATCCCACAGGCCGCCCACATTAGTCAGTTGTTAGTTTGGTGAATTCTCCAGGTCACGTTCAAGTTAGGGCCAGGACCAGAAGCTAGACCCTCCTAATACCTGGCTGGTCATGTGTGCCCTTCCACCCCCTATGACACCAGGTCACCGGTGTGGTGGTCTCTCCTTTACACCTTCCTTTCTCCTCGACCAGTATCCAAGGCTTCTCTGACCCTCCTTTACCTTAGTTTCCTCTACCCAGAACCAGGCGGGCCCATCTGCAGTCATCAACAAGATGCTCTCTTGTGCATGCTTGGTGGTACTGGCAGCATCATTAACTCATCTCTCTGGCTTGCTTTGCAGATTATGTTTGAGACTTTCAATGTCCCAGCCATGTATGTGGCTATTCAGGCGGTGCTGTCCCTCTACGCCTCTGGACGTACAACTGGTAGGTGGCTGGGCAGGGCGAAAGCCCTGGTTGAGTACACCATCAGTTAGTTACAGGATTGAATGGTTTATAAACATGTGTGTTGTGATTGACTGGGGGTTATTTAGAATTGATAGAGTTAATACCAGCCCTTGAGGGCTTCTTCTCACCTTTGAAAATAAGCCCTTTAACTTGTATTTCCAGGAGGACTTCTATTGTTTCCCTCTTCCTGTTTTTTTTTTTTTCTTTCTTTTCTTTACCTAGCCCTGCCTCAACTCTCTTTTCCTATCAAATGCGTTCCTTCCTTTCAAATAAAAAGCTTAGAAATTCCCCTTCTACTAGACCAGTAAGTGATCAAACACCAGCTCCCCTGGTGACTTTTATCATGCACAACTGTCCCCCAGGCATTGTGCTGGACTCTGGAGATGGTGTCACCCACAACGTGCCTATCTATGAGGGCTACGCCCTGCCCCACGCCATCATGCGTCTGGACCTGGCTGGCCGAGATCTCACCGACTACCTCATGAAGATCCTGACCGAGCGAGGCTATTCCTTCGTGACCACCGGTGAGGCCTGAGGGACATAAAGGGAGGGGTCATCGGGGCGGGGTGATCTTCCCTGACCTGGGGACTATCCGAGGGAACAATGGGAGGGAGCCTTGCAGACAGTGAGACCTGACTCTAACGCCCAGGGCAAAGTTCTGAGTATTTTGCTATGTGTAACCGCAAAACGATTACACCATTTCCTTATCGCAAAATGATTACACCATTTCCTTGAGAAGAAGAATAGTTTTAACCATCAGGTATTATAAGCTCGTCAGAGTTGCATTATTTGAACATTTTTTAATCCCTTCCATTCACACACAGAGACTGAAAATAGGGGAAGAATTGGGAGATTGAGATAGACTTATATACACTCTTGATACCATGTGGAAAGTAGATAACTAGTGAGAACCTACTGTATAGCAAAGGGAACTCTACTTGACACCCCACTGTGACCCGAATAGGAAGGAAATGCAGAGAGAAAGAGCACATTATATGTGTATGTAGAGCTGAATCGCTTTGCTGGGCAGTGGAAACTAATACAACATTGTAAAGCAACTATACTCCAAAAAAATTAATATGAAAAGAGCCTGAAAATAGTATGGCACGGTGATTGTCAGTCTTTGGGAACATCCTGACAGGGCTTGGGTCCCAGTTCTGCCGCTCACTAACTGTGTGACCTTGGACAAGATGCCCAAGTCCACTAAGCCACAGGCTGTCTGTAAAATGGGAGCAATCATTTACTTTTTCTCACAAGGATGTTGGGAGTAGTAAATGAGATCTTGCACGTGGAATTCCTGGTCCTGAGGAAGCATGACATACTTACTTGTTAGTGATTAGTAATACCAACCCAGCAGGCAATGACATGTTTGTCTTCCGACTAAACTGGTACCCTTGGTCTCTCTCTATGAGAGGCAGAGGCAGACAGTCCTACAGGCATCAGGACGACCTCAGCGCCCTTGACCCTGGCTGCCTGCCCTTCCCTCGCCAATTTGCTCTTGTCCAAACATTCAGGTTTTTGGACATGCCCAAGACTTATCCTAGACTCCAAACTTGAGCCCTGACAATTTAAAAATCTCCTTCTGGGATAGAGAGTTGAATGAATTCTGACCCTTCTCTGCCCTCTCTGAGGAATTCCAAGAAGCCTCCAAAAAGTTCCCAGGGGCCTGGGTAAAACCAATAGTTTAGAACTTCAGAGGACGGGAGTCGGAAAGGGGTCTGCCCACCCACTTCTTCCATGCACCACTGGGACCTTCTCTACTGGGACTGGTCCTGAGCCTCTTTCTGGAACGTGATGAGTTTTCCAAGGACTTGAGTTGGGATCCGCCTGGGTCAGACAACATGGGTCTTCAGAGCTTTTTAAAACTGTAGGTGCTTCTAAGGGTCTCTTTCGGCATGAAGCTTCCTGGTCAACTGAATATCCAATATAACAAACTGTTATATAGCATGTATAACAGAGTCATTAATTAATCATGCAAAAAAGTTAATGTCCAAAAGGACTCCTGCTCTTTGTTGCTAGCCAGCTCATTTTCATCCTATCATGCACCGTTCGGACATTATCTGCTTAGAAGTTTCTCTGTGTGAAGCACTTTGGGTGGGACAGAAGTGGTTCCCTGCTGCTCTGCTCTGCTCAGTCGCTTCAGTCGTGTCCGACTCTGTGCGACCCCAGAGATGGCAGCCCACCAGGCTCCCCTGTTCCTGGGATTCTCCAGGCAAGAACACTGGAGTGGGTTGCCATTGCCTTCTGCAATGCATGAAAGTGAGAAGTGAAAGTGAAGTCGCCCAGTCGTATCCGACTCTTAGCGACCCCGTGGACTGCGGCCCACCAGGGTCCTCCATCCATGGGATTTTCCAGGCAAGAGTACTGGGGTGGGGTGCCATTGCCTTCCCCAAGTGGTTCCCTAATGGACCTATAATTTAACTGTTCTCATGGATTTGGGGTTGCAGAATAGAATATACACTTTCAGGGAGAAACCTGTATTGTAAGTACTGTAGGGCAGGTGGGTTTTTACCACCTGTGCAAATCTCAAGGTTGGCCACCATATTTCTATCTCATTGACAGCTGAGCGTGAGATCGTCCGGGACATCAAGGAGAAACTGTGCTACGTAGCCCTGGACTTTGAGAATGAGATGGCCACTGCCGCATCCTCCTCCTCCCTCGAGAAGAGCTATGAGCTGCCTGATGGGCAGGTGATCACCATCGGGAATGAGCGTTTCCGCTGCCCCGAGACCCTGTTCCAGCCCTCGTTCATCGGTAGGCACCCCACCCAGGGAGAGCACCCTCCTCTCCTTCCACCAGCCGGTCTCAGCCCCCAGCGCCCTTCTGTGTGTGGCAGCATGTAACAGGGGCCAAAAAACCAAGGGCACCTCTGAGCCAGGGCAAGGGAAAGAATGTCATGTTTTTAAAGTGAAAAGACATAAAGAAGCCGTGAAAGGAGTTTTCTTTTTAAGAAAACATTGTCTAGGTTGTAGTCTAGCTGAAGCATTCTTGGTGCATGGTTTATGGTGAAAGAATCAGATACTGTCCATGCTTAGGAGACAGCGGAGCCACCGGAAGGATGGGTTGAATGCTGAGTCTGGAAATAACAGGGGAAAAGAAAAATGGAAATGTCCGTTCCTACATTAGCATTGACCTTGGGAGACAGGTTAGCATATAGAGGTGAGCCTGGGTGTGAATCTTAGTTCTCCTTTCATAATTTCGCCTCCTGGAGCCTCATCTGTAAAATGTCTTCATTTGTAAAAAGTGTCCTCATCTTTAAAATGAGATGTGTGGGGGCGGGGGGCACTAAGTGCACTCAATGCTGATTAGATGTTCAGTTCAGTTCAGTTCAGTTCAGTTGTTCAATTGTGTCTGACTCCTTGCAACCCCATGGACCACAGCACACCAGGCCTCCCTGTCCATCACCAACTCCCGGAGTTTACTCAAACTCATATTGGCAGTAATCCATTACTAAGCATGATTAGTAGTACATCATAAAACTGTAAAAGATGAAGAGCCATCTGGAGGTTCTTTTCAAAAGACCCATGTCAGAAATTAACAAGAAATTCAGACAAAAAAATATTATCAAGGTTGAAGAAAACGAGGCTTTGTCCAAATAAAATGAAACATATTTCGAATGTTCTAGCACCATTTAGCTTTGAGGGGTGAGAACAAGACAACAGTCAAGAAGAGATTTAGGAGTTCTGAGCAACAGCTGTGGCATTAGCTCAGCCTGGGACCTTCTCAAGGCTTTGGGAATTTGAAGGCTTTGCTTTTTATTTGAATCGTTTATAGTAGTGAGTCTATTAAGACTGAGGACTGTGATATTGTAGCCTCTCACCCTTCCAGAGATGCCGAAGCAGGGCTTCCTCCCTAGACAAATGGTAGGAGGACCTGGGATATTTCAAGGGTCTTTCAGTCCTGAGATGGTGGCTGCTAGAGCATTGTGCCTGCCAGGCTGGGGTCCAGGGTAAGATCGTCCAGTTGCTCACATCGTCTTCCAGGTCAGCCTGGGTTTTCTTTGTCACCCAAGGACCACAACCTGTGTCTCTTTTCCAGGGATGGAGTCTGCTGGCATCCATGAGACCACGTACAACAGCATCATGAAGTGTGATATTGATATCAGGAAGGACCTCTATGCTAACAACGTCCTCTCCGGGGGTACCACAATGTACCCCGGCATCGCTGACCGCATGCAGAAAGAGATCACGGCCCTGGCCCCCAGCACCATGAAGATCAAGGTAAAGTTGTGTGACAGACCCTTATATGCTGCTGGCAATGCCAAGCTTATAACCAGAAGTGAGGGATTCTTCAGAGGCTACATCTTGGTTTCATGCACTTATGGGTCTTAGAGCTAGACAGCGGGTAAAAGTCCTCAAGTATCATACTTTTAAGGGTCTAAGTCAGTTCCATTCATAGAGGAGTTGAATTATCTTGTACAAAGTTTAATCAATACTTATCCATGTCAGTCAGCTACTTTCAGCGGACACAGGAAGAGGTCAATAGAGCCACTCATGTGCCCATATCTCACTGAAATACACAATACGTTGTTTTTCCTCATCATGAAAGTAGTGCATCTCATGCATAGAACATTATAAACATTACAGGTGAGCCAGACCTTTCTAAACAGGTATAAATCCTGTAGATTCAGTAGTATACTCTTCTTTCAGTACTAACTGTGATTCTATCTCAACAGCCAGGAATTGGGACTTTATCTTCATCTCTCTTTCTGATGCACCTTTTGAAACAAGTGCTCCAAAGTGCAGCATGACCCCAGGATGGCCAAACTCACCCCCTGAGCCAGCCAGCAGGACCCCTACACTGTGTGCGTTTTGAGTCAGTCAGAGGAACTCAGATTAAAAGGCTATCATTCTTTGGAGGCATGCTAACATGTGGCCGGAGACTTCGCAAAGGCTACTGTTATTCTGAAATCAGGAGGCCAGGCTGGGACCCTCTGATCCATGTCCCAGGGAGTGGGAGAAAGGGCACTCGGGGTGCAGTTCACACACACAAGAGCTATTCAGACAAGTTCTCTGTTATTTGCGCTCCCGTCTCTTTTTTTAAGGCAAGAGTCTGCAGCTAACATAACAGGGTGTGCTAGACTGAAGCACACTCTCTCTCCACATTACAGGCGAGGAGGGACTGTGGGGTGAGAGGAGAGAGGCTGTTTTCTGAGGATTTGTGTTCCTCGGATGATAGACACCCAGCCGGAGTTGGGTAGTTTCTAGTTCTCCAGTCTTGGAGTCTTGAATAGAAATGAGTGTAGAATTTTGAGCTCCAGTGTGGTGAGAGCAAACCATTGAAAACCTGGGACAGTAAGATAGTGACATTATGGGAAATTGAAACTGAATGGGGTTGGGGGTGGTCTGTAGGGATTCTGTACTGTCTGTACCACTAGTATGTAAATCTAAAAAGTATCTAAAACTGAAAGGTTATTTCTAAAACAAAACAGAAAGAAAAACCACCTGGGAGGGGTCCTGGTTTGCATATTGGGTCTGACATGTACCAGTTGGTGTGACCAAGGTCAATTACTTAAACCTCGCTCAGTCTGTTTCCTCATTAGAATACGGGACGGATTCAGTCCTTATTCTTCAAGGTGGTTATGAAGATCAAATGAGATAGTACATGTAAAATGCTGGGCAAAGTGCTTGGCAGACAGTAAGTGCTCAGTAAATATCAGCCACTTGCATTAAAAATAAATGTTCAACCAGAGCTCAAGGAATAAAGAGAAATTAAACACTTTCACCACAGTTTCAGAAATATCTTATCTATTGGTCAATATTTATTTCTACCTAAGTATCCAAGTTTGATGTGGAATTTAGACTTACTCAACTCTAGCTGTTTTTAGAACCAGAGAGCAGAGATCAAGGTAGACATACCCTTGTTCTGAATCACTGCTCTCTGGGCCCAAACCATTCATTGATTTAAGAAACACCAGCATGTCCTTGCGTGCCAGACCGGTTCATGCAGGTAGGGCCAGCCAGTGCAAGCTTAGCCAAGACTTATCCCAGGGGAATCTTCATCCCACCAGCAATGGATCCCTCAGTGTTAAACAGTGCCTCTTGGTAGACTTAATCAGGTCTTAGAGTAAGGTCTTATATGGTCAGAAATTCTGACACAGTTAAAAGTTCCCCTGGAAGTTGCTGGTGTTTGTGTCCACAGAGTGTATGTGCTGTGCTGAGCTCAGAAGAACAGCTGATAGGAATCAGGGACAATGTCAGGGCTTGAGTGGAGGTTGTGTAGAATTGGGGGTCAACTTTCCATTTACCTGTTAGTAGGCATCACCGACTCGATGGACATGAGTTTGGGTGAATTCCGGGAGTTGGTGATGAACAGGGAGGCCTGGCATGCTGTGATTCATGGGGTTGCAAAGAGTCAGACACGACTGAGCGACTGAACTGAACTGAACTGAGGCTGAATGAAGCTGAAGTGTCATAGAAATTTTGGAGTAGATTGTTTAACAGCAGTCCCCAACCTTTTTGGCATCAGACACCGGTTTCATGGAAGACAATATTTTCCACGGACTGGGGGCTAGGGGATGGTTTCGGGACGATTCAAGTGCATTCCACTTATTGTGCGCTTTATTTCTGCTGTTGTTACATCAGCTCCACCTCAGATCATCAGGCGTTAGATCCCGAGGGTTAGTGACCCCTGGTATAAAAGGAAGCTGGGAAATCAAAGGCGCTGATTGAAGAATCTATAAAGCCACAACTATTCACACCCCATGGGTTAGGGTCCAGTTTCAGCATCTAACGGCCAAGACTGTCCCCAAGGCCCATGAAACTTCAGCCGGGGCCACAAATCCTGACTATGCTGCTGCTGCTAAGTCTCGTCAGTCGTGTCTGACTCTGTGCGACCCCATAGAGGCAGCCCACCCGGCTACTCCGTCCCAGGGATTCTCCAGGCAAGAACACTGGAGTGGGTTGCCATTTCCTTCTCCAATGCATGAAAGTGAAAAGTGAAAGTGAAGTTGCTCAGTCGTGTCTGACTCTTAGTGACCCCACGGACTGCAGCCTACCAGGCTCCTCCGTCCATGGGATTTTCCAGGCAAGAGTACTGGAGTGGGTTGCCATTGCCTTCTCCGCCTAACCATGCTGGAATCCCCAGTTCCCCTCCTAGTGCACTAACGGCCCTTTCTCATCCTGACCAACAGATCATCGCCCCTCCCGAACGCAAATACTCTGTCTGGATTGGCGGCTCCATCCTGGCCTCTCTGTCCACCTTCCAGCAGATGTGGATCAGCAAACAGGAGTACGACGAGGCCGGGCCGTCCATCGTCCACCGCAAATGTTTCTAAGACACTCCCTGCTCTCTTGTCTGTCTCTAGTACACACTGTGAATGTTCTGTGGAATAATGCCTTCAATTCTTTTTCAAATCATTCCTAGCCCAAGCTCTGGCTCGTTACCTATGTGTTTTTTAATAAATCTGAGATACGTTACCTGTAATCTGTAGCCTTGGCTTCCGATCAGCATCAGGCTGATCACGTTGATTTTGTTAGACTGACCTCACCTGTTATGGAGTGGCTCCCTCTAGTGGTGGATCTCGGGACATGACAACCAGGATGTGTAAGTTTCCCAGGAAACGCTACAATTATGTTAGTGTGAGTGAGTGTGAAGTCGCTCAGTCGTGTCCGACTCTTTGCGACCCCGTGGACTGTAGCCTGCCAGGCTCCTCTGTCCATGGGATTCTCCAAGCAAGACTACTGGAGTGGGTTGCCATTTCCTTCTCCAGGGAATCTTCCCAACCCAGGGATCGAACCCGGGTCTCCTGCATTGCAGGCAGACGCTTTATCCTCTGAGCCACCAGGGAAGCCTACAATTATGTTAAGGTGAGAACTAATGCTGTACCGGGAAAAATTTGAAGATACACAGGAGATAAACAAAAACATGGATTAAAGTGTATCAACAGGATAGTGCATACTGACTTCACAATCTGATGAGTCATTATATAACTGCTCTCTATAACCGCCTGATAGCCTGTGTACACATACATACATATATTATACATATATATGACTTTTTATATATAAGATATTAAACTTGGATATATATATTTTAAAAAGTGTGACTTTTAAGTTTACCAGGGGAAATACAGATTTTTAAAAAACAGAAACACCGCTAAAATCTTACTACATATCTAAAGCATCTGTCTCCCTTCTCCTGATCAATAACTGTCTCTGAAAATGATACTACAGATACATTCAGGCTGGAAGGGATGGGAAAGTAACCATACTTTGCAAGCACTACTGGCCTCAATCATCACACTAAGGGGTTTACACATATCTCCACTCATTTGTTCTTCAGAACACGTTGGGCCCGTTTTATTTTATTTTGACATTAATTTTTTAATTGACATATATTTGATTTACAATGTGTTAGTTTCATATGTACATCAAAGTGATTCCATTATGCACACAAATGTATCTATTCTTTTTCAGAGTCTTTTCCCTTATAGGTTATTACAAAATATTGAGCATAGTTCCCTGTGCTACACAGTAGGTCCTTGTTAGTTATCTATTTTACATGTAGCAGTGTGTGTGTGTTAATCCTAAACATTTTATATAGAGAAAAATGGCAGTTGTTCCCTTAATATCAAATTATATAGGACAGCTGCCAACTTCTCTTTACTCACCTGGCCCAAGAGGTACAAAGATGTATGAAAGTATTTTCCCTGCCCTTAAGCATCTTTTCTCAAAGCGCTTTTCTTCCCAGGCTGCTTCCCATCCTTGAAGCTCCCAGGACAATGCCACTTGTGTTCCTGGGGACAGCTGCCACTCGTTGTCTTTGGGAATGAGGGAGTGGGTTTCCATCCACGGCAGCATCTCACTACAGGGAACTCAGAGGCAAAGACTGCCTTTTTGATCCAGAAAATCCCCTGGTCTTCTCTGCACTATCAGATCAGATCAGATCAGTCGCTCAGTCGTGTCCGACTCTTTGCAACCCCATGAACTGCAGCACACCAGGCCTCCCTGTCCATCACCAACTCCTGAAGGTCACGCAGACTCACATTCATCGAGTCAGTGATGCCATCCAGCCATCTCATCCTCTGTCGTCCCCTTCTCCTCCTGCCCCCAATCCCTCCCAGCATCAGAGTCTTCTCCAATGAGTCAACTCTTCGCATGAGGTGGCCAAAATACTGGAGTTTCAGCTTTAGCATCCTTTCTTCCAAAGAAACCCCAGGGCTGATCTCCTTCACAATGGACTGGTTGGATCTCCTTGCAGTCCAAGGCATTCTCAAGAGTCTTTTCCAACACCACAGTTCAAAAGCATCAATTCTTCGGCGCTCAGCCTTCTTCACAGTCCAGCTCTCACATCCATACATGACCACAGGAAAGACCATAGCCTTGACTAGGCGAACCTTTGTTGGCAAAGTGATGTCTCTGCTTTTGAATATGCTATCTAGGTTGCTCATAACTTTCCTTCCAAGGAGTAAACGTCTTTTAATTTCATGGCTGCAGTCACCATCTGCAGTGATTTTGGAGCCCAGAAAAAGAAAGTCTGACACTGTTTGCACTGTTTCTCCATCTATTTCCCATGTAGTGATGGGACCAGATGCCATGATCTTCATTTTCTGAATGTTGAGCTTTAAACCAACCTTTTTACTCTCCACTTTCACTTGCACTATGGCTTGACCTAATTAAATCAATATTACAAATAATAAGAGCTGGCATGTACTGGGTCCCTGTCATGACCAAGCCCTTTATATGAGGATCTCATTTTATCCTGCAACAGATCTATGGAGTAGATATTCTCACTGCCTTCTTACGGATGGAACAATCCAATGTCATACTACTGGCAGAGATGGGACTTGGGTGTGGTTTCAAATCTATACTCTTAGTATTTAAGCCAGCATTTCTCAAAGAACAGTTCACACAGGTCAACCTCGTCAGAGGTTCATCTTTTAAAAGATAATTAATTATGTATTTATTTTTGGCTGTCCTGGGTCTTCATTGCTGCATGGGCTTTTCTCCAGTTGAAGCAAGCAGGCTTATTGCAGTGGCTTCTCTTGTGCCAATCCTAATTCTGGAATTGGCAGACAGATTCTTTACCACTGAGCCACCAGGGAATCCCCTGGGGGCTCATTTTAAATGGGCCTATTTCTGGGAAACCCAAAACCTGCAGAACAAAGATGTCTGGAGCTGTGATTGGGAACTTGAGCTTTAATCAGATTTCTCTGGTGATTCTTTTGCACATCAAAACTTGAGAACCACTGTAAAATGCTAGGATTAAAATATTCCACTTGTAAGTTTATGCTTACCAGGCAAGGCACTTAATACTCACTCAACTGAGACTTAACGATTAATATACAGATATTTGGAAACAGATCACAGTCATAACTGAGGAAAAAATCACTACAATTTCATAGTCCCTGCAGGGTTCAGGTAAAGTGAACCAAGTTGACTGTGCTGTTGTACTTCATATTCACCACCAGAGGGCGCGAGCTCTCTGGTAAAGGCAAGGGCGTCTAGAACAGTGTCTAGAAACTCGTTCAGTTCAGTTCAGTCGTTCAGTCACGTCCGACTCTTCGCGATCCCATGAATTGCAGCATGCCAGGCCTCCCTGTCCATCACCAACTCCCGGAGTTCACCCGGGATTTTCCAAACTCATGTCCATCGAGTCGGTGATGCCATCCAGCCATCTCATCCTCCACCGTCCCCTTCTCCTCCTGCCCCCAATCCCTCCCAGCATCAGAGTCTTTTCCAATGAGTCAACTCTTCGCATGAGGTGGCCAAAGTACTGGAGTTTCAGCTTTAGCATCAGTCCTTCCAAAGAAATCCCAGGGCTGATCTCCTTTAGAATGGACTGGTTGGATTTCCTTGCAGTCCAAGGGACTCTCAAGAGTCTTCTCCAACACCACAGTTCAAAAGCATCAATTCTTCAGCGCTCAGCTTTCTTTATAGTCCAACTCTCACATCCATACATGACCACAGGAAAGACCATAGCCTTGAGTAGATGGACCTTTGTTGGCAAAGTAATGTCTCTGCTTTTGAATATGCTATCTAGGTTGGTCATAACTTTCCTTCCAAGGAATAAGCATCTTTTAATTTCATGGCTGCAATCACCATCTGCAGCTATTTTGGAGCCCCCCAAAATAAAGTCTGACACTATTTCCACTGTTTCCGCATCTATTTTCCATGAAGTGATGGGTCCAATGTTGAGCTTTAAGCCAACTTTTTCACTCTCCTCTTTAACTTTCATCAAGAGGCTTTTTAGTTCCTCTTCACTTTCTGCCATAAGGGTGGTGTCATCTGCATATCTGAGGTTATTGATACTTCTCCTGGCAATCTTGATTCCAGCTTGTGCTTCTCCCAGCCCAGCGTTTCTCATGATGTACTCTGCATATAAGTTAAATAAGCAGGGTGACAATATACACCCTGATCAATATACCTGAGTTGACCAACTCCTTTTCCTATTTGGAACCAGTCTGTTGTTCCATGTCCAGTTCTAACTGTTGCTTCCTGACCTGCATATGGGTTTCTCAAGAGGCCAAGAGGCTCAAGAGGTCAGGTGGTCTGGTATTCCCATCTCTTTCAGAATTTTCCACAGTTTATTGTGATCCACACAGTCAAAGGCTTTGGCATAGTCAATAAAGCAGAAATAGATGTTTTTCTGGAACTCTCTTGCTTTTTCCATGATCCAGCTGATGTTGGCAATTTGATCTCTGGTTCCTCTGCCTTTTCTAAAACCAGCTTGAACATCTGGAAGTTCACAGTTCACATACTGCTGAAGCCTGGCTTGGAGAATTTTGAGCATTATTTACTAGCATGTGAGATGAGTGCAGTTGTGCAGTAGTTTGAGCATTCTTTGGCATTGCCTTTCATTGGGATTGGAATGAAAACTGACTTTTTCTGGCCCTGTGGCCACTGCTGAGTTTTCCAAATTTGCTGGCATATGGAGTGCAGCACTTTCACAGCATCATCTTTCAGGATTTGGAATAGCTCAACTGGTATTCCATCACCTCCACTGGCTTTGTTCGTAGTGATGCTTTCTAAGGCCCACTTAATAATATCTTAGTGGATCCCAAAATCTAGTGCTGTGTCTTTTAACAGTTAGTCCCTGCCATGAAAGTAGAAGCCACTTGCTCCTTGGAAGAATGTGCTTATATGCCCAGTTGCTCAGTCATGTCCGGCTCTTTGTGACCCCATGAGCTGTAGCCTTCCAGGCTCCTCTGTCAGAATTCTCCAGGCAAGAATACTGGAGTGGGTTGCCATGCCCTTCTCTAGGGGATCTTCTAAACCCAGGGATTGAACTACAGGCAGATTCTTTACCATCTGAGCTACCAGAGAGTATAATTTTCCAAAGTAAAGTTCATAACATTTTCTTTATGAAATGTCTGTCTTGAAATTAGACACTGATTACAAGCAATTAAGGCAATGTTGAAGTGAGCACTTTGGTATCTCTGATTTATTTCCCATTCCTGAGCATTTCCTCTTACAGGTTAATTCAATTCTCCATTTCAATTTCAGAAATGTAGCATCACCTCACTCTAATTTATTCCTGATGACTTTAGCTATTCCAGGCTGTTCTTCTTATGGTAACTTCATGCCCCTTAAAGGCAGAAGGAATAGAAATGATTACCACTTACCTGGTTGTTCTTGTAACACATCTTCAAGGAAAACAGATGTTGAAACAGGCTCCTCTTTAGGGTAGTTAAAGACAGTTTTCAGTGGCCTAATGCTCAGGGATCCTTAGGCAGGTTTTCCATCATTGGAGAAAAAGCATTGTTGTTCAGTCACTCAGTCGTATCTGACTCCTTGTGAACCCATGGACTGCAGTACACCAGGCTTCCCTGTCGTTCGCTATCTCCCAGAGTTTGCTCAAACTCATGTCCACTGAGTCGATGCTGCTGCTGCTGCTGCTAAGTCGCTTCAGTCGTGTCCGACTCTGTGCAACCCCAGAGACGGCAGCCCACGAGGCTCCTCCGTCCCTGGGATTCTCCAGGCAAGAGTGCTGGAGTGGCTTGCCATTTCCTTCTCCAATGCATGAAAGTGAAAAGTGAAAGTGAAGTCGCTGAGTCTTGTCCTACTCTTAGCGACCCCATGGACTGTGGCCCACCAGGCTCCTCCGTCCATGGGATTTTCCAGGCAAGAGTACTGGAGTGGGGTGCCATTGCCTTCTCTGACTGAGTCGATGAGTCATGCTGTAAAAAAGCATTGCAGTCACACCAAAAGGTGCCTTTTTCATATTTCATATTCTTCTTAGATTGTGTCTTCTATTTCTTTCTCTCCCCGTGCAGTTTTGAGCCTTATTCCTTGGTCCTTTCACTGAATCACTTCTCTCTGCTCTCCTCGATCACTGCTTTCAACTTTGCATCTGCTACAACAAAATACCTTAAGAAATGGCCTAAAATCATTTAATTCAACCTTCCTTTATGAAGTGGCTTCACCTACTCAGACCAAAATATATTAAGCAGGCGGATCATATCCTCCAAATTTACAACCAGCCCTCATTCTTAGAAATAGAAGAAGTGATGATTTCAGATGGATGCTCTGATGTAGTCTCCCTTGTGAATGTATGTGAAAGTGAAAGCGTTACTCACTCAGTGGTGTCTGACTCTTTGTGACCCCCTGGACTGTAGCCCACCAGGCTCCTCTGTCCATGGAATTCTCCAGACCAGAACTCTGGAGTGGGTTGCCATTTCTTTCTCCAGGGGATCTTCCCGACCCAGGGATTGGTCTCCCACATTGCAGGCAGACGCTTTACCAACGGAGCCACCAGGGTAGCCTGTGAATGTATAAACCAGCGCATTTGGTGAAAAGCTAAAGTGGTATTTTAGAGTGCTGTTACTGCGACTCTAGTTGATTGTTTGCTCTTATGCAGCCCAGAGTTGACCGTCCTTGATAAAAATAAAAATCTGCTTCTGAACTTAGTTCTAGTGCACTTGGTAAGGGCCTGGGATTAGGCACCCACAACAATAAAACTGTGATAAGAGTGGATTCTAGAAGATTCAGATGCCTTCATCATTACTTCTGCTTTTATTATTAAGTTGACTTTGAAAGAATTAATAGTGTATTGCTCTGTCAAATGGAGAAGGAAATGGCAACCCACTCCAGTACTCTTGGCTAGAAAATTCCATGGATGGAGGAGCTTCAGTGAGATACCACATCACACCTACTAGGATGGCTGTAATAGTAAAAAAATAGGTTGTTGGCAAGGTGAAGAAATTGGAATCCTTGAACATCGTTGGTGGGAATATAAAATGTTTTAGCTGCTATGGAAAAGGTAAGCATAGGATTACGTGACCCTGCAATTCTACCACTAAATATGTGCCCCAAAGAATTGAAAACATACACTGAAACAAGTACATGCACACACGGGCTCCTAGCAGCCCCAGATGCCCACAGCAGCCAAACGGTAGAAGCAGCCCGCAAGTCCACTGATGGATGAATGAAAAGCCCACAAGTCCACTGATGAATGAATGAAACGCAATGAGAAGGAATGCACTGCTGTATGTTACAACATGAATGGACCTTTAAAATGTTACACCAAGGGAAAGAAGCCAGACACAAAAGTTCACATATTGTATGATTTCAATTATATGAAATCTCTACCATAGATAAATCCGTAGAGTCAGAATGCAAATTGTTGATTGCCAGAGGTTGGGGGAGGGGCATGGGGATAAATGGCTCCCTGAGGAGTTTCACTTTGCAGAGAGGCAAATGTTTTGGAACTAGACAGAGATGATGGCTGTACAACTCTGTGAACGTACTGTGACTGACTTGTTCACTTTAAAATGGTTAATTTTATGTTATGTGCATTTCATCTCAGTAAATTTTTTAATAAAAAAGAAAAAATAATATACTGCACTGGAAAAAAAAAACATTGACAAGTATAAAGTTTTATTGCTGAAAAAAACCTGCAAAATCAGTTAATTCAGACACCTCATTTCTATAGGGAAAGAACCCTTGCATAAAGTCAAGAACAGAGTAAATGTCTTCCAGTTGTTTCCCTTGAGCCTTAGCTATTAGGAGGGAACATAATGAAGCTTATCTTTTGCACAACCTATAAATGCTTTTTTTCTTAAAAAACTGGAGAGAAATTTTAAATATCCTCTTCAGATTCAAGAATACAGATTCACTACTCATTACACTGATACATCTGGAACACACCCATTCAATGACTAATTTGAGTAAACTAGTTTTTTGTATCAACTCTTGTTAAAGTGATGCAAATGAATAGTTAATCCTCCTTGATAGAAGTGAGACAAGACAAAACTAAACTAATTCTCTCCATTTGGTTTTAGAATGTCTTTTGGTCTAGATAATGCCCAAGACACTCATTTCACACAAATTAAGAAAAGTCGGTCTCCAGTATTCTAATTCTACCCTCTCTCCCCCAGGGTCCTTCTCTATTTTCCTTGTTTTTCTCTCTCTCATCCTCTGCATTTCCCAAACCCAACTAAACTACTGTTTTTGTCAGCTGCCCCCAAGAAAAATACATTCTTGCCTGGTGAAGAGCCAAGATACTAAAAAAGGAAACAAGTTTCTTAAGAAAAAAACAAAAAAACCCATTAGAGTTCTTTGATTTTCTTATCATATCTTAACCCACAATCACACAGCTGTCTTCACAATTAGTAACAAGCTAAAGCCTTCCAAGAATAAGCAGCTAAAAGTTTACCTTTCCTCTTTTATCTTTGCCAAAGACACAACCTTAGACACGACCTTTCTCAAGCATCCTTTTCACAGAAGACAGTTGCTTGCTAGGAAATTTTACAAGACATGCTGGAAGAGAAACATCTGCTTTCCACATTCCAGACAACTGTAGTTGCTTTTGCAACAGAAACTTCTATTTAAATCCAAACATTGTAACAAGGCAGTTGCCAGCACGACCTAGTGGCTGTAGCAGGGGATGAACTGGGGATAAAAATACAGAGCCAGTTCTAGGATGTGGCCCATAACTGACATTTTATATCAAATATAATGCCATTTCCCCCACAACCAAATTCTACTAAAAAGAAACCAGAAATAACTTTCAGTAGCTGAGAATAATCCATAGGCATCCTGCCTTTCTCCTCTATAACTGAAAAGGTCTGTGGAAAAGAGGATGATTTTTGCATGACAACAAAGAATTTCTATTCCCTGAGGTGGGGGAGGGAAACAACTTCAGTAAATATTTTTGGAATACTGTGCTGATTTGCTAGGGTGGCCATAACAAAATACCAGGACTGGGTGACTTGATTTAAACAACAGAAATTTATTTTCATACATTTCTGGAGGCTGGGAGTTAGACATCAAGTTGTTGGCGGATTTGGTTTCTTCTGAGGCCACTCTCCCTGCAGATGGCCATCTTCTCCTTGTCCTCACAGGGTCTTCCCTCTGTGTCTGTGTCCTGAACTCTTCTTTCACAAGGACCCAGCCACACTGGATGAGGGCTGTGTGCTGTGCTTAGTCACTCCGTTGTGTCTGACTTTTTGCAATCCCATGGACTGTAACCCGCCGGGCTCCTCTGTCTATGGGGATTCTCCAGGCAAGAATACTGTCATGCCCTTCCCCAGGGGATTTTCCCATCCCAGAGATCAAACCCAGGTCTCCCACTTTGCAGACTTTTTTTTTTTTTTTTAGCCAGCGGAGCCACCAGGGACTCCCCCTCTAGTGGCCAAATTTTAACTTAGTTATGGGCTTCTCTGGTGGTTCAGAGGGTAAAGAATCAGCCTGCAAAGGAGACCCAGGTTTGATCTCTGGGTCAGGAAGATACCCTGGAGCAGAAAAAGGCTACCCACTCCAGTATACTTGCCTGGGAAATTCCATGGACGGAGGAACCTGTCAGGCAGTCGCAAAGAGGTGGACCCGACTGAGCGACCAAGTGCACACACACACGCATGTGCGTGGACACACACACAGACACACACACACGTTGACCATAACCTCCCAATAGTCACATTGGATTAGGGGAGCCCTCTAGTGGCTAAATTTTAACTTACTTAACCTCTCTGAAGGTTCTATCTCCAAATATAGTCACATTCTAAAGTATTGTGGGTTTATGACTTCAACATACAATTTCTGGGGGGACACAGATCAGATCAGATCAGTCAGATCAGTCGCTCAGTCACGTCTGACTTTTTCAACCCCATGAATCGCAGCACACCAGGCCTCCCTGTCCATCACCAACTCCCAGAGTTCACCCAGACTCACGTCCATTGAGTCAGTGATGCCATCCAGCCATCTCATCCTCTGTCGTCCCCTTCTCCTCTTGCCCCCAATCTCTCCCAGCATCAGAGTCTTTTCCAATGAGTCAGCTCTTTGCATGAGGTGGCCAAAGTATTGGAGTTTCAGCTTCGGCATCATTCCTTCCAAAGAAATCCCAGGGCTGATCTCCTTCAGAATGGACTGGTTGGATCTCCTTGCAGTCCAAGGGACTCTCAAGAGTCTTCTCCAACACCACAGTTCAAAAGCATCAATTCTTCGGCGCTCAGCCTTCTTCACAGGGGGGACACAACCAAGTCCAATACCAGGTGCCAGGCGCTGAATACAAACAGAGTAGCATTAAACGCTGAAGAAAATTCTCAATATTCTGAAATGACCTATATGGGAAAAGAAGCTAAAAACGAGTGGATATATGTTTATATGTTAATATAATAGTATAACTGATACACTTTACAACAGAGACCAACACAACATTATAAATCTGCTGCTGCTAAGCCACTTCAGTCGTGTCCGACTCTGCGACCCCATAGACGGCAGCCCACCAGGCTCCCCCGTCCCTGGGATTCTCCAGGCAAGAACACTGGAGTGGGTTGCCATTTCCTTCCCCAATGCATGAAAGTGAAAAGTGAAAGGGAAGTTGCTCAGTCGTGTCCGACTCTTAGAGACCCCATGGACTGGAGCATACCAGGATCCTCCATCCATGGGATTTTCCAGGCAAAAGTACTGGGGTGGGGTGCCATTGCCTTCCCCGATAAATCTACTGTACTCCAATAAAAGGTGTAATTGGTTCTTCTTTCTACAGAAGCACCCATCTGAAAAGAAATGAACTATCTTTGCCTTTGATAGAAGTGAACTGTCTTTTCCTTTGAAGGTAAGGAGGTGGCAAATGGGGTTCTGGAATGGATTAATTTTCAAAAGAGTGAGTTGCACCGCCTGCTGGAAACGAGCTCTGCCAGAGGAAGCACTTCCAGGGAACATCTATGGTCGCACCCACCCACATACGCTCACACTCACACTCAGGAAAACCTCCAGGGTGACTCACAGCCCAGCCCTCAGGGGTGTGGCCACATGTCTGACGACTCCTCTTTCAGACACAGAGACTCTTCCAGGCAGGGCAAGTCACAGGTTTGCTGCCTTCAGCTCTGGGACAAGGTTCTCCCGGCAAATTTGGCTAGCTGGGTTTGTACCCAGCAATAAGAAAACCACACGCCCTTTAAGGGCAACTTTTCAAAATTCGTTTCAGGCCTGACATTTTACATCTCCTTGCAAGGGAATAAAAATGCCAAAAATGCCCCACTCCTTTAGGAGACATAATCTTTTTAATGAAAAATGAGTTGTCTAATTTGCTATTCAGAAGGGATATAATTGGTTCCAAATGGTCATAGTAGCTCTTTCTGTTCTCTCCAGAAAGCTAAGAAGCTAAAAGCTCTGGGTTTTCAGTTGGGTTCTATCTCTAGGCACCATTTCATGGCCATAGTTTTTCATCAGATGTTTCTCATCTTACATCCTTGTGATCTCTTAGGATACTTAGGATCTCTTTCTACTCTGAGGATATTCATTTCTCAATTCTGCCTAGTCCTAACAGTTATTTTCACTTGAATAAGTTATACAATCTTTTCCTGTGATCAAGCATGTCAGGATCACGCTGTCCTTAAATTCTAAGTTGTTGAGGACAGCATCACTCAGGGGAAAGTGGGTTGTTTGTGGAGCCAGGTTCACAGAGGTAATTTGCCCTTAGCTGAGAGAGACTATAGACGCAAGTCTCAGTGCCTCGAGCAGGCAAAGATCTGCTTCTGGGGTCTGGAAACTGCACTTTCCAAGCCTACAAGTTGTCATAGGCAGAAACAAGCCACTGAGTTGCCCATAGTGAAGGAGAACTGGAGTGGGAGCTGGCTGCCATGATACCTGTATTAGGGAGCAGACAAGAGGAGGAGGAATGTTATTTCATCTAAGCACAGAGTGCAGGGAGTACTCCTCCAAGGATTACAGAAATCCTGGCACTAAAAAGTAGATGCTTGTACATGCAGACAAGAGCATTTAGGATACAATGCCAGGAGGAGGGTAAAATTTGGGAAAGCTGTGGTTGACAGGCAAGACTTTAAAAAGAGACATTAGATCAGGTTAGCTTGCCTTCCTTTCTTCTCCCTTTCTTTTGGGCTAAATTTTCTTCATAATGTTTCCACTCTCAGGGTTTTCCTACCAATTCAACTTGTCAACATACTCCATCAGTCCCTCTTTCCTTCTATTAATCCATTATCTTTCAATCCAGGTAAACACTTTTATTATCCAGGTACCAGTCACAAACCCCATTCTAAGCCTATTGTATTTATGATACCTGGGAGGGACTGGGGGCAAGAGGAGAAGGGGACGACAGAGGATGAGATGGCTGGATGGCATCACTGACTCGATGGACGTGAGTCTCAGTGAACTCCGGGAGTTGGTGATGGACAGGGAGACCTGGTGTGCTGCAATTCATGGGGTCGCAAAGAGTCGGCACGACTGCGTGACTGATCTGATCTGGTCTGATCTGATTCAGTTTAAACATATTTTTCTTCCTATTCTCTGTGCCTTGGTTTATGTAGACACTTTTAATTACAAATGTTCTTTTCAAATGATTTTATTTCTTCTTTTTGGTTGAGCATTATCAGGATTTCCTATGCCTCATTTTTTCTCCGTCACCCCACTGACTTTCACAGAAATAGGTTTTATGGTTCCATCTGAGCCTTTTATTTTTTTATTCCTCTCTCAAGTGTCTCGGCTTTTACTCCTCTAAATCAAGTTCATGAATCACAGGTTATCTCAGGCCCTCTGACACCTGACCCCTGGATAGTAGCTCAGCTCTGGGCTTCTACACTGAGATTGACTGCAGACTCTGAGCCAGGACTCCCTGGCACTGAAAATCACAGGATGGACTCAACTGTCTGCAGCTGTGCTTCTTCTCACACTCTTCTTGACCACCCACAGGGAGAAGCTGCAGAAACAGAGGGCCTGTCCTAGAGATCACCTGGTACTCAGAATTTCTTGTTTGGAACTGCATTTTACAGGGGAAAAAAAATGAGTGAAACATGTGAAGCTCTGAAAACTCATGCAGAGATCTCTCAAAATACCAGACAGTATAACTTTTAAAAACTATGAATCACTATCACCTGAAACTTATATAATACTGTACATCAACTATACATCCAAAAAATAAGCTAAGCACCAGACATGTTTGCAGCACGATTTATTATGTGGTCATTGTATTCAGGCACACTAATAGATACTGACAAATCCACTGTAACCTCTTTGAGGACAAAGCAACCCAAAAATAAAGCGTCAAAATGTGCAAAAGTAATAAATATCAAACTCTCTGATCTAAAATGTATAAATATAAAATATCAGTCATTTCTGGAAACATCTTAAGAAAATCCGGCAACCACGGGTCCATGGGTAAGTGTCTGGCGTGGAGGGTGCTAATCTTCAGAATGTATCACCTCAGATCCAGCACGATTATCTTTATGTCTTTCACCAATACATGTCTGCATACCTAGGAAAGAAATACTGGCTTTAGCTGATAAAGTTTAACATGATTCTCTCTAGAGGAGGAGTATGAATTCCCTGATTTAAAAATGTTCCTAATTTTGAAAAATATTTCCACTCAGAACAATAACCATATATACTCATTTTCAACAGCAAGAAAATATTTACAGAAGGTAAAAACAGGATTACAGTTTTCATTGAACTGTTATGAAAAACTAATATGGTCGTATCAAGCAGTAATTCAAGACACATTTAATCTCATTTTCTTTAATAACTGCTTGCTTTTGAGGACTCCAAAGAAAACTATAATTGTTTAAATATATATAGACACACATATACACAGTGATGGGAAGGAAACTTTATATGTAATCAACTCTGCTACAGAAATACTCTTTCCTTTGTAAATAAAATAATAATGACAAGACATCAGAAGGAAATACAAAGATTTCGATTAAGTTTTTGAGATAAGAAAATTCTAAACTAAGCAATAAAGGGTTTTATCCTATATCATACTGCTACTATTTCCCTCTTAAAAAACAGAGGCTTATTTGTTTTATAACTGGAGATTTCTACCTCTTAATCTTCATCTGTTTCACCTTGCAAACCCCCACCCCTCTGTCACCCACCCATTTGTTCTCTTTATCTATTACTCTGTTTTGTTTCTGGTGTTCAGGTTCCACATATAAGTGAAACCATATGGTATTTGTCTTTCTCTGTGTGATTTATTTCACTCAGCATAATACCCTATAGATTCATCCATGTTGTTGCAAACCACAAGATTTTATTTTTTTATGACTGAATAATATTTCACCGTGTGCATGTGTCTATGTGTGTGTGTACATATACAATGCCACATCTTTTTAAGCCACAGGGGTGTAATATACAGCATAAGGAATATGGTCAATAATATTGTAATAACTTAGTATGGGGACAGATGGTATTAGACTTACCGTGGTGATCATTTAATAAGGGATGACAATGTTGCTATAGTGTACAACTGAAACTAACATATTACATCAGCTATATTTCAATTTTCAAAAAAAGGAAGGGGTGGAAAGTAAATACTGTGTACAGAAAATAATCAACATTGTCTACTCACACTGAACAGCCTGGGGTCCTTGGTGTGTGGATGAAAGCCCTTCTTTTTACAAGTGGAAACCTCAAGCATGCCAGCATCAGTGAGCCTGAAGATTCCCGTGCTAAATTTTAGGGAAAAAAGGTACAAAAATTAAGGATCATCTGGGCTTTTCAGATGTTTTATTTGAATGGCACATGCATACATATATTCCTCAAATGGAATGGAGAGAGAAACTACAAACTATACACTTTACAGTTTTGTTTTTTTTTTTAATCAATATTGTGCTGGAGGCCTAGAGGAAGACTGGAGAGACCATTGCTAATGCCAAGCGCCTGAAGGATGGTAACAGGGCAGTGGGAGACCTCAGAGGAAAAGCCAAGACCCCATGGGAAGAAATTACAAGTGACGGATATTTCTATCCTCTATCTATCATGAATGCTGTCATACATAAAATGACCGGCACACTCATTTTACTGCACTTCACTCACAGCCCTTTAATGATAGTGTGTTTTTTAGAAGTTGAAGGATTGAGGCAATTTTTCATTAAGCAAGTCTACTGGAGCCATTTTCCCAACAGCATCTGCTCACTTCAAATCTCTCTGTCACATTTTGGTAATTCTCACAATACTTCAAATTTTTCCATTATTGTATTTATTATAGAAAAGCATGATCAATGATCTTTGCTGTTACTTCTCTGACTTGGTGAAGACTCAGATGATAGCATTTCTGAGTAAGATGGTTTTTTTTTTCTTTAACATTTAAGGTATGTACAGTTTTTTAGACATAATGCTATTGCACACTTAATAGACTACAGTGTGAACCAAAGTTTTATGCACACTGGGAAACCAAAACATTCATGTGACTTGCGCAAGTTGCTTTATCGCGGTGGTCTGGAACTGAATCTGCAGTATTTCTGCTGCTGCTGCTAAGTCGCTTCAGTCGTGTCCAACTCTGTGCGACCCCATAGACGGCAGCCCACCAGGCTCCCCCGTCCCTGGGATTCTCCAGGCAAGAACACTGGAGTGGGTTGCCATTTCCTTCTCCAATGCATGAAAGGGAAAAGTGGAAGTGAAGTCGCTCAGTCGTGTCTGACTCTTCGCGACCCCATGGAATGCAGCCTACCAGGCTCCTCTGTCCATGGGATTTTCCAGACAAGAGTACTGGAGTGGGGTGCCATCGCCTTCTCCGCAGTATTTCTAAGGTATAACTAATATTTATACAGTCACAGCAAGTATGTACTGAGTACTGGCTATAGTTCCAGGCACCTTGCTAAGTCCTGTATTTACATAAACTGTCATCTAGGTTCACCTTCACATTAATCTGTGATGGGCAGGTATCAGGGATCTGACAAGACTGAGGCTCATAGTGGTCGCTAATCAAGCTGGGATTCCAATGGCTGACTCCTCTGCTCATAACTGTGCTGCAATAATCATTGTCCCCAAGACTTAAGAGTTTGGAGATAATTAAGCTAAATCTGGAAAGTTTCTTTCTTTCTTTTTTTATTGGCCACACTGTGTGGCAAGAGGCTCTTAGTTCCCTGACCAGGGATCGAACTCATGCCCCCACGAATGGAAGTGTGGAGTCCTAACCACTGGACCACCAGGGAATTCCCTGAGCTGGACGACTTCCCACAAAAGAAATCATACAACAGAACTAAGATCTCAAATGGCAAACTGAAACATCTGGTTTATCCACTTCAAGGTCACATTAACTAAAGAAAGAATTCCATGGTAATTCTACCATGGAAAAGATCTTAAAAAACAAAAGACTGCAGAGTTGCACATATTTGGAAGCCAGCAGAAACCAATCTCTTTTCCCAAAGGGCGTGGTGTACCTGTTTATCCAAGGGCTTCAACCTGGTGTGTGGGCACATCTGAGCCCAGCAGCCCCAGGTGAAACCTTACTTGAACCTTCTTGAGTTACACTTACTCTTTATGCTTTGGTGAACAGACGATGGCAATGGCCTCTGGCAACATGAGCTGATAGGAACAGTGAGTGTGGAGATCAACACTGGATAAGAATGCGGTTTGGGTTGGATGTGTCTATAAAAAGAAAAGAGGACAATCTAATTGAACAAGCAACAGATAGGTCTTAGCCAAAACCAGAGCCCATTCCAAGAAAAAACTCTAGCTATTTATCTTTATTTTACCACCATTAATCAAATAAGGATTTTGAAAAATGTCTTACTGACATAATCCTTCCCTTCATACATCTATGGAATAAAAATGACTTTGAAAAGAGACTCTCGGGAGTGTTTATATACTTTCTGCTTATTGGGAAAGATAAAACTGGAGATTTGCCAGAGGCTTTAAATAGATCCTCTTTAATCACTGCAACTCATCTGGGAGATAACTATTATTAATATCTCAGTTTTATGTATAAAGATCCTGAGGCTCCTTTAAGTAACTTGCCTGCAAGGAACAGAACCTCGACTGCAACATACTTAAGATATGAAACTGTGGACACAGAAGGAAAATTCTTGCTAAATATATCCCACTATGCTGGTGTCCCTTCATGGATCTTTGCCCCCTACAGTAAGAGAAAGGAATTCTCAGAGCTGTTGAAGATGTTTGGCGCTTATCTTGCATGATGAGAGGAAAGGGGAGATTATAAATTAAAACAACTATCTTCTAGGTTTTGGCTATATACAGAAGTGTTTATGAGAGGCAAATCAGAAGTCTATATTTGACTATGAAAAATGCATGCATTCATAATGATTTTTAAATTCACAATAAACTCCAACCACTTTCGAAAAGGAATGTGACCACTTAAATCATGAATCCAAGGTCGTATTCATGCTCGGTCCTGGCTTCCTCACTTACTAGTTGTATGACACTGCAAAAATTCTTTAACATCCTCATACCTATGTCATCAGCTGTAAAATAACGATAATAATACTTTTCTTCATGGGATTACTATGAAAATTAAATGAGACAACCAATGTAAAATTCATAGAACAGTGCCCAGTACACAGAAAGCTATCAAAATCATCAGCTGTTATGATTGCTGTTATTGCCGTTATTGTTATTTTAATATTGTTATTAAATACTTCTTTATAAGCAAGCAAAATAAAAGGTGGTTCTTTCTCAGTCTTTGGTGAGATGACTTGTTCCTACCCCAGGCCCAGTGTGAGACTGGATGGAAAAACGTTCACCAAATAGGGAAAACACGGATACCAAAAGTACCGTATCATCACCAATAACAATTGCTTCAATAGTCTGGGTCCCTAGAAGAAAATGTGTTGAGAAATTCACTGACATATGAAGTCCATTATTATGTCCCTATTTTATGGAAGAAAAGCTGATGCTGAGATTGCTTAAATCACTTGCCAACATTCCTACAGTGAATTCTTAGCAGAGCCGATATTTAAACTCATGTCTTTTGATTTGTAAGCCCTGTCCTGCTTCTATGGTGGCTTGGTAAACGTTGGAACACAAATTTTTGGTCCCACTCCTTGGCTATATACGCAACGGCACAAATATCTTTGGCCTGTAGGGGAGGTATTTATACAATGGAGTGTATGGTCCCTATTTGACAAGTACAAACATTGTTTAAAAGAAACATTTTCAGAAATTTTCTTAATCTACTTTAGACCCACAGCCAATGGAAAAGGAATATTAATAATTGTCTAATCACATTAGACAAATAAAAATCTGCCTAGGCCTCCATTAGACTACATAAAATCATTAAGACAAGCTGACCTGACTTCCAAAAGTTTCTCTTTTAACTTGGAATGGTACAAAAAAAGCATATTTATAATAGCCCTCTCCAAATCCAGATTTGACAGATTTAGACATTGCCTCACATTGAAGAAAATGCTTTAATATGATGGCATTTATTACACTTGGAAAAATTAAAAATAATAAATTATTTCGAGTAAGCTGAAATTCCTCCAGGAGGAAAAAAGCCTTACACACACACACACACACACACACACACACACCACCAACAACAACCTAAAACCCAAAAGGTCGAACATACATGGATCCAGCCCAGAGTGAGGAGATCATGTTGATCCTGAACACTGAATAATTCTTCTACATTCTCCACGTCACAATAGTCTGGTCCCGCAGACTGCTTTGGCACTATTAAGTGGGTAATAGTAAATTCATTATGTGTCTGAAAAACAAAGAGCAAAGAGAATAATAAACACCTGAGAGAAAAAAAAAAAAAAGCCTGAGTAGGAAGTGCAATGTTTAAATAAGACTAGAAAATACCCACCATCTATATCATCCTCCTCCCACCCACATCACAATTCAAAAACAAAGGCCCAGACTTGAAAACGGATCATTTACCAAAAACTTTGAGAGTCAGTTGTTTGGTGCTTGAAACCCATTTTCACAACAGAAAAATGTATCATTAAAAGGAATCAGTATCCTGGGCTGATCCCTGGAAGTTTAGATAGTAAGTAAAACGCTGCATTAGAACTGCCATAGAAAAATCAGAATAAAATAGCAGCAGGTTTCTCTGGAAGAGGAGATGGTCATTAAATAACTCTGTGGTTTTATTGAAGGACAATTTCTAATGGTTTGTGAAGGTTGATGGTCTTTCTTATTATTTAATTTCACTTGAAGACTCATGACTTTCTTTTACTATTGGGGGGAGGGATTCATGGGGATTTTCCATAATTAAGACACTGGACTTCCCTGGTGGCTTAGATGGTAAAGCGTCTGTCTACAATGCGGGAGACCTGGGTTCTATCCCTGGTTCAGGAAGATTCCCTGGAGAAGGAAATGGCAACCCACTCCAGTACTCTTGCCTGAAAAATCCCATGGACGGAGGAGCTTGGTGCAGGCTACTGTCCATGGGGTCCCAAAGAGTCGGGCACGACTGAGCGATTTCACTTTTTGGATAGGCAATTAGATAAAGGGGAAAGAAAAAAAATCTTTTATCCCTTTGTTGTTGTTTAGTCATTAAATCACGTCCGACTCTGTGACCCCATGGACTGTGGCATGCCAGGCCTTCCTATCCTTCATTATCTCTCACAGTTTGCTCAAATTCATGTCCACTGAGTCGGCGATGCCATCCAACATCTCATCCTCTGTGACTCCCTTCCCCTCCTTTATCCCCTTAGGTAAAAGATAAAAAGTTGAAAGGAAGAGGGTTGTAGTGACAGGATCCTCAGATAAGAGATGTTTGTGCAGTGAGAAGCTATCCCTCCTTCGACAGCACCATCCTGTCTCTGCGCTCAGGACGCCTCTGCAAACTGGGCACTATTCCTTTGGCCTTGATTATAACTCTTCCCTCCACCCCAGCCCCTCCTTTCATGGCTAACTTTATGTATTCTAAACATATGTAATGTAAACATTACCTTTCAAGGGAAGCCCTTATTTTTTTTTTAATTTTAAAAATCATTTATTTATCCTAACTTGGCTTCACTGGGTCTTAGTTGCTGCATGTGGGATCTAGCTCCTTGTCCAGGGATCGAACCCAGGCCCCCTGCATTGGGAATGCAGAGTCTTAGCCACTGGACCACCAGGGAAGTCCCAAGGGAAGCCCTTCTGGACCCTCTCCCATACACCTTCCCAGGATACCCTACACGTCCATTGAGAGCACCCAGCTCCGTTTATAATTAATCATCTGTCTGGTTCTTTATAAGCATCATATAGGTATCCTGTGGCAAGACTGTGGCTGTTGCAGGCTTCTGAATGCCAACATCTAGGGCAGGGCCTGTGAATATTTGTTTGATGACGGGATGAATGAAGAATGAATCAATCAATCAAACTAAATACAACATGTGGTCTTGGGGAAGACGCATCCATAGCATATTGCCCCTCTGCAGGGCAAAGGTAGCTGTGGGGAGGAAATGCCAGCTTATTCTGTGCTTATCTTCTCTGCTTCCTCTGCCCTGGAGGAAACCGCGATGACACAACACTGGAATACAGTAGGAGAATGTGCGTTGAGTGAAAAGTGAAAGTGAAGTCGCTCAGTCATGTCTGACTCTTCCCGACCCCATGGACTGCAGCCTCCCAGGCTCCTCCGTCCATGGGGTTTTCCAGGCAAGAGTACTGGAGTGGGGTGCCATTTTATTCTACAGGGGATCTTCCTGACTCAGGGATTGAACCCAGATCTCCCACATTGCAGGTGGGCACTTTACTCTCTAAGCCACCGGGGAATGAAACATATCATTAAATAACAGTCCTCAAGTAAATGTTTAGGAATGGAAATGTGCCTGGATTCAGAAATATAAACTGATACCCCAAAGACAGTATATTTTTCTTGAAGTAGAAAAATATACGCATCTTCTCTCTTTTATCTCCTTCTAGTCTGACATTGTCTTTCATCACTTATTTCTGATAAAATCTTCCATATTTAAATATGACCGGTGCTATGTGATTGCGGTTTGCTGAAACTACTGCTTTAAAGAAAACAACAGCACCCTAGCTTTATTCATCACATATCTGAAAAAGGGTGGCAAGATTATCACTGCCACAGATACAAGCAAGTTGAGTTAATTATAGGAGTGCATGCAAAACTAACAATTGCAGGGGAAATCTGATTTAGAAAACTAGACAGTTCTGGAAATCTGAAAACTCCCCCTTTTCGAAACAAAGACTTAATTTACAGTGTGATTAGTTCTTTACAACAAACTTTATAGCCTCCCTGAGATTTTGCAATCTATTTTCTAGAAGGATAATTCCATTAATGACAGTATTTTTATCACCTTAGTCTACATACAGGTAATTTCATAATGACACTGAGGATGTTTCTGTTCTGCTAACTCATCACGAGAAAGCCAGTTTTACTGACAGTATCCTGTGCAGAGAAGACATGAAACACAGTCCATACCAGCTTCCCGCAGAGTATTCCACAGGTTTCTATTCCTCTCACTGTATTGGATTCTGCCAGCAGCAGAAATCTGTGGCAAAGATCTCTCGATAAAACGACGCATCTCAGTCCTTCAACCACTAGATCTAAGAGACAGAAAAGGGAGAAAAAGCTGAAAAAAACAAACCTTCTATCCCCTCCCTCAAGTGACTGCAGGGAAATATAAATTCTAAAAATGAAATGATCTGGTGCTCCCCTTCCTCCATTTTATTTTAAAACTTATAAAAGTGAACAATGACCAGAGGGAAGGTAGAATTACCCTTTGCATATAGATTATTTATATGTAAGTGGGAAGCTACAAGCACTTGTACATCTTGGGGTCTTGGATCAACCGTTCACATGAGTGTGTGTTTTCACTTGGCACAAAGCGCAGAGGCTGCAGACGACACATCTCATATTCTGTAAGCCTTAGGATATTCCTTTTTCGTGTTTGCCATGTGTTGCTTATATCTTATGGAAGTTGGTCATCATTAAGTAATAGCACCATGTTTTCAGAAATAGCTGGCAGTAGAGTAATTTATAGCATGACTGCTTATCATAAGTCTTTCCAAATAAAAAGAAATACAAAACTCCATCTGACAGCGTTTGCTGGGAAATTTTCCCTCTTGGTTTTGGAAACCTGCCAGCATTGATGTAACAGTCCCAAGCAGCACTAATTCTTGGCAGAGACACATAATCCACTGGGAGGTTAACCACCCATGTGTGCGGATCCTCCTGGGCCAGGGAAATGCTAAATATTTACATTTAATGACTGAGCAAAGTTCTGGACAAACAAGTTTGCCAGCATCTTCTTTCTTCTCCAGCGTTAAGTGTTTACCTTTTAGGATTTATGTGTTTCTTGATTAAAATACATGAATGAAAAAAATGCTCAGAATTTTTCTCTTCTAAAATATCTGTACTGTGATCAAATATAATCTTGTTTATTATGCAGTCTCTGCTCTGCTGCTGCTGCTGCTGCTGCTAAGTCGCTTCAGTCGTGTCCGACTCTGTGCAACCCCATAGATGGCAGCCCACCAGGCTCCCCCATCCCTGAGATTCTCCAGGCGAGAACACTGGAGTGGGTTGCCATTTCCTTCTCCAATGCATGAAAGTGAAAAGTGAAAGTGAAGTCGTTCAGTCGTGTCCCACTCTTTGCGACCCCATGGGCTGCAGCTTACCAGGCCCCTCCGCCCATGGGATTTTCCAGACAAGAGTACTGGAGTGGGGTGCCACTGCCTTCTCTGAGTCTCTGCTCTATCAAGGGGCAAATCACATTTCCTGATTGTTAAGGTTACATATAGCAAAATGCAGATGACACAGTCATTCATACCACATCATGCAGAGGAACTACCAAGGCTCATGATAAAATGAGTAGATCCTGCAAAGATGTCACGGAAATACGGTTTCATAGCGAACAGACTTGTGGACAAAGTGAGGGGAAGGAGAGGATGGGACAGATTGAGACAGTAGCATTGAAACATATACTTTACCATATATAAAATTAGACAGCCAGTGGAAGTTTGCTGTATGACCCACAGAGCTCAAATTTGGTGCTCTGTGACAACCAAGAGGGCTGGGATGGGGTGGGAGGTGGGAAGAGGGGTTCAAGAAGGGGGGACATATGTATACCAATGGCTGATTCATTGATGTATGGCAGAAACCAACACAATACTGTAAAGCAATTATCCTCCAATTAAAAATAAATAAATTTAAAAAAAAAAAGAAACAAACCAAAAAAGAGGTGACTGCATGTCTTGAGGGCATGTATCACTTACTCTGAACAGCACTTAGAGTGGCAGCCGGCTTTAAGGCCCTGCTGACGGGAGGTGAGTGGCCAGCGTAACTGGTTGCGTCACTTTTATTAGACTGATCTGCAAGTACATTCAGCAAGGAATTGTTCTGGTGTGTGGAAAAGCAGGACAAAGCACTGCCATCGATCTGCTCTGACAGTGCCGGCGTTTCCTGGCTTCGCAGCTGACTCCGGGCTAATTCCTGACTCCGGGCTAATTCCTGCTTCTTGAGCTGATCTTCAAAAATCGAAAACTGCTCTGACTCCAGCTGCTGCTGGCGCATCTGGGCGATCCTCTTCCTTTCCGCCTCAATCAACCTCTGATGCTCCAGTTTTTTGAGGATTTCAGCTTTGTATTTGTTCTAGAAAATGTGGTTGCCACAGGAAAAGGTTAGTTTCCAGGCCAAATAAGCAGATGCTTTCAATCTTCCAGCAGACACAGCTAGATACTCCCACATGCCTACAGGGACACTCCTGAGACCACCAGAGAAATATATAACATAGTGGCAAAAGCCCCTTAATCTGATTTCAGGAGCAGTTTGGAGTTCATTCATAATTTACCAGAGATGAGCCAGGATAATCATGTTCTCTCCATCCTCCTGTGCTTTTAAATACTAGAAAATCAAAGTCAGGACTGTTTGCATAACCTGGCTGATCAGACTATTTCACAGAATGGTCATATTACCCTAGACTGCACTGTCCAGTATAGTAGCTACTGAAATTTAATTAAAATGAAATCTGAAATTCAATCCCCCAGTCTCACTAGCCATGTGTTAAGTACCACAGGTTAGTGGCTTCCATATCAGACAGCACCAAAGAGAACACTGCCATCATTATCCAAAGCTCTTAGGGACAGTACCACACCCTTGAACCTTTTTGCATCTGACTCTTGAAGTCATAGTGCTGGGACTTCATGGAGAAGAGGGTATCCCTAAAAAGTGGTTCTCAGAATGGGGTCATCATCTCTATCAGAACAAACTAATAGGAGCTTTGTTAAAAATGATGATTCCCAAACTCCCCAGCCTTAACAAAAATATCTAGGCTTTATTAGGTCAGAGAAGTAATCTTTAAGAAGCTTCCCAAATAATTCTGTTGAAAACTAAACTTTGGGAGCTACCAGGAGGCAGGGGCAAGGTGGGGGACACAGTTTAAAGCGGCACTTTATGTACACACATCCCCTGGGTCTTGTTACAGGGCAGACCGGCATTCAGCAGGTCTGGGGTGGGGCCAGAGAATCTGCATTCTAACAGAGCGCAGGTGATGTGAGTGTTGCCTGCAGCAACGGCTTATTGCTATGTCTCCCAGACATAAAGGCTGCCATGCTATCCCCCCAAATATTTCTACCTGTCATATACTTGGGATCCTATTGTGGACTATGAAGTAATTGGTATCACTAACAGCAGACCACAACTGCTGACACTGTTCCTCCCAGAGAGCAGAGGGGACTAGCGTTCACACAGCTGAGTAGGGAGGGGAACTCAGGCTTTGCTCCCCCTTCCTGTTGTCCTGTAGGGCCGCCAAAATTACTTCAATCTTTCGGTGTGTGCTTGCTAAGTCACTTCAGTCGTGTCTGATCCTTTGTGACTCTATGGACTGCAGCCCATCAGGCCCCTCTGTCCATAGGGATTTTCCAAGCAGGAATACTGGAGTAGGTTGCCATGCCCTCCTCCAGGGGAATCTTCCTGACCAAGGTCAGGCAGGGTCTTTACCACTGTAACCCTTTCCCAGGGGCCACCTGGGAAGCCCCAATCTTTCACAGTTCAAATCAAATGATCACTATCCACACTGGAGGGAATCTTCGGATTTCAACCTTCCTTCTGTTGGTGCACACGGCTCACTCAAACCCACTTCCAGCGACACCAAAGGAAGTAGACAAGGCCTGTGACCATGTTCAGTGGCAACGAGACTGAACTGAACTGAGAATCAGTAATAGTGAAACTTTCAAAGCACATAAACACACAGTCAAACAAAACAGCAAAACAGAAGCTGTAAACCTTAAGAGTTCAAGTGCTGAACTGGAATATCTTATTGACTGATCGGTCAGTTTCATCACTCAATGCCCTTTGATCTCAGATATAATTTTTCTTTTCACTCTCTATTTAATAAGAATCCAGAAGTCATCATCCTTTGATGATATGGTTACATTTCACTCATATGGCTAGATATTATTCTATGTTATTATAGTAATTATAATATTTAAGAATATAATAACATAACATTAAAATATTTAAGAATAGAATTAGATACCTCAGAAACTATACACTATTCTCCCCACCTCTCTTACTGCCTCCTTTCATCACTAAAGAGCAGCCATCTGGTTCAAGATTACACTGGCAAGAGTTGGTCAAAAAGCTCTGTTTATTCTTTTTTTCCCCCAACTTTAAACTTTTAATTTTGATTGGGATATGGCCAACTAACAATGTTGTGGTAGCCGCAGGTAAACAGTGAAGGAACACTCTGGTTAAATTACTGAAGAAAGTCTATTTTCTAATGCTTCACTCTATTAGGTCTTGTTGGGAAATAAAAATTACCACATCTTTGGTGCAAGTGCTTAACCTGGACATCAACATCAACTTTTTAATGTGTTTTCCATCACTGTTTCTTTAATTTCAACTTAAATGCATATGACATTTGATCAGATCAGATCAGATCAGTTGCTCAGTCGTGTCCGACTCTTTGCGACCCCATGAACCGCAGCACGCCAGGCCTCCCTGTCCATCACCAGCTCCCGGAGGTCACCCAGACTCACACCCATCAAGTCAGTGATGCCATCCAGCCATCTCATCCTCTGTCGTCCCCTTCTCCTCCTGCCCTCAATCCCTCCCAGCATCAGAGTCTTCTCCAATGAGTCAACCCTTCGCATGAGGTGGCCAAAATACTGGAGTTTCAGCTTTAGCATCATTCCTTCTAAAGAAATTCCAGGATTGATCTCCTTCAGAATGGACTGGTTGGATCTTCTTGCAGTCCAAGGGACTTTTGAAAAACTCATGAAAATAAAATTCAAAAAAATATTTGCACAGAAAACAATTCATGAAATAAATGCATCGATTGAACTTACTTTGCTTTGCAAATATTCTTGGTATTCTACGTTATATTTCTTTAAAAGGTCCTTTTTCAATTCATCTGTTCTTGGGAATGCAATCTCCTTCAGTTTCTTTTAAAAATATATATATATACACATTGATTAGTAGAATTTTCAGTATAGTCTTTCAGATCATCAGCTGAGAAAGAAAAACAACTGGTATGTGTATTAGAAATCAAGACACAAGTAATCAAACAGGAAGGTGGAAAAATCAATATTTTCTAGGGCTCCAAAATACAACTTTTCAGCAGAGAAGAGAAAAAATTATCCCCTTTGTAAGACCTTTATTGACTCCACTGGTTAGGTAAGCATTTTGTATAGGTAGGTACCTCATTTTTAGGTAGTGGATTTGTAACTGCACATTCCATGGTATGTAAATTATATGGCATCATAGTTAAAAGGGACACTGGAGAACACGGTAAGTAGAGATCCCTAGGCTTAGCGGGACTGTAAAAAGCAGTTGAGGCTCCTTTTATAAAAATATAGATTCCCAGGCCTAACCCCAGATTTACTGAATCAACATATTCAGACAAAGGATTGGGATCTGTATCTCAAACAACTTCTCAGTGATTCTTGATGGCATGAAAATACCATCCAAGTACCCACTCCAGCCTTAGTACAGATTTGGAAACAAAGGCTCAGAGAGATCAAAAGGCTTGTCCAGTGTCATTCAACTGACTTATGGCCTCCTTATGACTAAAACCCCAAACTCCTAACTCTAGCTAAGCTCTTCCATTAAAATTTCTGTGCTCTTAATCTTTTGTCACCCATCAATCCATTTATTCAATGAGCACAAACAGAAAATGTATATGCTTTTGGAGAATTTTTTTCTCTATAAGTGAAAATAAGAATAATCCTAAATTAGAGTGGGCTTCCCTCGTAGTTCAGTCGGTAAAGAATCTGCCTGCAATGCAGGAGACCCAAGTTCAATCCCTGGGCCAGGAAGATCCCCTGGAGAAGGAAATGGCAACCCACTCCAGTATTCTTGCCTGTAAAATCCCATGGACAGAGGAGCCTGGCAGGCTGCAGTCCATGGGGTTGTAAGAGTTGGACATGACTTAGCAACTATACCACCACCACCAAATTAGAGTGAAAGAGTCATCTTGGCAGCCTAACACCTTGGTTTCCATCCAGAACTTTCTGACATTAAATGAATAAGAGAACTGAAGGGAAATGTTACACGAAGGCTTGATAAGGAAGGACCCTTCAGACAGTGTACAGAAATTTAACAATGCAGATGACCATTTGTGTTCTACTTACAGGCACCCTCAGGCCTGACATAACTGGTTGTTGTAGTTCAGTGCCAAGTGATGTCTGACTCTTTGTGACACCATGGAGTGTAGCCCACCATGCTCCTCTGTCCATGGGATTTCCCAGGCAAGAATAGTGAAATAGGTTGCCATTTCCCTCTCCAGGGGATCTTCTTGACCCAAGGATCCAATCCACATCTCCTGCATTGCAGGTGGATTCATGACCACTGAGCCACAAGGGAAGCCCGACGTAACTAGCTAAGAGAGTTTTTATTCCATTATGTGGTAAAATATTTTTGGAGAGTAATTTCAAATTTCATGTTGTGATCGACTTTGTGTACATTATCTCCATCATATAAAATCAACCCAAACTACTTAAGACAAATAAATGGAAAACACTGCTTAAAAGTTATCTAAGAGGATATATTCTCAGCTAAAGATATTTGAAACTATATATGTAGCAAACATTGATGATAAATAAGTACATTTCAACACCCTTCCTTTTCCTTTGGAATATTTCAGATCACTCACTAAAGACTTCATTGTCTAAGAGGTGAGGAGTACTATAAGAAGAAAATGACTAGAATTTTGTGGCTCCCTTGATAATCAACACTGATTTTCATACAGGTATTGCATTGAGATTTGTATGGAATAACCAAAACCGGTCAAAATTATTGTCTTAAATAAGTATGGGGAAACAACTATTCTCTCAATCTCTGAGAGGAATCATAAAATAATTCCTTCTTCATATAGTAAAATCAAGTGCATTCTTGATTTTTTTTCTTTTCTTCTCCCAGTTTTAAGCAGACATCCCACAGTAATGATGACTAAAGGTCTAAGAAGACATTGAAATATCATAGCTAATGGAATGATTTTTTTTTTTTTTTTTTTTGCACTGAAACTCTCGAGAGGATTAGAGGAGGAAAGAAAAGGGATGAATCAGTAATGGATACTTGGGGAACTTGAACCTTCAGAGAGAGTTGCTCACTCAATACCTTCATAATATCTTGCTTTTCGGGCACTGCACATTGCTGGTAATCTCGATGGTTGGGAAGCTTTTCTACAAATAAACTGGAGAAAGAGAAAACACATCCTTAGAGTTATATGACAGAAAAAGCTCAGTGATGGTTTCTAATATAAGAATGAACCTCCTTTTCAAAGGACATGGTTAATAACATTATTTATGTGTGCTCAGTCGTGTCCAACTCGTTGTGACCCTATGGATTGTAGTCCGCCAGGCTCTTCCTTCACGGGATTTTCCAGGCAAGAATACTGGAGTGGGTGGCCATTTTCCTTCTTATTTAACCTATATTCTTTCCATCCGCCATCAAAGGTTGGTATAAACATGATTTGGGCACTACAGAGGAGTTAAGCTCAGCAAACTAAGCACTGAGGTTAAGAGGGCCAGGATGCTCCTCAACAGATCACGTCACTTTAGTTTTTCTCAGGTTTTGGGCACTTAACCCCACTAGAGCACCATTCTACTTGAGTATAGTACTGGCAACACTGAGCACGATGTGACAATGTAAGAGTCCGGAAAGACGGATAAAAACACCTTCTCACAGAAACAGACTCAAAGGGCCCCTGATGAATCAGCAGTGCCGTGGTGTGAAAGTCACTCATTCGTGTCCAACTCTTTGTGACCCCATGGAATACTCTATGGAATTCTCCAGGCCAGAATACTCGAGTGGGTAGCTGTTCCCTTCTCCAGGGGATCTTCCCAACCCAGGGATCGAACCCAGGTTTCTCATATTGCAGGAGGATTCTTTACCAGCTGAGCCACCAGGGAAGCCCAACATGGTATATATATGTGTATTAAAAACTCATATATGAAAATTCATAACTCAGATAAATGTCAGCCAGAATCCTTAACGGAATCTCACACACTAGTAAAGTAATGCTCACAATTCTCCAAGCCAGGCTTCAGCAATACGTGAACCATGAACTTCCAGATGTTCAAGTTGGTTTTAGAAAAGGCAGAGGAACCAGAGATCAAATTGCCAACATCTGCTGGATTATTGAAAATGCAAGAGAGTTCCAGAAAAACATCTATTTCTGCTTTATTGATTATGCCAGTCTTTGACTGTGTGGATCACAATCAACTGTGGAAAATTCTTCAAGAGATGGGAATACCAGACCACCTGACCTGCCTCTTGAGAAACCTGTATGCAGGTCAGGAAGCAACAGAACTGGACATGGAACAACAGACTGGTTCCAAATAGGAAAAGGAGTACGTCAAGGCTGTATATTGTCACCCTGCTTTTTTAACTTCTATGCAGAGGACATCATGAGAAACACTGGCCTGGAAGAAGCACAAGCTAGAATCAAGATTGCTGGGAGAAATATCAATAACCTCAGATAGGCAGATGACATGACCCTTATGGCAGAAAGTGAAGAGGAACTAAAAAGTGTCTCAAGGAAAGTGAAAGAGGAGAGTGAAAAAGCTGGCTTAAAGCTCAACATTCAGAAAACAAAGATCATGGCATCTGGTCCCATCACTTCATGGGAAATAGATGGGGAAATAGTGGAAACAGTGTCAGACTTTATTTTGGGGGGCTCCAAAATCACTGCAGATGGGGACTGCAGCCATGAAATTAAAAGATGCTTACTCCTTGGAAGGAAAGTTATGACCAACCTAGATAGCATATTCAAAAGCAGAGACATTACTTTGCCAAGAGTGGTCCATCTAGTCAAGGTTATGGTTTTTCCAGTGGTCATGTATGGATGTGAGAGTTGGACTGTGAAGACAGCTGAGTGCTGAAGAATTGATGCTTTTGAACTGTGGTGTTGAAGAAGACTCTTGAGAGTCCCTTGGACTGCAAGGAGGTCCAACCAGTCCATCCTAAAAGAGATCAGTCCTGGGTGTTCATTGGAAGGACTGATGCTAAAGCTGAAACTCCAGTACTTTGGCCACCTCATGCAAAGAGTTGACTCATTGGAAAAGACTCTGATGCTGGGAGGGATTGGGGGCAGGAGGATAAGGGGACGACAGAGGATGAGATGGCTGGATGGCATCACTGACTCGATGGACATGAGTTTGAGTGAACTCTCAGAGTTGGTGATGGACAGAGAGGCTTGGCATGCTGCAATTCATGGGGTTACAAAGAGTCGGACAAGACTGGGCGACTGAACTGAACTGAATTAACAGTTAATTATTTTTCATCACCTTTTCAGGAACAAGGGACAGTAAAAATGAAGGGAAATCCTTACAGCAAACCAGGTTCATTGTTTCCAGGTAAAGTTAAGATTTTGCTTCCACAAGGGCATGAAATTCTGCATTTTTTTTTTCCTCTTACTGATGTATCCTCGGCCTGTAGAATAGTGTCCGTCTCATAATAAATGCCCAATAAATATTTGTTAAATCAACGAATGGCCTTTAGAGCAAATACTAGTTTTGATTAACATAGTAGCACATTCTTCCTTCCTCTGAAATTGTTTAATTATTGATTCACATGTTTCAATTAACTACTTAGTTTTTTTATTAGCTGAAAGAGACCACTTTTCACACCATACTAATTGTCTTTAATTTCACCCATGGTAGAATCACAGATGCAGCATTTAAAACAGTTGATCTTGGACTTCCCTGGCGGTGCAGTGGATAAGAATCTGCTTGCCAACACAGAATACACAGGTTTGATCCTTGGTCCGAGAAGATCCCACATGCTGAGGAGCAACGAAGCCCGTGTGCCACAACTACTAAGCTAGGGCTTTATGGCCAGAGAGTGGCAATTAATGAAGCCCCTGTGCTTACAGCCTGTGCTCCACAACAAGAGAAGCCCCCCAGCACCGTAACCAGAGAGCAGCCCCCAATGGCTACAATTCCAGAAAGCCTGCACAAAGCACCAAACACCCATCGCAGCCAAAAACAAATTTTAAAGAACAGTTAATCTTTTCAACTTCTTGCATGTTCTCAGATTAAATCCCCAAGTAAATTAATACAATTAATCAATGAGTGACTTTCAGTGGAAACAAAAATAAGGGCGGCTCTGATCAGATCACTTTTGGTAACAGGAGATCTTCACAATCAGTAAGATGGCAAATTGGTACATAAAGTCTAAATCTCGTTTTTTAGTTCAAATGAGGATACATTATTAACAAATATCTATCTAATGTGAAGTGTGATATTTTTACATGACTATTTTGATGTTGCCACTTTCAATATACTGGAAGATCTTTTACACACAACAATTCTTACACAGCTAAATAATTGCCTTAAGAAATATTGACTACAATGTTAAATCAACTACTACATTCTGTCCCCCAATCAGTTCCTTCCTAGGATCATCAATTTATCCCTTGTTTCAACCCATCAAATTGAATTTCACGAATGTTTATGGAACGTTTCAGATGCTCTAGATAGAGCCACACTATGATGTCTGCTCTCAAAGGCTTGCATTCTTGTGAAGGGAGAATAACAGCGAACAAGAAACTTTGTGAAAAGAGAGAAGTGGGCACTCAGGTTACAGTGCTGGCCTTTGGATATACATCCCTGCACCTCACTTCATCTCTGATCTTCCACCCCTAAGCCTCAGAGACGATACTGGGACACCTTTGAGTACATGACTTGGTAACTTAAAAACCTGGCCCTCTCCTGCTTCTGGAGATTGTAAATTTGATCTGAGTATGAATACATGTCTGGCATTGAAGCTGTCTCATCAAAACAGCATGCAAATATTTGCTCCCAATATTCTCATTTCAACGATCTCCAAGATAAAATACTTACGTTATAAATTTATTATAAAGGACAAATGCACTTTCCAGGTTTCCTTCTTCCAAATACACAGACGCCATCCTCTCCATTTCTACTCCGGATCTAAAGTAGCGGCGTGGAGTGATATCTTCATTGATGGTGATGTTCCCGCCCAGCTTGCTCAGGGCACGGACTCGTTCTTCTGGGGTGAGGGAGACATCCGTGTGGTCTGGCATCGCAGCTAACTTTTTCTGCAGAGCCAAATTTGAATCTCTGGTTATAAGAAGAAATGAACAGACTGAAATTATAGATGTATTTTTTGTACTAAATATCTGATATCAGAACCTAAGGAAAGTTTTTTTTTTTTTTTAATTGAGTTAATAACATGATAAAAGAGGGCTTTTTGCTTAAACATGTGGTCTGCACACCAGAAAAGCACATATCTGCAGGGTAAACATACATCCTTTTGGACTAAGGTCTCTTGCAGGTTTCAGCTACAGTTATGTGGCAGTTCCTGGGTATGTGAATGTTTTAGGTCATTTTAGGTAAAATATCATTGACCATTATATCCTTATGGAAGTAAGCCAAGAGATGGGTTCCTGCCAGGGTAGGGATCATATCATTATATTCAAAGGGTCTCCAAGACATGTTTTGGATCCAAAGTTACTGTATGTATTCAATTCTATTCCAAAATACACCTGGTTTAATGAGAAGCTTTCAGGGCCTCTTTGCATCTTTACCAAGTGAATAAAACCCCACCAATAAGTCTTAGAGAAGCCTTTTTCAGCATATGGACACACCACCTTCCCCACCCCCTCCCCTCTAGCCCCCCCAACATAATTATACTGTTAATTCATCCCTAAGAAAATAATGATAATAATTACTGAAAAAGGATCTGTAATATTAATACATTTGTGTTTTATTAATAAAAACACACACATTTGGAAAAACACAGAACATATAAATTCAGGATAATTATTCAATTAAAAGTCAGTACTTCTGAAAGGTGAAAAAGTCAACAATTTTTTTTTTTCCCTGTTAAAGGCCCCATAGCACATGTCTTAGGCTTTGTAGGACAGAGAGTCTCTGTGGCAGCTTCTCAGCTCTGCTGGTGAGGAAACGGCATAAACCCCATGTAACCAGATAATCCTGACTGTGTTTCAAGAATGCTGTTATATGACCACAGATTAATGCTTCAGTGACATCAGAAAAAAAAATCTAGGAAAATTAGGGCAGACTTCCAGCCTCCTGCATGCACAAAAGTAACTTGTCCATTTTTTTTACTATGCAGTCTATGCTGAATTATAATTATTTGTTTACAAGTATTTTTGACTCATTATAAGCTCCGTGAAGGAAAGGAATCATTTTACACTCATCTTTGTGCTCTGGAATATAGTATATTCCCTGTAACACAAATGATAACCAAAAAATATATCAAATAAAGGAGGAAGACAGAAAGAGAACAATGCGATTATAATTAGACTATCTTTTTACCTGAAGAAAAAAATATTTATTTTCCATCTATGGGAATGGTGCTACTCTACTTAAGTTTAAAACTGATTTCAGAGATAAACTGAGAAAGAGATTAAACTCTTCATCAATCTATAATTTTTCATTTGAATATGAACTGCTTGGATGTAAATAAAATTTTCCAGATGACAAAGCCTTAGTGTTCATTTTTTACACTGACATGTCCACTAAAATTTTAATTATTTGCACAGAACGTTCTAGAAAAACACACAAGGAACTCCAGGAAAAGGACGCCTTCTGCGGAGGTGGAGACGCGGCAGTCTTGCCAATACAGTGCCAGAAAATGAAAAGTGCCTACGACTTTCTGCTCCTCAAACATACTTACAAAAGCAACTGGGCAACTGTGGAGGACTTTTTGCACAGAGAGAGACCACTACCCTGTTTCAGAGCAGGCACTAGGCCCGCTATTGGTGTCCTCGTGCTAAGCTTTGTGCGTATAGGGTATTCAGTATACTGCTGCCCCCAGGGCGACAAGGTTAGTGAGTGGGTTTGGGAGGGTCATCAGGAGAAGGTGGATGGTAATGACAACCTTTGTTTATCAAGCCCCAGTGATAGGCTCGTAACATTAAAACTGGTTTCCAAAAGTCGCAAGGCACCAAGTACAAAACTGGGCCGTGGAGATTATATAATGTCGCTATGTTCACATTCAGAGACTGATCTGGGACACACAATAAACCCATGGGATCCCTAGGCCCCTGTTATTTCCTCTCTAGCACATTATTTCTCCTAAGATGTAGCTCAAGAAGCTGTGTACTATGTTGGCTGTAAGGGGAAAAGATGAAAGGACAAGTGTTTCAGGTATTTGCACATTTACACAAGGATCCCAAAGCCGCATCTCGGCGTTAAACATAAAATGTTTCCTTAGCTATTACCACCCAAGGTAAACCTCTAATTTTTCATCTGTGACACATGGAGGCACAGAACAGTCGAAGTACCTGTTACAATGTCATCTCTGAAATTCTCTCTGGTGTCGTGCTAAAGAACTACACTCCTGGAACCAAACCAGAGATTTAAATTTTCATACTTTCATGGAAAAAAAAAAAGAATTATTTTTAATTCCAGCAAAGATGGTTTTATTAGTCACTTCCTCAAAGGAGAGGACCACACAGATGGATGAAAACGGCAAGTGTTTAACTTCTTGAAGTAATCGTGACTCATTTCACATTTGGTGTGTTTCTGTTCTTCTTTCTGGGTTTTCGAACCACATGTAAAATATCCGTTGGTGCCACCTACCAGGGAGTTCACAGTTAATGGCTGATCCATGTTGTCCTGTCTACAAGATGACAACGTTTACTGTTTCTTCTCAATCACTTCATCTGTTTCAAAGGCAAAAAAAGCAGAGCTAGGGTTATTTCTTGAGAACTCAGGTCTCATATCCCCAAACCCAGGGTTATTTCTGCCTGAGAAAAAATATGAACCAATTGCAATAAGTTATATAATCAGAGACTACTGGAAATTTCTTTCTGAAAATATAAAACTTCAGGTGGTTATAAGTTTTCTTGAAGCAGACTTTGAAAAGAGGAGGTATGAAGAGATTTAATTATTGCCTAGTACCCAGTAAGAATCTGCTGGGTGTTATCTTTCTTAGAACACCATGCAAGGTTATAAAGTGGGTTTACTTGCTTCAGAAGGAGAAGGAAGGTCATTGTGACTGAGAGCATGGACTCTTAGACCTGGACCCAGTCTGGGCTTAATCTAAGTCTTCCTGGCTATGGTGAGTGGAATTCTAAGATGGCGCTGTGATACGCCTTGGGATGCTCAGGTTTATATAATCACCTCCCCTTGAGTGTAGAGAAGACCTGTAACCAGCTTTTAGCCTCAGTAAAACATGGCCTAGGTGAGCGGACATTACTCCCATTTACATCCTGTGAACCATGAACTTCCTGATGTTCAAGCTGGTTTTAGAAAAGGCAGAGGAACCAGAGATCACATTGCCAACATCTGCTGGATCATCGAAAAAGCAAGAGAGTTCCAGAAAAACATCTATTTCTGCTTTATTGATTATGCCAAAGCCTTTGACTGTGTGGATCACAATCAACTGTGGAAAATACTGAAAGAGATGGGGATACCAGACCACCTGATCTGCCTCTTGAGAAATCTGTATGCCGGGCAGGAAGCAACAGTTAGAACTGGACATGAAACAACAGACTGGTTCCAAATAGGAAAAGGAGTACATCAAGGCTGTATATTGTCACCCTGTTTATTTAACTTCTATGCAGAGTACATCATGAGAAACGCTGGACTGGAAGAAACACAAGCTGGAATCAAGATTGCTGGGAGAAATATCAATCACCTCAGATATGCAGATGACACCACCCTTATGGCAGAAAATGAAGAGGAACTAAAAAGCCTCTTGATGAAAGTGAAAGTGGAGAGTGAAAAAGTTGGCTTAAAGCTCAACATTCAGAAAACGAAGATCATGGCATCTAGTCTCATCACTTCATGGCAAATAGATGGGGAAACAGTGTCAGACTTAATTTTTGGGGGCTCCAAAATCACTGCAGATGAGGACTGCAGCCATGAAATTAAAAGATGCTTACTCCTTGGAAGGAAAGTTATGACCAACCTAGATAGCATATTGAAAAGCAGAGACATTGCTTTACCACCAAAGGTTCGTCTAGTCAAGGCTATGGTTTTTCCTGTGGTCATGTATGGATGCAAGAGTTGGACTGTGAAGAAGGCTGAGCGCCGAAGAATTGATGCTTTTGAACTGTGGTGTTGGAGAAGACTCTTGAGAGTCCCTTGGACTGCAAGGAGATCCAACCAGTCCATTCTGAAGGAGATCAGCCCTGGGATTTCTTTGGAAGGAATGATGCTAAAGCTGAAACTCCAGTACTTTGGCCACCTCATGCAAAGAGTTGACTCATTGGAAAAGACTCTAATGCTGCGAGGGATTGGGGACAGGAGGAGAAGGGGATGACAGAGGATGGGATAGCTGGATGGCATCACTGACTTGATGGATGTGAGTCTGAGTGAACTCCAGGAGTTGGTGATGGACAGGGAGGCCTGGTGTGGTGCGATTCATGGGGTCGCAAAGAGTCGGATATGACTGAGTGACTGAACTGAACTGAACTGAATCAATTATGTGATGTTGGACACATAACTTCTCCTCAGTTCCTCATTCATGAAATGAGGGAGCTAAGTGTCTTTCAAGTTATAACCTTCTGTGACACTAGAAACTTCAGAGGTACATTATTCAATCCTTTTGTGCTATTTTCTGGCCTGAATCCATGAATGAAAAGCTTTCCAAGGAAAGTCCCTCAGTATGTTCCGATCTCTCACCTTCATCCTCTCCAGGGATCCCTGCAGTAAACATCAAGCTGTGGACCAGCAGGCTGCAGAAATGCCCAAGAAAGAAACAACCTGCAGGAAGCCCCAGTCATCATACAGTTTTAAAATCCAAATCAATCCTGGGACCACTGAATATAGGCAATCCCATTGGGGGAATTACTACTTCTCAGGGAGAATAAGCCAGGAAAAAAAAAAAAAGGCATTAAAAGAGTTGAAGAGACAGAACAAAGAGGCTTAGGGTGAATTTGAGGCTGGGTGGAGAGAGAAGAGGACAGGAAATAGTAGTCAGTCATTGATTAGAGTCTCCTAAAAACAGAGAGTGAATTCTTTGAGGGCTTACTTAGATCTTTAAACACAGCACAAATAATTTAAAAAGTTGGAAACATTAGGAGAGCAGTTCTAAAATCATCTAAACCTGAGATGTTTAAAATGCAGGTTGCTGGGACTTCCCTGGTGGTCCAGTGGTTAAGACTCTGTGCTCCAATGCAGTGGGGATGGGGGTGGGTTTGATCCTTGGTCAGGGAACTGAGATTCCCCATGCCAGGTGGTATGGCCAAACAAAGAGTTAGTCGCTCAGTTGTCTCTGACTCTCTGTGACCCCACGGCTGTAGCCCACCAGGCTCCTCCATCCATGGGATATTCCAGGCAAGAATACTGAAGTGGGTTGCCATTGCCTTCTCCAGGGGATCTTCCCAACCCAGGGATCAAACCTGGATCTCCTGCATTGCAGGCAGACTCTTCACCATCCGATCCACTAGGGAAGCTTCTTTGGCATAGCCAAAGAAAAAATAAAATAAATGAAATTCAGACTCCTGGAACTCAAAAGGATTCTGGATCCATTAGTTTCAAGTCCACCAAGAGGCACGGATTGTTAGGATGTGGCCCAGGTAATTCTGATTCGTGAGACTTGCAAGCAATGCTTTGAAAGACACTGCATCTGAGAATGGATCAAGCAGGATTCTCACTTTCAAGCAAAGAACTCACAGAATGATAATGGAAGGGTCACAAATTTCCAAGAGGGCCGGAGAAACTGGGCTTGGAGGCTACATGTCTGGGAACATCACCCCAAATCACACAGCAGCTGTGGCCTGCTGCTTGTCGCTGACGGGTAGGGAGGCCGGCAGCTTCCACTGCCAACACCAGCTGCTGTCCTGGAAACCACCTGGGGAACCGCCACACACATTCTCATGTCACTGGTTTCTATTTCAAAATATGAGATGGAAGCGTATCTGACCGGCAGAACCTCGGTCACATGCCTGTAGCCAGGCTGCGAAGGTGGTTGAAAGTGCAAATATCTAGTGCACTTCCATAGGAGGCAAAGTAGGACCTGCCAAGTGAGAAAAGGTAGATGCAGGGCTGGGTGGCCAAAAGCAATGATAAGTGTGCACAAAAATCCAAGCTTTCCATAATGAGCTTCTGGATGTATAAACTGTTTAATTCAATATATCTGAAACACCAGAATGTATTGAATTGCTATAGATGAAAACCAATAGTTAAATCTCTCTTTAACTCTACTCCACAGAAACAAATCTTTTCAGGGTTCTTAGTAATTTTTAAGAGTGCAAAGGGGTCCCAAGAACAACAACAACAAAAAATTGAAAACCAGCTGCTCTAGACCTTTTATGCAAATAAAGAAAGAAACAAACAAAAAACAAACCTCACCAAGCTTTGATAAGCTACTTTGATTTAACCAGAAATACAGTGGGCTATAAGAATCTCAAAGATGGAAAAATTATTGTCAAGGATCACCTTCTGGGGCTTCCTTGGTGGCTCAGTGGTAGAGAATTTGCCTGCCAATGTTGAAGACAGGAGATCCCTGGTCCTGGAAGAGTCCACCTACAGTGAAGCGACGGAGCCCCTGCACCACAACTATGGAACCTGTGCTCTAGAGTCTGGGAGCTGCAGTGACTGAGCCCACGGGCTGCAGCTACTGAAGCCCTAGCACCCTAAAGCCCGTGCTCTGCAACAAGAGAAGCCACTGCAATGAAAAGCCTGCTCATGACACGTGGAGAGCAGCCCCTGCTTGCTGCAACTAGAGAAAAGCCCGTGCAGCAACAAAGACCCAGCACAGCCAAAAATAATAAATAAATAGAAATTTTTTTAAAAGGATCACCTTCCATTTGTACCACTGAAGTCTGACTAAAATAATTAGAAAATTGAGGACATAAGAGATACCTTACCTCAGAGAACCCAATACCCACAGGAGCAAATGTGACGGATGGCTACATAATCTGCAATACCCATTCTCTTTTTCTACTACAAAAACGTAACTTTTTTATAGCCACCGGGGTAAAAACCTACACTTCTTGGCTTTCTTGGAATCAGACGTGGCCATGTTACCAAGTTCTGGCCAACGGGGTGTGAACACAAGTACTGTGATCAATCTGGATCCTGCCTTTAAAGAAAGGGTCATGGCCTTCACCCATCCTTCCCTTCCCTTCCCACCGGCTGGAATGCTAACCTGCAGCTGAGACATCTTTGGCTTATGAGAATGAGCCTTAGCGAATTGAGAAAAGGAGCACTCTAGTTTGCTTACACTCAGACCTTTGTGACAAAGATAAGTTTCTGTCTTACCTAATACTTTGCTTAGATCTGTATACTGACAAATGCAGTAAGTTTAGCCTAAAAAGGGTAGTTCAGTATAACCCAAGGGAGACTACTGCCATTACTGCTAAGAATATACCTCCTCCATCACCCTTCCACAACCCTGGTGTCAGCACTCTGCCTGTCCTGCCTCCACACCTTTGCTCCAGGTACCAGAAGCCACAAAAAAACACTCCTTCCCTCTTTCATCCCCACAGCACACCTAAATCCTGCCATCCTCTAAGATCCACTTATCATCTACAAGTTTCTGACTGCTTCTGAGTTGATACTATGTTATCCTTCAAACTAGCAGATATTATAAGCAAAGCCCACAAGCAACATATGGTGGTGATAAATATTTAATTTTGTTGTCACAGTAAATTTAGAAATTCTAACTTAGTTATCAACATTTAAAAACTGAGAGATTTCATATAAAAATTCAGATTAAAGCTTCTCTTAAAAAAAAAATCAGAGAATCTGGCTCCACTCAGCCTGATACTTGGAACACTTGTCATTATTTGTCTTCTATCCTAAGTTTCTAACAGAGCTTCCTACATAATAAGGTCTATATATACACTCACATAAACATATTTACACACACACACACACACACACACACACATGCGTGCATGCTCAGTTGCTTCAGTCATGTCCAACTCTTTGGGACCCCATGAACTATACAGCCTGCCAGGCTCCTCTGTCCATTGAATTTTCCAGGCAAGATTACTGGAATGGGTTGTCAAGCCCTCCTACAGGGAATCTTCCCCACCCAGATATTGAATCTGCATCTCCTGCATTGCAGGTGGATTCTTTATCCATTAAGGCACCTGGGAAGCCCCCCTCCCCCCTTCCCCGACACACAATTTGAAAATGTAATTCCCTTAAAGTATATAGTACACTTCCCATCACATTCCCTGGAATATAACAAAAGCTTACTAAATATTTGGCTGTAGATCTGTGTTAAAATGTATCTTCCAAAGGCGCTAACCAGCCTTTAAGAACTTATAGGTGGCTCATTCAATTTTCTTAATAGTCAATTTATTAATTCAATCCTATATTCATTCAACAAACATGGACTGAACACCTAGAACGTGCCAGGCATTATTCTAGGTATGTGGAGGTCATCAGTGAACAAAACTGGCAAATATTTCTGTTCTTGTGGAGAGAACATACAGAGAATAAACCTGTTTAATAAATAAACTGTATAGAAGCTGGAAGGTAATATGTATTATTGAAAAAAGTAAGAAAATCAGGAATGCTGCAGAGGGCATCTGTCGGGCATCAGGTAATAAATGGTGTTTTCAAGATAGGTATCACTTTTAAGGGTTTTCCAGGTGGCTCAGTGGTAGAGAACCCACCTACCAATGTAGGAGATACAGGAGACATGGGTTTGATCCATGAGTTGGGAAGATCCCCTGGAGAAGGAAGTGACAACCCACTCCAGTATACTTGCCTGGAGAATCCCATGGACAGAGGAGCCTGGTGGGCTACAGTCCATGAGGTTACAAAGAGTTGGACACGACTGAGCAGGCACGCGCGCGCGCGCACACACACACACACACACACACACCCTACTTTGAAGCCAAAAAGCAGCAGGGGCTTGAAGGAGATGAGGATTAGGAAAGAGCCAGTGCAGATGCCCTAAAGCGGCAATGTGTCTTTTTATGTGTTTGAGAAAAAGCAAGAGGAGCAGGGTGAACAGAGAGGAGAGTGGTGGGACATGAAACAGGAGAGGCAAGGAAAGTAAGAGGTCACCACGAGGTCACCAAACAGACTTGCACTTTTGCTCAGAGTTAAATGGGGAACTATTAAGGACTATGGGCAAATGAGGGACATCTACGGCAGTATAATTTAAAAAGTGACCGTGGGGTGTGCTATTGAGAATGGACTATGGGCAGCAAGGGGAGGGGAAGAGGTGATGGCGCCTTGCTGACTGCAGTGGATCAAGCCAATATGACGTCTAGTATTTCCTCCATTTCCAGCGGAAGGAAAGACAAATTAAGTGCCATAATAATAAGCAAATGGTCCTTAAAGGAAGGAAGTAATCCATGTAACATCAGTGACAGGAGAGTTGGCACGATGCTGGAAATGCTGTCTTCTCCAGATCCTCACACTTCAGCACTTATCATGGGAGGACAGACTGAAGGTGACTTCGAGTGCTAGAGATAAGATAAACCTTGCAGTTTGGAGGATCAGAAATACACAGAAACAGGACACCCCAGAGGATGCCAAAGGCACAGGGAAAGGACTCGACATCATACACAAATAAGATGGTATGTGGAGGGAGGAGGGAGGAGGGTTCAGGATGGGGAACACATGTATACTTGTGGCGGATTCATTTTGATGAATGGCAAAAGCAATACAATATTGTAAAGTTAAGCAAAATAAAATTAAAAATATATATATAAAGTTCCTTTTCAAAGTGGAGGCTCTGGGACTTCCTGGCAGTCCAGTGCACTCCCAATGCAGGGGGCCTGGTTTAGATCCCTGGGTGGGGAACTAGGATGGTTCTGTAACTAAGACTCAGCACAGCCTAAATAAATTTTTTTTTTTTTTAAAGTGGAGGCTCCAGGAGCACATATTGCAAAGGCAGCCTTTGGCTTCAGCTTGGGTGTGAGTCCCAACTTCAGTATCTACTTGCTAGTCATCCTCATTGGACCCTCCCAGGCTCACTGCTCTCATTCACAACCGGGCTCCTCACCACTCCATCAATTCAGAGTGGTCTGTGCTGTGCTGTACTTGCTCAGCTGTGTCTGACTCTTTGTGACTCCATGGACTGTAAGCCACCAGGCTCCTCTGTCCATGGGGATTCTCCAGGCGAGAATACTGGAGTGGGTTGCATTCCCTCTTCTATACTCTTCCTGACCCAGGGATCAAACCAGGTCTTCCACATTGCAGGCAGATTCTTTACCATCTGAGCCACCAGGGAAGCCCAAGAATACTGGCTTGGGAAGCCTATCCCTTCTCCAGGGGATCTTCCTGACCCAGGAATCAAACCAGAGTCTCCTACACTGCAAGTGGACACTTTACCTGCTGAGCTACCAGGGAAACCCTCAGAGTGGTCTACAACTAATAAAAAACATTCATCAGGAAAGCCTGATTTAATCTCAATCTACTCCCTACTCTCTGCTCCCACAAGAGCCCATCCATATTCCTGAAGCTTGATAACATCTAAACTACAGCCTTGTGATACGTTTAGCCTGAAAGATACCTCCTGAAAGTTCTTTTTGTTTTAGAGCTCCTGTTTTCTTGCCTTTATCTCTGGACTATAGGTTCCAAAGACACAACCATATTTCCTCTCTGAATGGACCTTTTAAAGTGAAAAGAGTCCTCTCTCTGTTCATCCTCACATATAACACTGTTGGGGAATCAGGCACAGAAGGGGTATCAGGACCATATATTTACAATGAGCACATGGAGACCAACCCCGGTACCCATGGAACAACTAACAAGTAGCTCCAGGAACCATCTGAGTAATTCCTGACTGTACCCAGAGGAGGTGGGGCAAAAATCAAATCTCAGCCAAGAGTGGCCTGGGAGGGGGCACGACCCTCTCCAAACTCATATAGCTTTGACTTTTACTCCCTCTATGCCCTCAAGGTATTTATTACACCCAACACCAGGATCCTTCTGGGTTCAGGGTCCCATCTGGATGTCTATGTGTCTCAACTGCCCCCAGGGAAATGTGGAAGCAGCTCTACGATCTTACACTTTATAGCCAGGAGCAAGTAATGCCAAGAATAAGAGGAAAATGTCTGACTGGTTAACACAGTGTTTCTTTTGAGCCTTAATTTTTAATTCCCTTAATTTTCCTTCTTTTTCTTACTGTGTGTGTGTGTGTGTAAGCTCAGAATCCTAACTTCCTTGCACACACAGAACCAGATTTTCCAGAATACAAAGTACAGAATACAGACCAACCAGGCGGTGAACAGTCTCCTTAGCGATGGGCACACAAGACAGCAGAGAGACCTTGGCACAAACATGTCATTGGCTCCCTGGCACACCTTTCAGACTGACGGCTGTACAGAACTGGATAAGCAGGTGTAGGCTGCTGGCAGGAGAGGCCAGAACACCTCACGCATGTCCTGGACTCTCATTTCTAATTGGTCAATCCAGCAGTCTTTCTTCTCCCCACTGGGTTATAGTTCATGTTTTCCAGGAAGAAAAGGGTGCAGTTTACAGCTGGAGATAAAGGAAATGATCACAACCCAGGCTGTGGGCTGCAGTGACCTAATCTGATTTAGATAAAAGGAAGCAAAGGGTCACTCCCATGCCTTTAATGACAGACGCAGAAAGATGGAGCTCCTGCGTCACACATTTACAGACTGGGACCTGCTTCAGAAAAAAAAAAAAAAAATGACCTAAGCCCATTCTTGCTATTTGGAAGGATTCAGACATTAAAACCCAAGATTGTTTTTTTTATACTTGAAAGATTATTTCTATGTAATATTTGTAAATCAGAAATATGCCGTGACCCTGAGGATATCTTATTTGTATTAAAATATTGGTAAGATAAATGTGAAATTTGATCCAAATATGAGAACTAGCTTTTGTTGATTTTTTTATATGCTTGGTAAGTACTACATGTGAGTACTCACTGGGGATCAGGTCTTTGTCTCCTATCCCCAAGAGGATGTTATGTTAGTCACTCAGCCATGTCTGACTCTTTGCAACCCTGTGGACTGTAGCCTGGCAGGCTCCTCTGTCCAAGGAATTCTCCAGACAAGAATACTGGAGTGGATAGCTGTCCCCCAACCCAGAGATCAAACCCAGGTCTCCTGCATTTCAGGCAGACTCTTTACCATCTGAGCCACCAGGGAAGCCCATCCTCAGAAGGATGCCCAAAGGTAAACACACCTCGGCAGTGCAGTTTAGATCAATCGGCAGGAAAGTAGTTGCTTCAGGAAAGATTATTAAAGAAATCACCACACCCAACATACGTTTTAAATTACTCTGAGGTAAATCTAGGCCACTCTGAGTGCAATCAAGTCGCACTTTGGGCCATAAAAGAATTACTTCTCACAGCGCAGTACAATTATCGTCCTGACGCCAGGATGAAGTCATTGCATAGTCTTAACCCAACAGTTCAGGCTTTGGGGCCATATACCTGTAGGAGATTTCAGCTTCTACCACTTGTGAGACAGGAGTGCTATGGTGTCTTATTTAACTTTTTTGCGCACTTTATCTTCATCTATTAAATGGAGAGAAATAACAGCTTTCCAGAAGAACTGGAATGGAAATTTATTTAAAGAAACACACAAACAAAATTCTATTATAGTTCCTGGCATGCAGTAGGAGGATAAAAAAAAAATCAGCCCCTTTTCACATCAAATGGTTAGGAAAGTAAAGTGATACAGACTTTTATTATAGATATCAGAAATAACTAATATCTAACTACTTGCTTCATTGCAGTTAGCTTTTTGCCAGACACTGTGAGATGTCTATCCAACAGCCACCCACCCCTCCACCCCTCACCATTCTTCCTGCCAGTGGGGTCCAATCTCACTAGAGATACTCACTTTTCCAGACTCCTTGGCACTCAGGACTTGACTAGTTGACAGTTGATCAAATCTTGGACAAAGGGACAAGAAGGAAGCAATTTGTTGGAAGGACTCTGAAAGACTTTCATCTCCAATACAGAAAGCCTGCAGAATATGTGCCTTTTCATCAGCTGGACATGTGTCGTCATGTAAAACTTGAAATGTAGCAGCCATCTTGCAACCCAGATGGGTCAAGCCTAAGAGGCAGCTGGTGTGCGGAGGTGGAGGGTGGAGGGAGCCTGGCTCCTTGCAGATACTGCTGAGCTGCTGAAGTTATCTTGAAACCATTCTCCTCTGAACTGTTATTGTGTAAGACACAAGTACCATTGTCTAAGACACTCTTAGGATTCCATAATCTGCTGCCTAATTGATACAGGGTTACTCTGGCAATATAGGGAAATACTGGTATTTACCTATGTGAATTCAGTGGTGAAAGTGGTGATTCTGAATATCAATAAGACAAAGAAGTAGAAGAATTTTGTGAGATTTAACTGTCGAAGTAAATATTTCTAAGATAATATTATATTTTTATTTGATTAAAATATAAATAGTGGTAAAGAATTCACCTCCCAGTGCAGGAGACCCAAGAGATCCCTGGGTTGGGAAGATCTCCTGGAGTAGGAAATGGTAATCAGTTCCAGTATTCTTGCCTGAAAAATTCCATGGACAGAGGAGTCTGGTGGGCTATAGTCCATAGGACTGCAAAGAGTTGGACATGACTGAGCCACTAAACTCACACACACAATACATTAAATACTCTTTCCTGGTGACTCAGTCTTATTTCAATGTACCTGCTAAAATCAATGTTTCCTTCTATTTCTAATTTGCTTTCATCTAGAAAATCACTTAGAAAAATAACTTCACCAAACCACTCTGACTTTAGTCTTTCTCTCCTTTTAGTCTAGCTCAATCACTTTAATTTAAGCTTATTTGTAAAATCAAAGCTGAATTGGACACAGGTCTGAAGGGATCTCCTGTATAGTCTCTCCTGTGAGTAAACTATATGCTGATTACAATGACTGCTACATGATTTATAATTTGGTTGCTCAAAAATCATTTTTCTTACCTTTTTTCCCCCTCCACTTCCTTCTAGATAAGAGCAAGCTGAGTTCTGTGAAGGTGAGGTAAGACTATGTATATTACCTTTAATTCAGCAAAAGCTATCATAATAATAATAGACAGGGCTTCCCTGGAGGCTCAGATGGTAAAGAATCTATCTACAATGCAGGAGACCTAGGTTTGATCCCTGAGTGGGAAAGATCTGCTGGAGAAGGAAACGGCAACCCACTTCAGTATTTTTGCCTAGGAAATCTCATGGACAGGGGAGTCTGGCAGACTACAGTCCATGGGGTCGCAAAGAGTCAGACACGACTGAGTGACTAACACACACACAACTAACCAAAAGCTTTCCTTCTCTGGTTAACTGAAATCATGTACTAACCCCCGTGAGCTCAGTTCTCACAATAGCCTTATCAAACAGGAGGCAGTTGAGTCTAGACATTTGATATCCAACCTCCAGGGTCAACCACAGGAGTTCAAATTCCAATTCCAATCACTAACTGCAGAGTCACAGCTACCCAGACTTCAAAGTGGGGTTGATAATAGGAAGGAAGGAAGGAGCTGTTGAGACGGTAAAGCGAGAAAATGCTTGTGAAACCAACGGTGGCAGGAGGCTTGGTGGCAGGAAGCACTCAACAACTGATAATGATCATCATCTCCATTTTAAAGGGAAGGAAACTACAGCCTAGAATAGGTAAGCAAGTTAACTAAGTGGTGAAGTGAAAGTGAAGTCGCTCAGTCGTGTCCGACTCTCTGCGACCCCATGGACTGTAGCCTACCAGGCTCCTCTGTCCATGGGATTTTCCAGGCAATAGTACTGGAGTGGGGTGCCATTTCCTTCTCCAGGGGATCTTCCCAACCCAGGGATTGAACCCAGGTCTCCTGCATTGTAGACAGACGCTTTACCATCTGAGCCACCAGGGAAGTCCAACTAAGTGGTGAAGCAAAGACTTAAAACTAGGTGTGTAAGATCCCAGAGTTGCTACTATTAGTCACACAGTGATACTGGCAATTCATATTTAATGGTTAATGATGAAATCATGGGAAGGTCAAATTCTCGGGCTTCGGATAAGAGCAATAGCGTTTATTGCAGAAATGAGACTTCAGTTTGGCATTACTAGCATCTGATTCATAGTCTTTTTGCTGCCAAAAAGTAAAAGGGCATCCATTCCCTCCACTTGTTTCTTAGGCAGGATGATTCGATGTCTGTGGATTGAACACCTGGACTACGTAGTTAAGAAATTCAATGTAGGGCTTCCCTGGGGGCTCAGTGGTAAAGAACTGGCCTGCCCATGTAGGAGACACGGGTTTGATCCCTGGTCTGGGAAGATCCTGTGTGCCGTGGGGAAACTGAGCCCGAGTGCCACAAACTACAGCCTGTGCTCTGGAGCCCAGGAGCTGCGGCTACGGAGCCCATGTGCGGCAAGTGCGGAAGTGTGCACACCGTGGAGCCCGTGCTCCGCAGCAAGAGGAGCCTGGGCACGGACACTAAAGAGGAGCCTCCACAGGCTGCAACTAGAGAAAAGCCTTCACAGCAATGAAGACCCAGCACAGCTGAAACATAAGCAAAGAAATAAAAATAAACATTAAAAGAAAAGAAATTCAATGCATAATTATCTAAAAGACAGTTCAATTTAAAATATTTGCTGGTTTTTAATATAAATTCTAAGTTGTGGCATTCAAATTACTTGGCCATAAGAAAGAACGAAATAATTGCCTTTGTAGCTACATGGATGGACCTAGAGATTATCCTACTGAGTGAAAAAGCCAAAGCCAAATATTATATAATATCAGTTATACGTGGAATCTAAAAAGTAATACAAATGAACTTATTTACAAAACAGAACAGACTCAAGAGATAGAAAACAAATTTCCCAAAGGGGAAATGGAGGTAGGGATAAATTAAGAGCAGGGAATTAACAGATATACAATAGTATACATAAAATAGATAAATAACAAGTACGCACTATATAGCACAGGGAACTATAGTCAATGTCATATAACTTATAATAGGTGAGAATTAGAAAAAAATACATATGTATAAATGAATTGGTTTTTCTATACATCTGAAACTAAGATGATATTGTAAATCAACTATACTTCAATACAAAAATAAAATAAATTGTGATATTCAAAAGGCATTTCATGTGCTCATAAATGTACTAATTTATGATTCTGTTGTATTTTTAAATGAGACGATTCAATTAATATTTTCATAAAACAATAAAAACTTCACAAAACATTTGGAAAATGAATTTGAAGTGCTGGGAAGAAATGCAGCTTATTTGTCACCATAAATTCACAAGAGCTTAACTGTGTTATCTTGCTGTTAAAATACTAAAATTTCCTAGAAATTATGCATTCTAAAGATAAACCGCCCATAAACCACCAAACTCTAATATCCACTTAAACATACTTCCCTTTTATTGTAATTTGCTTTTAAGAAAATACCACCCAGAAGTTATCTAATTCAATAAAGCATAATGAATCAGAAATAAAATTTCTAAATATCATTTTCTTTGCCTGCCAGATGCCTGAAGCCCAGAGATGAGGTCAGTCCTTGGGCATTATTAATCAATTTTATTTAATTTTCATATACTTCCTAAGGGCAGTACACGAACAAAATGAATTTAATCCAGCACTATTTTCAAAAGCAAAAGCTGTCCTAGAATACGTCTCATCAACTGCTTCTCCAGGGTTCCTAAACCACAGGAAATATTCTAACTGTTCAACATATTTCAATAGACAGCTGCAGTCACATTTCTGGTTTTGAACTAGACAATCTCTTCAATGCAGTGGACAAAATCCAAACAGGCTGTGTCCCTCCAAAAGTTTCCCTGGCAGATTACTTTTAAATGGTTAAAAAATTCCCTATACCGCCAATTGCGTGCTTAGTCGCTCAGTCATGTCTGACCCTTTGTGACCCTATGGACTAAAGCCCATCAGGGTCCTCTGTCCATGGGACGTTTCAGGCAAGAACACTGGAGTGAGATGCCATTTCCTCCTCCAGGGAATCATCTCCTATGTCTCCTGCATTGCGGGTGGATACTTTACCGGCTGAACCATCAGGGAAGCCCCTGCTGCTGCTGCTGCTGCTGCTGCTAAGTCTCTTCAGTCGTGTCCAACTCTGTGCAACCCCATAGACAGAAGCCCACCAGGCTCCCCCGTCCCTGGGATTCTCCAGGCAAGAACACTGGAGTGCGTTGCCATTTCCTTCTCCAGTGCAGGAAAATGAAAAGTGAAAGTGAAGTAGCTCAGTCATGCCCGACTCTTAGCGACCCCATGGACTGCAGCCTTCCAGGCTCCTCCATCAGTGGAATTTCCAGGCAAGAGTACTGGAGTGGGGTGCCATTGCCTTCTCCCAGGGAAGCCCCTATGTATGGCCAAAATCATTAGCAAGTGGCAGTCCAGTCCACTGTTTCTCTTTGCACACCCCACTCATTTCCTATTTTCCTTCCCTGCAGCTGACATCCCTCCACTCTGATGTAGTTTCCTCTGAGTGTGGTTCCTGGGCCACCTGCAGCATAATTACTCAGTAGAGGAGGAGGGTGGTTGTTAACAAGAAACAGATTTCTATGCCTCACCGAGTCAGAATTTCTGGGAAGGGTGCCCCACAGATCTCTATTTTTATCAAGTGCCCCAGAAGATCTTTATGTTCATTGAAATCTAAGACTCAGTGCATCAGGAAAAAGTTCTCTAAGACAGTTACCAATAACCTCTAAATGCCTGGCCTTGATCAGCTGAACAGTACCTACTCTAGAACAGACTCCTGCCTCATTTTAAATGAAGTAGAGGTAGTTCCTTTCTCCTTCCACTTCCCTCACCTTTGTTGTTCAGTCACCAGTCGTGTCTGACTCTTTGCGACCTCATAGACTGCAGACACCAGGTTTCCCTGTCCTTCACCATCTCAGGAGCTTGCTTAAACTCATGTCCATTGAGTCGGTGATGCCATCCCACCAGTTCATCCTCTATTGCCCCCTTCTCCCCTTGCCTTCAATCCATCCCAGCATCAGGGTCTTTTCTAATGAGTCAGCTCTTCGCATCAGGTGGCCAAAGCATTGGAGCTTCAGCTCCAGCATCAGTCCTTCCAACGAATACTCAGTACTGATTTCCTTTAGGACGGACTGGTTTAACCTCCTTGCAGGCCAAGGGACTCTCAAGAGTCTTCTCCAGTACCACAGTTCCAAAGCATCAATTCTTTAGCACTCAGCCTTTTTTTACTGTCCAGCTCTCACATCCATGCATGACTACTGGAAAAACAATAGCTTTGACTATATGGACTTTTGTAGGCAAAGTAATGTCTCTGCTTTTTAATATGCTGTCTAGGTGTGTCATTGCTTTTCTTTCAAGGAGCAAGTGTCTTTTAATTTCGTGGCTGCAGTCACCATCCACAGTGATTTTGGAGCCCAAGAAAATAAAGTCTGTCACTCTTTCCACTGTTTTCCCATCTATTTGCCATGAAGTGATGGGACCGGATGCCATGATCTTAGTTTTTCGAATGTTGAATTTTAAGCTAGCTTTTTCTTTTAACACACTTTATGTTAAGTCTTTTCTCTTATTGTTCTTTTATTCCATGTTTCTTGCAAGGCTTCAATTAAGGCTTATTCTGAGCACTGTGTCTTCACTCCAGCCACTTTCACCATGGCATCCAACTGGGATTGAGTGAGAACTCAACAGTTCCAAGGCTAACTACCTCTTTCCCACAAATATTCAGTTCAGTTCAGTTCATTTCAGTCGCTCATTCGTGTCCGACTTTTTGTGACCCCATGAATTGCAGCACTCCAGGCCTCCCTGTCCATCACCAACTCCCAGAGTTCACTCAAACTCATGTCCATTGAGTTGGTGATGCCATCCAGCCATCTCATCCTCTGTTGTCCCCTTCTCCTCTTGCCCCCAATCCCTCCCAGCATCAGAGTCTTCTCCAAAGAGTCAACTCTTCGCATGAGGTGGCCAAAATATTGGAGTTTCAGCTTTAGCATCAGTCCTTCCAAAGAAATCCCAGGACTGATCTTTAGAATGGACTAGTTGGACCTCCTTGCAGTCCAAGGGACTCTCAAGAGTCTTTTCCAACACCACAGTTCAAAAGCATCAATTCTTCAGTGCTCAGCTTTCTTCACAGTCCAGCTCTCACATCCATACATGACCACTGGAAAAACCATAGCCTTGACTAGATGGACCTTTGTTGGCAAAGTAATATCTCTGCTTTTGAATATGCTATCTAGGTTGGTCATAACTTTCCTTCCAAGGAGTAAGCATCTTTTACTTTCATGGCTGCAATCACCATTAGCAGTGATTTTAGAACCCCCCAAAATAAAGTCTGCCACTGTTTCCACTGTTTCCCCATCTATTTCCCATGAAGTGATGGGACCAGATGCCATGATCTTCATTTTCTGAATGTTGAGCTTTAAGCCAACTTTTTCACTCTCCACTTTCACTTTCATCAAGAGGCTTTTTAGTTCCTCTTCACTTTCTGCCATAAGGGTGGTGTCATCTGCATATCTGAGGTGATTGATATTTCTCCTGGCAATCTTGATTACAGCTTGTGCTTCTTCCAGCCCAGCGTTTCTCATGATGTACTCTGCATAGAAGTTAAAAAAGCAGGGTGACAATATACAGCCTTGACGTACTCCTTTTCCTATTTGGAACCAGTCTGTTGTTCCATGTCCAGTTCTAACTGTTGCTTCCTGACCTGCATACACATTTCTCAAGAGGCAGATCAGGTGGTCTGGTATTCCCATCTCTTTCAGAATTTTCCACAGTTATTGTGATCCACACAGTCAAAGGCTTTGGCATAGTCAATAAAGCAGAAATAGATGTTTTTCTGGAATTCTCTTGCTTTTTCCACGATCCAGCGGATGTTGGCAATTTGATCTCTGGTTCTTCTGCCTTTTCTAAAACCAGCTTGAACATCAGGAAGTTCACGGTTCACATATTGCTGAAGCCTGAGTTGGAGAATTTTGAGCATTACTTTACTAGCGTGTGAGATGAGTGCAATTGTGCGGTAGTTTGAGCATTCCTTGGCATTGCCTTTCTTTGGAATTGGAATGAAAACTGATCTTTTCCAGTGTTGTGGCCACTGCTGAGTTTTCCAAATTTGCTGGCATATTGAGTGCAGCACTTTCACAGCATCATCTTTCAGGATTTGGAATAGCTCAACTGGAATTTCATCACCTCCACTAGCTTTGTTCGTAGTGATGCTTTCTAAGGCCCACTTGACTTCACATTCCAGGATGTCTGGCTCTAGGTGGGTGATCACACCATCATGATTATCTGGGTCGTGAAGATCTTTTTTGTACAGTATTACCTCTAAGTAAATTCATTCATTCATTGACTGATTCAACATTATTTATGAAGCTCCTACTTCATGCTAGGAGCTAGTGAGCAAAGATACAGACTCTATTCATCTTATGAAACTTATATTCTGCTAGAGGCAGAAGTTGAGCAGAGAGATGCTAAGGTATTAACCATCTGCACAAATAAATCATTAAAACTGTGGTAAGTGCTACAAATACAAAATACAACAGGTAGTTATGCATTTTGGGGGCAAAAGTACCTCAGAAGTGGCGACGTATTCTTCTCAGTACTTCAGGAAGACACCGATTTGCCTTGTTACCCGATGTCCATTTTGATCACCTAAGTTATGTCTGCCAGGTTTCTTCCCTGTAAAGACACTAGTTTTCCTCTTATAATTACAAAGTGTCTTATAGTGAGTTACTTTGAGAAATGCAAATATACTTTTGCCTATTCATTTCAGCGTTCAAAGATGATTCATTCCTGAAGCAGTTATTTCTGTAGAGTTTGAAAATGGTGAATTTTATATTTCTGTCGTTCTATATCATTATTCTATATTTATTAGTTTAGTTGGAGTTTTTGTTGAAGGTTGTTTAATTTTTGTACAAAATTTTTAAAGTTTTAGCCTAATCGATCTATTTTTCCTTGATGATATTTGGGTTATACATCATTCTTTAGAGGGTCTTAAAATTCACTAATGATAAAAATTTTAAATATGTCTACCAATTTTTTTCTCCTAGCAATTTTATGGTTAGTTATTTTTGAATGAATACCTTTGATCTGTGTGGAATTTATTTTTATGTAAGGAGTATGACAAGGACAGTTTCTTTTTATTATGAGGCAACCTGACCCTGAATCTCTTCAATTTTGCTTAGCTTCTTGTCTAATTCTCAACTCTGCTCAATAAGGTGTCTGCCCAAACTAGACACATAGTACATTATTTATTCAAATGAAGTAATCTCTGGTGGCTCAGCTGGTAAAGAATCTGCCTGCAATGCAGGAGACCTGGGCTCCATCCCTGGGTTGGGAAGATCCCTTGGAGAAGGGAATGGCTAACCCCTCCAGTATTCTTGCCTGGAGAATTCCATGGACAGAGGTCCCTGACAGGCTTCAGTTCATGTGGATGAAAAGAGGTGGACATGCCTGAGCACCTAACACTGTTAATAACACCTCAATGAAGCTGAAAACAACAGAGTCTGTGAATGATGGGTAAACTTACATGGAAAAAAAGATCCTGGCAATTCAGAAAGGAGGCAAGGATGCAACTGTGTTTGAGGTACCCCAGGACTGGACTGAGAGTGGTAAAGAGAATGTAGAAGGATAAATAGCCATTGGGAGAGATTCTAAGGGGAAAACACATAGAACTTGGAAGTGAAGTGGGCAGACTGGGATACAGGAGCACGAGCAGGCAAAGATACTGTGAATGTTGGCATGTAAGGGAAGCAGAGATGGTGATGCATCTGACTTCAGAAGAGATTTCTCCTGTATTTCAGTGAATGCCATCAACATCCAATCAGTTACACGAACCCGGGAAAACCTGGAAATAGTTGCCATACATCTCCTTCCTCCCTCAATCCACATCCATTCTATCACTCATATCTACTGAGTCACCTTTCAAGATAACTCTCAAATCTGCATTTTCTCACCATCTTTCTTCAGAGGAGCCTAATCTGTGTCACTTTTTATTATGTCTGCATCACTAGAATAGCCTTCTAATTGGTCTATTTGTTTCCATCACGTGCCTCTTTGTTTAATTCTACATACAACCGGCATGCCATTCAAATATTGTCATTTCTTCCCTTAAAAGCCTTTAACAGCTTCCCATCACTGTCAATATCACATATCTTTAATAGGTCCCACAGAGCTGGGTCTGATCCAGCTGCCAAACCACCAGCCTTCTCTGTACCCTCATTTCACACGTTAACTTCCTCCGTATCCTCCCAGGGTTAGTTTAAGCATCTCTTCCTCAGGCAGATATTTTTGACTACTTCCAGACTAAGCCACACCCTTAGTCATACACTCACGAAGAAATATAAGACAAACCTATACTGAGGGATTTTCTACAAAACAACTGGCCAGTGTTCCGAAAACGTGTCAAGATGATGAAAGACAGACAAAGACTGAGGGAACATTTCTGACCAAAAGGGGCTAAGAAGACCTGACAGCAAAATGCCATGTGTGATCCTGGATGGGGCTCTGGACCAGAAGGAGGACACTGGTGAAACGTGAATCAGATCTGTAGACTAGACAATATAGTATTGCAACAATGTTAGTATCCTATTTTGATAACTACCACTATTAATGAGGTGTTAAAATTTGGGGGAAATGGGTAAAGGATACACAGAAACCCTGTGTACTATTTTTGCAGTTTTCTGTAGGTCTGAAATTACTTAAAATTAAATATTTGTAAAATGTTCAGCTAGCACTTTAACAATTCCTTCAACAAAGGACAACAAAAGCAAAATAAGTTTGCATCACACGCAATATATCTAATACCGGCTATGTCTAAACTATAATGCATATTTGGGTAACAGTAAGAAAGAGATAAAAAGTTGAATAAAAACAGGCAAATGAACAAGTCATAAGAGAACTATGAATGGCTAAGCAACATGTGAAAGATGTTAATTTCACTAGTAATTATGAAACTATGAATTTGAAATGGTTTTTTCATTTATTTGATAAACTTTACATGATCCATCATACTTAATATTGAAGACTGGAAGAAAAATTGGCTATTTAAAAAATGGTACATGTTTCTGTTGGCCCAGCAATTCCAAGTTTTTCCCATAGACTGTCCTGCCCAATAAAACACTAATAACACACACACACACACACACACACTCAAACACACATTTTCTCTAAATCAATGCAGAATTCTTAAAACTATTACAATTCTGGAAACTGAAATATGTAGGAGGAAATGGAAATATGCAGGTTATTTCAAAAAAAAATTTCTATAGTAAATGAAGCCATCAGAAAAGACTCACATCTGTATGCTCTGAACCAGGAAGTTGTTCAAGTTACAGCATTAAGTGAAAAAAAAGCAAGTTATAAAATAACACAACTCCAATCTTGTACTCCTAATACATATGTATTTAATGTATGTTGGTGTTTGCAAGAAAAAAGTTGAACAACATACACTGGATTGTTTTCAGCTGATGACTCAGATGGTAAAGAATCTACCTGCAATATGGGAGACCTTGGTTCGATCCCTGGGTTGAGAAGATACCTTGGAGAAGGAAATGGTGACCCGTTCCAGTATTCTCACCTGGAGAATTCCATGGACAGAGGAGCCTGGTGAGCCAAAGTACAGGGGGTTGAAAAGAGTCAGACACAGTTGAGAGACTAACACTTTCACTTTCAATATTATTTGTTACAGATATGTATCACTTTATAATAAGACAAATAATACTTTTTTCTAAAAAAAGCCTATAAATCATAATTAGGTAGCTCCAGAGTTTTAGTCCAGCTCTGCCAGTTTCTAGATGTTTGGATTCTGATCAATTATTCCCTGAGTCTATCCCCTGGTCTAATGTGAGACTCATGCCCAACCATGTTATGGCAGTAATACTAGTTGAAATATATAGTTATTCAAGGGCTCTCAAAGCTGAGAGAGACCATATGTCCTTATAGCTGGGCTGGGTGACCTTGATGTTACACCATAACATGTAGCTGTTGTTGTTTAGCAAAGTCACCTTTGAGTCTTTTGTGAACCCCACGGACTGTAGCCCACCAGGTTCCTCTGTCCATAGAATTTTCCAGGCAAGAATATTGGAGTGGGTGCCATTTCCTTCACCAGGGGATCTTCCCTACCCAGGAATCAAATCCGCGTCTCCTCCGTTGGCAGGTGGACTCCTTAACATGGTGCCACCACCACTGCAGGTGCTGGAGACAGCAATTTACTGGTTATAGACCTTAAGGAAAACAGCTTGGGGCAATTCTGCTTCATGAACCTTTCAGCCAGTCCTGCTAAAGTCAAGGCCTAAGTGCTCACCTGCTCCCTTCTGCCTTTCATGAATCCTCTCTTCTGGACCAGGTATCAGGTGCCCCTTGCACAAGAGTAAGGCTTGTTTGCATCAGGTTAGTCCCCTGCTCAAAAAAGCAACTGGCAACCTACTGCCTGCCAGAAGAGGTCCAAACACTCTTGCCAGCCTTTGGTGCTGTGCCCTGTTGGCTTTGTTTTCCACTGCTTCGTAATATATGGCTTCCTCTACTTCTCTTTTTGATCAAACCCTCTCTGCCCTACCCCAACATCCGCCATTCAGAAGCTTCGACATCCTTTCTAAAACTTCCCACCAACTCTGTGGTTTTCTGATTTCATCTATTTAAAAATAGGTAGTAACAAGGAAATAAAACACAGTGTTGGGTGCCATTATAAAAACCCCAAGGCAGTATTGACACATGTTATTCCATAAAAATGTATATGAAAGTCAGAGGAATAAATGCATAAAACTTAAAAACAGAAGCACAAATCTGAATATGAAATTAAATTTAGCTTCTAAATAGGTTTTCCTCTAAGTATGGTTTATGGACCACCTGCATCAGAATTCTCTGAAAAGGTTGTTAAAAGAAGTCTCCCGGGCCCAGTCTAGACTTATGCTATGCTATGCTAAGTCACTTCAGTCGTGTCCGACTCTGTGCGACCCCATAGATGGCAGCCCACCAGGCTTCCCCGTCCCTGGGATTCTCCAGGCAAAAACACCGGAGTGGGTTGCAATTTCGTTCTCCAATGCATGAAAGTGAAAAGAGAAAGTGAAGTTGTTCAGTTGTGTCCAACTCTTAGAGACCCCATGGACTGCAGCCTGCCAGGCTCCTCTGTCCATGGGATTTTCCAGGCAAGAGTACTGGAGTGGGGTGCCATTGCCTTCTCCAGTCTAGACTTACTGAATAATAAGTAATCTATGGGAGGACTTTTCTGGTGGTCCAGGGGTTATGACCCTGCACTTCCAATGTAGGGGCACAGGTTCAGTTCCTAGTTGGGGGACTAAGATCCCACATACTACATGGCCAAAAAATAAAACAAAAAAAAATTTTTTTAACTTATAGGGGTGGCATGGAAGTCATTCTGGTTTTTTGAGACTAGTCTGAGAGGTACTGCCTTAGTGACCTTTCTAAGTCTTTCAATAATATTACACTTGACAAAAAGAAAGGGCTTCCCTTGTGGCTCAGATGGTAAAGAATCTGCCAGCAATGCAGGAGACTCTGGTTCGATCGCTGGGATCGAACTGGGATCGGGAAGATCCCCGGGAGAAAGAAATGGCTACCACTCCAGTATTCTTGCCTGGGGAATTCCATGGACAGAGGAGCCTGGTGGGCTACAGTCCATGGGGTCACAAAGAGTCGGACACAACTGAGTGACTAACACTTTCACGAACATTCTGATGAAAGAAAAAGGACCTTGATCTCCTAAGAATGTCATTTACCTTTATTTCAAAGCCATATTTGAATTTCTTGAACTTTTCAATATTTCGACAAAAAAGTTCCACACCCACTACTGATTCCAAATGATTTTCATTTTTTTCCCCCCTTAAAGAGGTATAATGATTCAGTAAGCAGTTTCTTGGCCCCATTTTTACAAAAACAGGAATGTATGAAGGATTTATTCCAGGTTTCTCTTTTCTAACCTCATTCCATTCACCATTTCCAATTGTTCTTCCCAATAAAGAAAATTTACCTTATGGAACAACTTAAAAGCCAATCTTTCAAAGACAAAAAAGATTGGAAAAAAAAAAACTGGAGTCAACCCATCAGAAGACTGAAGCATGAACCCATAGGCATAAAGGCCTCCCCATATTTCTTCCCAGTGGCTGAAATTCATGCTCCCAGAGTTAAAAGACAAGGCTCCAGCAACAGGTTAAATAAAATTACAGGGTCCTTAGATGAGCAGAAGTTAACCAAGATGGCCATTAGTGATTACAGTTTTCTTTCTGCTTTTAATGAAAAGGTGCACAGTTGATTATTGGCCTAGCCATTCAAGTCTGAAATGTAATACTCCCCCAGAGACCCACCCTAAGAGGTACCTTAGAATGTACCTCTAAGTACCTGCGAAGACAAAACGGGCAGGCAGTGTTAACTGGGGCCTAGAAGGGTTAAAAATGACTCATCACTGGCCACCTGTTTCCAGATAAACCAGAGTCAAATCAAGTGAAGCAATCAAAGTGAATAATTTGTGATGGGTCTCTGAACAGTTATCTCTTATATGAGCCTGGGTTGAATCTTTGGTTCAGTTACTGCAGTACTGCTGAAACCTAAGTATAGCAAAAGTGTAAAAACAAAACACCAAGTTCATCAAAACTCAAATTCTTTCATCCTTAATCAAGTTTAAACTCACAAATTTTTAAAACAGTCCCTTTAAATAAACTGGACTTCAGTTAAATAATTACTTACACAAAAGGGTAAAATCAAACAGCACAGGCTATATTTTTAAAAGTCAGATTTAAAAAATATTTCTCAACTAAATAATATCCATGAACTTTTTACACAAAACTAAGAATAGTTTTTGCCTCTTTAGAAATAAACAATGAGTTACAAATTTCTGAAAGTTATTTATGAGAACAAATAATTATAAGGACTAAATTGCCAACATTCATTGGACCATAAAAAAAGCAAGGGGATTCCAGAAAAAAAATCTACTTCTGCTTCATTGACTGTGAGAAAGCCTTGGACTGTGTGAATCACAGCAAACTGTGCAAAATTCTTAAAGAGATGGGAACACCAGACTACATTATCTGTCTCCTGAGAAACCTGTATGCGGGTCAAGAAGCAACAGTTAGAACCTTACATAGAACGACTGGTTCAAAATTGGGAAAGGAGTACGAGGCTGTATATTGTCTGCCTGCTTATTGAACTTATATGCAGAGTACATCATGTGAAATGTTGGGCTGGAGGAGTCATATGCTAGAATCAAGATTGCAGGGAGAAATATCAATGACCTCAGATATGCAGATGATACCACTCTAATGGCAGAAAGTGAAGAGGAACTAAAGAGTCAGAAAGCGAAGAGGAGTTAAACAGGAGTTAAACAGCCTCACCTTGAAAACGGTGAGTGAAACAGTTGACTTAAAACTCAACATTGCTGCTGCTGCTAAGTCGCTTCAGTCGTGTCCGACTCTGTGCGACCCCAGAGACGGCAGCCTCTGAGGCTGAGGCTCTGAGGCTCCCCCGTCTCTGGGATTCTCCAGGCAAGAACACTGGAGTGGGTTGCCATTTCCTTCTCCAAAAAAAAAAAAAAAAACTAATATCACGGTATCTATTCCCATCACTTCACAGTAAATAGAAGGGAAAAAAGGGGAAGCCATGACAGATTTTCTTTTCTTGGACTCCAAAATCACTGTGGATGGTAACTGCTGCCATGAAATTAAAAGACACTTGCTTCTTAGAAGGAAAGCTACGACAAACCTAGACAGCGTATTGAAAAGCAAAGACATTACTTTGCCAACAAAGGTCCATATATAGTCAAAGTTATGGTTTTTCCAGTGATCATGTACAAAAGTGATAGTTGGACCATAAAAAGGTTGAACACCGAAGAACTGATGCTTTCGAATTGTGGAGCTGAAAAAGACTGTTGAAAGTCCCTTGGACTGCAAGGAGATCAAACCAGTCAATCAATCCCAAGGGAAATCAACCTGACTATTCACTGGAAGGACTGTTGCTAAAGCTGAAGCTCCAACACTTTGGCCACCTGACGTGAAGAGCCAACTCATTGGAAAAACCTTGATGCTGTGAAAAATTGAAGGCAAAAGGCGAAGAGAGTTGCAGAGGATGAGATGGTTAGATAGCATCACCAACTCAGTGGACATGAAGTGGAGCAAACTCTGGGGAATAGTAGAGGACGAGAAGCCTGGCGTGCTGCGATCCAGGGGCTGCAAAAAGTCAGACAACTGAGTGACTGAACAACAACAACGTAATGTTAAAATATTGAAATCAGTGATGACATGCTGTTGCTGTTGCTGTTAAGTCGCTTCAGTCGTGTCCAACTCTGTGAGACCCCAGAGACGGCAGCCCACCAGACTCCCCCGTCCCTGGGATTCTCCAGGCAAGAACACTGGAGTGGGTTGCCATTTCCTTCTCCAATGCATGAAAGTGAAAAGTGAAAGTGAAGTCGCTTAGTCGTGTCCGACTCTTAGCGATCCTGTGGACTGCAGCCCACCAGGCTCCTCCATCCATGGGATTTTCCAGGCAAGGGTACTGGAGTGGGGTGCCATGGCCATACTCCTTCCTAAAGAAGTTCTGGAGGAATTGAGAAATTTTTATTCTTTGTTGCCACAGCAGTCTTCCCACCTCTAATTAAAATCTGGCATCTATTTTTTTTTTTTTTAATTGAGGTGTGCTGCTGCTGCTGCTGCTAAGTCGCTTCAGTCGTGTCAGACTCTGTGCGACCCCATAGACGGCAGCCCACCAGGCTCCCTCATCCCTGGGATTCTCCAGGCAAGAACACTGGAGTGGGTTGCCATTTCCTTCTCCAATGCATAAAAGTGAAAAGCGAAAGTGAAGTGTAGCTGAAGTATAGTATAATGTTAGTGGCAGGTCCAATAATAAAAAAGGTCTGGCCTTTTAGAGATGTAATTATTTCAACAAGTCAAAGAATAGCTGCTTTTTAACTTTAATATTAAATTAAACTAAAATTTAATTTTAACTTTAATATTAAAGTTAAAATATTTAAATTAAAAGATTAAAACTCTAAAATATTCTGAATAAAAATGGTCATGAAATGGCATCATAACTTCACCATGGCTTATGAATGGGAGATATATGAGACTCTAAAAAAGTGGATAAAAGTGGATGGCATAGAAATTTTTCAAACTACTGATACATTTCCAATAATATAATATATACATACTCATCTGTAACATCTCTCCTTATCCAGTGATTACATATAAATATCTCCCTAATATAATGTATTATATAGCATATATATTACATATAATGTATATATTTTATAATGCACACATTTATATAATGTACACATTATATTATGTATACACTACATACATTGTAGGTTCCCAGGTAGCTCAGTGGGTTAAGAATCTGCCTGCAATGCAGGAGACACAAGAGAAACAGGTTTGATCCCTGGGTCCATAGGGTTGCAAAGGGCTGATGGGTTCATAAGGTTGCAAAGCGTTGGACACAACTAAAGCGACTGAGCACACACACATAAGCACACACACATTGTATAAAAGATAAACAGTACATATTACACGGGCTTCCCTAGTGGCTCCGCTGGTAAAGAATCTGCCTTCAATGCAGGAGACCTGGGTTTGATCCCTGGGTCAGACCCCCTAGAGTAGGAAATGGCAACTCGCTCCAGTCTTCTCATCTGGAGAATCCCATGGACAGAGGAGCCTAGTGGGCTACAGTCCCCGGGGTCTCAAAGAGTTGGATACGACTGAACAACTCATACATACGCGGCGTGCGCGCGCATGCGCGCGCGCACACACACACACACACACACACACACACACACACACACACACACACACACACGTATCTTCCTGCCTCCAGCAAAGGCTCGCTAGGTATAAGAAGGGATGTTACAAATGAATATAATACGTATTACACAGGTCAACTTTTAGGCAAAAACAAATTGGAACCCTTCTTAATAAGGAATTTAATGAAAAATACCATTTACAAAACCATTAAACATCAAGGAAAAATAGCAAAAATTTTGAACAAGAATCTGGGTACTAATTCTATACAGGAGATGATAAACTCTACAATGGAAATGACTGGAGCACCAACTCTCATGAAGACAAGCCCCCACTTTTCTCACTCCAATCAGTGGCCCCACCTAAGTCAGGAAAGCAGACACTGAGTCAGACTGTCTAAGTTTGATGCTCAGCTCTGTCACTCTCTGAGCAATGACCCTGAGCAATTTACCTAGCTTCTTTGTGCTTCAGTTTTTTAATCTGCATAATTGTACCTACTGCATAAGATTGTTTTATGAATTAATAATAATAATAACAAACACATAGAGCAATTAACCTCATGTCAGACCCTTCTTAGAACTTTCCATTTATATCTGTTTATTCATTTACTCCTCCCCCAAACCTTATGAGAGAAAAACTAACACCCCAATTGAAAGACAAATAAACTGAAGCTCAGAGAACTTAGGAACTCACCCAAAGACACATAACTCGTCAATGGCAAAAAGAGTTCATGTTCCTAACCACTACATCATCTTTGAGATAACACATGTAAAGGCTGAGTACAGTGCCCAGCATTTGGCACATGTTTCATAACTAATGCTTTTATTAATAAGCATTTGTCAAGTGTTTGCAAGATTCTGAGGTTACATCAGGGCTTGGGAGGAAAGAATGCTTTGCATCAAGTGGAGAGGTGTTCTGTGGATGTGGAATACGTGTGTGACCACACTGTATGTACCCCAGGTTAACACCTCCTCTTCCACGTAAAACAAAGAATCCTGATGTCTGGCTGCCTAAAGTTTTCCCTTCTTCATCCCAGTGTCACTGGGATCCTACGTTAGGCTATCATTATCTAACACCAGATTACACCTGTACTCTCTCCTTTTGCCAATCCACTCCCCACCCAATTGCCAAAGTGCCCTTCCATAAAGATTCTTTCATGCCTACTCCTTTCAAGAAACCTGTCTTGAATTGGCTATGTTACCAAAATCAAATTTCCATTCCCTTGCTTTCAAGGACCTTAATAAGACATGAAAGGAACATGACTTTAATTTTAGTTCAAGTGCTCTGGTGCCTACTTACCAAATAAATACTTGATAAGAATGACCGTGTTTCATTATGCAGAGAATAGCAGTGTCTGTGCTACTTCAAAACCATGTAAGCAGTTTTAAAATTTTATTTATTTTAGGCACAGCCCAAGAGAAAAAAACTTAAATATTTAAGTATCTCATCTTAAACAGCTTGACTGGAGTCTCAAAAGGGAAGTATAACAGAGAAAAATCTGCTTTATTATATGCACTATAATGCTAATATCTAGGCAAATTTCAGTCAGCTTTCTGATCTTTCATTCTGAAATTAGATCATGAATCACAGGGTAAACCTCCAAAGACTGAGGATGGAAAATGAGAACTATTAAAAAAAGGGGGGAGGTGGAGGCATAACACCCTTCATATTCAAGATCATACAATGCATTCATTTCCAAAAGTGTCTTGAAAGGCTAACTAGAGCTAAGCAAAAATATGAATTACTGGTTCTTATCTCACAGGGCTGCTTTTAATAAATACAAGTTGCTAAGTAACCAGTGGTCTGAATTAATGTCTTTTTTCCAACCACATCAATGGACAAAATTGTATAGATTTAATTTAAAACTTAGAAAGAAAATCAAACATGAACTTCAAAGACTTAGCTATTTGTCAAATGTTTAAGTGACTTTTCCACTCAGCATGAGACGATGAAGGATTGTACTAGAAGTTCACCTGATTTGCTTAGAAATCCAACTAATTTCTGACAAAAGGCATATCCAGATGTAGCTACATCCAGATCATTCCTGAGTTGAACATTCTGATGTCAACTCAGGATTTCTGAATGTACACTCAACACATCCAGTTGCACAACTCACATGTTCAGACAGCTGAAATAAGCAAGTCAGTAGGTACCACTACAGTGGTTTTTCATTTTGTTTTAGAAGGATTGCTATTGTGCCTTCAGCTGGTCTTAGTTGACTGTATCAGTTGGCTCCATTTTGACGAAATGTTTAACGATTCCTATAAAGTGATGACTAGAAACAGTCAACATTAAAAGAGGTTATATAGTAAGCATGGGAAGATTCTAGAATTCGTATTCATTTAAATGAGTATTTAGTGTACAGCTTAAATATTAGCCTCCAGAGACAGAGAACTGACCATCATATTTTCCAGAATGACCATGAGTCACTTTTTGTAGTTTCAACTGAAGTTACTTCTAAAATTTTCACAGGGCCGAGATAAAAAAAAAAAAAAAATGCGAGGATTAGACAGAATCACAAGCCTAGTGGTTTAAAAGTGTGTCTAATGGGTAAATGTGTCCTCCAGGGAGGCACCTGGTAGTTTCTGGGCAGCATGTACTATTTCTTCTATCCCTCAGATTTTGAGCAAGACTCACCAGGCTTTCCTTCTCTGTAAAAGGCAACCTCACTCCCTGGATTGTAGCTGTAAGTAGGTTTGAGAAGAATCCTTGAGGGAGGAATGTGATCAAACTGTGTTAAGTCCTTTGTGCTTAAAAAGAGAGAGAGAGAGAGATAACTATTGCTAACAATTCTTTAACTATTTTTATCAGTCCTTCTCCGAAGCCAATCCCAGAAACAAGTCCTTGTTCCTCTTCTCCAGGAACCAGTCTCTTTACTGAGGTCCCCTCCATCCTGGGGACCACGATGCTCCCATTTCTCCCTCCAAGCCTCTCACTGGGAATGAGGCTTATGAAACAGGGTGAAAGTAGGCAAGAAACTGGCCCTGAAGACCACAGTGGATAAAGTAGTAGGATTCTTTACCTGCTGATTTAAATGGTGCTTCCTTGACAAAAGAGTGTAAGAAAACAAGGTTATTCCTAAAATTCCCAAGAACCAGCTGATACATAAATTACAGTTAAAGTAGTATATTCAAGAGCAGATTCCCAAGAGGCAAGTAAGTTGCTGTATATACGCTTGAACAAAAAACAAGCAGCCAGTTCATTTTCCAGGGGGATTCCAATAACATCTCAAGTTTCTGAATGAAAAAGATGTAATGGAGTAAATGGTAAAGAGGAACCTAATTCTCAAAGGCACTGACTCAGTATTAAATGGAAACATATATCTTCACAGAGAAGCTACATAATGCCCAGTATAACAGAGTCACAGAGCACATCTTTGAAGTTCAAGTTAGCATCCATCCCACAGACTGCCAACTAAAACAAGGTTTGCAAAAACAGAAATCGGGCTTCATCTCTATATAAAACCACCATAGAAAACTAGTCCCCTAAACTCGAAACAGAAAATCAAACATTCAGGTGTAACTGAACTGCTGAAACGAATCTGCCATACTGACCTTGACAGGGCCTTGAATCATGAAATCATAAATCAGCATCCTGATGATTATCCATTATAAAGTCGGAAACGCCTTAAAACCCAGGACTTCATTTTATTTTCAGTGGCTAGCAGGATGTTTGGAATGCAGTGTGCTCTCCGGAGCTCACTTAGATTTCTGTTTTAACTTACTACCAAACACTGATTTCCATAAAGCCACCCCCACGCCACTCAAGCACTTAAGATTTCCTTCAATCCTCCCCATCAGGTTCGGCTTCCTGAATTACTTCTTGTTTATTTCTTTATTTCTAAATGTCTGTAATTACAACACCTTAGGCTTTTGGCTATCAGCGGTGTGGGGTTGTTTCAGAAAGTTCTGGAAAATTATGTTTTGGTGACATGCCACTTGGTGCATTTCATTAAGGCTTTCAGTTAAGGCTTATACGTTATTCAGGTGAGAGGAAAAAAGCCTCAAGAATGGCTCGTCAAGGGCATAGCAGTAAGCATCAGATACAAAGACCTGCCTGCCACACGTCCCTCCGGGACGCCTGTTTTTCCAACCTCGCCCATTCCTTCCCCACACCACGCACCCCCAAAGACAGTGCGGTGGGCTCTCTGAACCATCTCCGAGGCCGCACCCCAAGTCTATACCAGAAACACACGCGGGTATATGGATCACCGCCAGGGTCCCGCCCTGCCCCCCAGGAGTCACAGCTTCCTGCTTTCCCCACCAAGGTGAAACTAACCCCTGGGGGCCCGCCGGGGGGCGGACAGAGGCAACGCAGGCGGAGACAGGCGATCGCAGGGCTGGCAGGAAGGAAGTGAGCGGCTGGCAAAGCGCCTTTTCCTCCCGCGGAGCAAGCCCGGGACAGGACGCCGCTAGCGGAAGAGGGGCGAGTGCGCGCCAGGCCGGTGGCACACGCGTCCGGCGTGCACACGCATCTGTGCCGGTGCGCGCTCACCGCGGGCGCGCGCGCCTACTCACCAGCAGCCTCTGATGTCCGGAGCCCGCGTGGCACGGCGACTGCAGCGGCTCTCTCCACGCCTGCCGTGTGGCCTGGGCATCCGTCTGGCCGCTGCAGCCCGGGCCGCGGTGGCTTTTGCTAGAAGGCAGTGCCCCCGGGTGATAGCGCGCCCAGGGAGCAGGCGCCCGCTCCCTGGCTTCGGCTACCCTCCTCCGCTGCTCTGCGGACTGGTGGTGCTTTGCCGCTTTCACTTGGGTCTCGGTGCGCTCCTCCCCTCCTTCTCTTCGCCGCCGCGGCTCCCCAGCGCCGGGGCAGATAGCTCCCTCAAACCCTGACGCACAGGTCTGGCGAAACCGAGCCTGCAGCAGCCGTCCCTGCTACCGCCGCGGCAAGAAAATAAACTGCCCCTGCGATGGTCCTGGCCGCCTCTGCTCGGGCCCCTGGGTGCCGCCTCCGCCTCTGCCTCCGCCCCCCTCCTTCTCCCTGGCGGCGGCGGCGGCGGCCTCCAGTGATCCCAGAGAGAGCTCGCAGTTGGAAGCGGGTCTCTGCTTTCGGCCTAGAGGGAGTGTGAAACGATGGAGCGCGACTTTGTCTCCTGAAACTCTGCCCCTCCCTTCCTCGCCCGGAATTCTCATTTTGCTCCGCCATCAGTGTCACCCAGGTGGACCAGAGTAGGTGCCTTTTAAGTGTACACGTGTGGTGATACAGCAGGATTTGAGCGTGAACTAGTGGCGCAGTGGTAAAGAACCCGCCTGCCAATGCAGGAGACACAGGAGTCTGGGGTTCCTTCCCTGGCTTAGGAAGATCCCCTGGGGGAGGAAATGGCAACCCAGTCCAGTATTCTTGCCTGGACAATCCTATTGACAGAAGAGCCTGGCGGGCTGCAATCCATGAGGTTGCAAAGAGTCAGACAGGACGGAGCGCGCGCACACACTGGCACTGGAGTCAGAGAAGCAAAGGGTTTTGATGGAAAATCTCATTAGACCTCCTGTTAGGAATTCCATCTTGAGATTTATCCATTACCCACCACCACCATGAAACACTTTAGTCCTCTTCCTTACTGCCCACTCCTTGTCCTCTCGTAATGAAAGCTATTATATATCTGATCAGATCAGATCAGGTCAGTCGCTCAGTCGTGTCCCACTCTTTGCGACCCCATGACTCGCAGCACTCCAGGCCTCCCTGTCCATCACCAACTCCCGGAGCTCACTGAGACTCACATCCATCGAATCAGTGATGCCATCCAGCCATCTCATCCTCTGTCGTCCCCTTCTCCTCTTGCCCTCAATCCCTCCCAGCATCAGAGTCTTCTCCAATGAGTCAACTCTTCGCATGAGGTGGCCAAAATACTGGAGTTTCAGCTTTAGTATCATTCCTTCCAAAGAAATCCCAGGGCTGATCTCCTTCAGAATGGACTGGTCGGATCTCCTTGCAGTCCAAGGCACTCTCAAGAGTCTTCTCCAACACCACAGTGCAAAAGCATCAATTCTTCGGCCCTCAGCCTTCTCCACAGTCCAGCTCTCACATCCATACATGACCACAGGAAAAACCATAGCCTTTACTAGACAAACCTTTGTTGGCAAAGTAATGTCTCTGCTTTTGAATATGTGATCTAGGTTGGTCATAACTTTCCTTCCAAGGAGTAAGCATCTTTTAATTTCATGGCTGCAGTCACCATCTGCAGTGATTTTGGCGCCCAGAAAAATAAAGTCTGACTCTGTTTCCACTGTTTCCCCATCTATTTCCCATGAAGTGATGGGACCAGATGCCATAATCTTCGTTTTCTGAATGTTGAGCTTTAAGCCAGCTTTTTCACTCTCCGCTTTCACTTTCATCAAGAGGGTTTTGAGTTCCTCTTCACTTTCTGCCATAATGGTGGTGTCATCTGCATATCTAAGGTTATTGATATTTCTCCCAGCAATCTTGATTCCAACTTGTGTTTCTTCCAGTCCAGCATTTCTCATGATGTACTCTGCATATAAGTCAAATAAACATGGTGACAATATACAGCCTTGATGTACTCCTTTTCCTATTTGGAACCAGTCTGTTGTTCCATGTCCAGTTCTAACTGTTGCTTCCTCACCTGCATACACGTTTCTCAAGAGGCAGGTCAGGTGGTCTGGTATTCCCATCTCTTTCAGAATTTTCCACAGTTTATTGTGATCCACACAGTTAAAGGCTGTGGCATAGTCAATAAAGCAGAAATAGATGTTTTTCTGGAATTCTCTTGCTTTTTCCATGATCCAGTGGATGTTGGCAATTTGATCTCTGGTTCCTCTGCCTTTTCTAAAACCAGCTTGAACATCAGGAAGTTCACGGTTCACATATTGCTGAAGCCTGGCTTGGAGAATTTTGAGCATTACTTTACTATCGTTTGAGATGAGTGCAATTGTGCAATAGTTTGAGCATTCTTTGGCATTGCCTTTCTTTGGGATTGGAATGAAAACTGACCTTTTCCAGTCCTGTGGCCACTGCTGAGTTTTCCAAATTTGCTGGCATATTGAGTGTAGCACTTTCACAGCATCATCTTTCAGGATTTGCAATAGCTCAACTGGTATTCCATCACCTCCACTAGCTTTATTCGTAGTGATGCTTTCTAAGGCCCACTTGACTTCACATTCCAGGATGTCTGGCTCTAGGTCAGCGATCACACCATCGTGATTATCTAGGTTGTGAAGCTCTTTTTTGTACAGTTCTTCTGTGTATTCTTGCCACCTCTTCTTAATATCTTCTGCTTCTGTTAGGTCCATACCATTTCTGTCCTTTATCGAGCCCATCTTTGCATGAAATGTTCCCTTGGTATCTCTGATTTTCTTGAAGAGATCCCTAGTTTTTCCCATTCTGTTGTTTTCCTCTATTTCTTTGCATTGATTGCTGAAGAAGGCTTTCTTATCTCTTCTTGCTATTCTTTGGAACTCTGCATTCATATGCTTATATCTTTCCTTTTCTCCTTTGCTTTTCGCTTCTCTTCTTTTCATAGCTATTTGTAAGGCCTCCCCAGACAGCCATTTTGCTTTTTTGCATGTCTTTTCCATGGGGATGGTCTTGATCCCTGTCTCCTGTACAATGTCACGAACCTCATTCCATAGTTCATCAGGCACTCTATCAGATCTAGGCCTTTAAATCTATTTCTCACTTCCACTGTATAATCATAAGGGATTTGATTTAGGTCATACCTGAATGGTCTATTATATATGCTGGATATTATATTAACATATGTAGTGTTTTTAGTATGGCCTTGGCATTTAGCCAGGCACTCTTCACGTTAAATCATATGTCATCCTCTCCACAGCCTCAGAAAAGTTACTGCTATTTTTCCCATGACTGAGACACAAAGAAGCAAGGTAATTTGTCCCAGGTTACCTACCTAGAGCCCTTCTCTGATGACTCAGCGGGTAAAGAATCTGCCTTTAGTGCATTAGACGAAGGAGATGCCAGTTCCATTCTTTGGTCAGGACGATCCCCTGGAGAAGGAAATGGCAACCCACTGCAGTGTTCTTGCCTGGGAAATCCCTTGGACAGAGGAACCTGGGGTCTTCAAAGAGACATGACTAAGAGACTGGACACACACACACACACACACCTGTGCCGGGTTTTGAGATGGAGAGGTCTGACTATT